>JAFIRS010000624.1:0-617400 GCA_018342105.1 Gonioctena quinquepunctata | reverse complement strand
TTCTGTTTTCCATGAGGCTCGTTTCCCTACATGGTTCGTAAATCTCGAATTTGCAGATATTGGAGTAGGGATAATCCTCACTGGATGATGGACGGGCATACTCAATACCCTCAGAAAGTCAATGTTTGGGCAGGGATAATGAACGACAGGATTATTGGCCCGTATTTTTTCGAAGGAAATCTCACAGGGGAGCGTTACTTGGAATTGTTAAGAAATGAACTCATACCTAGCCTTGCCGATATTTTTCCAAACGCAACAATCCTAACTCACCAAATGAAAGTATTTGGTTGCAACAAGATGGTGCACCCCCGCACTATGCACGTGATTTTAGCGAGTTTTTAAATAACTGTTTTTCTAGGAGGTGGATTGGTAGACGCGGACCGATAGAGTGGCCCCCATGATCTACAGATCTTACGCCCCTGGATTTTTTCTTGTGGGGTTATTTGAAATCGAAGGTCTATGTAGATGGGCCGCAAAATCTACAAGAGTTGAAAAAATCGTTTAGGATCGAAATTAACAGAATTACTCCGGAAGTTATTCGCAATGTGCAAGAGGAATGTGTCCGTAGATTTGCTTATTGTCAAGAGACTGGTGGATGGCATTTCCAACATCTTATTTAACTGTTCTATTTTGTTGGATATAAAGTTATTCTCTTATTGAAATAAAATATTAATTTTTGTTCACCCTGTAAAAAAATATCTAATTAATTATTATCATTGAATGCAGTATTGAAAGGCCTTTCAGATGAGGTATCACAAGACATCTATTCCAATTTAAAAAAAATACCGATTACGTCACCATGTCAAAACCAGTGACATAACTCTTTAGAATATACATAAAAAATCGGCATTTTAAAATAAAAATCGACCTATTTCAGGATTTTTGTCAAAAGTACATGGCTTGCGAAATATCGAATTTGTTCCATCATTTTGACGCGCACTGTATATATATATATATATATATATATATATATATATATATATATATATATATATATATATATATATATATATATATATATATATATATATATATTATATATAATAATATAAGAAATGTCATATGAGAAAAAAGAAACGAAAAAGCAAAGACACTGCCAGTAAGTATACAGGGTGATTCAAAAGTACTTTGACAAACTTCAGGAGGTGATTCCTCACAATATTCTAATATGAATTGTCCAAATAAATATCTGTCCGGAAACGCTTCGTTTCCAAGATACAGGGTGTTAAAGTTTTATTTTTATATTAATTTTTTTTTAAATAACTTTCGAAATACTGACCTTAATTAAACGACAATTGGTATTGAGAGGTTTTTTGAGGTGTCGAATTCGAACCTGATGATATTATTGCTCTTACTCGTAGGGGGCGCCACCTAAACGTCTTTTTCTTTTTTTAAGATTCATAACTTTTCTGAGCGTACTTCTAGCACATTGTTCAGTAAAAAAATCAATTCCTCTATCATATCTACGTAAAAAAGCTACCGTTGTTACAAGTCGCTATAAGCAACCGTTTTCTAGATATTTAGACTTGAAAATTTCAAGTCGATTATTTGATAATCGATTGTATATTTTATTTTTTTAATTAAATTTGCAAGAAATATCAACATTTTATTTCAAGAAATTTTTAATATGTTGAATAAAATAAAATAAATGAACCTAAATTGTATTCAAATAAATTGTTCAAAGTGTCCACCTTCAGCGAAGATACAGGCATTCAGTCTTCTAGTCATTTAATCTCGTACCCGCTCAAAAATTATTGGTGTGTTTCTTATTGTTTCACAGGCGTCTACTATTCGGTTTCTCAGATGTTCCTCGTTCGCTACTTGAGTTTTATAAACTAGTGACTTCAAATGTCCCCAAAAATAAAAATCTAGCGGGTTTAGATCTGGGGACTTTGGTGCCCACGCCTGGTTAGGTTCTTCTACCGATCCATTGATTTGGATAGACAGTGTTAATATTCCCTGGCTACAACGCTAAAATGGGCCGGAGCGCCATCATGCATAAACCACATGTGGATACGAATTTCTCGTTCTGAAGTAGTCCCAGAAATTCATTTTCTAAAAAGTATTTGTAAGTTGCGCCATTCAGTCGGAACGGAAGAAAGAAAGAACCTATCAAGTAATTATCAATTATTGCCGCCCATACATTTACAGAAAATTGATACTGATAATGTCTTTCACTAACTGCGTGCGGATTTTCCAGAGCCCAAACATGGTTGTTATGAAAGTTTGTGATAGCATTTCGGGAGAAGTTTGCCCCTGAAAGCTTTTAAAAATTGGGTTTCCCCAATTTTCAAAAACCCTGACACATGTAATGAAAGTCCGGGCAAAAGAGCTTGTACCCTTTGATTATAGTATGGATAAATTTGTTGATCGTGGATAATTCTCCAAACTGTGGACTGAGTAGAATTGAGAGCTTCAGCAATTATTCTTGTACTCGTTTCTGGATTCTCCTCGAGAGCGTTCCAAACAGCTTCTTCCAATTCTGGGGTTCGGACTGCTCGTGGTCTTCCAATAATATCAGCTGCCCTCTTAAAGCTACCTGTTTCTGCCTAACGACGGTGGAGACTGGTAAATGTTGGAGCTGAAGGCAGTACACGATTAAGAAATCGCTCCTGGTAAATACGTCTTGCTTCGCGCGCATTGCCATCCACAAGGCCATAAACGAAATGCATATCGGCTAAATGAGCATTATTGTTTAAATAATCAATTTTTTCTAAATTACTGTTTTAAAACTTACAGAAACTTCAACAAAACAACAAAACGTTTAACTGTCACATAATATGTAATTACCAAAACTACTTACTTAAACGTCAAATTCATTTCCTAAACATTCTTGTGAAAAATGCAAAATAATGGTAATAACTTCAACAGGATTCATTATCAAATAATTGACTTGAAATTAACCAAATCTAGAAAACGGTTGCTCATAGCGACTTGTAACAAGGGTAGCTTTTTTACGTAGATATGATAGAGGAATTGTTTTTTTACTGAAAAATGTGCTAGAAGTATGCTCAAAAAAGTTATGAATTTTCAAAAAAAAGAAAAAGACGTGTAGGTGGCGCCCCCTACGAGTAAGAGAAATAATAACATCAGGTTCGAATTCGACACCTCAAAAAACCTATCAATACCAATTTTCGTTTAATTAGGGTCAGTATTTCGAAAGTTATTTAAAAAAAACGAAAATAAAAATAAAATTTTAACACCCTGTATCTTGGAAACGAAGCGTTTCCGGACATACATTCATTTGGAAAATTCATATTAGAATATTAGAATGGCTGGACCGATTTGGCTATATTTTTTTCGGAAAAACGGGATAACGAACGGAAAAACAGGATAACGATAAAACGAGATAACAGGAAAACGGGATAACCAAAAAACGGAATAACGGAAAAACAGGAAAACGGGATAGCTCGGTAACGGGATAACGGGAAGCGGGCAGAGTCAAAGGCATAACAACACAAAAAAAACATAGGAAAAAATAAATTCAACGTGGACGAGTTTAAAAAAAAAATCAGGGAATTGAGAAATTTGGACAGGACGTCTGTCGGATCAGCTAGTAACAGTATAATTCTAAAATATTTGTGAATTCTTGCTACACTGATTAGTTCATCTCTCCTTGTAGGATATTAACGATAATATTGTTCTCTGACGATACTTCATGAAGAGTCATGATAGACACGATACTGATAAATCACTTCAACGAATAAGATTTTTACAGATTTATTAATCCTCGAAATCCTTCGCTATAAATAGGATTTGTCGAGTGTTTTTCCTCAATTGACATACACCGAGTTAGTAGAAATATATATGGTAGTGTTTCTATCTCTCCGTGCTCTAACGATTTTAGACTGGATCTTTTTCTTTTGTTCTATAAACTGATCCAACAAGTAGTATATTGCACAAAGGGCGTGAAATGCTTTTGCTCATGCCACAATTTTCATACTCGTTTGAAATAGACATCCCATGCTCGTTGTACACCATACTTTTTCTATGAATACAAAGTTATTCCTCATTGCACGTTGCTCCAGTCAACAGGGACTAAAAAAGGCATATGCCCTGCAAAAGGTGGGGTTGTAACGATTTTTTTATATGTAATTTAGTTTTCCACTTTGTGGGGGTTGCGCCAATTACAGCGCCCAAACGAAAATCCTTCCAAAAAATCGTCCAACTCAATCTTTTTACAATAACATTATATTAATAGAGAAATCTTTTTCAAATTGAAATGATTTTTCTTGTTGCGTTTACATTTTTTTACTGCCACTGTGGCACGAATTATAATTCAGATTAGTGTATTGAGTTTCGTTCCATGGGTTTTGTAATATTTATTTTCGGATACCAAAGTAACATTGAAAAATTTCCAGGTACTTATTTTATTCATCTAGGCGAATCAATCAATTCCGTGGATATTGTACATGGTCCAGAAGACACGAACTACGGTTTTGTTTTTCAGGAAAGATTCCTAATTCACGTGGTTGAATTCCTTGATAAGGATTAACCAATTTAAATGTATTCATTAGAGCATGTGCTTATCTCATATTTTCTTCGGATTATCGAAATCACGAGGGTTATTACCAGATTATCAATCATTAATTGCTTTTCTTGTTGGACAAATTATCTCTCGAACAACTTACTATTTTGATTTCCCATCTCTAGATCGAATTTCATAACACATCTCTACACCACACTCAGCTACTTCTTTTTCTCGATTCCACGTCACAATCACAAACATTTCTCTGTCACTTTGAAATTTGATGTTCCTTATGTCAAAAGTATTTGTCATATGTCAACCATTAACCTATTTTATTTCCATCCATGTGTATTTGATGATTTTATAAATACTTTGCAATATATTAAAATGTTGTTTGTTAGGACTAACCACGGTCACTAACATTAGTGAACCCGCACTAGATGCGGACACAATAATGTTATTATAGTTATTTTCAGTGTAATTTCTTCATAATTTTGTCCACCATACAATGGTAGGTTATTTTTATCTTAATGTTTGCCTCTTGTAATGGACCTTTACATTTACGAAAAAAAAATTCCAAAACTTATGTAGGTCGATTATATTTCATATGAAACGTCCAATTGACTTAGAATGCCATCATATATTTTTTATTTCGAAAAGATATTGCGTTTGAAAGTGTACCCGTGATGTCACGTTCATCGAAAACTACCCCCTCCATAATCCACGTTCAGAAACACGCATTACTGTTCTTGTCAAAAATATAGCTCACTGCTTGATATACACCATTAATATATAATTTAACACTGTTTATTAATAGAATCATCAACAAAAAAAAACCATTTCAACAAACAGTTTTCTTTATTTAAAACATTCAAAGTTTCTGAACGGGCCTTCCTTTTGATGAAGAGCGACCATTGGCAACACCGCAAATATTAAAGACAGTTCCCATTAAAATCATATTGACATTTGAGGTTAATGTTTAATGTCTATTTTTATCAACTTATTAATTTCTCAATATCATAAACGATTTGGTGTGTTTATAATGAAACAAGGCTTCGTAAAAGCAGGTTCGGAAAATTTGCCAAGGGTGGATTATGAGATGATTGACTCTTTTTATTTATTTTTATGCTTGGTTTATGCAACGTCCCCAAGAACTAAGCGAACTAATAACTAAGGATTCAACACTAGCAAATCAATGAGCGCGTTTATGGAACCCCTAGTACAAGGACTAAGAACCGTGACCCAACTTTTAACTAAGAACTTTGGTTCTTAGTTAAAACGTTCGTGGTTGTTTAGATATAATCTATCATAAATGCATTATACTGTGAATATATATGTAGGCTTTGTCTGTTTGTATTATAATATAAATAAATTCATATTCGGTACCTGTTAGTGTTTCCTTCATGTGATGAGTCAAATATTTATTAAGTTTGAACTACTGAAAATATAATTAATAATTTAGAATGAATAGACTTGAAGTATGTTCATACAAATTTCGTAAATTTTTTGCAAAATTATTTACTCATTTCACACCAATTCTTTGTTGAGGGATACTAATCTATTTTTTACAAATACAGGCTTACATTTTCTATGGTAAAATTTTTCCGGCTTACATTTTCTATGGTAAAAATTTTCCCTATGGTTACAAAGCTATAGAAAAAAATATTTTTCTGAAGATATTGGCATTCATGAAGAGAATGTGACAACAAACCTAAGAAAACTTTGACATAATACTGCACATTCTAGTTATTCAAAGTATTTTTGAATTTCAATCAATCAAAATAGAAGAAATGAATCTTATCGACAAAGTTGTTAATGAATTCGTCCACCGTATGCTCCTGAAATAAATTGTATTGTGCCATTTGGAGTAGCAGATATTAAATTTTTTACAGTATTGCATTTTTTCTATTCTGACCAAGTCATGGACAGACGAACAGGATCAGAGGGTTTTTCAATTTCCAGACAATAATTGAATTAACTTTCTTATAGCGAGCTCTGAAAGGGATCGGCAAATTTCTTTCAATTTCAGATATTCAGGCCAATATATAAGCTCTTATAAACAATTTGCCATCATAGGCACAGCTTTTGTGAAAATCTTGTGAACACTTGATTTACTCATATCAAAGTCATCAGCCAATCGAGAGTATACATCCCCAACCCGTATCTTTTTCAAACTTATCAGAACATCCATATATTTAATTTATTCAATTTTGGTAATGTATTTCACAATGTGGTAAACATTTTCAGGGAGCCCCAAATAATATTACTCTTCTTTTCTATAAGTGCAATAGATAAGCACTGGTGCTGCTGTCCTTCGATATTTTCACAATCAGGATCGGATGAAGACTGACTAGGAATATACTCAGAATTTTTTTTGGTGGTGTTATTTTGGTGAATCAGATAATGTACTAGCTTGGCTACTGCTAGGAGAACTATTCGAAACTCTTGAGTAAATATTTCCCATGGATGTAATGTCACTCAACACAGTTTTACTAGCTGAAGGAGTGATGTTTTCATTTGGTTTGGGTTTCTTCATCGTTGGTAGGTCATATACTTATGATGAAACATTGTCAGACCAATGTCGTTTCAGGTTGATATGTGGACAGACATCTTGCTTCAACATAAATTTGGATCTCCTTGTTCTAACATATTCCTAATTCGTAGTATCTTCTTTCAGCTGGAACCAAAGAACAATATGTTTATAGGACTGGATATAAAATACAGTACTGATCGATGATTTTGCAAACTTGCATTGAGTGAAATTAAAGATCGTTCCTTGATGTACTCACCTGGAAATGTTCTGCACAAAAGCATATATTTCCGCTTTTTTTTACAAAAGTTTGATTCACTTTCACTGGTGTTCAGACAACTGTGCACATAGCACTTTTTAGACATTTTCATAGTTATTAAAATTAGAAAATAATTTCCGAAATTTTTCAATACCAAACATTCATGGCGAGCTTGTTCATTTGCAGCAGTTCTCTGCACTCTGCATATCTCGTGTCTCGTATCAGTCGTATCAGATATATGCAAGAAAAAGAGCTGAAGAGAGAAAAACTATTGATAATATTCTATTCCGTGAAGCAAACGAACGAACCTATCAAAGTATCAAATAACAAATGTCATTACGTCACAATTCCATGATTCGCAACTCATACAACGATGCCAAATCAACTTTTAGTGAACGTGACGTCACGAAACCACTTTTTTCCGGATTATGGAAAAACTACCCACCAGAAAAATAAAATAAAAAATCCCAAGTGATATTAGCACATATACTTTCTAATTACAGTGTTTTCTCATAGTGCATAAAAAGGTCCATTGTAACATTTTACTTTCCCTTTAGATCTGCTTGTAACTCCTTCCATTTTGCTGTAGGTGAAGGATTAATCCTTCGAAACATGTCGAGTTCCTAATGTAAATCTTCGTGCCACATTGGTATTAAAATTATTTTTTGGTGGAGTTAGACTGTATGATTTCTCACCTACCTAGTTATCTCTCGAATGTTTCTCAGCGACTACTCGATGGATCACCAATTTTAAATTATGCAAATCAACTGATACATAGGCTTTCTGGGCGCGAAAGGCGCTCATAAACGTGGGCAGTTTTGGAAGACAGATGTCTGCGGAAGTTTTTTTCCATGAGACAATGACGGTTCAAGTTTCTCAAGAACTATTTTTGGCCAATGAAAAAAATAAGGTGCAATCAGGCTGATGTCTTGATTGTCAACACAGCGATTTCCTTCGTTCATCATTCAACGCTGTTTTTATCGTTGGCGAAGGCGTCGATCTTTTAGTTCTGCTGACAGCATTAGGATAATCCAAAACCAACATCTACTCTCGCAAACCGGGGAGAGGCAAAACTGCTCAAAGAGTATATTCCGCAAATAGTTTGAAAGTGAAAGAAGCAGCCAAAAACATCCTGTTTTCACATGCGGGTGACACAACATCATCCCTCTTCAACAAAGGGAAATTTTTTTTTGCTTGTCCAAAAAAACAAAGGACTCATTGCCGTCATTAGCATCTTCAGAGATCAGAATGCCAAACCAGAAGACATATCAGACGCTGGAGCCCGCTTTTCCGGGAAACCTTGGAACAAATACATACAAGTGTTATACACTGTGTCCGTAAAGTATGGAACAAATTCATTTTTAGCTAAACAGGTCATTTTAAGAAATAATCCTGAAACACGTCGATTTTTGATGTTAATTTACCGTATTTTAAAATAATAATCTAATATACAGGGTGAATTACGTTCGGGTAATGACGTCACCGTCATTTTTTTTAAATGGAACACCCCCATTTTGTCTCAATTTTCGGATTACTCTAGCTGAGCTGATTCCAAAAATGTATCACATGTTGATTCCAATTGGTACAGGGTGGACAAAAATACAATAGTTTTGTGTGTGCTCATAAAGTAACGCGTAACATTCTTTATTAGGTAAATTAACAATATTATCAAAAATACTTATTGTCTAGCGGCAATTGGTTTAAATGTAACACCCCGTAGTTTGCTACATGTTTAGAGTAATAAAAATGAGCTGTTTCCAAACATGTTTGGTACTTGTGGTCTAGCAGACAGAATATGACAAAAAATATTTCTTATCTATTTATAAAAACATAGTCGTCTACTTTTTTGGGAAATGTCATTATTTGTTTAGTAATTTATTGATGTTCAGTGACAGTTTAGTACTACAATATTTTTGGTATTCGTGAATATTCGAATGATTGCTTAGATTTAATTGGAAGTAGAAATGGAGTTAAGTGTAAAACAAAGAATTGAAATACTTATGATGATTGGGTATGGAGACAGATCGCGAACTCAGATGGAAGTGTGCAATTTGTTTAATGATAAATATCCAGAAAGACCTACAACGCCTTCAACAGTCAGTAAGATTGAAACGAAATTTCGAGAAATTGGTAATGTTGAAAATGTACGCAAATCAGGTCGTCCCCCTGCAAATGCTGATACAGCATTACATGTTTTACCGAGTTTTGAAGAAGATGCGCACACTTCTGTTCGTAAAGTTAGTCGCTATATCGGTGTTAGCAAAACAACGGTACACAAACTATTGAAGCTTGAAAAATGGCATCCTTATAAAATCAAACTTGTGCAGGAATTAAACGAAGATGATCCCGATAGAAGACTCCAATTTTGCGAAGAAATGATGGATAAATGTCACCCTCTCTTGATACAAAAAATTTTTTTTTCTGATGAGTCCACTTTCATATTAAATGGTGAGGTTAACCGTCAGAATTGTAGATACTGGGCAAAAGAAAACCCCCACTGGATGCGTGAGCATCATACACAATACCCTCAAAAGGTAAATGTATGGGCTGGAATTGTACGAAATCGTATCATCGGACCCTACTTTTACGACAGGTAATTTAAACGGGGCAACGTACCTTGAGTTTTTAAGGGGGTATCTCGTACCTACTTTACGTAATTTGTTTCCCAGCAGACGTAATCCTGGAGGTTTTGATGAAAGTTCATGGTTTCAACAGGATGGTGCACCTCCACATTATGCTGTAGATGTTAGAAGGTACCTAGATGAAATTTTTCCGAACAGGTGGATTGGTAGACGTGGACCCACTGAATGGCCAGCGAGGTCACCAGATTTAAATCCTTTGGATTATTTTCTGTGGGGCCATCTGAAGAATGTTATTTATAAAACGAAACCAGCAAATATTGCAGATGTACAAGAGAAAATTCGAACAGAAATAAACAATATTACGCAAGAAACCATACACAAGGTTCAACAAGAATTTGTACACCTTTTGGGTTACTGTCAAATACAGCAAGGGCTGCAGTTCGAACATTTATAAAGTCATGTATTCCAGCATATTCTGTCCGCTAGACAATAAGTATTTTTGATAATATTGTTAATTTACCTAATAAAGAATGTTACGCGTTACTTTATGAGCACACACAAAACTATTGTATTTTTGTCCACCCTGTACCAATTGGAATCAACATGTGATACATTTTTGGAATCAGCTCAGCTAGAGTAATCCGAAAATTGAGACAAAATGGGGGTTCCATTTAAAAAAAAACGGTGACGTATTAATTTTTTAAAAACGGTAAATTAACATAAAAAATGACTGTTTGGTTTTGGTGAAATAAATTAAATATTAATATTAAATATATATATATATATATATATATATATATATATATATACAGGGTGTCCCTGGACTTCCTCTTTTCCTCTCGGTAATGTATAGATGGGGTCAAAATACAAAATGAAAAATGTTTTTCTTTGATAACTTTCAAAGGGAATATTCAAAATCATCTAAATATTGGTGATTGACTAAACAAATGAATTCCTTCGATGAGCTTTCATGCAGGAGTCAGTTGTTTTGCTACAAAGTCAGGAACGGACTACCCTCGAAGGTCCACACCCCAGAACTTTGAAATGACAGATAATTTTTAATAGTTTTCAACAAAATAAGGTTACGTAGACAATTTTCTGAATAAAAGTACTCGTGTGGAAAGTCGATCGGAGCACAATTTTTAATAAAAATGCAGTTTTACTCGACGACATCAAACCCGGAATATCCGGTGAATAAATTTATGTTCCATTTCTTCCACTGATGTTGACAAAAACACCTTGTCGAAAGAAATAGAATTAGTGTGGATAAAAAATGACTACTGGAATGCGATATTGTTTTGTTGAGTGGTACGTTGTCATTGTATTGTCAATATTCTAATAGGACAGTTTAAAGTGTTTTGATATGGCCGCACAGTTTACATTCAACGAATATGCAGATATGCATGCATTGTATGGACGAGCATTCCGTAATGCTGCAGAAGCCCGTCGTCTGTATGCCGAGCATTTCCCCAATCGAACGTTACCGTCAAGAGAAACGTTCGAGCGTGTCGCTCGCAGCTTGAGGGATAATTAATTGGAGCTCCTAGGGCTGTGCGTACCGTTGTATTGGAGGAAAATATTTTGGAAGCTGTCGCTGATGATCCTTCAATGAGCATCATAAACCTATCAGAACAGTTCCATACATCCATAGAATAATTAGGGAACAACTGCTCCACCCATATCACATCCAAAAGGTACATGCCATGACACCTGAAGATTTTCCAGCACGACTGAAATATGCCAAATGGTTCCTGGATAAGCAAAGAGAGGATATGACTTTTATTACTCGAGTTTTATTCACTGATGAAGCAGGTTTCAGTAGAGATGGAGTAATCAACTCCAAATACAAACCAAACACCAACGGAAATTCAACGTGAATGTTTGGGTTGGTATCATAGGAAACCATCTTATAGGACCATTCGTTCTACATGACCGATTGAATGGAGAACGTTATTTGGAGTTCATTCAGAACGATTTGAATGGACTTTTGGAACATGTTCCATTGCAAACCCGGAGAGATATGTGGTTTATGCATGATGGCGCTCCTCCTCATTTTAGTTTGATTGGGACCGAACCTTTCCCCTAGATGGATTGGTAGAGATGATGATGATGATATTCATGGCCACCGCGGTCTCCGGATTTAAATCCATTGGATTTTTTCCTGTGGGAGCATCTAAAAAGCCTCGTTTACGCTACACCTATTCACATCAGAGATGCCTTGTTGAATAGAATTACATTACATTGTGAAGCCATACGAAACGACCCTGGCATGCTATTTCAAGTGCAGAGAGGGTGTTTGCGCCGACTAAGAAAATGTATTGAGAGAGACGGGGGTCATATCGAGCAGTTATTGTAGCGGATTTTGCATTTCTGTTTGCTCTTGAGGCTTGCGATTGATTACTTACGCCATGAGTATTGTAAGGTAAACGTGTTTGCATGATAAAAATTCGTTATGAACATTGTACCTATCATTTCTATTTTCATTACAAATTAATCTTTTCGAATAATGGTAGACATCTCAGGTTGGATGTCGTCGAACAATAATGCATTTTTATCAATACATTCCCGAGAGGAAAAGAGGAAGTACAGGGACACTCTGTATATACAGTGCATTCCATTTAAAACGAGCCACCCTGAATAACTTTTGGTACAATTATTTTCAGGAGAAATAAAAAAACACGTCAACAATAGTATACAGAGGGACACATTTTGACATATTCACATTTGATGTTACTTCCACTATCGCACCCCTAGAGCATGTCACCATTTTTTTGTAAATATTGTTTCACATTATCAATGCTCCATGATGAGCAGATTTCAACAAAGTATAAAACATATGGTCTGAAGCATATGGTCCGGAAGCTACAAATTATTTTCCATTAGTCCAACGTGCCCTAAAACTGCAATAGAAATAACTTCATCGTTGACAACTCCTGAACGGTTATGCTTTTTATTGCTAACAGATCCAGTTGCCATATGCTTTTTATTGCTAACAGATCCAGTTTCCATAAATTTGTTCAATGATTCCGAAACGTTCAGGAGTTGTAAACGATGAAGCTATTTCTATTGCAGTTTTAGGGCACGTTGGACTAGTGGAAAATAATTTGTAGCTTCCGAACCATATGCGTCAGACCAAATGTTTCATATTTGTTGAAATCTGCTCATCATGGAGCATCTGATAATGCGAAAATGCGAAAATAGGGTGGTCCATTTAAAAAAAAAAGGTGACATGCTCTGGGAGTGCGATAGTGGAAGTAACATCAAATATGAATATGTCAAAATGTGTCCCCCTGTATACTATTGCTTACGTTTTTTTTTATTTTTCCTGAAAATTATTGTACCAAAAGTTATTCAGGGTGGCTCGTTTTAAATGGAATGCACTGTATATATTTTTTTAATTAAATAAAAAATCAAAAAAATAACAAAATCCGCTACCAACGTTTCGCAAATTCGTCAATGAAAAGCAAATTCCACCAACGAAAGACGCTGCACGGTACCAAGTCCAAAAATGGTGTGAAAAAAAACACCTGACTGGAACTGGAAACGGTACCAATGGGCTCTCTCCAGTAATAATATCAGATACCTTATTGAATGTTATTTCATGCATTTGCAAAAAGCGATGCGGTGAGCATGTAGCTGCAGAAAGAGAGGGTTGAATTGCTCTGTTGTATGCGGATTCCGCAATGGTGAATCATGCCAGAATGCAACAGAGGTCATCATCAAGAGCGACAACGAAGATGAGGCAATGACATGATGGAAGCCCATATTCTCAGTGAGGAAAATGGGTTATTACACTTCGAAAACGTAACACGGTGTTGCACTACGACAATAAAATTTTCAATCCAGAGTTTACTACTAAAATGTATCGTGTACCGCACTGCACAAAATAATAATTCACCTTGAACTCGCTATGACTTGAGTTACTCCGGCGATATGCCCGACATATATATCCTCGTGAGTTCAAGTATTGTTCATTCATGTATCTAAATAATACCTGAATTTTTTCGTTCCTTAATATTCATATTCAGTTAGTTTTTTTGGAAATATGAGGGAATCATGCCAAACGCACGGTAGCCACATCTCCCGTTTTGAGCACTATTTTCACCCCTAAATCTATATAATAAAAATGAGTGTCAAATTGTGTTGCTAAGCGCAATGGTTAGGTTCTGAGACGCGATGACCCACAAACGTCTTCCGTTTGGTGAGGTAAAAGTCCAACCCACGAAAATCCCCAAATTCCAAATATTTTTGAAATCGGGCAAGGCCCACTCCAGTACGAATGGAAAATGTTTATCGACTTTTTCGACGATTTCTATATGTCTTCCGTTATGATAATTTTGTTTAGAAAGTGACTAGTAATCATCTGACAAAGCGGAAGACGATTTGCTTGAGGTGCGCTACTCATAACCTATTTTTGAAAATTTTGGGCCTCAAAATCGATCATCGCAAAAATAATCCGAGTGGAAGACGTTTTTAGTAGGTCCCGGCCTAAAGATTGACCAAATAAACAAATTGAAAAACTCGCGGGAGCGGCTAAGTTGAAAAATCGAAAACTGCACTTGGATTCAACCTTAAGCTTCCAAATTTTGCATGGAGCTAGGGGCCAGAAAACCTGATTTCCAAAGGGAAGACTTTTTGGCCAACTTTTCACCCCTTCCCACCCCTTTGAATTTCCTCTAATTTCTCTGTTTATTCCTGGTAAACTTTTTCGTTTGAAAATTTTTCTCATCGATAATTCAGTGTATAAATGTTAATAAACTTACCTCAACTAGTAGTTAATGATAACAGGAATATATTTCAACCCCTATATAAGGGTTGTTCGCCCCCGCCGGCTCAAATAATCTATTTGAGCGAGGAAGAGCACCAAATGAATTCTTTGGCGTTAGGCTCGTTAACGGTTTATAAATAAATAAAGTTATAAACAATTCTTGCCAAAAAATAAATAAATAAAGTTATAAACAATTTTTACCAACAAATTATCAAAAATGATTTTGGTATAATTCATTCTCTCCCATTTGATTACCCTTTTTTTGGTTAAAAATTGGTTTATTTGTTGTATTGTAGGTACTTTTCTCTGATATTAATTTTGGTGAATAAAATCAACTAGAAAAAAATAATTCACAGGAGATATTTACACTTTTAATAAATATAAAAATGTTCTATTCTTGTTATAACTTTCTTGAACAATTCAAATAATTTGTAAGCTATATCAACTAGACAACAAAAATCACAGGACTTTTAATAAACAATCAGTAATTTGTAACCAAAAAAAGTGTTGTAATTGATCAAATGTGAGAGAATGAAATATACCGAAATCATTTTGGACACCAAAATCATTTTTGATAATTTGTTGGTAGAAATTGTTTATAACATTATTTATTTATTTTTTGGTAAGAATTGTTTATAACTTCACTTATTCATAAACCTTTAACGAGCCTAACGCCAACGAATTCATTTGGTGGCATTCATTCATCTCCCTATGTACATTTATGTGCTCTCTTCCTCGCCCAAATAGATTATTCGAGCCGGCGGGGGCGAACAGCCCTTATATAGGGTTGAAATGCATTCCTGTTATCATTAACTACTAGTAGAGGTAAGTTTATTAAACTTTATACACTGAATTATCGATGAGGAAAATGTTCAAACGAAAAAGATTACCAGGAATAAACAGAGAAAATATAGGAAATTCAAAGGGGGGGGGGGGAGGGGTGAAAAGTTGGCCAAAAAGTCTTCCCTTTGGAAATAGGTTTTCTGGCCCCTGAAGAAGCTCCATGGAAAATTTGGAAGCTAAGATTGAACCCAAGTGCAGTTTTCGATTTTTCAACTTAGCGGCTCCCGCAAGTTTTTCGATTTGTTTATTTGGCCAACCCTGAGGCCGGGCCCATTCGGATTTTCCCGATATAAAGACCATAACAAAGTAAAGGAACACAAAATTAAGCATATAGGAGACGTTGAATTTTTGCAATGATCGATTTTGGGGCCCAACATTTTTTTAAATAGGTTTTGAGTAGTGCGCTTCAACCAAATAGTCTTCCGTTTTGTCGGATGAGTACTAGTCACTTTCTAAACAAAATTATTATAACGGAAGACATATAGAAATCGTCGAAAAAGTCGATAGACATTTTCCCTTCGTACTGGAGTGGGCCCTGCCCGATTTCAAAAATATTTGGACTTTGGGGTTTTTGAGGGATGGACTATCATCTCACCTAACGGAAGACTATAGCTTTTCATCGCGGTTTTAGAGCCGCGGCTAACTACAAAACTCGAGAACGGCTGGACCGATTTGGCTTTTTTTATCTTGGTCCAATACTGCCCGAACTGTGTATCCACAGGTCAGCCAGCATTGGTCCTGTTTGTCGGGCAGTCGAAACTTTTTATAGGGAACGATCACCCACCGAAGGCACCATATCTCGTGTCTTCGCCGGGTCATCTAGACTCTCCCCCGCTTGGAGGATAGTAGGTCATACTCACTAAAACATCCACCCCGCACATCTCCCCCCGAAGGCTCGGATATGCCTTGTCGGCGTTACATCGAACCCCCGGGAGGGACCCAGACGTTATCGCTCTTCGCAATCCTACGCGTGTAAGACAAAAACTGTGTGAAGTTGTAGTTTGTCCTGGTGTATTCACATCCAAGTTAAGCCACCACGTCCGGTATCAGCCGCCGGTTCCACTGGGCCTTCCTGGCCTCTGCAGTCCATTCCTGCTGCCAGCTCGCAACCACTTTCGCTCTTACCTGTCGTCTATTTGCTTCCTGGTGTCCGTCTCCGCGTTCGTACTTCTTGGGCGATGACCTGCAGTGCTACTTACTGTTGACATTGTCCGGTAGGCGCGCGTTAGCTTAGCTTTATAGGTCTCATACCTCATCACCCCGTGCCATATCGGCGCCGCCTCACTATCTCATTCACGTGCGCCGTAAACCTCATACTGTCATCAAAAACCAGTAGTTCAGGCTCCTGCTCGGCACCACCACGGTGTTACCAATCAGGAACTGAATGTTGGGGCGGTTCCTGGGGTCCTTCAAGACGCTAGACTCCAAACCGTTTGCTGTCATCCACCTTTCTATGCGTCGCACGGCGATGTTGCCCTTCTCTGGTAGCAGTTGTGTTTGGTTCTCTTCCACGTAGACCAAATGCAATCGTACTCACTCCCTCAGGCACTCGTACGTTCAGTACTCCATCATACAGTAAGTTCCAGAGCGTAGGCCCCAGGACTGAGCTCTGCGGCACTCTAGCTGCCAACTCTCTCCCTTATTCACAATTAGCGCTTTCTCTGCTAGGTAGTCGATCAAGTACCCCTTCACATTCAGCTCTTCCAGACGCCTCACAATCAAACTCCAACTCGCACATTTAAACGCATTTTTTTACGTCTGGCGATTTGGCAATTTTTTTTTAATGTTCTCAATAGACGTAGGAAGGTTTTTATGAAAATTGGAAAAGTTGCCCGAAAAATTGGAAAATTCGGGAAGGTGCATTTTTCTATGGGATATTTATATGAACTCAAGACATAACTCACGATTCGAACGATGGATATGCGTTTTTTTTTGTTTTATTCGATATGGTCCTGGAAAAGTTGCCTGGAAAAAAATCCGGGACAATTACAAAGAAAAGTCGGAAAATTCGGAAAAACTGCAAAAATCATAATTTTTGTATGCACTCTCGATCATAACTGATGATAGGAATGACATATTTGGTTGAAAGTAAGTGTTTTTACATGGATAAGGTTCCTTATGGATCTATTTTACTTTAACTCGCCACTAGGTGGCGCTGCAGCGCATCAACTTCTATACCGTTCAACCGATCGCCATGAAAATTGGTAAACACAGATATTTGAAAATGGAGAATATTTTCGCGCTATCCGTAACGGAATAACAGGAAACAGGATAGCGAGATAACGGGAAACAAAATGAAACAACACAAAAGAAACGAAGGAAATAATTATAAAAAAAAGACGTGTGGCACTCGGAGACTGCCTCGGTAAAGCTATTGCATAGCATTTTTTATCAACTTACGCAATTATAATTATATATTTATTTTATTTATGCAGTATTTTTTTTTCTTTGATATTAATTCAAGTTACACTTTGAGCGTGGTGACCGATAAGAAAACAAATTTTTTTCTTTTATTAAATAAATGAGAAGTTAATATTGTTCAAAATATTTTTTTGTTATCTTTCAATACATGTCGGTTCTTCAGGAATATTTATCATTGAAACTATAGGTTTATGGTAACTGAAATAAGAAACATAAGTTTGAGACTTGATATCTTCTAAATATCTGGAAAATACCGCATCAATGGTGGTTCCATATTTTGTTGTGGATTCTTGTGGATCATTATTCATTTTCAAATTCAATATTTTCGAAAGAAAACTTGTCAACCGCTCTGATTTTTTATCAGCGAAGTTGATGTTGAAATCGCCAGCCAAGATAAGTGGAAATTTATTATCATTATCATTTGTATTTTCGACCCTTCTTCAGTGTACTCCAGTAAAGTGCAATGAATAAAATGCTCTACCTCGTCTAATTTTGGATTCGGAGAAATGTAAATTGCTACCATGACTATGTGTAGGCCATTTCTAAGTTTGCATAAGCACGCACAAATATCTCCAACAAATGAGCTCCTAACATTAACATCTATACTTTCTCACAAACAGCTGATTACGTATTCGTCTGATTTCGGAGCAGCTCGTCTCGATTCGTGCCAGCTTCGTAGAGTCGTACCACAGTATATAGCTACAGTATATAGCTAAAGAAACAGTAAGCTCACTTGGCGTCGGCACTTTGATCTTTATGTTCCCGTTTGTACACTGCGCAACTCTGATTTTTATCCCTCGCGCATTCCGCGTGTTACTGTGTTACTAATACTGACATTTTTTGGATACTTCGAAGAGCGATAATCGCGTACAGTCTTCTGCGCATCCTGAATTCTTTCCCTGGAGTGGATGTTACCTTGGAACATGCATTTGGGCCAAGTGAGCTAACTGCTTCTTTAGCTATAAACTGTGGTCGTACCATGAAGTAAATACAAAGAGGAGGTGCCCCAACGCCGACCGCTGTGCCGGTCGGAGTGGGGGGTGTTAGGTTTATTTTCGTTACGGAATTTCTGGATTCGGTCTCCGCGCTCAAGGCCCGCGATAAAAGCTATATGCAATAGCTTAAAAATTATTAGGTAATATAACAATTTGGACAGGACAACGTCTGTCGGGGCAGCTAGTTAAAATTATAAATATTCGTGGTGGACTTCCGGGACTTGGGACTTTATTGTAGGAAATTGTCTGCTCTTTAAGGATCTTTAATAGTTTTCGAGATATTTGCGAAAGACTAAACATTTTTTTTCACTAAATTGTTTATAACTTTTACAATTTTTTTGAGCATCACTTGAATGTTTTCAAAAAGTTTCTATAGGACATTTCGAATCGGATGACACTTCAACTATAAGAGTCATGTGAGAAATTTGGGAATTACAATCGATGACGACCTAAAATTTAAAAAGCATGTATCACTGTTAATGCAAAAGGCTTATGGAAAAATGAAATTATTATATCCTCACAGACATTCCTTGAACCAGAAAACTAAATTGCTATTGTGTGATTCTCTGATTCTGTCCACTTTTAATCATTGTGATGTAGTATATCACTACTTTTTGAATACCAATGAACAACAGAGAATTCAGAAGGTTCAAAACTCATGTTTGAGATTTTTATTTGGCATTAGAAAGAGGGATCCCATTTCACACACCCTTGAAAAAGCAAAATGGTTGAAAATGTTTGATAGGCGCACACTTCATTCCGCGGTGTTATTCCATAAAATAGTTGTCACTCATACACCCCCATACTTATATAATAAAATACAGTTTAGAACGGATGTGCATCATGTGAACATAAGACGTAAAATGATTCATATTGTTAGGCACTCCACCGAGCATTTCAAGCGATCTTTTACTTATACCATCGCAAAGTTATATAATGACCTCCCGCCGATCCTCCAATCTAAATCTATTGTGTGTTTCAAAAATTGTTACAAGCAAAATCTATTATCAAAAACTATCATCAAATAATCATCATTATTAAATATATATGTGTTCTCCACTATAATTATTATCACCTATTATTTTTGTAAGTTTCATTCATTCTCTTTCATATTGTATTTTTGTTCTGTATTCTTCAATGTTTTTTTTCTCTATCATTGTCGTTCTATATTATTCACATTATTATTATACCATTATTGATTTAATATTGTAACAACATCCATATAGTGTTTGTATTTTTATATGTATGGGAGTGGATCTCATGATTTGATTTTATTCCAAAATTGTTTTAATAATGTCTCATGGTGTAGTTGATAAAATCTTCATCGAGAAAATAATGGAATAAACAACCTTCATTATAATTATTACAATCATAATTAATTTCACGTCTACATATTTTTTCTCTTCCTTCGTATTTTTTTTATTTATTATTATTTTTGAGGTGCAAGAGTAAGAATGGTTTATGCCAATCTTGCAACCTATTGACAGGTTTCATCTTTTTTCTTTCCCCAAATGTATCTAGATATTATTTTCTGTCAATAAATGTATATTATTATTATTATTTCCGTCGATTGCGAACTGGAATACGAAACAAGTGTGCTTTTAGACTAGACTACTAGGCCAGACTCGTCCTTGGAAGTCTTACCAGTAGAGATAGCAAAAACTCCAGACCGTTATTGTTTTATGCTTTATAATTTAGGTAGCCTGAGCTGGGATTGACCTTGAAGGTATTTCTTTAGTAGCTTTTTCAACTAACGGAGTAATACGTGAAATCTTTTTATGGACTCTTCTCTACGTAATCGCTTGGTAACTGATATTCTAAAATACAAAGTGTTCAACAAAATATAACATTTAACAGTTATGAAGCAGGAAAACTGCCAAATTACCATTATCTCCTGGTGACTTGTGCGGAAAGAATCGGTTTATAATTTTAGTCGGCAGGTATAAATAAACGTGATTTCGCATCAAATTCATCAAGGCTATTCAATAAGTTTAACATTATTACCTAATAGATGGTGGTTTTCGTTTGTTTGCTTCCTCATAAAAAAGTCATAAATTATGTGTGAAAGATTGCCGGAATTTTTTTCTCACCCCTGTACGTAAAGATCATATGGCCTAAAGATCCTTATGGAAACTCGCAAGTACGCGAATTATGAGTAAGCAAAAATTGACAATGGTGCAAGAAGTGAAAGTAACTGCATATCCCATGTGCAGACACCCGAGTTGTGTCTTTTCTCTTTCGATAAATAGGATACATTCGAGTATGCAAAACGAATATTAATAACATATTCAAGGTTATGTAAGTTTTGTGTACGTATCGAAACATCGTACAAGAATAACTCGAATAGTTTCCCTTTAGGAAGCATATTCCACCCAAAAAAGTAACATATTTAGAATATCTTTTTTTTTCATACTATATCAGGTGTCAACAGATTTATAGTGTATCCAGACTCAGTTGAATAATTCATCTTCGACTCAAAATAAAGGGTTCGTTCGAAATCGTACATATTATAATGTTGAATTATGAAGGAAACCGGAAAAATAAATGAATATCATTCCCCGTATGAAGTATATAGTAGACCATATTGAGTGAAAACTATTCCTGCGTGAAAACCAGTCGATAACTTTGCTGGCCGCTTATAGCATACATTACCGTAAACCACTACAGATTATATTTTATCTGGTTTGGGGTATAGATATAGATAACAGAATCTATTAGTAGAACAGTGGTGTGGTGTGTGTCTGGGCAGCCAGCGTATGGTGAACATCTGCAAGAAAAATGTTATGCAGTACACATTAAATTTCTGGCACAAGCAAATCTGCTTTAAATTTGTACAACAACCTATGAAAGTGTTTAATACTAATAATTCATTATTTAATGGGCCACATTGGTTCAAAATAGCAGGTAGATTTTGTTAAAGATTTTGAAATATTATATATAAAAAAGAAAGCTTGTAACTCGACCTTCTAGAAAGTTTGGAGATCAATATTAAAGAGTCAGAATACTTACTCAGATTAATTTAAATAATTATTATTTGTTGAATCTGTTTCGCCGAAGATTAAACAGTAGAAGTGAATATCTTTTGCTTGCTATTTTGATCTGATTAGATGTAACAAAAGTTCGGAAAAATCTTTTTTAATGATCAAAAATGGCAATTGTGATAAAAATGGTACATTGACGAAGTGGAAAAACCTCGGGAAAAACCCAGTTTTCTTTACGCGAAAAAGTGACTGGGGAGTGTTTATCGAAGCCATTTTTTGATAAATCCTAACTTATTCCAAATCAGTGATTCACATGAACATGAGTAACAATTAGGGCAAAAAGAAAAATATAATATTCTCATAATGGAAACTAAGCAAAAGTAGTCCAATCAATTCTCATTGATTTGAGAAAAGTCATTTCGAGATATAAAGAAACTTAAACTTCCATTGCTACGCAAACTCCATTTTTTTTCACTTATTCATAAGACCTTAATTATCCAGAAGCCTTCGTACTTGATGGATAAACAGAAACGCTTCGAAAACATTAATGATTTTTCAACAAGATACAGGCGTCTGCTAGTAATTCCTAAACACTCTACTACCACCTTCAAACGTAGCTTTTCCTACACATCTTGCATTCTTTACAATGCCTTGCCTCCAGAGTTTACCAACTATTCTATTATTAATTTCAAGAAGAAACTGAAAGCTCAACTTCACTCTACCATGTAGATAAAAACTGTAATACAGCCATATTTCTGGGTTTCGAGATAGGTAATTGATAAAATCGTTGGTCTATTTGAATTATGAAAAAAAAATATGTTCTTGTTTCTATGGCTGAAGGTTGAGTTGAAAAATACTGGTAGTAATAAGTATACACCGACAGTGCTACTAGTCTGGGTGTCCACAGGAACACTGCAAATCAGCCCTTTGGTAGGACACATCAGCTTTCTGAGTTGTCTATATGTGACCTCCTGATAGTCCTGAACTATGAATTAATTTGCCTGTAGGTACCATTATCAATTGACCGTTAGCAGGAACCAATAACCCTATAATATTTATACGATTTGTACCTGACCAATATATAACATATTTGTACTTCCTGGTTTCGTAGCTCTAGACTTGATTATCAAAGTTTGTTTAAATATTATTTATCATACTGTATAACAAAGTAAACGAGCTTAGAATCGAAATTGCTAGAGGTTAAAGAAACCATGGGAGTTCATACCAATGAAATATTAAAATCTTTACTGTAACATTATTTCTATGGATTGGATGAATTTCTTACCTTCATTCAAAGAAGGGTGTATAAAATATATAGAGAAATTTACACTTCGAATCCATTAATTATTAAAGTTGGCTTGTGTCATTCTCCATTAATAACTCGTGACTTAAATCTCGTGCAGAACCATAATCATTTCCATTCTCGTGAGAGGTGTAATCACATTCATATAGTTACCATCAAAAATACGATAATGGATTAAATCATAATCATTGGAAACTGTATTCAAATCTACACTTGTATTTTCTCAAAACTGCTACCAGAAGAGAAAAACTACATGGTTGGCCTCGCCATCACTTTCACAGCGAAAAAAGAACCTTTTTCCGGAAATCTCCTTCACTTTAATTTTCTCACTCGAGAACCGGAAATCCAAATTCCGTGGGTAATTTGAATTTACCTCTCAATTTTCCTTTTCATATTCGAATAACTTTTTCCAATCTATTGAGAATATTTAATGACAATACCTATAGTCTCGATCAGCTGCTTTGACGTCATGTGGTCAGTTACACCTACGACCAGTTTCCTAGAACTTATCGATAGGCAACCATTGATACTTGCCTCACTAATGCTGGTGGCCAATAATCATCTAACAAACGAATTGATATCTCGTCATCATTTTTAAATAAGTCTACCATATAATAAAGAGAATTACTCCAGAGATATAATACAAAATACAGGGACCTTCATATTTACATTATACAAAAATAGGTAGATGAAAGATTATCATCTTGAGATATATTTTCTAAACTACGAGAATAATAAAAATAATATATTTATATCTATAGTATTAGTAATTTATATACAACTTGTAACTTATACTGCTCTGCAGTGTAAACGTTACAGTATTCACAACTGATTTTTCGGCATCCGGTATTATGCTATTAAGAAGTCTCTTTGCTTCCAGCGTATCATTAGTGGTTTCGGGTATGTCCATTGCGATAATATTTTTTGACGCTTTATTCTTTCTAATATTTCCCTTTGCATTTCTTCGGGTTGCATTGCAAGAGGGATTTTAGTTTCAATGGTTGAAATTCTGCTTTTCAAGTCTTCATTTTCCGAGCGGAGGAACGTAATATCTTTGACACATTCTTTAATAGTTTCGTTTTGCGATGCTACTAATGAGCTTAATGTATCAATTTTATCTGTTAGAGTGTTATTAAGTACTGAAAATTGCTTCATGATTGCTTTAAATCTGGTAGTTTCAATATCTAGAGAGAGCGCTCACACTTTTCGAGCTCATGCATTTTTGGCATGCCCTCTGGATCGTATTCGATTGTAGATCGGCGGGCTTATGTGATGTGAAGAGGACCTAGAACCAAGAGAATACCATATTATGGGGTTCAAACAAAACAATTAATTAATATATACTTTATTGTCAGAAGAATTATGTTATCGTAGACAAAGCACAGAAAGATAAAAAATACCATTAAGAAGGACAATGAACAATATGTGTGGTGGGCCATTAAAACTGTTGAATTACATCATCGATAGAAATGAAGTCGATAAACACAGCTAATAAAAAGTGTAATTTAATGAATTTAATATGCTCGTATCATAATTTGCTCACTGTCACTAAACATTCAGGTGAAGGAATCTTCTGATGTATAATAGTCTTTTCATCAATTTTCTTAATTTGAATAGACTTTTTGTTTCTTCTATCGAAGTAGGAAGGTGACTCAATATGTTTCTGTTTTTTTAAATGGGATAATTTTGAGTGAGAGCTGACGTAGTAGTAGGGACTGGAATATGTTGGAATAAACTTGTATTATATATTGATATATTTAATATATTTTATCTGATGGCATGTCATAATGACAACGTTATGCCACTCAATTTTGATGACATGACTAGTCCCATAATGAATTCATTATGGTACTAAGTACCATAATGAAATTCTATATGAAAAACATGTGATGGTGAGATCAAAAAAGTTTATTCAAAATGCATAACTATGTACAAAACTATTTGTTATAAATGATAAAAGAGCAATTACTACAATCATCAGTAGTTGATGCTCTTTCATGAGTGATATTCTTGATTTTCTTAGAACACCATTCTTCGTACCGATTAAACGCTATTTCATTACACTCCGTGATTTTTCTGGCAAAAGGGAGTCCACGATATTTCGCGTCATTTCTTTCAAATCAGAATCACTCATTATTATTTAAATTATATTCAATTCTACGTTACAATTGTGTTTGACAGCAGATAAATAAATATTGCCGTTACAACCTGACGTTGTCAAGGAAATGGCAAAGCACAGCTCACTAACCTATTAATATTTGAAACTACACATATACTTTTACTCCTTCAAAAATAGTTGTCATTGTGACAAGTCAAAAATGCAGTTTTTAATTTTTCGAAAATGTATTAATATAAATGCCATCAGATAATATTTTTTTATTTGTGCCCCTTTTTACCCATTTAAAGCACGCATCAGCGTGTTTAAATCGAACTTAAAAAAACGCGCGTTTTTTGAAGGTAACCATGACAACATCAACAAATCGAGAAACGTGAAGTCTAAATGACAAATTTTTTATTATTGATCTGACAGGAGTACCTTGTAATGTCAAATAAAATATTACTCACAATTCGTTCATTTATATGTGCTCCTCCATCCATTTGATGAACTTTTCATATTCTTTTATATATATATCACTGGATTTTCGCGGTATTAACAGCGATTCTGCCTCACTATTCAAAAAATCGATATTAGAATAATTCATTTTTGAGCTCTGGTGACAACAAATATTGATCTTTGGTAACAAATTGCAAATGAATGTTTTTCTCATTTCCATGACAACGAAAGGTATACTGATGTCACATCACGAATTCAACCTTCTTTCATTATTAGTTCTTATTTCAATTTTTTGTAGTAATAATACCAGTATATATGATTTCAAAGTGCACCAATAAAAAAAAATAACGTAAAGTATTCGTGGATAACTGTCTTAAAAACACTTGCTCTATTCGAGCACTCCGGCTGCGCCGTCGTGCTCGAAAAATCGCGCGTGTTTTAAAGCCCTTTTTATCCACTTTTACTTTAATATACTAGTATGTAATACGAATCATAAACAATCATTATGGCACACGTAGTGTTATCGGACTCGGGTACGCTTTTTCGTCGGTTTAATTTTTTCGAGATGACAATACTTGGTTGGTTGGTTGGTTGAAAGCTGACGAGCCAGAGACAGGGTTGGCACTTAGCTTCCCTTGACACTGCGACCAGCTGGGGTCTATTGTATCACTCTGTCGTCAGTGGTTCCTCATTCAAATAGGTTTGTGTCTTTAATTAGGTTTAGAAGCCTGTTGATAAGGATTCATGCCTGTTTCCGGGCTGATCTCTCCGAAGGTTCTGTGTCGCCTACTACTTAGGGCGTCACAGTCGAAGATAATATGAGAGGCTGTTTCCTCCTCTTCATCACATAGCCTACACTCCACGGTTTTCCTGCGTACTCCCATGGTGTTTAGGTGTTTTCTTAGGCCGCAGTGTCCAGTCAACAGACCTATTATTATACGAGCCTTCGTTCTCTCAGGTTCAGAAGGTCAGCCGTCAGGGTCCGGTTTGGATGCCCTACCATGACTTTGCTGTGTATTTGCCCGGCAGTTTGATCCCAATATTGTTGGTGTCTTCTTTTTATCCACTCGTCGATCAGGGTCCTGCATCGGTTTTTGCTAATCCCATGTGCAGGTTCTGGCCCTGTGAATAGCGTTTCAGATGCTTGTCTAGCTAGCTGGTCCGCTTTGACGTTGCCTTCAATGCCTCTATGACCTGGCACCCACATCAAGGTGACCTGGGTTTTGCCAGCTCGATGAGGTTCTGGAGGCAGTCCCAGACCAGTTTGGACTTTATCTGTATAGAGTTAAGTGCTTTGATAGCACTTTGACAGTCAGATAGAATGTAGATGTGTTTTTTCCTATAACCACTTTCTAGATTCTTCTGAATGCATACCATGATAGCATGTGTTTCAGCTAGGAATATCGTGGAGCATTTGCCAAGTGGTATTATGTAATCCCTTCTTGGCCTTACCCCATGTATTCCTGCTCCCGTTCCTTCAACTGTCTTTGAACCGTCTGTATACCAGACTATGTCCGCAGTTGATTGTGATTCTATACTCGGGGCCCATCCAGATTCATCAATTCGTGTTTCGAATGGTTTTTCGAATGAGTATAGGTTTTTTTTTTTTATGTTCTGATTTCCACGAAAAGGGATATCCTGTAATGTTCAGAGAACATCGTGGGAACCAAGGGAAAGAAGGTAGGAGTTGGTGTTCTTCTTAAATTTCTGGAGGTTGTATGCCTCGGGGAACACCTCCCTAGGTAATGAGTTCCAAAGCCTCGCTGTCCGTTGGATGAACGAGTCTTTGGAAAGTGATGTTCTGCAGGTCTCCAAAGTGACCACGAAGGGGTGTGATGACTGAACTTGACGGGTTAGTTTCGAAGAGACTGCCAAAGCAGGAACGATTGTTGATATTTCAGAAGAGCATCGCCCATGGAAATATCTATAAAATAGAGACAAATCGCCAACTTTTCTACGGTGTTCCAGACAAGTGAGCGAGTTTGTAAGCGAGGCATCACCGACGAGACAAATTGCCCTTTTTTGGACAGAATCCAATAGCCTCAGGATATGTTTAGGTGCCGCGCTCCAAATATGGGAACAGTATTCCAGGACAGGTCGGATCTGTGCCTTATCGATCATAATCAGCTGAGTGGGGGTGAAATAGCTCTTGGCACGAAACAAAAAACCAAGTTTTTGGGATGCACTTTTGGCAATGGACCTCACGTGATTTTCCCAGGAAAGGTTATTGCTGATAGTAATACCAAGCATCGATATGGATGACTTCATTGGTATGGTTACTCCTGACAAAGTTATGTTAGGCACAGTGAGATCGACTTTTCTAGAGAAAAGACATGCTTGTGTTTTGTTTGCATTGGATTCTACCAAGTTATTAGATCCCCACTCGAGAATTGTTGCTAAGTCCATATTTATATTATAAACATTTCTTCCTCGTTCATTTCTGGTTTCACGGGCTGATATAGGGGCCCTGGAAGAGAAAGCGGTATGGAGGGTACTATCATCGGCAAAGCTGTGTACTGGACATGAAGTTGCTTTCAACAGGTCGTTGATGTGAATTAGAAATAGTGTTGGTGCGAGAATAGATCCTTGCGGAACACCAGCATTTATGAGTAGAGTGTCAGATGAAACTCCATCGACCACTACATGGAGAGACCTATTTGAGAGAAAACTAGCAAGCAGAGAACACAGCTGAGGGGGCAAGCCATAAGACGGAAGCTTGGCGAGGAGTCCCTGGTGCCAAACTCGATCGAACGCCTTGGAGATATCTAATGCCACAGCTAAAGTTTCTCCATACTTTTCAATAGATAGCTGCCATATATGTGAGACGTAAGCGAGCAGGTCACCCGTTGATCTCTGATGGCGGAAGCCATATTGCCTATCGTTGACAATTCCTGAGTCTTCCAGATATTTCATGAGCTTGATGTTGATGGCTTTTTCCATGACCTTTGAAATAATAGATAGCAGTGCGATAGGTCTGTAGTTGCTAGGTAGGGCCTTTTGCCTTTTAGGACTGGCTGTACTCTTGCAATTTTCCAATTGGACGGAAATACCCCAAATTGTAAGAGTGGTTGAACAACTTGCAAAGAACAGGTGTTAGTTCGGGGCACATTTCTTGAGAACAATCGGCGGATTCCGTCAGATCCACAGGCTTTGTTGGTGTTGAGACCCAGCAAAATCTTTCTGATAGTACGTTGGCGAAAGGTGATCTCGGGCATGTGACTGTCAATAGGTGTAATGTTCGGGGTTGTTTTCCGATGAATCCAGAGTGGAATTTCCAGCAAATAGGTGCGCAAAGATATTGGCTTTTTCCTGGGCAGTCGTTGCTAGTGTTCCATCTTCTTTGGTTAGAGGAGGAAATGAGCTGGAAGTGAAGTTTCTTCCCACAGCTTTGGCGAAAGACCAAAATGAACGGGATCCGTTAGGACATTCAGCAAGTTTTGATCTTATTTTGGCATTGTGGGCATCTTTTGAGCATTCTATTGTCTCTTTGCATATGCCTCTAGCCTCGACATATGCTGCTCTGGTCTCAGGGCCCGGATTTTTTAGCCATCGATGGTATGCTGCCTGTTTGGAAGCCACAGCTCTAGAGCAGTTTCTGTTAAACCAGGTCTTATCGGATGATGTTCTTCTTTCGGTATTCGGTATGTAAGTTTGCATCCCCAACATGATGATTTCAGAAATTGTCTCAGCACATCGTGTTGGATCTACTGAAGAGAAACAAACTCTCTTCCATGGAAACGCTGAGAAAAACATACGAAGACCTTCCCAGTCGGCCGAATTGTAACATGAGACGGGGTGGTATTGTGGAGCTCGATGGTAAATGGAAAGAGCATGTTGTGCAAGTGGACAAACTTCTATTCTATACGGGTCAGGATTGGTGGTGAGGAAAAGATCTAGTGTATTGGCAGACTGGTTGTTGACATCAGGGATGCGGGTTGGTAGCTCGACCAGTTGTTCTAGACCATGAGTGATGGCGAAGGCCTCGGCTTGACGACCCGCATCATCTGTTTTGTTAGAGAATTTGAGCCAGGCAGCGTTATGTACATTAAAGTCTCCCATGATTATGGTTTCAGCTGTTGGATGGTTCTCCTGAATGTAGTCCAGTTTGAGTGATAAAACTCAAAGAGGTCGTTATATGAAGGTTCATTAGGTGATAGGAAAAGGCAGCAGATGAACTTAGTCAGTTTGGTATCAGATAGCTTGAACCACATCACATCAAAGTCTTTCGGTTCCAAACTCTTTTCACGCTGGCATGACAGGTTAGCCTTAGCGTAAAGGCAGACTCCACCTTTGAACCTGAATCGAGAATGGAGTTCGTAACCAGGACAAAGCATATGGACCTTGTTGGTGGACGAGTTTACTTGTGTTTCTGTTAGAGCCAGAATATCCGGTTTTTTCGTCTGTAGGTGATGGTGGACGTCATTGATGTTCTTGTTGAGTCCGCGGATGTTGCAAAAATTAATCTTTAATGTTGAGTCCCCTCGAGTACCTCTCGCCCGGAAATCCGAATGGAGAGGTATATTGCTTCCGGAGTGTTTTACTCTAGGTTGCATGTAGTCTGAAATCATTTCGAGTTCTTCGATGTTGATTACATGAGTGATTCTGGTATGTCCAGTTGTTCGGATTCTCCAGTTTTTTGTTTGTTTCAGTCTGTATGCACTCATCCTGGCCTCTCCAATGACATGTAAGTCAAGGGGTTCGAGGTTTAGGATGATTTCCATTGCAGCTGTTGGAGTGCTATTCATTGCACCCGTGATACAGAGACAGGCAAGCCTCTGGATTTTCCCAAGGTTAGTTTTTGCCTGTCTTTGATTTGTTTTTGGCCACCATAAGAGTGAGCCATAAGTTATTCTTGGTCTTATTACCGCTGTGTAAAGCCAGTGCATGGCTTTCCGTTTAAGCCCCCAGGTTTTTCCAAAAGCTCTCCTGCACATCATGAAGGTTATCTTGCTTTTATTGGTTACATGTTGAAGATGCGGGTTCCAGGTTAGTTTCTTGTCAAGAATCTGCCCTAGATATTTCACCTGCTCTACTACTTGTAATGTTTCACCGAAAAGTCTGGGAGGTATGAGATCTCCCATGTTTCTTCTCCGGGTGAAGGGAATTAGTGTTGTTTTGTTCGGATTTGCCCTTAGGCTCTCTCTGTTACAGCATTCCTCTACTGTCCTCAGTGCATTTTGCATTAGCTCTGAGGTTGTTCGAGTATTCTTTCCCTTGATGAGGATGACCAAGTCATCTGCATACCCTTGAGAGTAATACCCTTGGTTATCAGAGAAATTAGCAGTTCATCTACAACCATGTCCCACAGAAGGGGGGAGAGTATGCCCCCCTGTGGGGTACCTCTGGAAATTTCAACCTACTCTGTTTCCTCGAACATGTTGGCTTGGACAATACTTACTTATTTTGTTTAATTTTCTCTACTACTTATTATCAATATTATTAACATTGTAAATGCTTTCTCTTTTTATTAACTTTTTATTTTATTATTTTACTTTCCGTAAACTGAAAAGGTTAAGAGTTCGGGAGTATCTATTTAGCTACTCATCGCCTTTTTAGTGCAAATGCATGTACATTTGTCAAATAAAGCCGATTTATTATTATTATATAAGTCCGAAATGTTTACTTTACCCAAATCTCTTTTGTTTCAGATAAGACTGAACATTTGTAAATAAAACTACATCACTATGGAGCATCACCAGCTGATAGAAGAAATGCCCCACGTCGAACAAATGCCGACGCAAGAAAGGCTCATACTGGCGCGAAAGAGGAGGAACCACCAGCTGAAGACGTGGCTGCAAAAGGAGAAGGAGCACGGAAGGAAGTCCGCCAAACAACAAAAAATGAACAAACGCGGTATATGTTTCAACGATAGCGTGGTCTTGTTGGAGGCTGCTGCGAGAAATGACATCGATGAAGGTAAGTGAGATGGCCCCCTTCTTTTCCTTCGGAATGAATATTCAAATAAATCAGAAAAAGGTCCCCCTCTTCCCAAAGAGCCTCGTACATTTACAAGACAAATCTAATGATATATAAAAAAAACATGTTGATGAATATTTTAATTTCCGAAATAACGAAATCTAAAGCAGCAACTTTGAATGCTGAAAGGTATACCAACAGACATATCATCCATGTTTTTCCCGTTGTGCAGAGACAACTCGGGCAAGAAACTCCCAACCATTAATTTTTTATTATTGATGAGGTGACGGAAATTAATGTTTTAGCATTTGTAGAAGTGAATCCTACCCCCCTTTTACTAGGGATATTACAAATTAATCATGTGTCAGCAAGGAAGATTTTGAAAAAGCATAGGTACAGGTCGCTTAAGTATCAAGTGCACCAATATTCGTATGGAAATGATGGACATTTTTTACAGGGTGATTCAAGAGTACTTTGACAAACTTCAGGAGGTGATTCCTCACAATATTCTAATATGAATTGTCCAAATAAATATATGTCTTTTTTGAAGATTCATAACTTTTTTGAGCGTACTTCTAGCACATTTTTCAGTAAAAAACTCAATTCCTCTATCATAGCTACGTAAACAAGCCACCCTTGTTACAAGTCGCTATAAGCAACCGTGTTCTAGATATTTGGACTTTAAAATTTCAAGTCGATTATTAAGTTATTGCCATTATTTTGCATTTTTCACAAGAATGCTTAGGAAATGAATTTGACGTTTAAGTAGTTTTGGTTTTTTGTAGGGGGCGCCACCTATTCTATTTATTTTTACTCGTTTGAAATAGTTATTTTTTGTATCAAGGGTGCAAAATCTGTATTTGTTTTAATAAAATTTGCAAGAAATATCAACATTTTATTTCAAGACATTTTGAATATGTAGAATAAAATAAAGGAAACTAATTGTATTCAAATAAATTGTTCAAAGTGTCCACCTTCAGCGAAGATACAGGCATTCAGTCTTGTAGTCATTGAATCTCGTACCTGCTCAAAAATAATTGGTGAGTTTCTTATTGTTTCACATGCGTCTACTATTCTTTTTCTTAGATCTTCCTCGTTCGCTACTGGAGTTTTATAAACTAGTGACTTCAAATGTCCCTAAAAATAAAAATCTAGCGGGTTTAGATCTGAGGACCTTGGTGCCCACGCCTGGTTAGGTTCTTCTACACCCCTACCGATCCATCGATTTGGATAGAAAGTGTTAAGGAATTCCCTGGCTACAACGCTAAAATGGGCTAAAATGCATAAACCACATGCGGATACGAATTTCTAATGGTACAATCTGAAGTAGTCCCGGTGATTCATTTTCTAAAAAGTCTCTGTAAGTTGCACCATTCAGTCGGAACGGAAGAAAGAAAGGACCTATCAAGTAATTATCAATTATTGCCGCCCATGTCATTTACAGAAAACTGATACTGATAATGTCTTTCACTAACTGCATTTCGGGAGAAGTTTGCCTCGTCCGTGAAGAGTACATATATTAAAAATTGAGGATTTCCAGCCAATTTTCTGCTTATAGCGACATGTAACGAGGGTAGCTTTTTTACGTGGATATGATAGAGGAATTGATTTTATTACTGAAAAATGTGCTAGAAGTACGCTCAAAAAAGTTATGAATCTTCAAAAAAGAAAAAGAGTGTAGGTGGCGCCCCCTACGAGTAAGAGCAATAATAACATCAGGTTCGAATTCGATACCTCAAAAAACCTCTAAATACCAATTTTCGTTTAATCAAGGTCAGTATTTCGAAAGGTATTTAAAAAAGACGAAAATAAAAATAAAACAACACCCTGTATCTTGGAAACGAAGCGTTTCCGGACATATATTTATTTGGAAAATTCATATTAGAAAATTGTGAGGAATTACCTCCTGAAGTTTGTCAAAGTACTTTTGTATCACCCTGTATTTTATTTATTTATTTATTTAGCTTTACGCCACCCTAACAGCTGATGCCTTAAGCAGGGTGGGAAAAATACAGTGTTTACAAATTGCAATACAATAATGAATAATACAATAATTCAGACAAAATTAACAAGACTTACGTGCAACTATGCATACTGTACTGGAAAAAAACTTATTAAGAAAAAAAGTTCATATGCAGAGTTACAGGTATTATGAATACATATGTGTGTGTTACAGGATCACTTTATTGATTTTACTTTATGTAGTGTTGAATATGTCAATCACATTCTGAAAATTCATATAATTTACACAAATTTGATGGATAGGAGAAAACATGAGTAAATTCGTGTTGGGTGTCCGCAAATAAAACATGTTATGTGATGGGTTAGTCCCTCTAGTTACATGTATATTCAGCAAAGAGAATCTATTTTGTTATTCAGGAGTTTGAAAAGGAAAATTGTACTGTGACATGTGTCTGCAACGAGTTATAACCAAAACGTTCCAATAATGAATCCTGAGGAAATCCTCGTGCAGGATACTCCCCATCTACTCTATAACACATTGTTTTGATATCATTCAATAATGAAGGCGTATTCAAGTTTAGTTCTCACAAATGCGTCGAACAGGAGCTTCAGAACCTTCCCGAGAACGCCAAAGAGTACCTGCTCGAAATATTCAATATTATCTGGACAGAGGATGTCTTTCCACGGAAATGGTCCGAAGCTATCATCATCCCTATATTAAAACCGAATAAAACGAAAACCGATCCGGATTCTTATCGACCTATATCCTTGACATGTGCAATGTGCAAAATATTGGAAAAAATTATTAACAAAAGACTCATATGGACCCTAGAACAAAAAATATACTTATCCCAGAACAAAGCGGTTTTAGAAAAAACCGATCCACACTAGATAACCTAATAGACTTAGAGTCAGAAATACATGAAGCACTGGCTAACAAGCAAGAATGTATTGCAGTATTTTTCGACATCACAAGAGCCTATGATACCGTCTGGCGCCACGATATAGTGAATACATTGAGTAAGCTTGGCATTAGAAAAAACTGCCTCCGCTTCATAACAAATTTCTTGAAAGAAAGGAAATTCCAAGTGAGAGTAGATGACAAGATATCTTCGACAAAGACACAAGAAAATGGAGTACCCCAAGGATCCACCCTTAGTGTTACTCTGTTCCTAATATCCATTAATAACATACTTCAAAATTGTAAATCCACAGTCCGAGCTAGACTGTACGCAGACGATCTCGCTATATACTCCAAAGGCAAAAACCCAAAGCTGATACAAAAACAGTTACAAGCAACACTCAACGACATTGATCAGTGGTCCAACGAAACAGGTTTCAAGTTCTCTTCTACCAAAACAAAATGCATAAGATTCTCAAGGAAACAAATCCATACTCCCCCTGAGTTAATCTTCCAGGATAGACCATTGGAATATGTTGAGACCCATAGATTCCTTGGAATGACTTTCGATCAGAAACTAAATTGGAAAAGCCATATAGAACAACTCAAAACAACATGCCAAAAAAAACTCAATCTAATGAGAATTATTGCAGCGAAAAACTGGGGAGCAGACTACTCTATGTTGATGAGAATCTATAAAACTATGATCAGATCCAGACTCGACTACGGATCCACGGTTTATGACTCTGCCAAAAAAACAACCCTGAAAAGTTTAGATGTTATCCACAATACTGCAATAAGAATAGCCTTAGGAGCTTACCACACAACTCCAACTGAGAGCTTACTATGCGAAACTGGAGAATCTTCACTGACATTCAGAAGACAATATCTCTCACTAACATATGCAGCGAACATCCACGCCAATACCAATAACCCGACATATCACCACGTAATTGCAGATCGATTCAGATATATTTACAGAGAGAAGAAGAGAACCGACCCCCCATTTTACGAAAGAGTAAATCAATATCTATCCTATCTGAATATCCTTATCCCAACAGGCTACGAATCTAACATACACACTCCACCCCCCTGGTCAATAACCCTTTCTATCTCCGACTTAAGCTTGACAGAACTAGGCAAAAATACTGTGAACCCCAGAACAATTCGGATTCACTTCTCTACACTATTAGAAAAATACAAAAGTTACCACCACATATACACCGATGCTTCTAAAACAGAATCGGGAGTAGCAGCAGCTTTCATATCAAATAATTATCAGAAGTCCTTCAGGATACCAACTATAAGCACTATCTATACTGGCGAACTCTTCGCCATACTGAAAGCGCTTGAATATGCGAATGAAAAAAATATAGATAAATGTCTAATAATCACCGATTCTCTAAGTGCCATATCAGGATTGAATCAACAATACCCCAACCATCCAATACTTCAGCTGATAAAGAGGGAACTTCACTATCTCCAAATGAAAAAAGCAGCATTGCGTGTAATATGGGTACCGTCGCACGTAGGAGTGGACGGCAACGAGGAAGTAGACAAACTAGCACGGGAAACCACATCCAACGAAGACATCCCAAAAATCGAACAAACTGTAATCAGCGACACGAAGGCTTACATCCGGCAGAAAGTGACCAACAAGTGGCAACAAGAGTGGGATCGTTCTAACGCCAAACTGAAAGAAATTAAACAATCAGTGCTCCCTCGTAAAACCAAGTTCAAATGCCGAAGAGATGAGGTTACTATCACACGTATACGGCTGGGTCATACACGCCTTACCCACGAATATCTCTTAAAACACAGTGAAAAACCTTTATGTGAAGTATGTGCCACAAGTCTAACAGTGAAACACATTTTAATCGAGTGTACGAAATACATTAAGCAGAGACAAAAATATCAAATTCAAGAAACTTTAGCGGATATCTTCAAAGACTCTAACGATAACTTATTATTATACTTAACGGATATAAATGTTAAATCTAAAATATAACTGTATACAGTCGCTAATGATCGAAAGATAGATGCGACTCAAAAAATCCAAATAAAAAAAAAAAAAAAGGAGCTTCAGAGTATTGGGGTCAATAAATTGCTTTGATTTCCTGGTTACGAAGCCAAGCGTTTTATAAGCAGATTAAACGATATTGCAAGTATGTTCCACGAAGGTTAATATATTGTCAAATTTCACTCCTAAAACTGGTACACCTTGCGAGATTGGTGCCATCAATACTTAATAAAAAATAATAGGTTGTTTTTGCGCTGAAAGATATAACATTGCATTTTCCTATATTTAAAGGGAGTAGATTTGACTCGCACCACTTATGTAGATTATTTAGATCATCTTGAAGTTTCAAGCTGTTATTTAGGTTTTCAATTTGTCCATATAGCTTACAGTCATCCGCGTATAGTAGAAGATTACAGTTCAGTCCAATGCCGATGTCGTTTACAAATATTATGAATAACAAGGGGCCTAAAACTGAGCCTTGTGGGACACCGGAATTTTCAGTTATTTTAGATGATCTGTGACCATGGTATTCCACTCTGAGGATCCTGTTGGATATATAAGAGTAGAAAAACATCATAAGATCGTGAGTAAGACCAAAGTTGGAAAGTTTTTTGAGGAGAATACCATGATTGAGCCGATCAAATGCCTGTGAAGTCAGTGTAAACGACATCGACATGTATGATATGAATTGTGTAATTTCGAGCAGGTTGGTGAATGTTGATCGGCCTGGTACAAAGCCGTGCTGATAATGCACTAATTGTGCTGATAAGCTGATAAAAACTCAGAGATAACCATTTCAAAAACTTTGCTAAAATTACAAAGGATGACGATGGGCCTATAATTTTCAATGTAACTTTTGTCGACATTTTTGAATATAGGGCATATTTGACCTTTTTTCCAGATGTCAGGGAATGAACAAGTTGATAATGCAAGATTAAAAATTTTAGTAAGTGGCTTTGCGAAAATGATGGCACAGTCCTTCACAATGAATGATGGAATGCCATCTGGCCCAGATGTCAATTTGGGTTTTAGCCGTTTCAGACATTGCACTACAAGTTCCTCCGAGATATGAGGGGTATTGTGATTGGTTACTTCAGATCAATACTGCTAATCCCTAATTTGTTTCTTCGATATTGTTTTCCGACTAGTCAAGATTCACGAACAATGGAATGTATAACAGACAAAACTGCATATATTGGGCGCAACAAAATCAGCATTTAATGAAGGAAAGTAATTTTCAGGAAAGATTCGGAGTAAACGAATGGGGTGTAATTGGAAGTTAAATAATTGGACGAATTTTATTGTTGGCTGGGGAAAATCATTTAGAATTCCTCCAGGATGATATTGAAGAATTGTAATGGACTTACCACTTGCGGTTTCTGAAGTGATGTTTTTTCAACAAGATGGGGATCCGCCTCATAATACCATCCAAGTCATGAACTATTTAATGAACCGGTTATATGAGCGGTAATTGCAACGAATGCCCTGATCTCAATATTTTAGACTTTTTTTGTGTGGGGTTACGTGATAGAACGAGTGTTTTATACTCGTGTTTGCTAGAGTGATAGAGCCAGAAAATGTCAGGAAGTTACGTCCATTAAGCCTGGCATTGTCAACATAGCGGAATCGAATTTAGAATAGGTAATAATTTGTTGCTAATTTTTTACACAAACTGATTTTGTTGCTCCAGCCATTTAAAAAAATAAAAGGACAATGCCAGCTTATAATTAAGTTGGCATTGCCAAAAATATCAGCAGAGAGTGGATCTGACTAATTTTAAATTAGTTGCAGATGTTTTAAACAGTTAAAATGGTAACAAATCCAAAACTCCAAAAAAAAAAGACGATAAAAGATTGCAAAATAGATACGGAGATGCAAAGCTGGAATAGTTGAAGGGAAACATCTCAATTGAATATTGAATAGAAAAATAAAAATATTTCTATTCAATATCAATTGAAATTTCTTTTCAACATGAATACACAAGAGGTTATCTTGAACGATGGAAGATAGTGACTAAAGTTTATCTTTCAGTCGCAGATGATTCCACATCTGATTTTATGAACACCCTGTTCATATTTTCAAACAAATCTAGGAATAGTATTCGGCAATCGATATTCGATTGCTACAGTTGGATAATATTACGAAATTTCACATGGACATTTTGAAATAAAAGCTCTTCCAATGCCAGTTGAATATACGCCCACAATATTTGATTCATATTCACTCAAGATAGGAATGATTTGAATTACTTTCACCTATGAGGGAAGCGCCCGGTAGATGGTCGTTAATTAAGTTCCTAACACTGAACCGCATTATTACCAAAAAAAGCTCTGTCAATACTAGGTGAGAGTCGACACAAATTGTTGGGATGATAATTGATAATGAGAGCTATACACACACACAGCACTCAGTTAGCAATTAGTTGCTGACCATGGGCAACACGTATGTACCCAAAAGTTCATGTCAATGCTAGTTGAGAGTTAATTCAGCATTATCAGGGTAAGAACGAATGATAACAACGGTACAAGCTCACTGGAGTTAATTCTCAATTAGTTGCTGACCTGGACAACAGAAAATCCATGTGAATGTCAGTTTGTTGTCTACTTAGCATTACCAGGTTAATAATTGGTAAAAGCTCACTGGAGTCAATTATTAATTAGTTGCTGACCATGAGCAATAAGTATGTCAATGCTAGTTGAGAGTCAATTCAGCATTGGCGGGGTAAGAACGAATGATAACAACGGCACAAACTCACTGGAGTAAATTCTCAATTAGTTGCTGACCCTGGACAACACGTATGTCCAAAAAAAATCCATGTGAATGTCAGTTTGTTGTCTACTTAGCATTACCAGGTTAATAATTGATGATAACAGTTGTAAAAGCTCACTGGAGTCAATTATTAATTGGTTGCTGACCATGAGCAATAAGTATGTCAATGCTAGTTGAGAGTCAATTCAGCATTGGCGGGGTAAGAACGAATGATAACAACGGCACAAACTCACTGGAGTAAATTCTCAATTAGTTGCTGACCCTGGACAACACGTATGTCCAAAAAAAATCCATGTGAATGTCAGTTTGTTGTCTACTTAGCATTACCAGGTTAATAATTGATGATAACAGCTGTAAAAGCTCACTGGAGTCAATTATGGTGGTTGTGACCATGAGCAATAAGTATGTCAATGCTAGTTGAGAGTCAATTCAGCATTGGCGGGGTAGAACGAATATTAACAACGGCACAAACTCACTGGAGTAAATTCTCAATTAGTTGCTGACCCTGGACAACACGTATGTCCAAAAAAAATCCATGTGAATGTCAGTTTGTTGTCTACTTAGCATTACCAGGTTAATAATTGATGATAACAGCTGTAAAAGCTCACTGGAGTCAATTATTAATTGGTTGCTGACCATGAGCAATAAGTATGTCAATGCTAGTTGAGAGTCAATTCAGCATTGGCGGGGTAAGAACGAATGATAACAACGGCACAAACTCACTGGAGTTAATTCTCAATTAGTTGCTGACCCTGGACAACACGTATGTCCGAAAAAATCCATGTGAATGCCAGTTTGTTGTCTACTTAGCATTACCAGGTTAATAATTGATGATAACAGCTGTTAAAGCTCACTGGAGTCAATTATTAATTGGTTGCTGACCATGAGCAATAAGTATGTCAATGCTAGTTGAGAGTCAATTCAGCATTGGCGGGGTAAGAAAGAATGTTAACAACGGCACAAACTCACTGGAGTAAATTCTCAATTAGTTGCTGACCCTGGACAACACGTATGTCCAAAAAAAATCCATGTGAATGCCAGTTTGTTGTCTACTTAGCATTTACCAGGTTAATAATTGATGATAACAGCTGTAAAGCTCACTGAGTCAATTATGGTGGTTGCTGACCATGAGCAATAAGTATGTCAATGCTAGTTGAGAGTCAATTCAGCATTGGCGGGGTAAAACGAATGATAACAACGGCACAAACTCACTGGAGTAAATTCTCAATTAGTTGCTGACCCTGGACAACACGTATGTCCAAAAAAAATCCATGTGAATGTCAGTTTGTTGTCTACTTAGCATTACCAGGTTAATAATTGATGATAACAGCTGTAAAAGCTCACTGGAGTCAATTATTAATTGGTTGCTGACCATGGGCAATAAGTATGTCAATGCTAGTTGAAAGTCAATTCAGCATTGGCGGGGTAAAACGAATGATAACAACGGCACAAACTCACTGGAGTAAATTCTCAATTAGTTGCTGACCCTGGACAACACGTATGTCCAAAAAAAATCCATGTGAATGTCAGTTTGTTGTCTACTTAGCATTACCAGGTTAATAATTGATGATAACAGCTGTAAAAGCTCACTGGAGTCAATTATTAATTGGTTGCTGACCATGAGCAATAAGTATGTCAATGCTAGTTGAGAGTCAATTCAGCATTGGCGGGGTAAGAACGAATGATAACAACGGCACAAACTCACTGGAGTTAATTCTCAATTAGTTGCTGACCCTGGACAACACGTATGTCCGAAAAAATCCATGTGAATGCCAGTTTGTTGTCTTCTTAGCATTACCAGGTTAATAATTGTGATAACAGCTGTTAAAGCTCACTGGAGTCAATTATTAATTAGTTACTGACCAAGAACAACACGTATGTCAAAAAAAATCCATGAAGAGTTAAAACAGCATTGGCGGAGTAAGAACGAATTATTATAACGGCACAAGCTCACTGGGGTTAATTGTCAATCAGTTGCTGACCCTGGACAACACGTATGTCCAAATTTTGTTGTCTACTTAGCATTACCAGGTTAATAATTGATGATAACAGCTGTTGAAGCTCACTGGAATTATTAATTAGTTGCTGACTATGAGCAACACGTATGTACCCAAAATTTCATGTCAATGTTCTTATACTGACAATGCTGAATTGACTCTCAACTAGCCTTGACATGAACTTTTGGGTACATACGTGCTGCCCATAGTCAGCAACTGAGTGCTGTGAACTTGTATAGCTCTCATTATCAATTATCATCCAGACAATACTGTGTCGACTCTCAACTAGCATTAACAGAGCTTTTTTGGTAATAATGAGGCTCAGTGTTAAGAACTAATTAACGGTCATCTACCGGGCGCTTCCCTCATAGGTTTAAGCAATTCTAATCAAATCAAATATTGTGGGCGTACATTCAACTGGCATTGGAAGAGCTTTTATTTCAAAATAAAACCTCTCCATGTGAAATTTCGTAATATTATCCAGCTGTAGCAATCGAATATCAATTGCCGAATAACTATTCCTAGCTTTCGTATCTCCCGTATCTATTTTGCAATATTTTATCGTCCAAAAAATTTTGAAGTTTTGGAATTGTTATAATTTTAACTGTTCAAAACGTCAGCAACTAATTAGCAACACATTTAAAATTAGTCAGATCCACTTTCTATGCCGATAATTTTCGTGACAATGCCAACTTAATTATAAGCTGGCATCGTCCTTTTTTTTTAAATGGCTGGAGCAATAAAATCAGTTTTGCTGTAACAAATTAGCAACAGAAAAGCAACAAATTATTACATATTCTAAATTCGATTCCGTTATGTGGACAATGCCAGCTTAATGGTCGCCAGCAAGTTGGCGGAATGCACTTCGAACATTTAATTCCCTTCAACTACCCATAGTATTATGTGTAGTATGAACTATTTTTATGTGGAAATTGATGTTTTTTAATTCAGTTTCATTAAATTTTTTATCCACAGCATACTTGATGAACGATATAGGTACCCCAATTTCCTAATAATGTTTCGACAAATAATAAGTGTATTAGGATTGTCATCCATCCGATTTTCGTTTCGAAACCAACAATGGATTCGTCGTGAAAATTAGAATTTAAGGAATATGTGTCTAAAAGATGTTTTCATTTAAAAAAAAATACTATTTTTACAATTAGTGGTTTTGGAAATATGAAATCGTTATAGGTACTCAAGTAGGCGGAAAACGATGCCATATAATATTGTTCACTCATGTCCATCAAATGTACCTATTTTTCGTCTCAAAACTATGTAATCGTACTCATATCCGTCTCTAGAATCCAAATAGGTAAAAATATACAGGATGTTATATTTGAAATTCCCAAGTTGGGGTCGTTTCCTGTGAAACTGGAAGTGATGGGAGATTATGAAATATTGAAAAATATTCCAATTCTTGGATCCAACACCCCTGCCAAGTTTGAATCTCATACCCTAGGAAATCTGGAAACTATAGCTTTTCTAAAGAATACGTTGACACGATGAATATTATGATGAATTCTGTAGCTGTCGTAATCTTCTAGATGTTTCTTGATCTATGCAGAAACTATAGATAGGAGAGCAATAATTGAATTTGGATAGCAATAATACTTGATGATGTACCCCCATTACTCTTACTTTGGCCGGTCCAATAAAAAAAAATCACATTATGTAGATCTATAGGAGTGGCCCTTGCTAGGTTGTTATTCAGAAAAAGTATTTATATGAAGGTTGAAAGCATATGGCCAGACGCGCTCGGTGTTATAAAACCTATACAGTGCTTCTCAAAAGTCCCCTCCCCCCCCTCTTATTTTTGGAACGATTATACATGAACAAGTGAAATTTGGTAACTGAATATTAAAGGTTTTAAACTTCCCTACTAGTGATGATAGATGACGAAAGGCCATTGTGACCAATAATTTTAAATGGAACCCTACGGCAAGCGACACCTCTTTTAAAAGGTATCGAAAAAACCTATTCAATGATACTAATTTTGTTTGTGTTTATGGCAGTTTTAATGGCTCATTAGTAAACATTAAAAGTTAAATTCCATTCAGTACGATATTGTAACGTAAATAAACTTAACTTGGTTTAAATAATTTATTTCATACTGAATCTACAACTTAATTTATATTACTACGCCACTGTATAGCTCGATGGTATGGGCTCGTTCAGACTGTCTACTCCCTCTTGAGGGCTGTCTATATTTATCTCCGATACAGCATTCTCGATGTTTCGAATTCTTCCAGTCGGCGTCCAGCATGTTCCAATTGCTTCCAATATTGACCGTTGCATTACGCGGAAAAGCGACTGGATGGTTCTCGAACATCTCCGGGGATGATCTCATCGCTGTCGACGGCAACATGTGAGGCGACAGGTCCGGCCTAGGTTCGTTACATTGCCCCCTTCTTAAAGACATTTCGTCCCGAAATTTCATCCTTGGAGTGTGACGATATCTGCATGACTCCCCATATCTGCACCGTGAAGTTCGATGGAGTAACCTCCACGGTCTTCATGATCGGTCGTGGAAGAGGGTTACAGCAAACCAAAATCTTGACGCCGCTGGATCTGAATATCGCCTCCAGCATACTTCTTATGACTCTCCAGTCCAACCCATCAATACCACAGGACAATTTTGAATTGCTAGATCCACCAGATTCTGGTCCACCATAGTATCTCTTAGTTTGGTGAGACTCTTCCAGACATCTTCATAGGACGGTTTATCTTGGGAATGCCTCTTGGTAACTAGGTAGTAGATGTTTCTCTGGCCTTCTTCAACTGTAGCACCCCACCAACTCTGGATTCTGCTCCCGCAGTGTTTGGAGTTGACCAAATTTCTTGGAGAACACTACGGCGATGCCCTGGACTTCGAAGATCTTCTGCACACAGTGCGCTAGTGCGTAGTCAGCAGGCACCTCGAAAAGGTCTCGTGACTCTCTCTAGTAAACCCCATGTAGAACTTTCTGCCCGTTTGAATACAAGGACATAAACTTCTCGAACGTCATATCATCCTCCGGTGGCTTGAGGGTCGAACTTGGTCATGGTTTCCAGCGTAAGGGGCCAACCTGTTGAAATGGACGACCCTTGGTTTCCCTCAGGGTGGCTTATGGATTCGGTACACAAGGTCGTTTATCCTTTTCACGATTTTATACGGGCCTTCCCACGAGTTCCCAACTTTGGTGATAGTCCACGACGACGTTTGGGGTTGTACAGCCAAACCAGGTCATCAACCTTAAATCCTCCAGCGTCGGCCTATGATGTCATAGGTCTTCTTCATTTTATCGCTGGCACTCTGGATGTTCAACCGGACTCGTTCGTGGATGTCGTCCATTCTCTGCCGAAGTTTGCTGACGTAGTCCTCTCCCGCAGTGTCTTGTCCTGGCGGTATCCCAAACTTCAGGTCACAAGGCAGTCGCAGTTCTCGGCCCATTATAATACTAGCAGGAGTTTGACCGGTTGACTCGTGTACTGCGGATCGATAGGCCATCAGGAACAAATGAAGATACTTGTCCCAGTCTCTTTGATGGTCAGGCACAACCTGTCGGATTAGTGGCGGTTGGTCGTCTTGTTGTTGCGTTCCACCATTTCATCGGCCTGCTGATGTTGGGCCGTGGTTGTTGTCTTGCGGATGTTCAGGAGTGGACATATTTGCGTTGTAAAGGTTGGATTTGAAATTTGTGCCTTGATCCGAGTGCAGCTCCATTGGAATACCGAATCGACATATCCATTCTTTCACCAAGACGTCGGCGACGGTGATGGCTTCCTGGTTGGGCAGGGCTAGGCTTCCGCCCACTTACTGAAGTAGTCCATTGCCACAGGATGTATTTATTCCCGTGGTCGGATACGGGAAACGGGCCGGCGATGTCAATGGCGATTCTCTCGAACGGGCTGCCTACGTTGTACTGACGCATCGGGGCCTGGGTCGTATTCGAGGTCCGTTGCTAGCAGCGCATCAGCGCACTTTCTGCACCAGTCCTGGACGTCAGCTTGACAATTGGTCCAGTAAAACCGTTGCCTCACTTTCTGCAGGGTCTTCGTCACTCCCAGATGTCCTCCAGCGACTCCATCATGGATTTCCCGCAGCACTTCTCTCTTCTGTTCCTGGGAACAATTATTTAGCGTCTGTCTTCCCCACCAATATCGGCCTCCAACACGTTTCAGGATCCCATTGTCCAGAATAAGAGAGTTCCATTGTACTAATAGGACTTAACAGCCGGCAGAGTAACCTGCGACTTCCTGCCATGATGGTCTTCGATTGCCCTTCTTCCAGCTGACGGCCTAGCCAGGGTCAGGCTCTCTCTTGGTCTTTCTGGATCTTGCTGTCATTCCAGTTGTCATCTATTGCCGCGGTTCTCACAAAGTGTTGCTTCTTTCTCTTCTGCTCGTCGGCAATGTGAGCAATCATCTGGACATGGTCTTCGCGACAAGGCATCTGCATTCTTATGGCTAGTTCCGGCTCGATGTTCGATCTCGAAATCGAATTCTTGGAGTCTCTCGATCCAACGTGCTACTTGACCCTCAGGATTTTTTGAACTGTAAGAGCCATTTGAGAGCTGCATGGTCAGTTCTCAACAGGAATCTTCTTCCATACACGTACTTGTAGAAGTGCTCCACTCCCTTTACAACAGCAACAGCTCTCGCCTGGTGACACAGTAATTGCGCTCTGGTTTGCTGAGCGTCTTGCTGAAATAACCAATGACCTTCTCCTGCCCCTCCTGGATCTGAGATGGGACGAGCTCCAAGTCCCACGTTGCTGGCGTCCGTATCAAATGAACTTCCCGTTGGGTAGGGATAGCTCAGAACAGGTGCGTTAATCAAAGCTCCCCTTTAGCTTCCTGAACAGTCTTGGCATTCTTCGGACCACTGGAACTTTGTTTGACCTTCCGTGAGCCTGGTCAGTGGTTTAGCGATGTTTGCAAACCCAGCACATATCGGCGATGAGTAAAATGCACAAACCAAGGAAACTTCGAAGTTGGTGAATGTCTTTGGGATGGGCCAATCCTTAACAGCTTTGATCTTCTGGTCATCCACTGCTACTCCTTCCCAGAGACAACGTGGCCGAGGTATCGTACTTCTTTTTGGAACAGGTGGCATTTCTTAGGGCTCAGCTTCAATCGGGTTCCTCAATCGCAGGAATCTTCCCAAATTTTTCACGTGGTCCTCGAACGATCTGCCGACCACAATTGTATCGTCCCAGATACACTAGAGCACGTGTTCCATGAGAGTCCCTTCAGTACTGTTTCCATCAATCTTTCGAATGTGGCAGGGCATTACAGAGGCCGAATGGCATAACGGTGAACTGCCACAATCCTGAGCCGATGGTAAAGCAGTCTTTTCTCGATCTTCCTGAGCGAGTTCTACTTGCCAGTATCCCTCTTCAGATCAGGGTCGAGAAAATCGATGGAACCAGCCAACGTGTCTAGGGTGTCATCTATTCTCGGGAAGGGTAACTGTCCTTCTTCGTGACATTATTAAGTTGGCGATAAGTCTACACAAAGCGTGTCGATCCATCCTTCTTCTTCACCAGTACGACTGGAGAGGACCAGGGACTGTCAGACGGTTCGATAACTCCTTCTTTTCCCATATCGCTGGACTATTTTGTCAGCCTCTGCCTTCTTGGCAGAGAGTCTTCTTGCTGATTGCCGGATCGGTCAGGCACCCCGAGTATCAATCTTGTGCTGGACCACATTAGTTCGACCCCCTTTTCCTTGTCCGGTATCGAAGATGTCTTGGTACTTTTGACTAAATCTCTTAGTTTGGGCTGTTGAGCTGGTTTTCATGTCTTTGGAAGAGATGGCAACTAATTTCTCTAGTTCTGTGGGCAGAGTTGTTGGGTTGGCTAATCGTACCTCGTACGCCCCGGATCACGGATGAAACTGACGAGCAGTGCCCCAAAATTGTTCCTTTCTTCAAGGTCACTGGGAAATAATTGACATTCATGACCCTTACCGGCACAAATTTGTCAGCACGCAACAAGGTCTTCCTAGTGCAATCCCTCGTCAATTTTCTATCATGAAGTTTGGGCTCGAACATCACCACGTCTCACTGCTCGCACTCCCGTCAGGCGAGCCTCAGAATGTTTCAGCCCTCTCAGGTCGCTTACATCTTCAGCCAACAGCACGGATCAATCTCTTCCTTCTCCCATGAAGTACCAGCTTCTCCGTTGACACGTAGGACGCCGTCTTTGAAATCAATTCAAACCCTCTGAATTCATGATGTCCATTCCGATGATTGCATCGTCTTCGATGTCGCTACAAGTGCCTGATGTTTCACTTTGAGTGTTGCCCAAAATTATTTCAATCGGTAGCTCGCCATATACAGTAGCTGGCCCTCCTGTTGCTGTGCGTAGCTTCAAGTTGTCAGTTCAATCCGTTCCGGTGTTCTGGCAAAGGAAGGCCGGAGAATTGTCCTAGTCGCACCTGTATCTAGCAGCATGGTGCAAGGCTCGTTATTGATGAGACCGTCTACGAAGACACCCTTGTTCTGTCGTTGAAGCATGCACATATGCGTTGTTAACCGGGGCTTGCCGGACACATGCCGACGTTGCCCTTCTCATCGACCTTTCTTAGTTTTCCTGCATCGAGTCGATGAATGTTGGACATTGCTACGCACATGTCATTTTGGACAATTCCGGCATCTTATATGCTCTTTCTCAGGCAACACTTCCTTCATCACTTTTCTTATGGCAGCTTCCAGTTAGCAGGCTCCTGTGAGTCTTCCTCAATCGTTTGAACCTTACTTTGGCTCTTGCAGCATTGTTTTGCTGCCTCAAATTCCAAAGCTCGTGCCAGTGCGTCTACGAGATGTGTTGGACGAGCTATATCAGCTTGTCTGGTTTCTTGGTCACGGAGTCCATCCAAGAATGCTTGAACCGCTAGTCGCTCCATTACATTTTTCTGGTGTGGCTGGATATGCGGACGAACCAAGCGTGCAATGTCAGTTTCGAATTCTTGTAAGGATTCGCCCGATTTTTAGCAGCGATTTTTCAGCTGGGAGTGGTATACGTGTTCCAAATGGGCCTGGCCATATCGTAATTCTAGATGTTTAATCAGCTGATCATAGTCCTCCTGTTCTTGGGCGGTGAGAGTTTGTAGAATATTTGTCGCTTCTCCACGTAATGCAAGTGTCAGTGCTGCAGCTCTTTCCCTGCATTCCATCCGTTTGCTTTGGCCGCTGCTTCAAACTGCCGGCGGTAATTTGCCCATGGAGTTTTCCGTCAACTGAGGGCGGCTTCATGGAAAGCTTCCTATTTCTGAAATGACCTTGACATCTTTTATTCCTCTTGAACTTTATCCAAGTTCAAACTCAAGTCCAACATTGCATTTTCATTAACCATCTCTGTGGAGGCGCACTATTAATTCGTTTTCCAGCTTACTGATCGTTTCTTCATTTTGTCCATTTCTGCCCCGACCCCATCTTTGATTTTATCTACCTCCGTGTTCATTTGCTCCCTAATTTTATCTATCTCTGTCTCAACGGTTCCATTCTTTCTTCTAGAAAATTAGCCACACCACACAATTCTTTTTTTAGGCCTTCTGTGTTTTCCAGGAACTTCTCTTCAGGCTTGATTTTCTAGAAGCTTCTCTTCAGATTTCTAGAATTTTCTTCCAGGCTTCTTGAATTTTCTTGAAGCTTCTCTTCAGATTTCTAGAAGCTTCTCTTCCAGATTTAAAGAATTTTCTTGAAGCTTCTCTTCCAGATTTTCTAGAATTTTCTTCAAGCTTCTCTTCCAGATTTCTAGAATTTTGTTGCAGCTCTTCTTTCAAGGATTCTATTATCGGACTCAAATCATCTCCGTGTACTTTGAATAAAAATGTTTCGGGGTCCTCACCTTCTTGGATAAGTCCTTCTGCAAGTCTTTCCTGGAGTACTTGCTTTTTACCCGTTGTTTCCAGTTCCCTTTCCTCCAATTCCTGTTTCAATTCCGCTACCTTCAAGTCCGCAAGACGCACTTTTCTTGGAACACATTTTGTCTTTGGAGGTATCAGTCTGTTTCACACGAAAAGTTTATCAGTTTGTTAAAAATTCACTTCGCGAATTCTTTTCCACGGGCCACCAGTCTATTGTCTGTTTCACGCGAAGAGTGTAACAGTTTATATTCCACGCACAATTGTCCACTTCGCGAAAACCGGGCCACTGTCTATTTTCTGTTTCACGCGAAGAGTGTATCAGTTTATATTCCCGCACAATTGTCCACTTCGCGAAAACCGGGCCACTGTCTATTTTCTGTTTCACGCGAACAGTGAATCAGTTTATATTCCCACGCACAATTGTCCACTTCGCGAAAACCGGGCCACTGTCTATTTTTTGGGCGTACAAAAGGTCTATCAATTTATTTTTCTGACTATCCACTCCACGATCACTTGTTTATTTTCAAAATCTCCTTCCGACCAATTGTAACGTAAATAAACTGCTTGGTTTAAATAATTTATTTCATACTGAATCTACAACTTAATTTATATTGCTACGCCACTTTATAGCTCGATGGTATGGGCTCGTTTAGACTGTCTACTCCCTCTTGAGGGGCTGTCTGTATTTTTCTCCGATACAGCATTCTCGATGTTTCGAATTCTTCCAGTCGGCGTCCAGCATGTTCCAATTGCTTCCAATATTGACCGTTGCATTACGCGGAAAAGCGACTGGATGGTTCTCGAACATCTCCGGGGATGATCTCATCGCTGTCGACGGCAACATGTGAGGCGACAGGTCCGGCCTAGGTTCGTTACAATATTAATTACAGATTTAAGAATCACTATCTTCTTAAAGAAATTGCTCGAAGGGACCTCCATTTACTTCCTGACAGTGAAATATCCTATTTTTAAACTCTTCTCGTACTTTTGCAAATGTGTCTGCGGAAACAGCCTCACATTCTGCAACAATACGTTGTTTTAAAACGTCAATATTGTGAGGTTCAGTGGCGTAAACCTTCGATTTGAGGTACCCCCTCAGAAAAAAATCCAAAGGTGTGAGGTCGTGATAGCTGGCCATTCGTTGAACCTCGTCGTCAATCCATCTACCACGATACTCCTCATCCAAATACCGTCTTACTGCACCGTAATAGTGTGGAGGAGCACCATCCTGTTGGAATGTTATTTCCAAATTACCGAATTCATCTGGATTATCTTCCAAAATTTCAAGGATTAACGGTTCTATTGCGTTTTGCAACAGCTCCAGATAAACCTCACTAGTTAAATTAGAATTTAAAAAAAGAGGCCCAACGATGTGGTTTCCCAGGATACCTGCCCAAACATTCACCTTCTGGGGAAATTGGGTATGTGTTTCACGAAACAGGTGAGATTTGCGTCCTCAATACCTCACATTCTGTGTATTTACATTTCCATTTAGATAGAAAGTACTTTCGTCACTAAAACAAATTGTTTTGACATAGTCTGGCTGTTGGTTAATTTTAGTTTCCATATTTTAAACAAAATTCTAGTCTTCGGTCTGGGTCGTCGTCTGAGAGTTGATGAACCATTTTAATTTGTATGGATGAAATTTGTTTTTTCAACACCCTGTGTACTGTACTTCGACTGACTCACAGGTAGATGCAACGTGAGTTGTTGAAGAAGTAGGATTAACTATTACTTCTGCCAGTATATCAATTTTTTTCTCATCAGAAATTTGTGGTCTACCAGATCGTTTCGCATCATTAATACTACCCGTTGATTCAAACTTACGAAGAAGCTCCCTTAAATAAGTCCTCGAAACGGGGCGTTCGGGAAACCTCTCATTAAAAATGCGTTCTGCTGCATGAATATTTTGTCCAGTTTCACCAAGAATTACAACAGTTTAACAAATTATTAAAATGTACAAGAATATTAAAAGTACCAAAATCTGCTAAAACAGTTAAACGTTCGATCAACAATACACAAATTATTAAATGTACAAAAACTTGGACAATTACAAAAACGTCGAATTAGGGAAACTAACAAAAACGTCAGCTTATTTGACAACTATCCAGAGGCGGAGCTTGAATTTGGAATTTTAGTATTAACTGATTTAATTCATCACAGCTTTGCGCTTTTTAAAAGCGAGTTGCCAAAACTGCCATAAACACAAACAAAATCAGTATCATTGAATAGGTTTTTTCGATACCTTTTAAAAGAGGTGTCGCTTGCCGTAGGGTTCCATTTAAAATTATTGGTCATAATGGCCTTGTGACGTCATCTTTGACGATTTCGTCATCTATCATCACTAGTCGGGAAGTTTACAACCTTTAATATTCAGTTTCCAAATTTCACTTGTTTATGTATAATCGTTCCAAAAATAAGAGGGGGGGAGAGGACTTTTGAGAAGCACTGTATACAAAAGTGGTAAACACGTGCAATCTTGAACTACCGGCCTATCACTCTAATTAGCAATATTGCGAAACTATTTGAAAAAACCTTAGAAACCAGAATGGTAAATTATTTGAATCAAAAGAAACTTCTATCTGAAAAACAATTTGGATTTATGGAAGGAAAATCCACAAATGATGCCATTTGTTTAATAGTTTGGATAAAAAGAAACATCCTTTGGTGGTTTTCCTAGATCTTGCAAAGGCCTTTGACACTGTTGACCATTCACAGCTACTGACGAACTTGCAGGATCTTGGATTCAGAGGAAATGTGAATAAACTCTTTGAAAGCTACTTAACCAACCGAAAGCAACGCGTAAAAATCGATAATGTATTGAGTGAAGAGAACTGTGCAATATGGTGTGCCTCAGGGGTCAGTTTAGGCCCCTATATGTTTCATTGGATATATGGATGGCATTCTCACCTCACAAACCGCCGGTGATATTATAAGTTTCGCAGACGACACAGCAATATTTTATGAAATGAATCATGGGGGAAAAGTGAAGTTGAGAGTGATATGAGCATGATGATAGATTGTTTCAATCAGAAAAAATTAACAATCAACTACGAAAAAACATCGTTCCTCACATTCGCCTGCTACTCTTCCCACCTCCCAGATTTTCACCACCTGGAAATAAAAAAATTCCGACAATGTTATTCAATTGAATTGAATTTGTTAAATATTTAGTGTATATAAAGACAAACATTTGAAATGGAATATTCACATAAAGAAAACGGTATTAGGAACCCTGAGCAGTATCCTTTATAAGTTCTTGTATTTCAAAAATATATTGAATACCTCTCAAATGAAAACTTTTTATCATCACTAGTCGAGATTGACGTATGGGATCTTAGTTGGGGAGGTACAGCCAGCAGTCACTTAAAATTCCTGGACGTACTACAAAAAAAAATTCTGAAAATGTGTTTTAATAAAAATCGGACTTACTCTTCAAACCTATTTTTTTATTATAGTAAAACCTTAGATCTCAGGCAATTATATTACATACATATGTCTGTAACCAATTAAAAAATATAAGTCATTTGAGGCATATTAATCACAAATAAAACACTAGGGCCAAACAGGAAAAAATGTTCCGCACTGAATATTCATTCAAAACAATTGGTCAAAGAGGATACACTTACCTGAGTATAAGAATATTAAACAGCCTTCCCAAGAACATCAAGGAATCAACATCCATTTTTTCATTAAAAAAAAAACAAAGAGCCATTTCCTTTCAACAGAAAGGAGTTATATCCACAATGTAATAGAACCGAATATTTGAATAATTCTCAACTTATTAGTAGAAATTATTAAATATTTAACTCACTTGATATTATTGCTATTATTAGGAGTTATTAGTTATTTAGTGTTCAGTTTATCTAAGTTTCTATTCTATTATCTAAGTTTCTATTTTATTCCCTATTTATTTCACTGTTACAAATTGTGAATCTGAATCAACAATATTTCGAAAATGTATTACCTATATAGACATAGACTTTTTAGACCACGCGCTGGCTTAGCCTTAGTGGTATATCTTTGTTTATTCGTATGGTATAGCTTTTCGAATAAGTAGCTCGATTCTCTTTTTTTTTAATGTAATTCTTAACGAATAAACATTATTATTATTATTTGACCAGCAGAGGGGACGGGGGTAGGTAAACAAGCGCTTTTCCAGTAAATTAATGGTGATAGTGCATTTCTTGAATTAAAACGTTTTCTTCAAACATTAGTAATATAAACATCCATAAAACATGTGGTTCACGTTGAAATGAAAGCGAAAGTTATTGTAATTCCTCAGCGTATTATTACGTTGACAAGTTAATTGTCTTTTCACTCTGAATTTTGTAAATTCTGTAATTATTTGAACGGAATACCAAATTCGGTTAAATTATAGTATTAAATTGGAGAAAGATTTCTCCAGATGATGGATTAATATGCATTATTTGTACATAAATCCGTGATTTACTCATGACAGCCATCATCACGTAGTTATTTATAAATGATGCGTTAGGTTGATTATCATATAAATACGCCAATAAAATCATGGTTCCGTTATTATGTTGGCCAAATAAACGAGCGAAGGTGCGGTGGGTAAAGTGTTAGTTTTATATTGAAAATTATCCTAGCATGTATACAGTTATTGAACACGAGCTTAACGTCATTGCCAAAAAATGTCAAAAAATATTATTCATTTCATATTTGTTCAAAAATCAACATCTTTAATGAACGATGTTTGCAAACACTTGAAGAAAAACACAAAAAAATCGTTCGTTTGCGGTCGGGGGACCTCCGTCAGGAACGAAATTCCTTACGCTTTTTCTTCAACTCCGAATGTAATTCGATATGGAGATTTATCATCACGTAAGGAAAAAGCGTTATGCTCCCTCCATGCGACTTTCTCTCTCTGTAATCTGTATCTTTTTATTTTTCTATTTTCCATAATTTTTTCAATGCAAATAATGTAAAGTTTCATTTAATACTTTATTTATTAAAAATTAGATATAAAATAGTGAATTATAAATAATATCGAAGTAGCAGAATATGTTGCCATCAATCTCATGTATCACCGTTTTGTGTTTCTTTTTTCTCAATATCTTTCCCTTTGAAAGTTGACGTTTTCTAGTCCATCACATTTAATTGTCATTATACCATGCAATACTATACCTATATATCTTTTTTCCAAACTCCTCCGCCACAGTAAAAGGTATTTTATTCCTGATAATAATATTCATTATATTATATCAAATTGACGTGCCACATATTCAATGTAAACCATTAATCTATTTTTTTATCTATACAGGGTGTAACTGAATAAGTGTAAAACATTTAAGGAGGTGATTCCTCATCGAAAAAAAGATAGGATCTTTCATATAAAGAAACTTCATTGGAGCATCCCTTGTTAAGATACAGCCCCTTAAAGGGGGTACATAAAATTTGTATAACAATTTTTTTCACAAGCACTGAAAAAGTTACAATATTGAAATTAACCTGACGTTTTGTACTACCAAAAGACACTTAGCCAGTAATTTATTTGGTTTACCCCATGGTTGTAAGGGTGAAAAACGCAACCCTAAAATTTATTTCCAATGTAACTTTTGTCTTATTATTTGTTTACCATTTAAAATTTATTTCCGATAGCCTGTTTCATTCTAAACAAAAATGTCTCTTGGGTTTTTGCCCAAAATAAACCAGTAAGCAGCAAAACATTATTTTACGAACAACTACAGAGATACATCGTCATAAATGCGAACTGGATTTATTGTTATTTTGTAGTTAGTACCTGCATTAAACGATTAAAGGGTAATAAACAAAACTAAGTTATTAATAACAAAACACACAACATGTAGAAATCATAGTGAATGTTCAATATGTCTACCTTCAAACATTACGCATGCGTCTAGACGTCGGCGCATTGAGCCACGTATTCGCTCAAATATTCCTGGAGTCTCTCTGATTACCCTGCACGCATCGATGATGCGGTTTCTTAAGTCCTCTACATCGCGAACAGGAGTACGATATACCAAATGCTGTGAATGGCCCCAAATAGAGAAATCGAGAGGATTGAGATCCGGGGATCGAGCGGGCCATTTATGTGGTCCTCCTCGACCTATCCACTGATTTGCATATGTTTCAGTTAAATGCTGACGTGCTACTTGACTTAAATGGGCGGAGCCCCATCATGCATAAAAACATACCCCTTCTGACGCCCAAAGGAACTTCCTCCAGCAGTACTGGATGCACTTCTCTTAAAAATTGAACGTATGCCTCACCATTTAATCGAGGAGGTAGAAAATGAGGCCCAATTAAATCATCCCCAATAACTCCGAGCCACACGTTAAGAGAAAACTGTTCTTGATGGCTAGTTTCGACAATAGCGTGAGGGTTTTCATCAGCCCATATGTGGTAATTATGAAAATTAATAATCTTGTCCCGAGAAAAACTACATTCGTCTGTAGAATTCTATCGTCTTCAGAAAGTCACAATTTCTTCTAATCATTTCCAGCATCCAATTGCAAAATTCAAGACGGTTCGGAAAGTCTCGCGGTAACAGTGCCTGTACTCGTTGCAGATGGTAAGGGTATAAGAGTTGTTCCTTTAAAATTCGAAATACCGTCATATGATCAACATTTAGCTGGAAAGCAATCTTTCTAGTACTGGTAGTAGGTTGTTCTTCAATCAAATTAAGTACTGCTTCCTCAAGCTGTGGTGTTCGTATTTCTCGATGGCGACCACAATCCTGCGTTCTTTTGTCGAATGAACCATATTCTCGTAATCGTTGATGAAGTCGAGCAAATATTCTATGTGAAGGATGCTGCCGTTGAGGATACATTTCAGCATATCTTCTAGAAGCTTCTAACCCATTCCTGCGACAGACCGTAAACGTAATGCATATCAGCCATTTCCTCATTTGTGTATGCCATTTTATTAACAAGTGAATTATTAAAGTAACAAATTAAGAACAGAACAACAACACACAATTAGTATTAATTCAATTTCGAAAATTCCCAAACTGACAGCGTCATACCAATTTAATTGTCACTATCGCTAATAGCGACCTACTAGATAGATTAGTTTCGTATTTTCGCATTTATGACGATGTATCTCTGTAGTTGTTCGTAAAATAATGTTTTGCTGCTTACTGGTTTATTTTGGGCAAAAAACCCAAGAGACATTTTTTGTTTAGAATGAAACAGGCTATCGGAAATGAATTTTTAAATGGTAAACAAATAATAAGACAAAAAGTTACATTGGAAATAAATTTTAGGGGTTGCGTTTTTCACCCCTTACAACCATGGGGTAAACCAAATAAATTACTGGCTAAGTGTCTTTTTGGTAGTACAAAACGTCAGGTTAATTTCAATATTGTAACTTTTCAGTGCTTGTGAAAAAAATTGTTATACAAATTTTATGTACCCCCTTTAAGGGGCTGTATCTTAACAAGGGATGCTCCAATGAAGTTTCTTTATATGAAAGATCCTATCTTTTTTTCGATGAGGAATCACCTCCTTAAATGTTTTACACTTATTCAGTTACACCCTGTATATCTTAACCACTATACATTTTGATAATTTAATTTTTTAATCGTCCATTATATTAGGTAGTATTCTTGTTCAAATATTTGTATCTATTATTATTCTAGTCAGTGCATATTTCCTGGTACTATAAAAGAATGCAAAGCCAAACAAGGTTCTAGAAACAGTTATATTACTTCACAATTACATAAATACGATGAATCCATACATCAGAGAATACCAAAATGAACTAATTTCTGCAAAAGTTATCCACGATGCCCATACCTTCAAACTCATAACAACCCCAAATCACTTCAAAATATTCCATATGAATATTCGTAGCGTGACAAAAAATATTGGTCCTTTAACTGTATTACTCGATGAACTATCCGTCGAGTTTGACATTATAATTCTAACCGAAACTCGCCAACTTCAGGACCCTAACCTATTTCATATTCAAGGATATGACATAGTCTATAATCAGGGATCACTAATAAAAATGATGGAATACTTATATTTGTAAAACAACATTTGAAATATGATTCCAAAAATGTTTCAATAGGTGATGTTAATGCATTAAATATTTCAATTTCAACGGAAGATAAAAAAATTAACATAACAGCTATATATCGTTCCCCAAGTACCTGTCCGAGAGTTTTCAACAGAGAACTCTCAAATTACTTTAGCACGTCTCGACAAGCAGATGTTAACATAATCACAGGAGATATTGATATAAACCTCTTAGAAGATACAGACTTCGTTGAGGAATATAAAAACATATTAAGTTATTTTGGATATAATTCCTATATATATGAATATACAAGGCTACCGAGCAAAACGTGCTTGGACCACTACTTTGTGAATGACAAGAAAAAGTCCAAAGAATTAAAATTGAAATCATATATTTTTCGATATAATATTACAGACCATAATCCCATTGCGCTCACTTTCCAAAATTATGATAGAAATGTACACAAACAACCAAACAATAGATTTAAACTGTACACAAATTATCAAGCAATGAGATCTGAATTGAAAACAGAAAAATGGTAAACAAGAATGTAAAAGACAATAAAATAAAATATAAACAGAAATGGATGACACCCTTATTGCAAAAGTCAATTAATGAAAAAAATAAACTATACAGAATTTCTCTGAAATATCCAGGAAATGAAGAAATCAAAGAACGATACAAATACTACAAAAAAGAACTCGATAAACTGACAAAACAAGCAAAGAGGGAATACTGCTCAAACCAAATCGAAAAAAATAAATGCTCTTCTAAAGCCATGTGGGAAACAGTAAATAGCTTATGTGGGAAAACAAAACCAGAAACGAAAATCGAGGTTATTGAGAAATCGGATGGTACCAATATAACAAAAAAAGTAGACATCGCTAATGAGCTCAATGAATATTTCAGCAACCTTGGAAAAACTTATGCGGAAAAAATTCCAAATGTTGGAAATTACGAAAACATAGAAATTTTGGAAAACACCATGTATCTACATCCAACAAATGAAAGTGAAGTGATCTCAGTCATAAATAATTTAAAACCAAAAAAATCACCTGGGTTTGATAATATCAGATCAGAAACATTAATAGAAATAGCCCAGGAAATAGCTGAGCCGATAACTTTCCTAGTGAACAGATGTTTTGATACAGGGTGCTTTCCAAAAATATTGAAAAGTGGTATCATAAAACCACTTCATAAAAGCGGAAATAAGTCAAATATAGATAATTACAGACCTATAACCCTTATATCGAATATATCTAAGATAATTGAGAAATTAATGAAAATAAGACTTAGTAATTTCCTTAAAAATTTAGTATTTTATCAGATCGTCAATATGGCTTTAGAGGGTAGATCTACAGAGAACGCTATATACAGAATGACCTCTATCATTTATAAATCCATGGATAAAAAAATTCCTATAATTAGCATATTTCTAGACCTCTCTAAAGCCTTTGACACCGTGTGCCATGAAAATCTTCTTGAAAAACTCCAAAAATACGGAATTAGGGGAAACACTTACGAAGGAACTTATAGTGCAGCAAGAACAGTTACTTTTGGAGTACCCCAAGGAACTGTCCTTGGCCCACTCTTATTTATTATATATATGAACAGTATGCTTTTTCTCAATACTATTGGCGAAATTATCAGTTTTGCCGACGATACAACCATATTATATACAGCTCCAACTTGGCAGAAATTGAAAGAAAAAATAGAAATCGATTTTCCAAATATATCAAACTGGTTACAAATGAATAAATTGACACTAAATTACAAGAAAACAAACCACTTACCCTTTACGTCATATATAAATGGTCTGCCCAACTTAGGGCCTTTGAATGTCGGATTAAACACTCAAATTCCCGAATCGGAAAAAACAAAATATCTCGGTATAACTGTTGATCGCCATATGAGGTGGGACTTACAGACAAAAGAAATTGTCAGAAAACTCAGGGGATTCTTATCGAAATTTAAGATTTCCTAAACATAAAACATTTAAAAACACTATATTTCTCCCTAATAGAGTCTATACTATCATATGGAATATTAGGTTGGGGCGGAGTTAATGACTGTTTTCTAAATGAAGTACATGTTTTACAAAAATGGATATTAAAAATTATATACGGTAAAAAGGCATCTTTTCCCACAAATTCTTTATACAGCGAATCCCAAATAAAAGATGTGGGACAGATTTTTTGTCAAAAAATAATTATTTTCGTAAAACTAGGAAAAATTGAACTCACTCTACATAAACACCCCTACAATACTCGAAAAATTGATGAAATTTTCTTCCCACGTTGCGAAAAAACTATCGGCCAACGAAATACCAATTATTTAGCACCCAGAATCTATGCTTTATTACCAAACGAATTGAAAGATATAAAAAACTATCGAACGTTTAAAAAAGAATTGAAAAAATGGATTGCCAAAGATAGACTTATATTTACCGAAATTGTTAACCAGAGATAAACACATATAACTGAGCAATTTATGATGTATATGTATGTGTGCATATTAGTGTATTTGTGTATATCAATGTGTGTATCCATCATGTATATTTCATAACTCTTCTTTATTAGTACTGGAAAATTACCCCAATTGTGACTGGAAAATTACCCCGATTGTGATAGAACAAAAATTTTCCTTTTCCTTAAAAAAAAAAAATTACCCATTTTAAAGTAATTAAAAATAAAAAAAATTACTATGGAAATCACATACACAAGTAGTTAATACTACTTCTGTGACCCACCTGTTTATTCACAAGCACACTTGTATAAGTATATATTATGTATTATTATTATGATGAATCAACATATGTACAGTGCTAGTCAAAAGTCCCCTCCCCCCTCGTATCTTTTGAACGGGTATACTTATAATAATGAAATTTGGAGGGTGGAAATAAACGGATGTAGGCTTCTCAACTGGTCATAACAGGTGACGCAATAGTCATAAATGACGTCACAAGGCCACTGTGACCAATAATTTTAAATGGGACCCTATGGCAAGTGACAGCTCGTTTGAAAGGTATTGAAAATACCTATTCAGTCATACCAATTTTGTTTGGGTTTCGGCTGATTTTGATTGATAAATTGAAGAAATACGAAAATTATAGTTTCGCATTTAATTAATAAAGATTTTAAAGTACGCCTCTGGTTAATTGTCAAAAAGGTTGACGTTTTTGAATTCTCGACTTGTCAAAAGTGTTTATACCTTGAAAATTTACCTAAGCTATTGTTTAACGAGACGTTTAAGTGTTTACATAGGCAAAATGGTACGTACTGTAGCCGACAAAGTAGCAGCTATCTTAATAATTGGTGAATGTAGAAACAATTTCCATGCAGCGGAACGACTGTTTAATGAGAGGTACCCCGATCGCCCTATATCGAGGGTTTATTTGAGGGAGCTTCTTCGGAAGTTTGAAGCATCAGGTAGTGTTCAAGATGCCAAACGATCTGGTCGACCAACAATTAGTGATGACAAAAATTGACATAATTGGAGAAATGGTAGTAAACCCTACTTCTTCCACAGCCCAAGTTGCGTCTATCTGTGAAGTCAGTCAAAGGACAGTACATAGGGTGTTGGCTAAAAACAAATTTCATCCATACAAATTAAAAATGGTGCACCAACTTTCAGATGATGACCCCGACCGAAGACTAGAATTCTGTGAAACTATGTCCAATAAAATGAACCAACAACCAGGCTACATACAGACAATTTGTTTTAGTGACGAAAGTACTTTCTTTCTCAATGGAAATGTTAACACTCAAAATGTGAGGTATTGGGTGACACAAATCCTCACATCTTTCGTGAAAACATACTCAATTTCAGAAAAGTAAATGTTTGGGCAGGTATTTTGGGAAACCACATAGTTGGGCCTCTTTTTCTCAATGCTAACTTAACCGGTGAATTGTATCTGGAGATGTTACAAAATGATATTGAGGCGTTAATTCTTGAAATTCTAGAAGATAATCCAGATGAATTCGACAACTTGGAAATAACGTTTCAACAAGATGGTGCTCCTGCACACTATTACGGTGCAGTAAGACGTTAAGGTAAACGCACCAGTTATTGACACTTTTAGAAAATAAATTGCATTAAAACAATTCCATGAGTCACAATTATGACCTCAGATTTAGTTTATATGTTTTTTCCTGTAGTTTGTACTTTGACAATCACTATACCAAATAGATTCATTGAATAAAACATATTTTTTATTTGTAAAAATTTAACAAAAATATATGTTTGATGCACCAGTTATTGACACCCAGATTTTTTCTATGTACCAGTTATTGACACACCAATGATTGACACGCAAAAAAAAACATTTATTCAAATCAGTAATTGGAAATAAACTTCTTACAAAGAAAAACAATTACAATAAAAATCGAAACACATTTTGAAAGAGCTAGGCTTTAAATATATATTCTTAGTATGTGGATCCACACATCCAACCACTTTCGGACCGTCCTATGCCCCAACTTTTATTAACACTAAGGGCTATATGACCCGGAATCCTTTCATATTTGAAAATAATCATAGGAGGACCTAATTCTCCAGCTGCATTAGCAGTTACCAAAACGGTAAGATTCTCTTTTTCGTCATTTGTTCCTGCATTATACACACTGTTATTAAATTTTTTTGTGTCAGCACTTTGTCGCCCTCTGACTGAATAAAAAAAGCACTCTCATCACAATTAAAAACTCGTGTGCAATCGTTTGTTATCGCAAATAGGTTTTTGGATATCAAATATTCCTTTATTTCTCGAAACCATTGTCGAAGTTGCGGTTTGGAAACGTTTTCGCGAGCGGGCGTTAAATTTTGGGCGACCCTCTCACTCAGATTTGGATGTCGTTTCATGAAGGAATCGTACCATTTTCGACCAGGACGAGAGTTGGCAAATGGGTTTGGTGTTTTGGATTCCTGAACTATCAGACTCACACAGTCCAGTAGCTGCTCCTTATTGACTGGGTGGTGTACCTTAGCCAGTGAAAGGATCCACTTCTCTAAAAGGTCCTCTTCGTTGGTGGTAAGAACGGTACTCGGCCCCATTCTACACTCCGTAGGTAGCCTACCTGACGATTTATACATCAGTGTTACTCTAGGAACAGAGTGAATTTTCGCAGCTGTAGCTACAGGTATTCCTCTTGCTACAGCTTCTAGAGCTGCTTTCATCTGATCCTGACTATACTTCTTCCTTGGCCCCATCTGTAACAATTGATGTTCCAGTAATTGACACTCTATGTTCCAATAATTGACACCCCCTGTCAAAGACTGGAACCAGAAATTTGTTCGAGCCCATATTTTTAGGAGAGCTTATGTATGTCTTCTTGTGCTTTTTGGCATTCACCTTTAAATATTTACCAATGTACCAGTCATTGACACCTAATGTCAATGACTGGTACCATATCATTCCTTGGTCCAGTCATTGACATTCCAGAAAAAGTGGGGTTAGCTGATTTATTGTGATTGAATATTATACACAAAATCAACTTTACAGTCTACTGAATACTAACAAATAGTTGAAATTCGATAAACATGCACACCGAAAATTAAAAAACTAAATTTGAATGGACCTACCTTAACAATGTACTTAAAATCATTTCGAAAATCAGACACGTTGAACTTTCATCACGTATAAACAAACTATGGAAGCACCCAATTTCCCGCACAATGGCTACAAGGTTGCCAGATGTTCCAATCTTACAGATTATTTATGGAAATTGCTTCACTTCACTTCAATGGCCTTATTTTTGAAAAAAATATGAACAAATGTCAATTACTGGAGCACTGTCAATAACTGGTGCGTTTACCTTACCTCGATGAAGAATATCGTGGTAGATGGATTGGACGACGAGGTTCGATCGAATGGCCAGCTCGGTCACCGGACCTTACACCATTAGATTTTTTTCTATGGGGGTACTTGAAATCTAAGGTGTACGCTACAGCACCCGACAGTATTGCCATTCTGAAACAACGAATTGTTGATGAATGTAGGGCAATTTCCGCTGACACACTGGAACGAGTACGACAAGAGTTTAGCAATAGGATGCATTACTGCCAGGAAGTAGATGGAGCACATTTTGAACACTTATTATAAGAACTGGTTCTTAAATCTTTATTAATTAAATGCGAAACTATAATTTTCGTATTTCTTCAATTTATCAATCAAAATTAGCCGAAACCCAAACAAAATTGGTATGACTGAATAGGTATTTTCAATACCTTTCAAACGAGCTGTCACTTGCCATAGGGTCCCATTTAAAATTATTGGTCACAGTGGCCTTGTGACGTCATTTATGACTATTGCGTCACCTGTTGAGAAGCCTACATCCGTTTATTTCCACCCTCCAAATTTCATTATTATAAGTATACCCGTTCAAAAGATACGAGGGGGGAGGGGACTTTTGACTAGCACTGTATATTATTATTATTATTATAATCCAACTTCGGCATACAAAAAAACATAAGAAATTAGGTCCAAAAAAGGATATAATCATCTAAACACACGTTATATAGAAATATAAAAGAAACAAAAATATCTTCCACGTATTACCACTCAACGATAATATCAGATATCCTGCCACGCTTGTACCATTTTAAATTTCCCGCAAGCAGAACAGCGTTTCGGATGGTTTCGTACACCTTCGGAATCGTATGGGCAAGGGCTAGACGCTTGTCTTACAGACTCATATAATACAAAGAGACAGAGGAAGAGAGAAAGTCGCATGGAGGGGGCATAACGCTTTTTTCATACGTGACGATTTCTACCAGTCGACACCTATGGCAAGCCGCGTAAAGGAACTTCGTTCCGAAAACGAGTTTGTATCAATTCTTATGGGGAGTGCCTCGTATCTTAATGGAGTTCCGAATTCAACATTTTTCAAACTAGATTATTTCGAAATTCTTTCAATAATCAACAACTTGATTGCCGTTTTTTCCTTTCAGCCTTGACACCATCAAAACACGAATCCGAACAAGATATACAGAATTTTGCTAAAAATAATTGGTAGAAATTTGACTTTAGTTCTCATAAGTTTCCTATTATGAAAAATATTTTTCAACAGTTCTTGATAATACAAAGAGGTTCAAAAATCTTGCAATGAATATAAGGGAAAAAAACATTTCGTCACAATATTTTTTCCAGGCAAAAGATGACAAATCGTCTGAAGCCTGAAATGCAAACATATATCTCTTTTTTTTTGTTTATACAAGTCATAAAATGAACAACGCTTATCGAAACTCATTGTGGATAACGTTATTCATTTCACGAACAGTTCATCAATAGTTTTTCAACTACTAAAAATTGTTTTAAAAACTTTAAAAAAAAAATTAAACCGACGAAATACGACGAAAGTAGAAAATAAAATAAACCGTCTTAGTCTCAATAACTAAGCTCCTAAACTAATGTAAGTAACTAATTTTGAGTCGGCGCCAAACAAACAAGCAAATGAATTAGATAAGGCGTAAAATTATGGCATCGAGTTGCGCGGTGACATTCTGATAATTTTTTTGAAGTAATTCAATGATCTTCGTTGATTGTTCGTTTGGCGCCGACTCAAAATTAGTTACTTACATTAGTTTAGGAGCTTAGTTATTGAGACTAGAAGGTTTATTTTATTTACTTTCAGTTCCGTATTTCGTCGGTTTAATTTTTTGTTAAAAAGTTTTTATTTTTCAATTTTTTGTGGCTGAAATCTATTAATTACTACCTACTTGTATTTTGATTACTTCCAAAATACTTACTTCCCACCTTACTTCAACTATTACCAGTTAAATAATATGATTATCTACTATTTGTTGTAATATAAATTATTTTTGTTGTTCTGGTTAGTTTATTTCATTACTTTGTATATCATTCCATCTTCTCATAGAATATAATGATTGTGTAGGATGTAGGAGAACAAAAACAATGACATTAGCGATCTGTCTACATATGTGTGCCAATGTTCACAAGTGAAAAATCAATTATTCCCTATTTTCTTACCCGTAAGGGTGGATTATTCCATTCGAAATCCAAATATGATCAACTATGAGGTATACCCTATCTAATAAAAAAAGAATCATCCAAATCGAAGAACCCAGTACAAAGTTATGCCTGATAGAATCGGTTAACGGACCAGAATTCAGAGGGTGAGTGATCAATATCCTTCATTTTGCTACTCTTAGGGGTGGATTTCATCTTTTAAATTCAAGTCGGACCAACTGCGAAGTACACTCTATTCACTGAAAAAAGAATTATCGGAATCGGAAGTCTCAGTAAAAAGTTATGCGTGATCATACATAAAAAAATTAAATATACGCGTCGACTAGAGAACCTCCTCGTTTTTGGTTTCGTCGGTTAAAAATGTTCGTGATCTGTTAAAAAAAAGAATTTTTTTTTTTTTATTGGTGCCCCTTTTTACCCATTTAAAGCACGCCTCAGCGTGTTTAAATCGAACTTTAAAAAACGCGCGTTTTTTAAAGGTAACCATGACAACATCAACAAATCGAGAAACGTGAAGGCTAAATGACAATTTTTTTATTATTGATCTGACAGGAGTACCTTGTAACGTCAAATAAAATATTACTCACAATTCGTTCATTTATATGTGCTCCTCCATCCATTTGATGAACTTTTCATATTCTTTTTTATATATATCACTGGATTTTCGCGGTATTAACCGCGATTCTGCCTCACTATTCGAAAAATCGATATTAGAATCATTCATTTTTGAGCTCTGGTGACAACAAATATTGATCTTTGGTAACAAATTGCAAATGAATGTTTTTCTCATTTCCATGACAACGAAAGGTATACTGATGTCACATCACGAATTCAACCTTCTTGCATTATTAGTTCTTATTTCTATTTTTTGTAGTAATAATACCAGTATATATGATTTCAAAGTGCACCAATAAAAAAAAATAACGTAAAGTATTCGTGGATAACTAACTGGTCTTAAAAACACTTGCTCTATTTCGAGCACTCCGGCTGCGCCGTCGTGCTCGAAAAATCGCGCGTGTTTTAAAGCCCTTTTTATCCACTTATACTTTAATATACTATTCCGATTCTATCAGGCATAACTTTGTACTGGGTTATCCGATTTGGACGTTTTTTTTTTATTGTATTGGGCATACTTCGAAGTTTGTAATATTTAAATTTGAATAAGAATTATCCACCCCTGTGGAAAGTATCTCAGAATAATAGAGTGACTCAATGTGATAAATGCTTCAGATTTGGACATACTGGTAAAAAGTGTAGAAATGAAAATATATGCCCACAGTGTTCTGGTTCACATAAAAAATCATTCTGCAAAAATAATGAAATTTTTGAATGCAACAATTGTGTTTATTCCAACTCAAAATATTAAACCAGTCACCCTATTAGTCACCTTGCCACAGATAAAGAGTGTCCAACATATATTTATTATCAGAATCAACTCGAATTACAAATTGGTTACAGCAATTAATATACCACCACATTCAAATAAAATTATTTACGAATACCAAAAATTAATAAAACGTCCATGGATGAAAAAAATTTAAAAATTAGACAAAAAGAATATCAATATTCATGAATACGTTTCACAGACATTCCTTGAACCTGAAAACTAAATTGCTATTGTGTGATTCTCTGATTCTGTCCACTTTTAACCATTGTGATGTAGTATATCACTACTTTTTGAATACCAATGAACAACAGAGAATTCAGAAGGTTCAAAACTCATGTTTGAGATTTTCATTTGGCATTAGGAAGAGGGATCCAATTTCACACACCCCTGAAAAAGCAAAATGGTTGAAAATGTTTGATAGGCGCACACTTCATTCCGCGGTGTTATTCCATAAAATAGTTGTCACTCATACACCCCCATACTTATATAATATAAAAACTTTTTAACAAAAAATTAAACCGACGAAAAAATCAACTGAAAAGCAAAAAATAAAATAAACCTTCTTAGTCTAAATGATTTTGAGTCGGCGCCAAACAAACAATTATCGAAGATCATTATCTATGAAAGAAGTCATCAAAACGCAGACCTGCATCTCGCTGCCATCATTTTACGCTTCACCTAATTCAATTGCTAGTTTGTTTGGCGCCGACTCAAAATCAGTTACTTACATTAGTTTAGGAGCTCAATTATCATTTAGACTAAGAAGGTTTATTTTATTTTTTGCTTTTCAGTGGATTTTTTTCGTCGGTTTAATTTTGTTAAAGTTTTTTTACTTTTCAGTTCCGTATTTCGTCGGTTTAATTTTTTGTTGAAAAGTTTTTATTTTTCAATTTTTTGTGGCTAAAATCTACCAATTACTACCTACTTGTTTTTTGATTACTTCCAAAATACTTACTTACCCACCTTACTTCAACTATTACCAGTTAAATAATATGATTATCTACTTTTACTATTTATTGTAATATAAATTATTTTCGTTGTTCTGGTTAGTTTATTTCATTACTTTGTATATCATTCCATCTTCTCATAAACTATACTGATTTTGACGGATGTGAAACAAGAATAATGTCAGTAGCGATCTGTCATTGTCAACTACGTATGTGTATGCCAATGTTCACTAGTGAAAAATCAATTATACCCTATTTTTCTACCCGTAAGGGTGGCTAATTCCGTTCCAAATCCAAATATAAGGTATACCCTATCTATTAAAAAAAGAATCATCCAAATCGAAGAACCCAGTACAAAGTTATGCCTGATAGAATCGGTTAACGGACCCGAATTCAGAGGGTGAGTGATCAATACCTTCATTTCGCTACCCTTATGGGTGGATTTCATCTTTTAAATGCAAATGGGACCAAATTCGAAGTACACCCTATCCACTAAAAAAAGAATTATCGGAATCGGACGCCTCAGTAAAAAGTTATGCGTGTTCATACATAAAAAAATATGATGGAAAAAAAAATATACGGGTCGAATAGAGAACCTCCTCCTTTTTGGTTTCGTCGGTTAAAAATACAGTTTAGAACGGATGTGCATCATGTGAACATAAGACGTAAAATGATTCATATTGTTAAGCACTTCACCGAGCATTTCAAGCGATCTTTTACTTATACCATCGCAAAGTTATATAATGACCTCCCGCCGATCCTCCAATCTAAATCTATTGTGTGTTTCAAAAATTGTTACAAGCAAAATCTATTATCAAAAACTATTATCAAATAATCATCATTATTGAATATATATATATATATATATATATATATATATATGTATATATATATATATGTGTTCTCCACTATAATAATCATCACCTATTATTTTTGTAAATTTCATTCATTCTCTTTCATATTGTATTTTTGTTCTGTATTCTTCAATGTTTTTCTTTTTCTCTCTATCATTGTCGTTCTATATTATTCACATTATTATTATACCATTATTGATTTAATATTGTAACAAAATCCATATGGTGTTTGTATATTTTTATATGTATGGTAGTGGATCTCATGATTTGATTTTATTCCAAAATTGTTTTAATAATGTCTCATGGTGTAGTTGATAAAATCTTCATCGAGAAAACAATGGCATAAACACCCTTCATCATAATTATTACAATTATAATTAACTTCACGTCTATATACTTTTTCTCTTTCTTCGTATTTTTTTTATTATTATTATTTTTGAGGTGCAGGAGTAAGAATGGTTTATGCCAATCTTGCAACCTATTGACAGGTTTTTTTTTTCTTTCCCCAAATGTATCTAGATATTATTTTCTGTCAATAAATGTATATTATTATTATTATTATAACAGAATATCACACTGAAATATGTGATAGTCTTAAAATAATATACTTAAATGCTAGATCAATGAAAAATAAAATGGAAGAAATATAAATTATTATCAATACAATAAAAGCAAATGTTGTGATCATTTCGGAAACCTGGATGAATGCAGAAGAAGAAATTTATTATTACTTCAAGAATTATAACTCGATATACACATCAAGAGTGAAATGTGGAGGAGGTGTAGGAATCTTTGTGGAGAAAAAGATAGACTGAAATCACGAACAAGAATAGTGAGGATGCTTATATTGAAATGATATTACCAAAGTTCAGCCTCATTCTTTGTGGTGCATACCGTTCTCAAAAAGAAAACATCAATAATTTTTTAAAACAAATTGATATGAAACTTCAAAATATAAATTATACTACTGTTTTGTATTGGGTGATATGAACATAAATATTCTGAAAATAATCATCTAACAAATGTTTTCTGTGATATCTGCAATTCGAATAATTTCAAAATTTGCCATGAAAAAATAGCAACCAGAGATTTAAAAAATAAATCATAGTTAATAGATCATATATTAACAAACTCTCCTCAAAAATGTGGAATTTCTATTATAAATAGTGCACTGAGTGACCACAAATTAATAGTTACAGACATCAATGTAAAAAATTTCAAATAAAAAAAAAAATCAAGAAAGTTATTTTTTCGACAAAGTGAAACTTAAAGAAGAACTAATTTTTTTTTATGAAAACTTTAGGAAATATGAAGAAGTGAACGTGATTTATGATGAAATATTGAAAATATTTAAGGACTGTTTCAGTGAAAAGACAATAAAAATAAGAGATGATTCTAAACCGTGGTTCAATGAAAACATTTCAAAATTGATAAAACTTCGAGACAAATGTCATTATAAAAAAAAGGATTACCCAGATGAACAGTCAATAATTAATTCATACAATCATTTCAATAAACTTGTAAAAAAAGTGTTCGAGAATCTAAAGAAAAATATTACAACAAAACATTCACCAATGTTACTCCAAAATCAGCATGAAATTCGATAAATGAAATACTGTATAACAAAAGGAGGAATGGTACTGAAAACATAAAATATATTTCTATTGGTGGAAATATAATTCAAGACCAACATGAAATTTGTGAAAAATTCAACAATTATTTTACCAATGTTGGCCCCAGTTTAGCAGCAAAAATAACTAGCCAAAATGAATACCCGATGGAAACGAAATTAACTTCAATGTATCTAAAACCAACCAACCAAGAAGAGATAGAAGAAATAATTAGTTTATTGGATACAAAAAAATCTCCAGGATTAGATAAAATAAGTACTAAAATTGTTTGTGCGTTTGCTGCTATTATGCACTTTTCTCTGATATTATTAATATGAAAACGCAAGATGAAAATGAATTTTTGACTGGTATGTCAAGTTTTATTGATGTGTATTTACAGTGGTTTTATTGAGGGTTGCTTAGCTATTATGGTAAAAACGAAAACAACAAATTACATGACCAATTTGGTGCTGAATGCAAACAGAAAATAAATTGTGAAAAAATAAAATAAATATAATTCGGGCGTGAACAAAAATTGTTAAAGCAGTGAAATCAGAACTGGCACCTTTGATGAGTAAATTAATAAATTTATCATTTTCGACGGGCTTAGTACCCGATAAAACAAAAATTGCCAAAGTGAAACCCATTTTTAAATCAGGAAATAAATATCAAATGAATAAATTATAGACCTATCTCAATTTTATCAGTACTTTCCAAAATTATTGAAGAAACGGTTCATGCTAGATTAGTTGAATACCTTGATAAATCAAAATTATTATATAACGGGCAATATGGATTTCGAAAATATAATGACACAGAAACAGCTGTTTTGGATGTAATAACTCAGTTCCAACTTTTACGCATTACCTAATTCATCTGCTAGTTTGTTTGGCGCCGACTCAAAATTAGTTATATACATTAGTTTAGGAGCTGTTATCAAGAGTAAGAAGGGTTATTTTTTGCTTTTCAGTTTCTGTCTTCGTCGGTTTCATTTTTTGTTAAAAAGTTTTTATTCACTATCGTTATATCAATACAATAACCTATACATACGGCAAAGTGGAAATGAAAGGAAAAGTTATTCTGTAATTCCTTAGCGTACTATTACGTTGACGATTAAATTCAGTCTACTCACTCTGAATGTTATTCAGTCCGAATTTACGTGAAGAGAATATCAAATGTTTCCAGAATAATGGTGATATCAAATTGGAAACAGATTTCTCATGATAATGGATCAACATTAGTTTTTCGCATATAAATTCCCGATTTATTCATGGAATCTATATCATGTCGTGGTTATTCATGATTTTTAATGATCCGCTTGGTTAATTAATTATCTCATAAACACGCCAATAAAATCGTTGTTCCATGATTATGCTGATGTGTCTGTATATCTGACCAACATTTAATATCTATCTGGTTTGTCATGAACATGGCAAAAATTATTACTGAAGGATTTTTGACGTGTTTAAAATTGATATAGTCGTTTCGGCATGATCATCTGAACAGCTTCCAGGATTTGATACTCTTTTCTAACACAAACTGAATATTTGTAACTCGTGTTGTGCTAGCTTAACTCTCAAGCTGGTAGGTAGTTACAATCATATCATAAATTTGTATCCAAAATAGTTAGGAAGGTGATTTAAATAATTCCCTTATCTCTATATATATATATATATATATATATATATATATATATATAATTCTACTGTACGTGTGTATGTCACTGAACTCCTCCTAAACGGCTGGACCGATTTGAATGAATTTTTTTGTATGCGTTTGGGTGGCGCCCTGGATGGTTTAGATTCACAAATCAGCCCGGCAGATGGCGCTGCAGTCGGTATCTAGGTTATTTATCTATACTGCAACTAAACGGCTGGATCGATTTGAATGAATTTTTGTGAATGCATTCAAGTGGGGGCCTGGATGGTTTAGATTCACAAATCAGCCCGGCAGATGGCGCTGCAGTCGGTATCTAGGTTATTTATCTATACTGTTTAAAATTTTTAAGGGGGGGTTCAACTAAACGGCTGGATCGATTTGAATGAATTTTTGTGAATGCATTCAAGTGGGGGCAAACAATGCCACGTCTTCGTGGACGAGGAAGAAATATTGGTCGACGGACTCGGAATTAACAATTAGTATAGAACCGTCGGTTAAATAGATCGGCAGAAGATCAATTGACGGACAATGACAATTTAAGAAACCAGGCTACTATTTCTTAACCCCTTAAACTTACAAAAACTCAAGATGAATTTAATAAAATTCTTCAACAAAATTGATCCAAATCCCAACAAACCTCCTCAATATAATAACCGATCGCCATGAGAATTGGTATACACAGATATTTGAAAACGGAATTTATTTCCCGCGCTATCCATAAGAAAAATAACGGAAAAAGGGATAGCGGGATAACCGGAAACGGGATAGCGATATAACTGGATAGAGGGATAACGGAATAGAAGGATAAAGGGATAGCGTGATAACGAGAAAGCGGGATAATGGAATAACCGGATAGCGGTATAACGGGATAACTGGATAACGGGATAGCGGCATAACTGAATAGCAGGATAACGGGATAGCGGGAAGAAGAGATAACAGGATAATGGGAAGCGGACCAAGTCATAGGCATGAACTGAATGAAACAACACAAAGGAAAACAAATTCTACGCAAACCAGAGTTTTCAGGAAAAAAAATTAGGCAATATAGAAATTTGGAGCTAGTATATATATATATATATATATATATATATATATATATATATATATATATCAATATACAACTTTTCTAATTTTCTTAAGACAAAATCAGGATATACAGGGTGACCTTGGGGGTGCGTGAATGCTCCATAACTTTTTTTATATTCAAGTTATCGACTTATTTTTTCAAACGATAGATCCGACAATGAGGCACATTCTAAAAATATTTCTATTACAGGATGTCCCAAAATAAGATACACAACTAAGTTCTGTTTTTATAAATGGCAACCTCCCATTTTTGTTCCATTTTTGGAAAAGATTTCGAATAAAAATTAACATAAATTAATATTCGCGAAAATATATATGAGAACAACTACTTTTGACACAAACGGTACCATATTATGGGGCGCCGTTTGTGTCAAAAGTAGTTCTCATATATATTTTTTTAACAAAAATTATTTTTTGATCCCATATATTTATTAGATACTTCAGTCATTTGGTGCTCAAATGGGAAAGTTTTCCGAGAGTTTTGAAAATTGTTATTTTTATAGATTTCGACGTGCTCTTTCCGAATTTTCACGTTGCCACCTCGCCATATTGAAAAAATGTCGCCCAAACAGTTTTTTGACAATATCTCATTTCCGACTCATTTACGATGAAAATAGTTATGTTATAAATTAAACTGGAGGAAATTATTTCCTACAATTTATGTTCTAACGTTTTTTTTTGTTTTAAATGGATAGTTTTTGGGTACGACTGCCGCAAACCAACAAACATCTACATCTCAGTACGAGTTTTGAATTGATGCGATACTTGATGGAAATTGGAGTAGACTTTGAAGTTTTCCCGATCTCCGATTATTTCCATTGCAACAATTTAAGTATTGTCAGCTCTCATCATTTTCTGTCACTAAAATTAATGTCAATACCTATATTATAAAAATCTCGAACTTACCGATAATTTCTTGGAACAAGCGGCACAAGCGAGCGCGAATTTATTATCAGTGAAATCCAGGTATATGTTGCTTATAATTGTTATAAAAATAAAATTGTTCCAAGTTTATTTCGTATGTCTTATTTTCTGTCATATTTAATTTTTATGATATCATTTTCAAAGAAATAAAAAATATCGTTCATTACACGCCAGAAATGGATTTTTCCGTCCTTGCATGACTACCCGGAGAATTTGCACACGCGCACGGAAAATCCTTATTTCGAGACTCGTAATGAAATATTCTATTCCTTCATTAGGGTAGTTCCGCCACGAGACAGTTGAATTAGGTAATTATTTTTGACGGAATCGAAAAATTTAAAAAACTTCGATTTGAAACGTGAAAAAAAAAAGTTTTTGAAGGGGGGCACTTGTCCCCCCCCCCCCCAATCGACTCTAGAAAATTTCTTCGTTATAGAAAGTCGGCGACTCAAAAAATGGATGTCCCCGAAAAGCGCAGCAAAAAAATAATTTTCAAGCCCGGTCCTCCCCTCCCTCACTAGAAATCATAAGTCATGGGAAAAAATTATCGTGTTTCGATAAAACTTCAATGGACTTTTTTGTAGTACTCTTTTTGGGGGGAAGGGGGGGTATCGTTAAAATCGATGGGGTCAACTAGGAGAAAGAGTTTTTTTTTCGCGTTCAGACCCTCAAATGGTCCCCCGTCCTTCTTTAAAAAGTCCCCTGGCACAATCCGCATTTCTCTACGACCCTCCCCTTAGGCTGTGCGCTTCCCCGTGGACTATTTTGAATAACGAGAGTAGTTTTGATTATATCTGTCAAACTAGATGGTCAATCACTTTGATTTTTTTCACAATATCTGTGATATCCTGCTCTAGCTCCTCCTCGTTTTTCATAAACTTCTTAATTTAGTACTAACGGTAGAATTAATAATGTGCGCTTCCCCGTGGACTATTTTGAATAACGAGAGTAGTTTTGATTATATCTGTCAAACTAGATGGTCAATCACTTTGATATTTTTTCACAATATCTGTGATATCCTGCTCTAGCTCCTCCTCGTTTTTCATAAACTTCTTAATTTTAGTACTAACGGTAGAATTAATAATGTGCGCTTCCCCGTGGACTATTTTGAATAACGAGAGTAGTTTTGATTATATCTGTCAAACTAGATGGTCAATCACTTTGATTTTTTTTTCACAATATCTGTGATATCCTGCTCTAGCTCCTCCTCGTTTTTCATAAACTTCTTAATTTTAGTACTAACGGTAGAATTAATAATGTGCGTATCCAGTTTGTTAATTGAGTAATTCAATTATATATATCTCGGATTCGGGATGGTGAAACTTGTTAAAATTTTATAGAGGTGTTGTTCACATGTTAAACAATACGTAAGCCAAATTTTAATAATTTCCTAATTCAACTGTCCCGTGGCGGTACTACCTTAAATGCTGATTTTGTTGCCCCAATATCTGCAGTTTTGTCTGTTAAACATTCCATTGTTCGTGAATCTTGACTCGTCGGAAAACAATATCGAAGGAACAAAGTCGGGATTAGCAGTATTGTTCTGAAGTAACCAATCACAATAAACTAATCTTTGATTTCCATCATTTTCATACAAATGCTGGTGCACTTAACTTGTGTTTCGTAATGATCTTATTTGCGGCGACTGCTGCTCAATTAATTCGAGTTTCCTCGAATCCGGATCCTTCTCGAAATGCTTATATTGATAGTTATACAGAACATGAACGCGTGTGAGAGGATTTGAAATAATATATTTGGATTTATATTATTTCGTATATTTTTATCTCAAATATTGGCAGATTTGCACACGAGAAATACAATAGTATATTGTGCAACAAGTGGGGAAAGTTCAACTTTTCTCACGAGGGTGGAAGTTTGTGGCACGAGCCTGAAGGGCGAGTGCCGCAAACACACGAGTGAGAAAAAGTGCTTTCCCCACATGTTGCACACTATACTTTTCCTACAACTGCACAAATTTAAAGAATACAAGTAATGTACCTTAATATTTATTTTTATGGTTAGCAAAACTAAAATAACATTAAAGTAGCCTACCTCAGTTAAATAATGTATTTAAAATTGTAGTTAATAGTAAAATTTGTACAATTTTGTATGTTCAAACCGGGAATGTCATTTCTTTTTAGTAAATTTTCTGTTATATCAATTGTAGAAGTTGAGGGTTGATCATTCATATACGGTGCATTTTCTGTCTCAATTTCAGTAAAGAGTTCGAGTGGTTGTTCAATAGAGTTGACGATTTTATCAGCAACGTTAATTTTATTTTTAATAGACTTCACGATTTTTCCTTCTGCCACGGTATTGAATTGCCATCCTCCATGGCGCTTTAAGGTTAATATGTCCCCTCCTGTATCTACTTAAATTGTTGCCGAAGAACGTCTGAAGCAGTGACCTGTATATAGATGGGGATTTTCCAATTTAAAAAAAATTGCAATTGTCTTAGCCATACCACCAAATTTAGTAATGCCGACTACCTGTCTAGTACATTTTCCTTGCTGGTAATTTAAAAAGAAACGTTTTTCTGGCAAATCAATCGGTTGAAGAGTAGCATATTTTTTATATATATTATAAAATTCTCCTGTTACAGTGAACGTTCTTGGCATTTTTGTTTTGGTGTTATCTAATTTCACCAGTAAAGCCGAATTTAAATCCTCTAAATTATCGGTTTTTAATTTCCACAACTCTTCTCTACGACATGCCCCTGCTACGCCAATATCCACTGCAACCTACAAATAAAAATATCAGGATGTAAAATTTTATTTAAAAACCCGGGTCGTCTGTGTGCCAAGCGGATACACTATCCACTGCACCATTGAGCCTTATTTTAAAAGTCTTGTTTAAAAGTACATAAATCTATGTAGCCGAATTTGAAACAGAAATTTTAATAATTATCTAATTCTTTTTATCAACTAAAAAACTCACTAATTACAAAAAGCTATGTTAATTCGAAGAAAAAAGCGAAATTCTAAAAATAGTTCCTCCTAAATAAACTTACCTTTATTAGTAGATATTCCTTGTTTGGAGCTTAGATTAAAAATCTCTGCAATTGGTCTGCTGTCAATATGTTTGATTTTTTGGGGAAGTAATTGTCGGACTTTCTTTTCAAAAAAGAATGTTATTTTTTATACTGATAGTACTTCGCAACATTGAATATTGTGACCAAAGTGTAGACGCCTTTAAAGTTTTCGACATCTCTTCAAAGTATACCAAAAGTACACTTTCCGAAAAAGAATTTATTTTTGTATTTCTTCTCCATTCCATAAATTTTTTGTATACCAATTCATACTTTTTTCTTGAAATTTCCGGCAACAAATCTAACGTTACTTTTGCAGCTCTTTCCAATATCTCTGGCGGAGTATTATCAAAATCGTCACTACTGTCAGTATCCATATTATTTATTATAAATAGGTATATGTCTTATTAAAATAATATTCAATAGAAATTGCGATTTTTATCAAAGAATTAAAAACTTCTATATTCTGACAGTTGTTCAGGATTTTCTATCACTATTACTAAACACGAGTGTAACCCTAAGGCTCTTACTCTTTGAGCTTCAAACAAGTGGGTAACAGCTATTCACGGATTTGGAATTTTGACTGGATAAGGACTGGAGACCGGTTTCCAGCCCTTCCCATGATGGCGGTTCTCAAAAATGGCCGAGAAAGAATTTTGAATCTAAATTTTGAAATATTAATTTTCTATAGAGGATGCAGCTTTCACTACCCGGGATAGGTTGATAGATAGCCCATCACTCCAGGGAGTGCCTGGGACGTTTAAAGCGCGAGGGGTCGTCTATGTTGTAATCAGTAGCTTCCCTCACGAGGGGGTTCTCGAGGGTTATTGAGCAATCGAATACTTTCCGATTGCGGTCTCTGATTATACTCCTGATGGAAGGCAGGTTCAAGTCTTCAAGTATCCGATCGTTCCGCACATACCACGGAGCATTCGTTATCATCCTCGGGACTTTCATTTGCGCCCGTTCCAGGACGCGAATGCTAGTCCTGCAGGTTTGGCCCCAGGCGGCTGAGGCATACAAAATGACAGGCCTGAACATCATTTTATAGATCTTGACTTTATTTTTTAAAGTAAGTTTACTTCTTCTATCAATCAGAGGGCAAAGTGCGCCGATTTTCTTAGCAATTTTGTTTTTGATTATATTCACATGCGGCTTCCAGGTGAGCCGACGATCCACAGTAACCCCTAAGTACTTGACTTGTTCCGACAATTATATCTCCCTTCCAGAGATAGTCAATTCCCTCTCCGGGTTGTTTCTCTTGCGACCCATCGAGATCGCTTGTGTGAAGAGTGCGCATAATACAGGAGACAGTACTGCCCCCTCAATTTCTCTCGCGTCCGAGAGGAAATTGTCAACCTTGGTCTGAAATGTCCTACCCATGAGGAACGACTTTATCCACTTCACCAGGCTCAAAGGCAAGTGGAAATCGATTAATTTGCAGAGCAGGCCTTCGTGCCATACTCTGTCAAATGCTTTACTTATGTCTAGAAGGACAATATGAGCACTATTGTTGGTGTTTAGCGAATATATTGTATTTTCCACCAGACTCAAAACCTGTAGCTCGGTGGAGTGAGCGCGACGAAAGCCGAACTGCTCATTCGGTAGGACATTTCTATCCTCCACTTCATCGTCAAGCCTTTCGAGAACGATTTTTTCAGCCAACTTAGCTGAACAGCATAACAAACTGATTGGTCGATAATTTTGCGGGAAGGTCGGGTTCTGACCTTCTTTCGGGATCACGACCACGATGGCATGCATCCACCTTCAAAGAAATCTTTTGAGGCGCAGTGAATTGTTGATGATATTCAATAATGACTGCACCTGGTTATCCGGAAAATTCCTAATCATACAATTAGAAATTCCGTCACAACCAGGCGCTTTTTTGGGATTTAATCCTTTGATATGCGCCTTAAGTTCATCCAACGAAACTGGACGAATCGAAGTCGATCATTTCTGAGCATTTTGTAGTTAGGAAATCTAACAGTTTCTCCATTAAGACGAGTCTCCTGCAGGAAAGCAACATCAATGTTGTTTTCTACAAGAAACTCTTGAAACTCAAGTCTATTCTGGAGAAGGCCATTACAATTCCAACTCACAGCTTTGATGAAGTTCGGAAGCTGCCTTTCACCCATTAGTTAGGGTTGAAACCGGTCGAGAGTGTTGCAGCAGCCTCAGCGAACTGTGCAAGCAGTGCCCTCATTTGATCTAAAGAATATCTCTGGGAGTATTAAGCTGAGCTGTCTGTGCAGGAGGGTTATCACGGGCCGCCGCTGCATACGACATCCCCGACTGCGTCCTACCTGAATTTGCATGAAAAAATCTAGGATTGTGGTGCCCCGTGTTCAGGGGGTTCACCCTACGCCTTATTCGAGGACACTTGGGGCATCCCCGATAATTCGCAGTGTGCTCCCCCTCACAATTCGCACACTTTGCTTTTTCGGATTTCGGCTTCACACAATCCTTAGATATATGATTTTCCCCGCATTTGTCGCAAGGGGGGGTTCTGACAGTTGTGATAACTATTTTAAGCTGAACAGCAGCCAACTAAGATTTTGTCGAGTTTTGTTGATTCTCCATATAAATGTATGTGGTGTGGGCAAAGTGCCATGAGAAAAAATATTTCTCACAGTATGAGCAATACATGGTTTTGAAATTAAGTAAGCTATGAGAAATACGCTACTTTTCATAGCAGTTGTAAGAAAAGTTTGTTGTTGATCTCCAATATGGGAGAAGTCCTACTTTGTCGCTACAATGGCGCACCCTGTGAATTGGCACTTTTTATATAAGTCATTTACTTTCAGCCCAGTCAAATAGGGATTCAAGGTCAAATGTCACAAAAACTTTTTTTTTTAATATCTTGTTTCCTATGCTTCCAATGACTTGAAGTTATTACAAGGGTTGTAGAGCAAACAATGTATAAAGTTAATTTTTCACTAAAAAGTTATAACAAACAAACAAAATGTTATTAACAAACCTTAATGATTTACTAATGAATAAATCATATTTATAATATTCAATAGTAAGTAATATAACGAGTGCAGTGGAAATTATCGATAATTTTTGGAAAATTTGCATGAGTGCAAATTTGTCAAAAATTATAGATATATTTCCATTGCACGAATTGTATTTTATGAGAGAATTTCATTAATAAATGTTTTTAATTTTTTGTATACCTTCGTAAATAAGTATAAAATGCATATTTTTTTCTCATACAAACGATAGGTATCTATAAATCTATAATAATAGTAAGTTGATACTCTTGAGGCACCCTGTACTGTGCAATTATCCGATAATCGTGCCCTATTGAGAAAAAAATTGTATGAAATAGAATGAAGCATTTCACGGTACTCCAATGTCACATTTTGAGCACATAGATTGTTGTTGTTCTCTCAAGACAAATGGTCTAACCGGTCGTAACGCAAATCAATCCCCTGTGTTCTACTCGAATGTCCTTTTTGGAAAGTAGCTTGCTTTTTATTTTGAATGAGTAATATTGTTTCAATTCGACTCCTAAATCTTAGGTGATCTAGGACCCCTCCATTACTTTTATGTAATTGCCAAGCGTTCTGAACGCCCATGACAATGCTATGGGTGAGTGAAGGAATATACCATTTTTTTCTTCTCAGAGATATATGCGATATAAGCTAATATTCTGGTCAGAGCTAACGACACCTCCCATATTAGAATTGTACATGTTTATGACATGTGGCTGCTCCACCTAAAAATGAATTATACATAACTGCATATACAAGCTGATTATACTTACTTGCACATTCTTTTTCTGTTTTTGCGAGTAGCGTTTGACTACATGGAGAGGTTCAACTCCTGAAAAAATCGAGCGGAGAGTTACGATGCTGTAATGCCACTTTACTGCTATTATATTCTTATTTGAAATTTTCTTATAATGATAGTTTCCTCGCTTATTTTTCTCCAGAACTTTAGAGTCTATGAGGGAATTTCCTGCAAACGGTTATCTCTTGCTGTACCAGTTGCGAAAAAATGTTCTTTCACCTTTTTTTCAGAAGATTGAAGAGGGTCCTCACATTTGTCATGGTAGTCTCTTTAAACTAGTCAATGGAAGTATTGATTGTCCACAATTACTGAGCCAGTTAAATCTGAATGCTGTATCAAGAACACGTAATCCTCCTTTGTTCAGAATTCCATTCCATACAACTAACTATGGAATGAACAGTCCTTTGACCAGATTTCAAAGAGACTACAATGATATAGAAGATATGGTTGATCTGTTTTCACAAACACATGCAAACTTCAAGAAGACACTTCATTGTATTTTGTAATCTACTGTAATCTACTATATATTTTGATCTCATTTTATTCTTTTTGTCCTGTCACATAACTTTGCGATGTTTTATTCTTAATTTTTAATATTAACTTTGCGATGTTTTATTTTTATTTTTAATATTACCATTTTCAATATATATGTATTATAATAAGTATTGTATACAATTGGAGTTATCCGTTGAAATAAATAAATAAATAGTCTAATTGTTGATTATCTGATATATGTAAATTGGAAAAAATGTATTCAAATCTGTCCCTTGAAATTGCTTCGGCAACCAACTCGTTATGTCCATATTTTTCACGCTCACAATATATTCTTCTCCTTGGCACTTATACGTATCCACTGAGCAAGCAAATTCCAATGAAAGCTGTGAATTCAGAATGTTTTATATTAGGTGTTCGATTTTTTTGTTGGGCATAATTATCTTCTTCGAAGAATTTCGAGAAAATCTCCAAATTTTGTATATCATGTGAATGCTCTAAGTTTACTTCTGATGTAGGCGAATCTTCTTGGACCCACTCGTACTTTTGTTTCAGGGATTTTTTTTGCTTTTTTTATTCCTGTAATTCGGACAAGGGGACATCATCATCTGATGAATGATCAATGCTATCATAATTAATTTGGAATCTAATCTCCGCTGGTGCTTGTAAATGCAGGGCCGGATTAAAAGTTGTGGATGCCCTGGGGCAACAAAGAAGTGGAGGCCCCTAATTATTTTTCAAACAAGTTTTTTTTTTATTTATTGCGGAACAAATCAAATTATTTCGACACGAGCATATGTAGGTATAATAAAATACAAGAAATAAATTAAATTACAGCGTAAACGAATGGATTCTTGCGAGCTTTTTTCGACGAAAAATCATGTGATGATTTCAGTCAAATCCAGCATCCGGAAAATCATTCTCAATGCTAGAAGCGATAACTTTGATAGGCGGCTTTGTCTCATCGTAATTCGCCTATTTTTTCATTTTGGAAAATAGGCGCTTTCCAGTGCAATTTGACATCATCACATTCTCAGTTGTAATATCACAAGAGGTGAAAATAATTCGACAGATTTTCGAAAACTTGTTGCCAGGCAATAGACAAGAGGGCCAACTGGCTCGAGTGGCTATTGCCAACAAGTCAGAAAAAAATCTAGATAATTATTTTCTACTATATCGAACTCTCGTGTGGTATTCTTTAGATTATTTTTGATGTTACGATCACAAACACATTTCCTTAAAATTATATAATGTACTAAACCGGATTTGATTCATTTCACACTTTTCATGCGAATTGATGACAGACGTCAAATTAAAATATAGGTTGTCAGACAATAAAAACAAAATACCTCAAATTATTCCCGCGACAATTTTCTAGGGTAGAATATTCCCACTACTGATTGGTCAAAACGTATATGAATTATTTGAATTGAACGTTTCCATTGGTTTCTAGCAATGTCAAAAAATAATCACTGTAATTTCAATGTTTGAGAATGTAGCTCTGAAATTTTGGTTTTCAAGAATTTGATAGTAGAACATCTTAGATAGATAGATAGTCCTTTTCAGAAGGATTTACATTTTGTTGCGGAATGTCATTTTTCTCTTAGACTCACACTTTCAGATTTCGGATTTCTCTGTTACAAGCGCCACTCAGCGGACACTTGTCAACGCCAATAAATAGGAAAAACAGGTATAGGCGGCAAAGTGTTTGTAGAATCGGCAGAAAAATAGTCAACAGAATTTGAACTTTTGTTCTATTATGGAATGCGCACAGGGCTCTTATAAATAATTTGATGCAATCATATTCATAAATTGAAATATTATTTTCTTTTGCTTATGATTATTGAATTTCATTGTGTATCTAGATCGCTTGTGTCATTCGAAGAATACATCGACAGAAAATCCTTCATTTAATAAAAAAAAATGTACCTATATATTTTTTTAAATTCAATTGTTCTTGTTTTTACAGCTAATTTCGATACGATATAATATTTTGTATAATAGTATGATGTTTTACTTGGTGATTGTTTCTCGCATATACACATGATTCATCAGATCGAAGATTAATATTAACCATGGATTTTGACAAGAATACGAAACATGTTTTTGAATGTTTAAAACGAATAAAAACTTTTTTAACAAAAAATTAAACCGACGAAAAAATCAACTGAAAAGCAAAAAATGAAAATAACCTTCTTAGTCTAAATGATAATTGAGCTCCTAAACTAATGTAAGTAACTGATTTTGAGTCGGCGCCAAACAAACAATTATCGAAGATCATTATCTATGAAAGAAGTCATCAAAACGCAGCCGTGCATCTCGCTGCCATCATTTTACGCTTCACCTAATTCAATTGCTAGTTTGTTTTGCGCCGACTCAAAATCAGTTACTTACATTAGTTTAGGAGCTCAATTATCATTTAGACTAAGAAGGTTTATTTTATTTTTGTTTCAGTTGATTTTTTCGTCGGTTTAATTTTTGTTAAAAGTTTTTATTTTCCTTTTCTGTTCCGTATTTCGTCTGTTTAATTTTTTTGTTAGAAAGTTATTATTTTTCAATTTTTTTGTGGCTAAAATCTACCAATTACTACCTACTTGTTTTTTGATTACTTCCAAAATACTTACTTACCCACTATTACCAGTTAAATAATATGATTATCTACTTTTACTATTTGTTGTAATATAAATTATTTTCGTTGTTCTGGTTAGTTTATTTCATTACTTTGTATATCATTTCATCCTCTCATAAAATATACTGATTTTGACGGAACAAGAATAATGTCAGTAGCGATCTGTCATTGTCAACTACGTATGTGTGTGCTAATGTTCACTAGTGAAAAATCAATTATACCCTATTTTTCTACCCGTAAGGGTGGCTAATTCCTTCCGAAATCCAAATATAAGGTATACCCTATCTATTAAAAAAAGAATCATCCAAATCGAAGAACCCAGTACAAAGTTATGCCTGATAGAATCGGTTAACGGACCAGAATTCAGAGGGTGAGTGATCAATATCCTTCATTTCGCAACCCTTAGGGGTGGATTTCATCTTTTAAATTCAAATGGGACCAAATTCGAAGTACACCCTATCCACTGAAAAAAGAATTATCGGAATCGGACGCCTCAGTAAAAAGTTATGCGTGATCATACATAAAAAAATATGATGGAAAAACATAAAATATACGGGTCGAATAGAGAACCTCCTCCTTTTTGGTTTCGTCGGTTAAAAATGAGAGGAAAAAGTGGGAGAACTGCTCTTTCGTTGTCAGATTTTTTATATATAATTTTGCATATCCTTCGGTATTTGTTAGGAAATTTTACCTAAAAATTTATATTGTGGAGGCCCCTCTCTTGTGGAGGCCCCGGGGCTGCAGCCCCGTTTGCCCCCCTCTTAATCCGGCTCTGTGTAAATGAGATGCCGGTAGATTATCGATTGTGAAAATATCTTCGGCTCAAAATCTTCATCTGTTAGTTCAGCCGTGGCATTTTCTGGTATCTCTCTCACTTCAAGGGTTGTCTAGCATCAATTGGTGAACTTGAGCGATGTTATCGTCAGTTGTTGCAGTTTTTGAACGTCCCGAACGTTCATCGTCTCCCAAGTTGGTATGGTCACGTTTAAATTCTGCTGCCTCAAATTTCACGGTGGTATAGTTATTCTAATCCCAATTGGAACGGCAATAAAAATAAGAGCACTACGAGGAGTGTTCATATGCACCGCCCGGCAAATGAAAAATTTATATACTACCAGTGTTTTTCTTTCAAAGCCTTTCTGGTACAATCATAAAAAAGTTCTGTCGTGTGGAAGAGAATTCCTTCTCGAAACTTTTTATGTCGGTCCAATTGGGATTAGAAACACTATTAATGATGGTGCAGAGTCCCCGTACACAGCGTCCAATTTGTCTTTGATTTGCGTAGGCATATTGTCTTTCAAAAACAAATATCTAGTGACAGCTCGATACTCGATTTATTCCATTTTCAGAAAAACACTCACATAGACTCACTCAAACGATTGTCAAACAACAACTGCGCGTCCAAAATGGCTGCTGTTTTGGCAGTACCTTTCAAAAGATGCGCAAACACATTCCCTAGCTATTGTTGACGAGTGCTGCCATTTTCGTCTCTCCTATGATGACGGCAGACTTTTGGAGCTTAGAACTTTATAAATTGTACTAGGTGCTGGATTCTACAGTTGACCTAGCTTTATCATACATCATAGTTTTATTGTTGTGGCTCTATATTGTAGCTGAAGTTTATAGATTTATTATTAGTATCATAGGTGGGTGGTAGGATTTTGTTTGATTCAGGGGTAGAATTTGATGTTTTTTTCCCGAGCAATTGCTTAAACTAATGTTGGTTAATAATATTTATGAAAGTATATAATGTGATTTATTTGATTCACAAAATTTTCCTTTTTTCCGAGAACAAACGCAGAAATATATGTTTTAAAATTGAAGAAAGTTTTCTTCAAACGTTATAAATATACATGGAATTTTTACTCCGTTGGAGTAACGGCATACTTTTACTCCGCCGAAGTAAAGGTATACTTTTACAGCGCCAGGCTGAAATAAGGCAGACTTCCCTACGGATTGTCCGTCGATCTCCGTCACGCTAGATAGAAAACATATCACTTTCATTCCCAATAACACGTACTATTTTTCTCAGTATTTCCCAAAAATAATTGGGTTATTTTTTCTACAGACACGAAATTTGATAGATTACATAAACGTTCTTTATGTAGGCATTATTGATAACAAATTTTGAAATCGCCGGAGTTCCCAATTTAGTTCAATTGCATTTCTAACTTCATGATATCGAATATAAATTTAATTATCAATAATTTTTTTCGGTCCTGAACTTTCTGAAAACTTTGGAAGAGAAATAAAAACACATTTTCATTCAGACGCAGGCTTAATGGAATTCGATTGTTTCTGGAAGATATCATGAAAATATGTCGCATAAAGTTCCTTACTGTGATTCCTTGAACTTTTTCAAAACTCATCTCATTCAAAGTAGTCAATATTTCCCTTGAAAAAAAAAAAAATATAGTTTTTTTCAATGTAATGCCATAGCCAATTTGTATCTTTTGCCTTGTCTTATTTCTATCCTTCTCTTTCTCTCTCTCTTATATAGTCTGCCAGTCACGTGATGGCCAGTCCATCAGTTATGACTCTGCCGTCAAATAATCAAAATATAAATAAGTTACCGATTTTTTTTTCTTTTTCTTTGTTGATAACTCTTACATCAATATACAAAAATATACATATAATCTAATCATGACAATTGGAATTGACATAGCAATCTTAATTACTTAACACTATTGCTTCTACGCTAAACATGAACGAAAAAATCGATAAAGGTTTGCATCGTAGAAAGAGAGAATTCTAGAACTGTTGAACAATATTTGCTTATAGTCTGCTATATTAGCTATAAAGGGAGTTTCAATGACATGTACAATTGAACTTGCCACACATTGAATTACAAACTTGTCTTTAGTTTTATTACCGAATGTGAAATTGAAATCCAACAACTCATCCAGATTACATTTCGATTTCGTGAATTTTTCGAGAACTCCTAACAAGTAAGCAGTGATTGCGCGAGCTTGATCATCACATATAAATTTGTGTTTGAGAGTTTCAACATTTGCATTACAAATAGCACACAAGTTAGTGAGATATTTTCCAATTTTGAAGAGGTTTTTGTTGAATGGAAATGCATCGTGTATCAGAAGGTAGATTTGACTTTTTTGTGTGTGACTGAGAATCGGGTTATTTATGTTTCTGAATATGAGTTCCCAATTTTTCTGAACAGTAGATTTACGTTCAACTGAGGATTTAATTCTATTTTGCACCACCACCCTTTCATATATTGACCTTGAGTTGACATCTGGATTCAAAATTATATCTCTAGCTATGTAAGCAGCTGCGAAATGAATCTTCTGAGATGAGGAAATTGATGTGGATAGGTGAATGGATATGGTAGATTGACTACGTCAATATGCCTGAAGTGCTCTACTAATCCATTTTGGGAGTCTACCCTTATTCGACGCATTAACAGAGCGTTTGCTTTATACCAAGGGTCCTGAATGTTCAATCCTCCCATCGAGTTTGGTAGGATGACAGTCGTCTGGCTACTCTCATGGGGATTTGATACCATAAAAGCCAGCCACAAATTGAGGAAATTTTTTACTCGATAACGCGTAACAATTTATGAACTTCGCTCGTTGAAAGAGAGATAGATTGTGGCTTTTATTCATCATCACTTTTTGTTGTATCTTATTCGTGACTTCTAGCCAATTAGCTCTCGACATTTCGTGAATATTTGCCGAGAAAAAAATGCCTAATATCTTAATAGAGTGCTTAAACTGAAACCAATCATACTGATTGTTCTGAAATTGTATCCTATTAACCGGTCCTAATTCCAAGGCCACACATTTTTTTAAATTAATTTGTGTTCCTGAATCTAATATGAAATCATCTATTAATTTTGTATAGCATTTATTTCTTCAATCTTTCCACAACCATTGTTAAATCATCCGCATAAACACTTATATCTATTTTCCTTTCCTTGAGTTTTAACAATAAGGGCTCAATATATAAAACAAATAGTACCATTGACATGGGACAACCTTGACGTACCCCAGATTCGATCTTTATTTCCTTGTTATGTTACGATTAACCTGAATAATAGATTTTGTGTCATCATATAAGTTTTTCAAGACCTTCACAATTTTTTCGTCTAATTTCATCGACTCTAAAACTTTCCACGAAAACTTGTGATTGACTCTATCAAAAGCATGGTCAAAGTCTATACTCAGTAACAATTTATTAGTTCTTGTTTGGTTTGCCATCGCAACTACTTCCCTCAATGTATTCAAAGAATAATAAATATTTTTTGACTCGGACATACATGACTGTTCAATAGAGACTATCTTTCCGAGTGTCTTAAAAGTCGCTCTTTCAATAATTTCATGAATATTTTATGGTATGTGTTTAATAGCGAAATTGGTCTAAAAGTCATTAATATCCGATGACATACCCTGGAAGTGGTTATTCTGTGACCCACTGGGAGCATAGATATTCAAAATCCTTATTTCAATTAATTTTTATAGAAATTGCCCTGGATGAATGTAGCATTCTTATATCTGAAAATTTCAAAGAATCTCTCACCAAAATTGCAGTACCTCTCAGACTCTCAGAGATATTTACTACCGCGTTATATCCTTTTTGAATGATAGATCTGACATAGCTACTTCTATTACCTCATGGAACATATTTACAGATCTTCTGGCGTTATTTTCACTGCCGCAGCATTTTCATTTTTCAATCTCGATAACACTGGTCAGTCCTTCACTTCATTCAGAGTTGCATTCTGCAGTTTGTTGCCTGGATATTATCGTACAACTATATTGATAAGAAGTATCGGTCTCCTTCTCCTCCTAATGAACTTGGTTCATTTAGCATTTGAAACTGGTTTTCATGCATTGTGATGCTTTCTATCGTACCAGTATGCCATAGCGTTCTGATTTCGTTATCTGGCACTTCAGGAATTCGGTGGATTTAACAATTTGTTTTGTCTTTCATTACTTAACCTTTGTATTTTTCCATCTTGCGACAAATTCAATTTATCATCTTATACTTCCAAATATTATCGACTATCTCTTGTGTCACTCTTTGATGTAGACTTTACTTACTTGGAATCATGGATAATATTGGTCATCCTGTAGCTTCAATTTACTTCAATAAATTCCAGCACCTCGTATGCATTGATTTCTAAGGTAGTTCGGAATCAGCTGACTATCCTCGCATTGTTTATTAAGATTTTCTTTTCGCACAAATCAACTTTTGCACCTCATTGGTTTACCTTCTGCGGCACGGCTCAGGGCCATTCTTCTATTACCTCATTGGAAGCCATATTTACAGATCTTCTAGGTTCGTTATTTCTCACTGCCGCAGCATTTTCATTCCTTTTCAATCTATACGATAACACTTGGTCGAAGTCCTTCACTTCATGTTCGGTAGAGTTGCATTTTCTGCACGTTCTTTGTTGCCCTGGATATGTTATCCAGTACTTGACCCCTGCTATTATTATATACGAAGGTATCGGTCTCCTCATCTCCATCCTAATGAACTTGGTTTCATTATAGCATTTGAAACGTAGGTTTTTCCACATGTCATTCGTGATGCTTTCTATCGTACCAAGTATGCCATAGCGTTCCTGATCTCGTTATCTGGCACTTCTAGGGGAATTTGGTGGATTTTCACAATTTGTTTTGTGCTTTCATTACTTATAATCACTTTGTATTCCTTTCCATCTTGCGACAAGAATTTCAATTTATCATCGTATACTTCCAAAATATTATCAACTATCTCTTGTGTCACTACTTTGATGTAGACTTTACTTACTTGGATTGCAATGGATAATAATTGGTCATCCTGTAGCTTCAATTTACTATCAATAAATTCATGCACCTCGTATGCATTGATTATCTAAGGTAGTTCCGTGAAATCCAGGCTGAACGTATTCACTCGCATTGTTTATTAAGATTTTACTTTTTCGCACAAAAACTCAACTTTTTGCCCTCATTGGAGTGCTGACCTTCTCCGTGCCACGGCTCGGAGTCGTAATTGAAATAACGCGTTCAGACAAGTTAGAACCGATGACCATGGCAAATTAGGATTAACGAATCATGCAATCCGGATTACAAGGCTCATAATTTAAGCTTGGCATCAATCCGGACTAGCAAAATATCTGGATTATCGAGTCTCTACTGTCACTAAAACAAGTTTTTGTGACCTTTTGACCTTCTGAGGTAACATAAAAAATGTCAGAACAAAGATTCGCCCCTTTTTTTTCACCTTATATGACTGATTTATTTTGCAGTTAGGCGTTTGCTGAAAAAAGGCGTCAGCCCGGACTCTTGCAACGAAGATGGTCTCACGGCTCTGCATCAGTGTTGTATCGATGACAACGAATCGATGCTGCTGCTACTGTTGGAGTATGGGGCAAATGTAAACGCGGAAGACAGCGAGAAGTGGACGCCGCTCCATGCGGCAGCCACCTGTGGGCATCTAAAACTAGTGAGGTATGTTTCAGCGCCAAGTAACTATAAGTATTACAGAAGCTTCATTGTTGTAGAGACACATTTTCGCTAGGACCAACAGTTCCCGAGATAACACTGAAACACTGAAAAAAGACACATGTTTCACGCTTTAGCTCACTTCCGATTCATCGGGATTTTAATGGTATAAATAATAACTAGACACATTTAAGTAAGTGTGCCAAGTTAAAATAAGAAAATATATTGGTATATGAATCGGTAGAAGGGGGCAATTGAATGGCCGGCACTTTCCCCAGATCTAACGCCAATGGACTTTTTCCTTTGGGTATATCTTAAATCAAAAGTATATGAGACCGAGTTTTGACAACCGATGTATTGAAAAATCGTATAGTGTAATGAACAGAAATGATATCACCAGGGTATATCACAAAATAGATTTGACACATAACACCAGTTTTGGTAGAGTGTATCTATACTAGACAAATGTTAGGCCCTGGTCTCTATTTCTTTAGTCACCATTAGCCTTCTAGGACATAGATTGGCCTTCGGCTTAAATGCGGGTTTTTTTGAATAATTTTTTTTCAACTAGTAAAATAATAACCTTTTTTTATCACTGTCTTCAATACTTTTTTTTTCAAGTTAAATTTCTTTGATATTTTTAAAAAAAAACAATTAAATAAACTTTAATTCTCAATTAAAATGATTATCTTACTGAACTTAATTTCGCTTTTTCCCAACTATAGTTGAGAAAATAAAACACAAAAATAACTTCAATACGTATATCAACAAAAAAAAGTATCAAAAATATTACAGCTCGAATAAATAATTTGACAGAAAATAAAATGTAAAAATAAAATCATTCATACGTTGAGAATGAAAGAAAAATAACAACTTTTACAATTCTAATAACCAACTTTCAAATATATTCGATTGGACGAGCTCATATATCATATATCGAACTCATATTTTATTATTACTAGTGAAACTGACATGCGCTTTTCTTCTAATTCTTATAGTTGAGGCCGTCCGAAACTAGTCTCAACTTTAATAGACAAATATCCTATGCATATTGTTATGAATACCATGAACTTTGCATGAGGTTCACCCCGTAATCTGATAATCAAAAGCTACGCACCAAGTGAGTGTTTCCAATTACAAGCCAGCGACTTACCCTACGTACACGGCGATTCCATTTCTCTCCAAATTTCCTACGTAAAAAATTTCCTGTCGGAACATAGGCCACTCAACTGCTATACAAAAAAAGAATTTCAAACTCGATTTCCGATTAAATTTACATGGATATGTAATGACATCATATTTTGAAATGAAAGAAAAATTTACAATTCTACGTCGGCCAATAATTCGAATAACAGTAATATCCGTTTTATATTACAAATCTTTGAAATATCAAATTGTTCATTAAATCATATTTTATATTGGACTGAATAAGCTTTTCTTCTAATTCTTATGTTGATAACCGTCGAGACTAGTCTCAACTTTAATAGACAAATCCCTACAATTGTTAATGAATACCATGAACTGGCATGGGTTACCGAAATCTGTAATCAAAAGCTACGCACCAGTAAGTGTTTCCAATACATAAGACTTTTCTCTATTCCTTTAAAACCCTTTCGTTTCTACGTAAAAAATCCTTCGCTCGGACAAATGACAGTTCACAGCCTCGACTGGCAAAACAAGATTTCAAATCTTGATTTCGATTAAATTACAGAATCTTGCGTTGAAACTGATCATGAACTTGAGAATTCTCGTCGGCAATAATTCGAAAACAAATAGGTATTAGATAGCGTTTAGGTGATCACGTCACCTAGCCTCGAGCCGGGGCGCGATTAACTCCAAACGAGTCAACCCTGCCGGTGGACTTTTCTTGTCCAGTACCCACGAATCATTCCTCCATCTACCAATATTTAGATGCCCGTCAAGCTAAACCGACGCTATACTCTGCATCTTGATTGGTCATAATTTTCCCTCATGGTGAGGAATACAAGTCAAAGTTCATTCTGGCTTCCCGGCGTTCCACGTAGTCATCAAAATTTACATATGAACGCCCACACACGAAGTCGTCAACGGTTCCATGTTAATGTCCCCAGACGATAACATTCTAGATAGTATTGCCAATCTGTAAATGGCAATGACTTCGAAATAAATAAAATTATTCGTTCGTGTAGAAATACAGGGTGTTATGTAAGTACGTGCCAAACTTGAAGGGTGATTCTTTGAGTAATTCTAAGAAGAAAAAAAATACTTTATTGTTATGTGATAACGCCGGAAATTAAAAAAAACATGAAACAAGAAGAACCCTTTATTAAAACACATGAATCCCGTATCCGTCGGATTAATTCTTCTTCAGTGTTGACTGAAAACGAGGGGCTTCAAATGACCCCAAAGGAAGAAATCTGAGGGATTTAAATCCGGTGACCTGGGTGGCCATGACTGTGGACCTGCGCGACCGATCCAGTTTTCTCCATAAGTTGCATCCAGAAATTGACGTGCTACTATGCTAAAGTGAGGTGGGGCCCCATCGTGCATGAACCACATTGCTCCTCTTACTGCCGTGGGACATTTTCTAATAGTACAGGTAACACAAATTCAAAAAATTACATACTCTTGACCATTTAATCTCGGGGTAAACAATGAGGTCCAATGAGATAATCACCCACAATACCAACCCAAACATTCACGGAACTGTTGTTGATAATGATGTTCTATAACCGCATGTGGATTTTCTTCAGCCCAGATATGATTGTTATGAAAGTTCATAATTGAATTTCGGGGAAAACGCTTCATCGGTAAACAATATACGGGATAGAAATGTCGGAGATACTGCCTGTTGTTGCAAAAGCCAAGTAGAATAAACAACTCGCTTGGGGAAATCCGCAGGTAATAACGCTTGCACACGCTGTATGTGGTAAGGATACATAATCTTCCATACAGTAAAGTGAGAAATGTTTAATTGTTGTGCAATTTTGCGAGTACTTGTATCGGGGCTACGCTCCACTGTTCTTACCATTGCAGGTATCCCAATAAGAGCAGCCGACCTTTGGAAGGTGCCTGATTCGCACAGCCTTTCGTGTATTCTTAAAATGTTTGTCTATTTTGTACAATGCGATGAGGATATCTTTCTTGATAAATGCGTCTAGCCGCTCTGGAATTGCCTTGGGCCATTCCATAGACAAAATGCATATCGGCCATTTCTTTTGTAAACCGAACCATTTTCTAATATCAGTAACGAATTTTATAGCCTAAAACTCTTAAAAACACTTCAAATAATTTTACTATCAAATAATTACGTATGCACTGTTTCAAGTTATGGCATAGTCAAATTTGTTTGAAGATTTCTTGACATGTTTTTTGGGTAACCTTCCACAGTCTGAAAATGAAAATATAATCAGGAAAATCTATACAAGTGTAGAAAGGGCAAACTGATTAGTTCACCCCGATAAGTTATTGCGTTCACCAAATTATATTTCCTATGGAAAAATGATTCAATTTGTCAATAACTTGCCGTTTTCTGAATTTGCATTTCAACAAATTTTTAAAAAAATTCAAAAGATACTTCTCTATATAGTTTTTGCTTGACGTTTCGGGGACTATATCTGCCCCCGTTCTCAAAATCTTCTAAATCTCCTTTAATTTTTTATAATTTTTTATAGTTTTTTTTTTTAAATTCAAAAGATTTTCAACTGACGGAGCAAAATCAATTATAAAACAATTAAAGATTTAGAAATTTGAGAAGCGATAATCCCAAACGTCAACAACTATATAAAAGTATCTTTAATTTTTAAAAATTGTTGAATCAAATTAAAACGAGATGTCAAATTGAATATTCCCTAGAAATATAAGGTGAACTATACGAATAACATCTTGCCGATTTCTCCTTATATTTTCCTGATTATTTCATTTCGACTATGAAGTTACCAAAACATGTCAAGAAACGTTGTTCCTCCACAAAAAACCACATTCATTCAATAATTGTTTGAAGAATTGTTTTTCCTTCCATGGCACTCTAACTTTACTTTCAAAACACTGCAGTAATAATTAACGTTCTTCGTTTCATTGAAAACAGTTAATCTAAAAATTCAAAAGATGACTTTCGTGTAATTTCAATTGTTTAATCATAAATAAGAATCTCGTTATTGCATATACAATAAAAACATTTTTTAATAATTAATTTAAAAAAAATTATTGCTTGCATAACTTGATAACAGTTTTTAAGACTAGAATAGACTATTGATAAGGAAAAGTACACCCCAGTTTTTGATGGTTTGGTAGTTCAATGTTTTTATTATGTTGTCCCAGGGACATGCAATAAAGTGATATTTATGTTTTTTCTCAAAAGCAAAGCAAGATGCAAAAAAAAGTTGTACTTTTAGTTGCTTAATGCGAAAAAAATACAAAAATTGCAAAAAATCAGTGGCTCACATTTTTTTGGTAAAAAATATTGGTTAAGTTGCCTTTCGGGACGCCACTAGACATGATGATGTCAATCTAGTTAGGGCTAAATTAGCCCCTTACTACCCCAAATAACACTGCCAAATTTCAACAAAATCGGCTGAAGGATTATTAAGATATTTAGGAAAAAACTATTTCTTTTAAAAATGTTGACACCTTGTATCTTGAAAACAAAGCATTACCGGACCTTTGGTTATATAAACTTTTCGTCTCAGAATCACTCAAAGAATCACCCCTCAGAGGTTGGCCACGTACTTACATAACACCCTGTATATGTTTTTATCCGAGAAAACTCACCGAATTTCTGTATATCGAAATATGAACTCTTTTTATAGTTTTATTTTCATTCAGGAAATTGAAATTTATAACCCTGGAACCACTCTAGGATGTTACATAACAAACGAGTGTGCAAATATAACGCCTTAAATACTGCGAAATGTAAGAGACGAATTCGTAAATAGACTTTTTTGGGAGAACATTTTGAACATCTATTAAAATGATAATGAATACAAAAAATCGTTGAGTAATAAATACTGAGTATTTATATTTTTCATGATCTGAATGCTTTTTGTTGTTTTGTGTTGAAAATTTTCATCCGCAGTAGGATAATAAATGAATTCGTTTTTCTTCTTTGAGCAGCATGCAATATTTTGTAATGAGCACGGAAGAAGTCACTAGTCAATAGCACCTCCATTTTAAACTTGCTTGGGTGAGGTGAAAGTTCATAAAATATTTGTTGATTTCAAATGCCCATATCTCCCCTAACGATAAGCGGAAATGAAAAATGTATACACTGTTGGATGCAGAATTAAGATGCTTTTAAAACGAGGTATCGCCAAACCCACCTCCCCATTTATTTTTTCCCCAGATCACCTACGTCACGCTGCTGCGGATCAGAGATAAATATCGAAAAAAGTAGATTTTTTTTTATTGCATATTTGGAATCTACGTATACGACTTTATCATTATATTTTTTTTCCTACGTTTCTCAAACAATTTTTGAGAATGCTACAGCGTTTTGAAAACGCCGAGTTTCAAAACGCCTCCATGACTTTGGAGAGAAAGAGCGTGACGTCACAATACTGTTGGGCCCGTTGATCCTCTCTTCTGCAGGACGCAGCGAGCACTTGTTGCTGTCGCTAATATCGTGAAATGTTTATTGTTCGCGTCGTTATCAATATTCATTCTGTAATTTTCAATATGCCTACTCCAAAAATGAGTTACCGTTGGTGTTATGTACCTGGTTGTGATATGATAATTCAACAAGAAAAACACCGCAAAAATTATTTTTTAGCGTGATTTCCGAAGCAAAAAGGAAAAAAAAAGTTGTTTTGTGTTGCTTGCTCGTGCAAGTACATACTAACCAACAAAAACCAATTGTTTTGCTGCGAGGATCATTTCACTTTGAAGGATGATATGAAAAACTACATACAGTAGCATTACAGTATTCATTAAAAAAAGACGTTCTGCCCCAAATTTTCAATGAGCATTTACAATGAGGCTGTAACTCGACTATATCGCAACTCATGCCACAATGAAGAGTCGTTTTGAGAAATACTTGAAAGTTCTGCTGATTCACCCAATTTTTTTGTCAAAACAGTGCTCGCAAAAATAATAAATTTATCAGCGGAAGTTTGATTCGATTTTTTTAATTACGATTTGATGAATAGACAAAGGCATGATTTCACGCTCTTCAATATTATAATAATATCGAGTAAACTACTCGTCAATTTGTTTTTCACGTTACGTTACAAAAGTTACTGACAAGTTTGTTGAATTTTCAGGTGGTTTCCGACAGCGTATAAAAAGAGTAGTGCAATAAATTTCTAGTTGTAAGTTCCCAAAATTACGTGAATAAATAAATATGAATGTACTACACTTTACGAATATTGGTAATAGCTCAATTTTTGATGTATTTTTGCATAGGTCCATCACAAACAACAGGAATTTTGCCAATAAAAAAATCTATAAAATAGAATAGAATAGTACTTTATTGATCCATAAAAAACCAGGTACATGGTATCGGATAAGTCAAGAAGTATGATAAATTTAATATGTAGATATATAAAAAAATAGGATACGATACAATGAAATAAATAAATAAATAAAATAAAATAATGCACAAGATACGAATGTCAACTCACTGCTACAAGAACACATGACCCTAAATATAATATGTATATTCAAATATAAAAAAAAACATTCGATAGATGAGAAATTAGACTATGGCTACCAACTAATTTTAATTAATAGATTCCAATATGTGGGAATCATCAAATTGTAATGTATATAAGCTTTTGAATATAACAGATGTTTGAGGTTTGTTTTGAACCTATTGAAAGCAATGCAACTTTTGATGAAGACAGGAAGCTTGTTGTATATTTTGCTGCTAGCATAAGTTGGAGATTTTTCAAAAGTGGATGTTCTGTGGATCGTGGTCAATAAATTAGCGCCATTTCTTGTTTTGTATTGGTGATGAGTATTATTTTTTTCTAATTTATGTGCATTCTTTTAATATATAAGCAACACTTGAGTATAAAAATGCAGCAAAGGGTCAGTATCTTCTTATTTATGAATGTCTCTCTGATGAATCGCGTGGTTTCAAATTGAAAATCAATCTGATATTTATCTCAGTTGAATTTCCCCAAAGTATGATGTGGAATGATAAGGCTGAGTAGACGAGTGCATAGTATACTTGAATCAAGATAGTTTCATGGAGCTCATATTTTAGTTGATTGATGGCAAAGTATGACTCAGAAAGTTTATTAGATGTTAATAATATTATTCCCATTACTATCGATTCGTCTTATATTTTACCTTTCGCAGCTGCACATCCCAAACAGGAATTGTTTTGAATGACATCTTCTTCATCGACTGTTATTTCCACACGATGCATGTAGCCGGTCCGAGTCCCAACAGTATCGTGACGTCAAGCTACCGAAATGACACTCCGAGCGGAACGGATAATTTACCAATTTTTAAAGTCATTTTTAACGAAAAATTGATGTCAGAAATAGTTTTTAGTGATCAATCTCATGTCCCAACCTAATAATGGACCCGTTAGATTGAGCCAAATTCGGTTGAAAAAGATAATATTGGGGGGAACTATTTATGTCCGCACTATATAAAGGGTTGCAGATTGTAAGGGGTCGATATGGCTCTTCAGCTTCTCCGTACCTCGACCTATAAGGTATTTTGTACATTACCCTTCATCTATTCAAGACCCGGTCTTCCGAGACTCCTTGCGAAGTGTATCAGTTTCCTGGAAGCTAAATTCCTGATGTCTGAGGGCGTTAATGAAACTCCTTTCGGGAAACTTAAGCTTTTTGCAAAACAGCGCTTGGCAATCGCAAAGCAGTTTCAGCAAAGTTCTCGCAGTAACGGCACATATCACTGTCTCATTTTTTTGAGGAGACAATGTCCAACTCGAGAAGCTGTTTAGCTTTCTTTGGCGGTGGGCTCAGAAGCCTTTTCGCTTGTCTTTGTCCTGGAACCTTCCCAGCGACGAAACTCTTCCTTGATGTGGGCTTTGGAAAGACCACAGAAGGGTTCTGGACTAGAAAATTGAGTGTTTGTCCCTCCTTGGCAAGGCCGTCCGCTTCCTCATTGCCTTTGATTCCCTTGTGACCTGGCACCTACATCAGAGTAACCTGATTGCTCGTAGCCAGTTGTTTTGTGAGAGTTTGCAGTCCCAAGTCAGTCGAGGCTCACAAGTGTTTGACTTTAGAGCTTTTAGTGCTGCTTGGTTATATATATATCTCTACCTACCCCCTGGAGCCACTTTAAGGCATTCTTAGGCACAAATGTCTATAACATGGAGCCTGAAAAATAGTTGAGGCTTTGCCTAGGGGTATTGAGAGCCTAAAACTAGGAACTGTTACTCCCACTCCTGCCCTTTCGTTCATCTTGGAACCGTCAGTATACCATACTTTGGCATTCCTTTCTAGTTGAAGCCCGTTCGTTATGAATGTATGGTGGTTGTTTATAATCACTTCATAAGTCACTTCAAAGTCGTGCCTAGTTGGCATAATATTTGATGGCTTGTAGGTACCTGGATTCTAGCGGAATATTTTCCAGAATATTCAAATTTCCAGCTTTAAGGTTGCCGCTTCCTCCGTTACACACAAGTGCAGTGGCGGAAGGTTCAGCATTACCTCTAATTGACCCATTAACTCGTAAGTCATAACTTAATTGTTGTTTTGTTAATTTTACAGTGTAAACGTCATTGTCATGCTTAGCCCTAATACAATATTTCATAGAAAGAAAGAAAAATGATTAAGCCTTTATCACTCGCACCGGCACACCCAAAAGAATCCATAATTACATTCTCAGACATTTCTAACTAATTTTATAATATGTCTCAACGGATGAATCACCTTAAGCAGTGACTTCACATTAAATTAGATCGTAGTGTTTGCCGACAATCTCAAAGAAAGTAATAAATCGGACGAACATAAAATTGTGAGCAGCTATTGACACATGGCCAGCCCTATGTCACCGGCGGTTTTTCTAACACCATAATAAGCGTGATGATAGCGGAAGAAATGAAAGGAACTTAATGGGGTTACGTAAAATCAAGAATAAAATTAATGACCTATTACTCTAATAGTGTGGCGGTTTTTTTCAAATCAAAGGAGAGAAGGGAGTAGACGATATATAAAGAAAGTTGAACTTGATGAAAAAGATTCATTATCCATACCAGTTCCGCGAGCGACTGAGTTTATAATTCAGAAAGAACTATCACCTATATATTTATTCAATGTCGAAATAAGTGAAGAAAAATATACAAGTAACCCAAGTTTGTAAATAATGTAGTCAAAGCTGATGCCTCATCAAGCTCATTCTCAGTGCGAAATAGTCGAAATTTTCATGCAGTAATCACTTATATGAGTATTACGAAATATATTTAAATTCCGGAGTAAAGAAACTAGAGAGATTCAAAGTGCGAAAGTAAATATTCTAAGCGGGATAAAATATCTTCTTGAAAACCGAGAGCCAAATGAAAATGTCTACGCGAATAATTCATAAAAGGTGTGCAAGTGGTTCCTTGAATTTATGAGTGAGTACATTGTATAGTTTTATGTTTGAAAGGATGGCACTCCTAGTCCGTATTTCATTAAAAATTATAGTTTAATCATTATCTTATAGAGGGGTATGCAATATACCTTCGTTGATAGTATAAATGCTGAGTATATAGAGTAAGTATAAGGTTAATGATTAAAGATTCGACGTCAGAAATTTACTAGGCTAACTTCCTCTATAATATTTTTATCTTTTTATTTTATTTTGACTGACTTGTTTGTATAACCATGTCTGTATTTAGCAATTTGTTTAATTATATTTATTCATCATTACACCTTACAGTGAATGATTTCATCTGAATTGAGAGGTAAAAAGGTCTGTAAATTTCAATTACAAATGAACAACCCACGTTCCACAATCTCACAGGGTGTAGAAGTATACTAAAGCCGCTCTTAGTAATATCTTTCACATTAATCATATTTTGATTAACAACACTCTGTCTAACTAAGACCAACTCTTTAGTACAATCTTACCGGCTGATCAGGGTTTTTACTGATCCCCAACGTCCCATCAGCCACGACATTTGGTTGCAGGTGTGGGGTGTTAATAAATAACACCCAGTATAGGCCAGCCACGACATTTGGTTGGTCAGATGTGGGGTATTTATTGAAACCCAAACCCAGCCACGACATCATTAACAATGTTTTATTTTTTTTAATTTATATTTGCTTACTGTATATAATGACAAATATTGTTATTTTATTTATATATATATATATATATATATTTGTTTGTTTTTTACTGACTTGTCGAAGCACAATTGTGTATATATGACCAATAAAGATCTATAATGATGCAGGGGTGCACGTGAATATTGCCCCTGTGATTCGCATACAGGTTAACCGCTGCACTTTCAGCAGCTTGATTTGTACCGAGTATTGTTGGGTTTTTGGCCAGCACACTAATGAGGCATAGATGACCATGGGTTTGATATAGACTTGTCAAAAACTCTGCGGTACGTCCAGGTTGCCGCTGTAGCCTAGGAAAGAATGCTATTGATAAAACTGTTCCATGTTAGTCTTTGGTCGATTATAACGCTCAGGTATTTGACTTCCTTGGAAAAAGTTAGGCAAGTTCCATTCAGGGTTGGGGCTTTCAGTTCGTACTTTCGCCTCTTTGTGAATGGAACAAGCACTGTTTTGCTAGAACCACCAGCTTCTGATTATATTTAGGGCTGTCTGCATGCGATTGGATATTTGCCCCTAATATTGAAGGCCAGGTCATCGGCGTAACTTTGAGTCATAATTCCAGATTCATGTAGCTTCACTCATCAGATTATCCACGGTCAGTGACCACAGGAAAAGCGATAGAACCCGGCCTTGGGGACAACCTTTTTTCGCTGTCATTCTGACCGTTTCCTCTCCGAGAGCAGCAAAATTCTGCTTTTCATCATTGCATTGCACTGATCTGATCAGTGATGTGCTTATATTCCTTGTATAAAGGATTGCTCGTGAGGGTGCAGTCGGATGACGGATAAAACATTTTTTTTAGAACAATATATTTCATTTATGTATTTTCACCAATAATCATTTATATTATTGACAATCCCAACGTTTGAAAAAAATACCAGCTCAATTTCATGTTGTTCCTGACTGGTCCTGAGAGTCTGTAGCTGAAACTTTGCTTACTGATTGGTGTAATCAAGTGTGGATGTTGACGTATTACTTGATAGATCTTTGTCTTGAGAATCTACTTTTAATGTATGAGGAGTTTGTGTGCATTGGAGCGGTACTGAAACGAACGTTGAAGCTTGTGGAATCGCACTAAATATTGGGGAGGAGGTCGGAATTGGCATTGTGGAATTTTGGGTCAGTTCAAATTGACCCATATCTGCCCGGAAGAGAATGTTATTAAAGTGGTACTGTACAAAAGCATTTGTTCTTTGAGAATAATTCCTCAGCTTATTGGCGATATGTATGGCATAGTCGTAGCATGCGTCATTTTTTCTTTTCACGTACCGATTTTCAAGCATTAAACAGGCGTTGTCGATTTCAGTATCATCTTCACTTCCAGATTTTTGAAGTTTGGGAATTATTTTCCGCTTTTTTGACGCCACGGGCTCGCTCTCTCCACAATGAGTATTTGCATTCTCGACATCCAGATGTGGTGACTCCAGAGAGCCAACCTCGGCTGCTATTAGGTTTCCAACATCGAAGTCCTTGGCATCTGGTACGCTTTCTCTGTCGTCCTGAAACATAAAAAAATATATTTCAAACCAATAATGTTTCCGTTTGTATGAAATTAAATATACAGGGTGTTAGTGAATAAGTGCGACAAACTTCAGGGGGTGATTCTGCATGAAAGAATAATGACAGTTTGCTATATAACTTTTGTCCGCAAATGCTTCGTTTTCCGAGATACGGGGGTATAAGTTTTTCTTAAAAACCGACTATTTATTTATTGCTCTGAAACCGGTCGAGATATGCTAATGAAATTTGGTGAGTTTTAAGAGGTAGTTATTGCGTATTTTTTGACATGCAATTGAGAATTTTATGTTCATCATTGGCGCGCATACGGGTAATGATCTCAATTTTTTTAAAGAAAAAAATGGTACGCCACTGACATATTTCAAATTAAAAATCATTTTTCAATTCCTCGTTAAATTTGTGACAAAAAATCTATCTTGCCTTTTTTTCGTATGGGGCGCCGTTTTTATGCAATGTATTCTTTAATACATTATCAAGAACTATCTAATACAATAACGTTAAACCAGAACAATAACAGAAAATAACACTAGTAAATAAATAGGCGCAAAGTTACAACAAATGTTCAAAATGACCTGCCTCAGACGTGATACAAGATTCAACTCTTCGCCTCATTGATTGTCGTATTATCGCAAATATTCCTGGTGTATTTCTTATTGTCTCACAGCCGGCTATAATTCGATTCCTCAGGTCTTCAACATTTTCGACGGGAGTGGAATAAACTAATGACTTGAGAAAACCCCAAATGCAAAAATCTGGAGGATTTAAATCCGGAAATCGAGCAGGCCAATGTTCCGTACCTCCCCTACCTATCCAACGATTTGGATATTCGCTGTGTGCAAGACTGGTAATGCCCTCTAGTGACTCGATAGCTGAAGTTTTCCTGTTTTATTTCCAATACTCACTATGTAACAATTTCTAAATAATCTTCCACGATGTAACAATTTTGTGCTCACTGCTAGTTCCAGATGAATCGAAGTTTTTTTCTGTCAAAGAAAAAAGTAAGTAAATGATGAAAAATATGTGTTTTGATACCATAGTTCACTGCATTTCGAGGTTATCCATGTAAAGTTATGATATTTTGAATATCATAAAGTAATGCTACTTCTGTGTACTTTTAGGTACGGCAAGTAATGTGCTTGCTCGTTAGTTTATTAAGGTCGCAGGTTTATAAGCTCTTGAGAACATAAAAAAGTGAGGGAGCAAAGTAGTTTAACAAATTAAAAAAAGTACCCATATAACCCTGGCTAACTTTAACCTGACGGGAAACCACTAAATAACAAAAAAGCAAAAAGGAAAGGTTACAATTACCTGAATATGGGATCCCACTTTTACCCTTGCAAGGATGTAAGAACGGTCCCTAAATAATACAAACACGTTCAACACTCTCTAACACGTATAATTGACCACAAAAAATTGGGTATTTCTCATATAGTACAAGTAACGATGTTTACTCTTAGTACTTGAACTGCATTACATTTAACATTAGTTCAGATGTAAGGCCAATTGCTTTTATAACCGAAACCAGTTCGTGAGAATTAAAACACAAATTAATAATCCTCTGTGAGGTACTTTTTCCTGATAGCATGCCGTGTTTGATAGACAACTTGGAAAGACATCAAAAGTATCTCTGTCCTCCGTTCAAGGCTGATTAATGTTTATAACACCGTCCAGGCATTCCCGAAGTCTCAGTTTAAGTCGCTATTTGCTTTCTATCATCGGCTAACACCGTCCCACGGAACTTGGCCACTTCTAGACGATCAAATAGAAAACATCTCAAATATTTATCGAATGAAAACCTCACGTCCCGGAATTAGAGATTGAAATATCGTGGAATAACAGAACATTTATCTCTTTACTGCAGTTTTTGTGATGCAGTTTTGCAATCGACTACACAGCAATAGCGAGGGCTCATTGTTATTATATTTATGATTGTTGTTATACTACCCTACCGTGACCGTTGCCACTACGATAGTAATAATGTTTATTCATCTGAAGTATGGTACAATATTTTTAAGGGATTTGAGAACAAACGGGGAGACCTCAGAAACTGAAAGTTTTCAGCTTGTGATTAGTAATAGTGATTACCAGGATCATTACCTACTTCTGCCACCATGGGCGCTGTCATAGTTTCATCTATCCCCTCCAGCCTAATGCACACAGTGAATACTGTATCTAAGTGATTACGTACAATAATGCTAAAATGGACTGGTGCACCATCATGCATGAACCAGAAGTGTTGTCTCAGCTGTAGAGGAATTTCTTCAAGAAGAACAGGTAAGTAACTCTTCCTGTAGGAAATTAAGGTAAGAGTCGCCTGTTAGTCGTTGTGGGAGGAAATATGGACCGATTAACATCAAGTACCCCAAGCCATACATTTACCGAAAACTGATGCTGAAAATGATTCCATGTGGATTTTCCTCAGCCCAGAGGTGATTGTTATGGAAATTTCGTATACACTATCGTCCAAAATTAGCCTCGTCAGTAATCAAAACGCCATTTAAAAAATTAGGAATTTGAGCGAATTGATGAAGAATCCAATGGCAAAAAACTAGGCGCGGAAAAAAGTCTCTAGGTAGTAGAGCTTGCACACGTTGAACATGAAACGGATACAATTGATGTTCTTTGAGAATTTTAAATACAGTGAAGTTGCTTACATTCAGTATGTTGGCAATTTTTCGAGTACTTGTTTCAGGTGACTCCGCAATCAACTCGAGAACTGCTTCTTCTAGTTGCACAGTTCGTACTTCTCGAGGGCGCCCGCAGTCAGCCGTTTGTTCTTTAAATGTACCATTTTCACGCAAACGTTGGTGAAGACGAGCAAATATTGTGTGATGGGGTACCCTACGTCCTGGATACAACTCAGCATACAGTCGTCGAGCTTGCCGACCATTTCCATTACTTCGACCATAGGCAAAATGCATGTCTGACAATTCCGCATTCGTATAATTTTCCATTCTTTTTGATAAAAGAAAAATTAATTACTTATTATCATTAATGTTATACCAAACTAAAAGCTTGAAAATGAAGAAACGCTAATTTGACTTTTCATTGAAATATTCGTATTTAACAGAATGTTGACAGTAGCCTACTAGCATCGCTACTAGATAATGTATTAAAGTAATGACAAATACGCGTTAGGATGTTTTATTTTTTTGCATAAAAACGGCGCCCCATACAAAAAAAAGGCAAGACAGATTTTTTGTCACAAATTGAACGAGGAATTCAAAATTTGAAATATCTCAGTGGCGTACCATTTTTTTCTTTAAAAAAAATTGAGATTATTACCCGTATGCGCGCCAATGTTGAACATAAAATTCTCAATTGCATGTCAAAAAATACGAAATAATTACCTCTTTGAACTCACCAAATTTCATTTGCATATCTCGACCGGTTTCAGAGCAATTAATAAATATAGTCAGTTTTTAAGAAAAACTTTAAGACCCCGTATCTTGGAAAACGAAGCATTTCCGGACAAAAGTTATATAGCAAACTGTAATTATTTTTTCATGCAGAATCACCCCCTGAAGTTTGTCGCACTTATTCACAACACCCTGTATAATGTTACGAAACTGGGGTTCAAAAATAGTCCGATAAACTCAATCCGTTTATTCCCCTTAGAAACAAAATTTTATAGTATACTTTAACAATACAATGCTCAACAATGTTCCCAAGACTATCTTCACTGACTGCCGACTTCTGACTCGCCTGTCGCATATTATGATCCGCATAAATTTCCAGAACAGTGGCGATCGGGAATTTTCTATAATGTCATCGCTAACGGCCAGTTTTCTTCTCGAGTCTTCGAATGGCGGTTCTGGAACAAAAGTCTTTCCCAACGATCTGGCCGACGGTTCTAACAGCACAGGGGTGGAGTCAGGGTATTTCTTGATTTCCGTAACAATAATTTCTGAGGATATTGGCAAACAAAATTATTGCCTATTCGAACCTTTATGACCTCAAAGTAAAAAGCGGTGTTTGAAAACACTACTCTCTATAATGCCTGAAATGTATTCACTTCTTTTTCAGTATTCACTACAAAAATATTTTATTCTGTCAAACGCAGAACAGTGGTACCAAGTTTCCAAACAATTTTTTGACTAATGGTAATTTCTTCATTGTTTGGACTCCATGGATGGAAAGCATATTGTTATTACGCGTCCTTTCAATAGTAGGAGCAAATACTATAATTACAGTCAAACTTCAGTATTGTGTTACTTGCAGTTGTCGATGCTGAATACAATTTTATTTTCGTGGATATTGGCTGTGTTTTTATTCTCAATAAACTGTACAAAAATAATGGTTAATATACTTTGTGTACCTGGAGATCAATTTTTCAATTCTTCATTTAACGTCGGCCTATTTGCCGAAATCTGCTCATAATTCTCAACAGTTTTCTCTAATACACTTTACTCCTAAATTCAATTGTTTTCGAAATATTAACATTTGAAAACTGACATTTTTGTCATTTCAAACCCAACCAAAAACACTAATGTTGCTTTCAATCAAGTTTGCATTGGAAAAAATCGTTGTCGCCGTAACATCTTGTTTACTGTCAAACTGAACTGCTAACTGTCAAATAGTCCGTTGAGCGCCTAAATCCTTTTATGAAAAGTATGATCATGGCTCGTAGTTTAGACGATAAATATGAAGCAGTTTTGATATTTGGAAGAAATTGTCATCTAACAGTCGTATGATTAATGATATATTTCCCGAGAATCCTATTTCGAGGTCATATTTGCGCAAACTTTTAAATAAGCTCCAAGCAACTGGTTCGCTGAAAGATGCTCCAAGATCAGGAAGACCGCCTCTTTCAGAAGAAAAAAAGGTAGAAATTGTTGCTGAAATGGTAATCAATCCGACTCAGTCGACCTCTGCAGTTGCTGAATCCTGTGGAGTAAGTTCAAAAAGTGTCCAAAGAATCCTAAAAAAAAAAAAGTTTCATTCCTATGAAATGAAAATCCTGCATGCTCTCACGGAGGGTGATCCAGACCGGAGGGTTGAATTTTGTGAGTGGTTAACAAGAACGGGGCTTCCTAAAACGTGTATGTTTCGCAGACGAATGTAGGTTTTTTTTTAATGGAAAAGTCAACAAACAGAATGTATGATACTGGAGCTATACTAATGCATATTTTTAGAGTGGGACATACCCAGTTTACTAAATAGGTGAATGTTTGGGCGGGGATTTTGGTAAATCGCGTTGTTGGACCGATTTTCATCAGAGGCAATCTTACAGGAGTTCTTTACAGAAATCTTTTAGAAACTGAAATTGAACCTCGAATAAGACAAATTGCATTAAACAATCAGGAATAGTTTGAAAATCGTGAAATCATATTTCAACAGGATGGGGCACCTCCCCATTTCGATCGCATGGGTAGAGAGTTCCTCGATACAAACTTTCCTGGGCGATGGATAGGTCGCAGGGGAAGTACATAATAAAATGAAAAGTGTGACTGTGTGCACGTATCGATATAATCGATGAAAAAATTGTATTTCGTGCATAAAATAATTTATTAAAATCTAGCAAAGCGCTTTCGACCGTTAGGTCATCATCATGATAGAGAATAAGTTACAATATTACTTACTTTCAGGTACGCACTGATGATGACCTAACGGTCGAAAGCGCTTTGCTACGATTTTAATTAATTATTTTATGCACGAAATACAATTTTCTTTCAGCGAAGTACATAATGGCCACCAAGATCTCCGGATCTTACACCTCTAGATTTTTTCCTTTGGGGGTATCTGAAGTCAAAAATCTACGCCACTGAATGCCAAACAATAGAAGAGTTGGAACGCAGAATAATAGATACATATGAAGAAATAGATGAACAGACTTTCTTCAACGTGAGAGAAGCTATTTATAATAGGGCACTTTATTGTCAAGATTCAGGAGGGGGCCACATTGAACACTTGATGAAATAATTGTTGGGGTTAAATAAAAGTGTTATTCAAAAATAAATTATAATTTTTTAGCTAACTAATTTGTTTTGATTGTGAATTTACAGAACACATTCGTAGGCTTCAAAATTTTCCGGTAAGCGGTACTGTTTATCCTTAATAAACTCTCTTTACGCCTCTTATTAGTCGAATTCATTACGAGATTTAACTACAAATTAATAACAACGTTTAGTTAGCAAAATGTTTTCCCGGAAGTGACCAAAATCCATACTTCATTTTAAACCGGAATGTCACTTTTCAAACGTTAATATTTCGAAAACAATTGAATTTAGGAGTAAAGTGTATTAGAGAAAACTGTTGAGAATTATGAGCAGATTTCGAAAATGGAATGATATTGTGTGTTCTATTTAAAAAAATTATTGAAGATGGCGCTCAGCCGCAATTTTAAAACTTTTAGCTGTGATTTTTTCATGAAAAAGTAGGTTTTAATCTCCTATCTAAGCCCTCCAAATTTCGTTGCGATATACCAGGTGGTTCAAAAATTAGTAGGGGGGGAACGGACTTTAGACGAGCACTGTATGATATAACAAGACCTAATATTATATTATACAGCCAAAATTTAGTCGTCAGAACATTAGGTCGAGTTATATTCGTCAAGACAAATGCTCGAAAAATAGCAATTTTGTATTTCATAAAATTATTTGAAAACACAAGATTGAAAGTACATGCCTTGAATCGGTAATCGTTTTAGAAGTCGATGCCGTTATCGTAGCTGCAGTTCTAATTTTTACCAATTATATTAGAATGATGTTATTTGTTCAACTGTTCAACACTACTGTGATCACTAATTTTGATCAGTTCTTGTTCTTGGATTCCTTGGCCATATGGGAAATTATTGTTGAGCGATAACTAGAGATTTTTTTTATTTTCAGTATCCAACCCACTTTTTTTTGCTTATAATCTACTCTATTTTCCAAAAGTATTCCTTATCGGAGAATTCTTATACCATAATGACCCAGATTTATTATAGTATGGATTGTTTCTCTATAAGTTTGTGGTAAAGTTTAACCGGGCATCTGTGCTGATTTTCTATGTTTAGGATCAGCCATTTTGTTTCGGCACAGTTTTTATCACCACCTTGGCCTGTTTTCGTAAATATGTATATATGTATATTGTTCAGTTCTACTTGAAAATTATAGACACAATAGTTGACTCCCCCATTTCCCCTCCATGCTAACTCCAACGATGCAATGTGGAAAAAAATCATCTGAAGACCTTTCGGGGCATTATCATCACAAGCATCAATCATTATATTGTATTCTGTAACATCTAAAGCAGATGCACTGACTTTTCGTTTCTCTGGAAGATTCTGAAATTGCTTTCTCTTCGCGTTTCTAGCAGTTTCAAACTCAATATGATAAAAAAGATTTATTCCTCGATTTAATTCTCCAAAATACTTTTCTTGGCACCATCTTAGCGGTTGTTTCTTGCACCATCTTAGCGGTTGTATTCCGAATTGTCGTGACAGAATAATCTTTATCATATTTCCGCATGTTCACAGCCCAGTCTTTCAAAATTCTTGCTATTTCGGTAGTTGGAGTATCCCGCTGTAGTTTATATTTCCTTGAATCACAGAACGAGGTGAAGTGATGCCATATAGATTTCCTTGTATTAACTGTATTTACTGGTTTAGCTGATCTTACTAAGTCATCAATCTCTTCTCTAGAAGAGTTTCCGAATCTACAATTACTTGAATTCATTACCATTCATACCAAAACCCGGAGTGTGTTCAATCTTGACATTCAACAAATAATGAAATGTCATCGGCAATGTAAACAAACAATGAATTATCTTGACAATAGTCGTGAAAAATGCACCAGTGCATTTGTCTGGGATAAAAAACTTTTTATCTGGGATAAATCAAAAACTTTCATATGTATTTCTATCAGATGTTTCCTTTTAAAAACAGGATAATGAAACCGTACGCAGGAATGCATGGTAAAGGCACAAGTCAAAGTTCAATTACTATCTTAGTCGTGCAAGGAGAATTGTAGAGGATGCTTTTGGAATTATTTCGACGGTTTTTTCGAGTATTGAAAAAAACAATTTTGTTAGAATCGGAAAAAGCACAATATATAGTATATATAGTCATAACCACAGTTTGCCTGCATAATTTTCTCAGAAGAAACAAGCAATCCATAAATGTTTTTCCTAGCTGAAACTTTTGATGGGGAAGATTCTAATAGACTCTGCTCTATTGATTCCGTGACAAAAATAGTACCAGGAAACCGATTGTGCCATCATACGAAAGACGATCCGTAAGTTTTTTTTTTATTCCTAACATTGCCATTTTTGAGGTTGTAGCGCAGGCTCTCCGCGTTATAGTAGTGATTAGTTCTTCATGTGTAGAAAACTCAGGCGCTGTCGGATCATTAGTTTTTGCATAATTACAATTTGAATTTTACAATGCACTTTATTGGAGCAAGCCTGGATGCGTCATAGGTGGTCCGATTTCAGTTTTGTAAGCAGATGTAAAGTACTACAAAACGTCTATTTCCATTTTGTGTTATAATGCTGCGAAATAGGTGAGAAATACTTGCAAACATGATCGAGAAAACGGCTGAGTAATAGGGTAGAGCAGCAGACGCAAGGAAACAGGGTGTTCAATAATTGAATGCTGATCCTAAAAGGCGTTAATCCTTGGATGATTTTAAGAAAAATTCTTAATATGAACATAGGTCCGCAACCGCTTTATTTCTGAGATACAGGATGTTGAAATTTAACAAAATAATCAGTTCTTCCCCAATATCTCTGAAACCGCTTTGGCTTTTTTTTTTCAATTTTGGTACATGCAACGTACGCATAAAATGCACTTTTTATTTTTATCAGTGGCGTCCCTGTTAACATGCCCTGTCATATTTTTGATCAAAAACTGATACGCCACTGTCTTTTTTCAAATAAATATTTTTTTGTAATTGTCCTCTTCTCTCATAAAAATGGTCTCTGCCTTTTATTCGTCCGGCGGACAGTTTTCGATTTAGAAAATAAAATACATTCATTTGCTTGTCCCTATTCGATTTTTTCTCTCAGTCTTAATTTAACAATTGTGGTAACCAAAGGATCTAGGCAAGATTTTTATAATTTTATGGTAACTATTATTCATTTTTTGTAATGAGTACGCATAAAAATATTTCTCGATGGTGCTCAGTCCAGGCGTGGCCAGCGATTCCCGATTTTGATGTTTCACCACGTTGAGTCCATTTCTTGTGCTCATCCAATCTTACCGATAACGGTCTCTTCGTCTCTCCAATGTAGGAATCTCCGCATTCACATGGAACTTCATAAATGCAATTCAACATCTGTGATGGTGTCAACGAAGTGCTTGGAATTCTTGACGTATGAACTGCTATTTCCTTCTAAGGGTTGTAGTATCGGTAGGAGGTATTTCGATAACTTGTAGGTTGGTGAGTTCCGTGAGCTGGTGATCGGTCTCAGTGGCATGTCTGGTTTGTGGATTTTCGGAAGCCCGTAGAGATGCGGTGGTTTGCTGTAGTGTGGCGTTAGATGTGATCGTTCGTTGTCTGGAATGAAGTGTTTGAATTTCCTCAGAGTGTTGTAGATCTTCCTTTCTATAGTGGGTGTCGGATCCTTCTTCAAGAGTTTATAGTTCCCTGTGTGGAGTAACGACTCTATCTTGTCATCATATGTTGTGGTGTCCATGATAACTGTGGCGTTTCCTTTATCGGCTGGAAGAATCTTTATGGATGAATCCTTTTGTAGAATTTTCAGGGCCCTCTGTTCCCCTGCAGTGATGTTACTCCGGGGATTCCTCTCCTTCTCGAGTGTCTCTCTCACTTTCCATCTGAACTCTTCTGCCTGGATGGGATTCATTCTGCTGCTGGTTGACTCTACAGAGCTTACAATGTCCAGAATAGGTATTGTTTTAGGTGCAACTGCAAAGTTCAATCCCTTTTCCAGCAGGGACTCCTCTACTCCTGTAAGTGGTTTCGTTGAGATATTAATAATGGTTTTCTTACCTTTGCTGCTGGTTTGTGGAGACCGTGTTCTCCCTGCTATTCGATTCCATTTCTTCTGATGCCTTCTCTCTTGTTCCTGGCGGATTCCCGCGCATCTATTCTCAATCTTGGCAAATATGGGTTGATTGTCCTCCTCTAAGGTGTACTCTCTGATTTCTTGGAATCTAGCAGTGGCATCCTGTAGCAGCATCTCTTTCTTCCAACGGTGATAGTTGATCTGCGACCTGATTAGTGCGTGACTGGCCCGCTCCATGATGCGTTGTGCTCGTTCCCCGGGAATAGGTGACTTTACCTGGAAACCGTCTGGGATGATGTTGTTGTCTCTGGCTCTTCGTAGAAACTGGATGTGAGTTTCCTCCTTGGTAAGCTTTATCATTGTCCTTTCGTAGCCTCTGAACTTGTCGCTGATGCCGGGTCCGTACCGGGTTTCCAACGTTTGTTTGAAGGTTGTAGACGATGTGGTAACTTGATTACTATCGTTTCGGACGTCCATCGTCTTATGTATTTAAAAGGTTTTCACGACGTTTCGAATGCTTGTATCTCAATCGTCTTCAGGTGAATACTGACAAGTTTAGGTGCTACTTACCAATTTATATGACTGTCGGCGCAATGATGCGTGCAATTCCGCCATGTGCAGCAGTGCGTGTAATTTCGCGCGGTGTGGTGGTGCGTGAAGTTTGGCGCCTCTGCAGCCTTTTAAATACATTAAGACGATTTCTCACCTATTTCGCAGCATTTTAACGCAAAATGATAATATAAGTTTTGTAGTACTATACTTCTACTTGCAATATATTTTTGCAAAATTGAAATCGGATCACCTATGACGCATCTAGGCTTGCTTCAATGAAGTGCATTGAAAAATTCTAATTGCAATTATGCGAAAACGAATAATCCTTCAGCCCCTAAGTTTTCTACAGATAAAGTACATATAAATCACAACTATGTCGCGAAAAGCCACAACTTCAAAAATGGCAGTATTATGAATTTTTGAAAAAAAGACGCTGATTTTTTCAGGTTTTCACCGTTACTATTGATACGATCGAGTCGTGCCAAGGCTCATTTCCTTTGCATGTTGATTCGCATCGAGATTGTTTCATTAGTTTCCATGTTACAAGCGAAAAACTAAAAAAAAAGATGTTTTGCTCTGGAATGTTTATAACAAATTAAGCAATTATAGTTGCGAGTCGGAAACATAACAGGATATAACTATGGATCCTCTTTCGTATGATGGCACAGTCGGTTTCCTGGTACTATTTTTGTCACGAAAAAATATCTAATATTTGGCCTTTATATTCCGTGCGTGGCAACTGAAGAAAAGAAATCAGCTCTGAATTATCGTCATTTTTACATATCAAAAACAAAGCAATAATAACAGTTTCTTTTTCAACCTCTAAGTAAATCTATATTTGTCAATAAATTAATAATATGCTTACCTCCAGCAAATGTATTGATTGTGTTGGTTCATCCCTATCTAACAAAAAAGATAAACTCTTAAACGCAAACCATTTCGAAATGTAGACTTCATGCTGTCCTGAAATAAAAAACAAAAGTTTACATATCTACCTATATGTAAGAAGGGTTAACAAAACACCGCTACATGTAAGTAACCCAGGTTCTAGACTTTTTTTTAATAGTGCTCTCTAACAGTTGATATTTCGCTTCTTTGAAACATGTTAAAAATATATGATTTGCCTCTTTGTTTATCTCGTATAAAAAATAATAAAATATTTGAATAAATCAGCGGGCGTTATGAGCTATAACGCCCGCTCATTATGTCCTAGAGCATAATGAGTGTATTTACAGTTACCGTATTACAAGCGGGGAATGTGTAGATGGATCCAGTTTGTTCAGGTAGATTTTCAAGGGACCGATATGGCTCCCGCTAGGGTTCGAGGTGGCTCCCATAAATAATGCTATATACTTAAAAATTTTGGTAAATATTAGAACAAAGTTGCCAGATTTATTTTCATTTTGAATGGTATTACCCAAACAGTTTTTCCTAGACAATTCAGAAAGGGGACTGCGTAATCTTCATAATCACTATTTATTAATAGAGATACCTACTTCAGGGGGGTCCTTACCTGCTACCAAATATATAACTAGCTGACCCGACAGACGTTGTCATATCCAAATTTCTATATTCCCTAATTTTTTTTTTCTGAAAACTCTCGTCCGCGTAGAATTTATTTATTCCAATGTTTTTTTTGTGTTGTTCCATCCAGGTTATACCTTTGACTCTGCCCGCTTCCCATTTTGCCGTTACCGAGTTTTTCCGTTTTCCCGTTATCCCGTTTTCCCTTTATCACTTTTTCGTTCGTTTTTCCGAAAAAAATTAGCAAAATCGGTCCAGCCGTTCTCAAGTTATGAGCTTACCAACGCAAACAGACATTCATTAACCGACGAAACCAAAAAGGAGGAGGTTCTCGCATATATTTAATTTTTATTTTTTTTATGTATGATCACACATAACTTTTTACTGAAACGTCCGATTCCGATAATTCTTTTTACAGTGGATAGGGTGTACTTCGAAGGTGGTCCCATTTTAATTTAAAAGATGAAATCCACCCCTAAGGGTAGCAAAATGAAGGATATTGATCACTCACCCTCTGAATTCTAGTCCGTTAACCGATTCTATCAGGCATAACTTTGTACTGGGTTCTTCGATTTGGATGATTCTTTTTTTAATAGATAGGATATACCTTATATTTGGATTTCGAATGAATTTATCTACCCTTACGGGTAGAAAAATGGGGGATAATTGATTTTTCACTTGTGAACATTGGCACACACATACGCAGTTGACAATGACAGATCGCTACTGACATTATTTTTGTTCCACATCCGTCAAAATCATTATATTCTAAGAGAGGATGGAATGATATACAAAGTAATGAAATAAACTAACCAGAACAACAAAAATAATTTATATTACAACAAATAGTAAAAGTAGATAATCATATTATTTAACTGATAATAGTTGAAGTAAGGTGGGTAAGTAAGTATTTTGAAAGTAATCAAAAAACAAGTAGGTAGTAATTAGTAGATTAAACCGACGAAATACGGAACTGAAAAGTAAAAAATAAAATAAACCTTCTCAGTAACTAAGCTCCTAAACTAATGTAAGTAACTAATTTTGAGTCGGTACCAAACAAACAAGCAAATGAATTAGGTAAAGTAAAATGATGGCATCGAGTTTGCGGTGACATTCTGATAATTTTTTGAAGTAATTTAATGATGTTCGTTGATTGTTTGTTTGGCGCCGACTCAAAATTAGTTACTTCCATTAGTTTAGGAGCTTAGTTACTGAGACTAAGAAGGTTTATTTTATTTTTTACTTTTCAGTTCCGTATTTCGTCGGTTTCATTTTTTGTTAAAAAGTTTTTATTTTTATTAAGGTAGAGGTACCGGTGCCTGACACTTTAAGATTTTTTTCGTGGAAATATCGACAGTAATATACCATTACTTATTTTCAATTAATGGTTGTACAACTGTGATTTAAATACATGTATTTGGAGGTGATTTAGAAACACTTATTCAAGCTAGGGCCTATTTAGTAACATAGCTGATTGAAAACATGGTGCGTCGTATTCGCACCTGAACCTGACCCCAAGGATTTGGTTTGGCTCTAAGGTTGACACTTAATGCTCCTTTAGTTGACACTTATTCGTTTTCGATTAATGTGATTGTAAATTCTGATTTTTACTGATTGTGATTTGATTGCACAATCTTGCACTAAGGGAAAGTTAATTATAGACCCGTTAAAATGAATAAATATGTTTTTTTGGAAAAAAAAATTTTTGCAAAAGGTGGGGAATCTATTTATTTAGGTATAAGTGAGTACATTATTAAATATTTGGATATTCTACCATAGCTGGCACTACATGAATTCCTCTCGAATTGATAACAGTAGGAGGACAAATTTTTTTCAACACATCTTCTTCTGGGTACCAAATTTCATCTTTTTTTTCAGGCCATCGCCATCCATGAGGACCGCTTCGTACCATGACTGATACTAAATATTCATTTTCATTATTGATGTTTTTAACTTGACCGGGAAATCGTATTTAACTATGACAAAATCATTCAAACAAATCTTAGCTGGGTGTTCTGTTGTTTTTTCTTTGGTTTTCTTTTTCTTCTTCCCTCTCAATTGAATAAGATGACGAAAATAGCACAGATGTATTTTTCTTTGCTCTACGAGGCCCCAGCACACGTTTTTTCTCCTCGATTTTTCCTTCATCTCCACCCTCAACTAGATTTGATGATGAGGATTGAACTGATACTGTCTTCTTCTTTTCAGCTAGTCTCTTATTCTCCATCAAAAGTTTTTTTTCCTCCCGTTTTCTCTTATTTTCTTCTTTTTTTCTTTCCTTGTTCTGTTTCTTCTCCATTTTTTTTCTACTGTACTCCTGCCATTGTTGACTTGTAACTACTGACGGAATTTTTTCATTTTTCTTCTTGTTACTAACAGTGGTTGTTTCAGGCCAAAACAGAGCTCTTTTAAATGGACTTGGAATATTCGGATCTATCGTGTTTTTCTCTTCGTTGCTTTCAATAATCGGATGAATATTTGTCATTGAGCGAGGCAATTGATCAGAAGGAGACAAAGCCATTGAAATTGCCAGATTTGGAAAATATCTCTGAAAATGGATTAGTTTTTGGAGAGTCTTGTACAGGCGGCTAGTAGAAGATATTGTCTCAGGCAGGACAACATTGGAGGGAGGGTCTAGAATGGGGTCAAAATCAATATATGTTCTGATTGAAGTGTTAGTAATGGACGAAGGGTTGGTTGAGCGATTACATTTGGGATGAGCTTAAGCAAAGGATCAGAATCGAAGAAATTATCCGATGAAAAATCATTATCAAATGTATTCTCTAACAAACAATTTGTTAATGCGTCATCAAGCGCAGTCTCTAATGGTATTGAATCTGGGAATGCGTCGATGATGTCAATGTCTGTGGGGATTCTCAAAGATTACTTCTGCATCGTTGATCATCTCGATAATATTATTTTGCTGCCTGATTTTTTCCATGTAATGAACAGAGATTTATCAGATTCTGGTCCTTCCCAGTTTTCTTCATCTGCATGTTGTCTAAAATATCAGGGTATCTTTTCAATGAATTTTCGAATTGTTTCACGTCTAAATAACCGTCTCCCTGATCCCCAACTGAACTTTTCTTATTTGTTGTATGATCCTTCTTCGAAATCTTTGGGAAAAATGTATGTACAACATCAGGATTCCAGGGAAACAAACCGCATTTGCGAAATCCATTTATCAAGACACTAGTTGTTACTTTTTCCTGAAGGGCTTCATTTAGTAGGGGACAGAAATGTCTTCTCTTCAGAATGTCCCCTTGGTGTTCAATTCTCCAAGTATTTACCTTCTCCTTCCATCCTGTCTTCATTGTTCTGAAGACAGCAACATCCATTGGCTGCAATAAGTGTGTGGAGTTGGGAAATAATGCAACCAGAATGATTTGCTTTTCAGAGCAAAATTTACTAAGGTGATATGACATATCGAGTATGCCCATCAACAAAAAAAATATTGGGAACTGAACGTTTTTCTCGGCCCATGGGAAAACATATTCGTGATGTAGCAATAGAATGTATCACAAGTCATCCACCCGTTTTCGGATGTACCGATTCCCCAATCTTCAGGAACACTTTGTGATAGTTCCGCCGGTATCCTTTTATATTTGAAAATCACCATGGGAGGGGGAATTTGGCCTGCTGCATTTGCATTGACGAGAACAGTTATGCATTCTTTTTCATCATCATTTATTTTGCAGTATATCGTTTCATCGCCTTTCACTCCGAGAACTCTTGATCCTTTCGGATTCAAGTAGAAGGCTGACTCATCAGCATTGAACATTCTAGTTGGGTCTTTCAAAATGTTGGTGGAATTAGTTTTTTCGAGATGTACATATACTTCATTGAACCATCTGAGCTTCTGTGACAGATGACCTACTTTTTGTTAAGTTTTGAGCCGTCCGAATGCTTATTTGAATGCTTCTTTACACTGTATAAAAAGTTTTCTTTGGACACAGGAAACCCTGATCTTGCCATGATAAGTAGCCATTCAGTTAGAAGATTTTCATGTTCGGTGTTAAAAATGGTTTCAGGACCCATTTTCCTACCTTCGGGATGGATTCCTTTCGGTTTATACGAGAGGGTTGTACGTGGAACATTAAAATTTCTTGAAGCCGTTTTAACTGGCATTCCGGCTTTAACTGCTTGCAGAGCAGATATCATATTCTCTTCCGGATATTTACGAATTTTCTTGATGGCCGACATTTTTGCTGTACCTAAGTAAATTAATAAAAAGATGCTTTAAAAACGTCATTCAGAGGGGTATCAGTTATAGGCTCAAGTGTGTTCCTTAACATGACACTCCACGTTAACACTGTGTCATCTTTAGGTGCAAATATGCTCCTAAAGGTGACACACTGTGTCATCTATGGGTTCCGATGTGCTGATTACTAAAGGATAAATGAGGTAACAAAACAAAGGAGAATATGTCATAAATAAAAAGTTATCAACGAAAAAGTATCCTGTCCCAATAGCCGATACCCCTGTCACCTACTGGAGCATACCTATATAATACGAACCTATACATGACACACCAAATAAATATGTTTTTCGTTTTCTAGGTAACTATTTTGTGTTGAAATTCGTTATTTGAAGGCGCAATCAACTGAACAACCAAAAACGGATTGAACACGGCTCATTTTGTTACTGAAAGCCCTTATAGCATACACTTACCTCCTTGTGATAATATGAAAACCGTTACTTATTTGTCGGACTTCACTGCACACCCGCATCAGACGATGTTGTTGACATGTCTGATAATGCCTTGTTGCCACATGTCCTTTTTTTATTTGAAGAGAATCGTTGCCAGATCTTGGCAAAATGAACAAAATTCCTCGATGAAGCTGGGTATCCTTATAATGAGAAAGTGAAATGATAACTGTCAGCCACTGGTACAGTGTCAGGTACTGGTACTTCTACCTTACATATTCCTAAAAACTTTTCCAGGACAAAGAAATTTCCATTAACTTTTCTAAAAATCCTTTATTACCCCAAAAACCTCATTCGGAGTATTACGAACATTAAAAAAACAATTAGCCAAATCGGGCCAGCTGTTGTTTTTATAAAATTAAAAATTAAAAATGTTACCCTGACCAGGTTTCGTTCCTTTGACCTTCTGCTTGGTATGGGACAGTGTAACTGCTGAGCTATTTCCTCTTTGGTAATGAATGACTAGATAGTCTTTTTCTTTGCCAAATTTCTTAAATACCCAAATTTTCCAATTTCCGGGCAACTTTCAAATCTTTCGTATCAACCATCCTCGGGCTATTAAGCACATTAAAAAAATAGCCAAATCGGTCCAGTCGTCTCGTTTTGCTCTTACTAAGAATCCAGATTTTTATTATATGGAAGATTGTAACATATCACCTTATTCCCTCTGAGAAACCTTGTAGTATAGTGTGTTTAAAATTTAAGAAGGGAAATTTTTGTGACTGTAATATATAATGTGAAAGAGAGTTGGCGGCGTGCCCGAAGAATATCTTTTTCTAAAAATTTACTTTTATAAAAATTCGGTAAATAGTAAAAGGTGGAAAGTGTACGTCAAGAAACTGTAATGCAAATTCAAAAAGTGACAGAGATTAAAATACTGTGATAGTGGAATCAGTGTTAAAACACAATCACGAACCAAGGCAAGTACTAAGCAATTCACCAAAAAAAGTGGCAATTTATCGAAAAAAAAACTATTAAAGTGATAAGACATGTGATAAAATCGAACGCTCTGAGTGAATCAGTTACGTCTAAAGATGTTTTAAGAACGAGGCAATATTTGTATCACGCTACATAAACTGTTCTTCCAAAAATTATAAGAGATATTTTGGAATTTCACAATTTACTTGGAAAGCTTGATATTGTTTCTGAAAGACAAGAAAAGTTTTTATTCATAAATGATTATATTAAGAATAAGTGATTTTTCCTGTAAAACAAATTTGCAGTGTTTAAGAAAAATTCTTCATATGAACATATGTCCGCAATCGCTTTATTTCTGAGATACAGGATGTTGAAATTTAACAAAAAAATGAGTTCTTCCCCAATATCACTGAAACCGCTTTGGCTTTTTTTCAATTTTGGTACATGCAAAGTATGCATAAAAATCATTTTTTCATGATAAAGGATTTCTTAATTTTCATCATGCCGTTTTATATTTTTGATCAAAATAATGATACGCCACTGTCTTTTTTCCAAATAAATATTATTTTTGTAATTGTCTATATTCTCATAAAAATGGTCTCTTGCCTTTTTTCGTCCGGCGGACGGTTTTCGATTTAGAAAATGAAATACATATATTTGCTTGTCCCTATTCGATTTTTTCTGGAGTATTCCTAATTGCTTCACAGGAAACTATTACGCGGTTTCGCAATTCTTCCTCAGTTAGAATTGGTTGACTGTACACCAAAGTCTTAAGATGTCCCCAAAGAATATAATCAAGACTGTTTAAGTCTGGGGATGTAGCTGGCCATGACTCTGTTCCCCCGCGACTTATCAAGCGATTATGAATGTTTTGGTTCAAATATTCGCGTACCAGAGTACTAAAATGGGCAGGTGCACCATCGTACATAAACCACATGCGTTTTCGCATTAAAATAGGAACATAATTGCCAAATTATCTTCAAGAAATAGGCGATAATTATGTCCATTTAATCTGCGTGGTAAAAAAGGTCCAATTAGGCAATCTCCAATAATTCCAGCCCAGACATTTAATGAGAACTGCTCCTGGTGGTGACATTCCACTATTGCATGCGGATTTTCCTCGGCCCAAAAATTATTATTATGAAAATTTCTGTTCTTGTTTTTAGTAAAACTAGCTTCGTCCGTGAATAAAATTTCCCTGTCAAATAAAGGATTTTCGGTAACTTTTTGAAGAAACCATTGGCAGAAATTCTCTCGTAATGGAAAGTCTCGAGGAAGTAGAGCCTGAACCCGTTGAATGTGATAGCCATATAATAAATAATCATGAAGAATCTTCCATACTAGAATATGGGCGATATTCAAATTATTGGCAACTTGCTTCGTACTTGATTCAGGATTTTCGTCAACTGAATTTAAAACTGCTACCTCAATTGCTGGAGTTCTTGCAGTCCGATGTGCTCCTTTCAGGTGATGATTTGGCTCAAACTTCCTGTTTCACATAACCTTCTGTGGGTGCTTGAAATCGTTCGAGCATCAGGAACCATTCTATTTGGGAAGCGCTCTTGATACAACAGTCGCCTGGCTTCATATGCGTTCCCGTCAGCAAGCTCATTCAAGTAATGCATGTCTGCTAATTCGGTATTTGTAAAATTTACCATGTTTTCTTTAATAAACAAGTTTTTATAACGTAAATAATATCACGTATCTAGCTAAAGAAGTGTCAAAATTGTTTATGTTGAAAACAACGAAATGTGTTCTTAGCATATTACATGTTTCTAGCCCACAAGATAATCCTACTACTCTTCAACGGCTGATTTCGCATAGGGACAAGCAAATGAATGCATTTTATTTTCTAACTCAAAAACCGTTCGCCGGGCGAAAAAAAGGTAAGATACCATTTTTATAAAAAGATAGAGGACAATTACAAAAATAATATTTATTTGGAAAAAAGACAGTGGCGTATCATTATTTTGATCAAAAATATGGCAGGGCATGTTAACAAGGACGCCACTGGTGAATATTAAGAAATCCTTTATCATGGAAAAAATTATTTTTATGGTACTTTGCATGTAACAAAATTGAAAAAAAAGCCAAAGCGGTTTCAGAGATATTGGGGAAGAACTGATTTTTTTGTTTAATTTCAACATCCTGTATCTCAGAAATAAAGCGGTTGCGGACCTATGTTCATATGAAGAATTTTTCTTGAAATCATCCAAGGATTATCGCCCTTTAGGATCAGCCTTCAATTATGAAACACCCTGTATAATAAAAGAGGAAAACGGGATAACAGGGTAACGGGAAGCATAACCCAAATGGAACAACACAAAGAAAAACATAGGAAAAAAGAAATTCTACGATGACGAGAGTTTTCAAGAAAAAAAACGGGAATATAGAAATTTGGACAGGACGTTTGTCGTGTCACCTAGTACTCAATAAAAATAAATTGAAATACCTTTTTTTTGTTGTATTACTTCTTAAATATTAGTGGAGCTGACAACACTGTTATTTTATAACACCCTCGTATATTATAATTTTCTCGGACCCAACTTTCCCAGTGCAGGTATAAAATTGGCGCGAGCCATCTTATTAACAAATAATAAACAAGCCACAAAAAAAACATTTTTTCGTTGAACTTACCTTTGCCGGTGCCGAGAGTTTTTGTTCCTTTTGATTTTTCTCGTCGAAAACTCGCCAAGAGGCTTTCCATTTTCTTTTTTACCTCCGCCTGATCGCACCCCATTACTTCTGATATATCCACCCAAGCGTCATGTTTTTTTAATTTATTATAATAAAAACCATGCTTTGGGTTATACAAAACAGGATATTGTTCGTAAACATCGATTAATTGAAGACACTTTCCCCTGTCCCATTCCATTTTAGAAGATCGAACGCTCCGAACACAACGAATGGCAACAACACCCGACCAGTAATTTATTCGGCGAACAATAAATCCTTTCGAGCAAATTCGATTTACCGACAAGCTTCACATTCTGCGCGTTCTGCGTTCTGTTCGGCTCGGAGAAACGTCTCCACTACACTAATCGAATTCGGTTCATTCGCCTTGTTTGTTCTCTTCGTTCGCGGTAAAATGTTTAAGGCAGGGCGGGAGCACCCATAGACAAATTAAAAATAAAGAGACTGTTTGAAACATTGGCGATCTTGACCACCAAGTTTTTGGTACGGCCAGTCGCGCATGGAGGCGCTGCCCGCAATCAACAGACGACTGACATGATAATTTTCCAATTTCGACATTTGGTAAGATACATTTATAAAAGATAGGGACAATTACAAGAATAATATTATTTGGAAAAGATCATGCGAAATTATTTTGATCAAAATATGGCAGGCATGTTACAAGGACCCAACTGGTGAATATAGAATCCTTTTTATCATGGAAAAATTCTCATATTACTTTGCAGTACAATAAAATAAAAGCCATAAGCGGTTTCAGGATATTGAAGAACCGATTTTTAATTTCAACATCCGATCTCAGAAATAAAGTTGCGGACCTATTTCATAGAAGAATTTTTCTTGAAATCATCAGGTTATCCCTTTGGATCACCTTCAATTACACCTGTATAAAAGAGGAAAAGGGTAACGGTAACGAAGCATCAAATGGAACAACACAAAGAAACATAGGAAAGAAATTTAGATGACGAGGTTTTCTAGGAAAAAAAGGAAATAGAAATTTGAAGGATTTGTCTGTCACCTGTATCAATAATAAATTGAAATCCTTTTTTGTATTCTTGTTAATATTAGTGGAGCTGAAACACTGTTATTTTATAACACCCTTTCGTATATTATAATTTTTTCTGGACCAATTTCCCAGATGCAGGTATAAAATGGGGCACCTTATTAAGAATATCAAACAAGCCACAAAACATTTTTTCGTTGAATTACTTCGGTGCCGAGATTTTGTTCCTTGATTTTCTTGAAACTCGAAGAGGCTTTCCATTTTCTTTTTTACCCGCCTGATCGCATACTAACTGATATATCCACCCAATGCGTCTGTTTTTTTTATTATAATAAACATTTTGCATTTCACAGGATATTTTTAATACAGTCCGATTAATTGAAAGAATTCCGTCCATTCCATTTTAGAAATAACGCTCCAACACATAAGAATGTAACCCCGTAGTATTAGAAAAACCTTTCTGCAAATTCGGTTTTACCACAAGCTTCACATTCTGCCGTTCTGAGATCTGTTCGCTCGAGAACGTGTCACTTACCTAACAATTCGGTTCATTCGCCTTGTTATTTCTTTCGTTTCTGCGTAAAATGTTTGGAGCACACCTCAATATGACATTTTCTGATTTGGTTTGTGTGAGTGTAAGGAAATAAAAAAATGTTTAAAGACAAGCTTTTATTTATACAAATGCACTAAAAAGAAAAAAAAATTTTCATTGTTTGCTCTATAGTCTGATTAACAAGTTAAAAACGGGTTAATTCTTGTACCCGGTCCTAAAAATATGTGCGATAGCTCATTCGATTCGGAATGACGTCTAGAAAATATATCTCGAGCATTTATTAGCACATAAAAAATTGCAATTGTTATTAACAAAATAAAATTAAAAAAAAAGGTATTCAGTTTTTCGTTAATAACTCAAAAACTAGCAATATCTTAGAACTTTCCAATAAAAAGTTTCGACTCCCGGAATTCTATCTCCATTATTTATAATTTTTGTTCAACGCCGAAAATAGGTTCCGCGCGGCCGTTATGGCATGAGCGCAACACCGCTGGAGACAGTATATAACACAAAATAATTTTTTTATAGTATTAAATATCAATTTAAAAATTTGAAAAAATTATGGTGTCATCAGAACACTTGAAAGAATAAAGCCCCGTTAGAAAAACATTTTTATGTCGATTTTTCAAAAAGTTATACGATTGTTAATTAACTAATTTTTATCCAATCTCTGTTTTTACAAAAGTCGACATAAAAGTTTAAATAATTGACCTATATATTTTTTGCTTCTTGGAGCCCTTCTTGTATATATATATATATACTTAACAAGATAACGTGATGAAAGTTTATTAAAGTTTTACATTTTGTTTGTTATGATTTTTTTAAATGAACAAAAAATGAAATATAAAAAATTGTGTAAAATAATTTTTGTTGACAAATGTTATCAACACCTGTTTTTGCATCTAACAATGGCATTAATTAACGTAGGAAAAAAATTTTTACGTCATTATAAATTGTTTATAAACAAATAAACAATTATAATATTTAAAAAAAATTATTTCTTACCAAATTATTGTCAAGACAAAATTATGATTTAAAAAAAACAAAACCTAAAATACATTTTTTAATTGTTTATAATAGTTTCTTTTATATTTCGTTTGTTTAATAATTAATTAAGAAATGTTTTTCTCTTTGAAAATTATAATTGGTATTTCTCTATGGTTACAAAAAAAAATGTTCATTAAGTTAACAATTTGTGACCCTCGGTTTATTTTTTTCCTGTAAGTAAAAAAATACAAAAAGCCATATATAACAAAGTACTGAAAAAAGTCTTTAATTTTTTATAACATTTTTAATATAACAATTTTGTTTTGTTATATATGGCTGGTTTTGTAATTTTATTTACTTCCAGGAAAAAAATAAACCGAGGGTGACAAATTGTTTATAACAAATTGTTAACTTAAAAAACAATGAAATTATTGATATATTTTTTTGTTAACGCCAATTATGATTTTTTAAGTAAAAAAAAATCTCATTTAATTATTTAAACAAATGAAATTTAAAAAAAAACTATTATAAACAATTAAAAAATGTATTTAAGGTTTTTTTTTTAATTATCATTTTGTCTTGACAATCAAATGGTAAGAAATATTTTTTTTTTAATATTTCTTAACAAATGACGTAAAAAATTTTTTGCCTACGGTAATTAATGCCATTGTTAGATGCAAAAACAGCTGTATAATAACATTTGTCAACAATTTTTTTTTATATTTCATTTTTTGTTCATTTAAAAAGCGAAAAATGTATAGGTCAATTATTTAAACTTGTATGTCAAATTTTGTAAAAACAGTTATTGGATAAAAATGAGTTAATTAACAATCGTATACCTTTTTGAAAAATCGACATAAAAATAATTTTGTGTGATATACAATTATAACAAACAAAATGTAAAATTAATAAACTTCCATCACGTTATCTTTTAATATATATATATATATATATATATATATATATATATATATATATTATATATATATATAAAGAAGGGCTCCAAGAAGCAAAAAATGTATAGGTCAATTATTTAAACTTTTATGTCGACTTTTGTAAAAACAGAGATTGGATAAAAATTAGTTAATTAACAATCGTATAACTTTTTGAAAAATCGACATAAAATGTTTTTCTAACGGGACTTTATTCTTTCAAGTGTTCTGATGACACCATAAAGGTCTGAAATAACAATAGTTTTTGAGTTATGAACAAAAAACTGATTTTTTTTTCATCATATTTTGTTAATTACAATTGCAATTTTTTATGTGCTAATAAATGCTCGAGATACATTTTTCTAGACGTCATTCCGAATCGAATGAGCTATGCACATATTTTTAAGACTGGGAACAAGAATTAACCCGTTTTTGAACTTGTTACTACTAGGTTATTCTGTGAGTAACAGATACAAAATCTTGTCTCGCAAGATTACCTATTTTGTATCCGCGGCAAGCTTTTGAATCTGTTACTCACAGAATAACCTAGATCAAACAATGAAGTAAATAATGTTTTCCTTTTTAGTGCATTTGTATAAATAAAAGCTTGTCTTTAATTTTTATTTTATTATTTTTATTTTTAACTTTTTAGTTCTGTTTTTATTGACAACTAATAAAAGCTTGTTTTAAAAATTTTGTTTTTTCGCCTATTTATTTTTAAGTATTTATGATGTTAAATAACTAGTATAGTAATTTTTATCTAATTTATTTTTTAATTTTGATAAATACCAATTTTGAATAGAATCGGACCATAATCACAAAAATTGTCCGCTATTTTGTTTTCTTTCCTAACAAAAATTTCATAACGCATTGTCACCGGAATAATGTACTCCTGCCAAATTTCAAATCAATCGGATTATTAGAAGTGGGTCAAATTTAACTTGCAAGATTTGATTACAGGCAGACACACAGACAGACACCGGGATAGGTGAAACTAAAAATAAAAAACTTGTAAAAAAAAACTTTGACCCCAAAAACCCCCACATACCAATGTTGAATAGAATCGGACCGTAATCACAAAACTCGTCCGCCATATTGAATTTTGGAAAAATCATAATCTCTGACCCCGAAAACCCCTAGATACCAAATTTGAATAAAATCGGACCATAATCACGTAAATTGTCCGCCATATTGAAGCCGCCATTTTGTTTTTTCCTAACAAAAATTTCATAATGCATCAACTTGAAAGATTTGATTACCGATAGACACCGGGACAACAGGTGAAACTAAATAAAAGCTTGAAAAAATAAAGTTTGGGTTTGGGATATATCATAAGAGGGAAATGAGTCATGTTCAATGTTTAATTAGGCAATTGAGATCAGGCTGACTCCCTGTTACATCTTACTTTTATATGTCTAAGTGCAAAGCAGTTTTGTTTCTAGGTGATGTAGGACCATTGATAGAAAAACAGACTTTTCCAGAATAAATATTTCCCCGAAAAATTTGCATTTAGGTAAGATGCGATAGGTAGGTATACAAAACAGCTTTCGAGGTATTTAACGTAAGTCCAAAGTCCATTTATTATTCATTTAGTCCATCATAGACATCCCATTAGAGGTTATAATAGTGCTACCAAATTATTTTAATGTACATATACCATTTCCCATAAGTTCATACTGAAAATGGAAACCTTGGCGTATTCTCTTAGATTATTTTAAAATCCTCTCGTATATTTTACGATACTTGCTTCGATTTTTTAGGGGAACAAATTTATAGTTTTTTCGCATTGATAGTGATAGTTGAATTTTGACAAAAATGTCATAATTTCCTACCCCAAAAACCCACACATATCAATTTTGAATCAAATCGGACCATAATTACAAATCTCGCCCGCCATCTTGGAGCCGCCATTTTGTTTTTTCCTCTAACAAAAATTTCATAATGCATTGTCACCGGAATTATGAACACCTGCCAAATTTCATGTTTATCGGGTCAAAATTATTTGACCCTAACGAACGAACTAACAAGTGAAACTGAATAAAAGCTTGTAATGATAAAATTATGCCCATGCGTGGGATTTGAACCCGGGATCTACTCTACCAAGTGACACTAACCAATGGTTCCAACGATAAGAAATGTTCACATGATAATAATACAGGATGTCATTCCTTAACGAGTTACAGTAGAATTAATTCTTAATTGTAATTGTGTACTATTTCTGAGGATATGATTGATTTGAAAACACTAAATTTTGAAGGTACATATTTATTAGATATGTGGTATATCAATATCTTATAATATTAGAGCGTTATTGCAACTTAGAAATAAGCGCTGTCTTTAATAAAAGCTCTAACATGATCTCGAAAGTGGACTATTGCAAAGTGCCTTTGGGTTTTGATTTATTTTCGTAAATTCTTTAATTCGTTTTGAAAAGTACCCCCAATTTGGGAACATTTATATAATAGTTTTTATTGCCATACCATGGATGAACAAAAGAAAAATCCATTTTTCTGAAGACATTGAATGCTCAATTCTCAAAATTACAAGAAAATATAATCACCGCATTTGATCTTGGAAAGATGACTGACAAGCAGGGCATAACAAACTCAATTTTTTTAAGAAACAACCTTTGATAGTTGATTCAGAAATGTGCTTAGGGTAGAAACAAATTAAATGAAACCAGAAAAATAAATTTTGAAATGAAAACAAGTCATATAAAACATAAGAAATGTAGGTTAATAATAATAATAATATTGCAATAGTTGATAAGACAAAAGCTACTGGCTCTAGGTATCAGTGCCTGAGCGGGTTAATGTGCCGCCCTATCTAGCACCCTGCCCCCCAGAGTCCAACACCAAGTGGAAAGGCACCGGCAAGCAATAAGAATATTATGTGGTCTGAAAATTGGTGACTCTTGTAGAGGGCATTTTAGAAACTTAAATCTTTTAACATTACCCGCACTGTATGTTTTTGAATGTCTAAATTTTGTCTATAAAAACAAGCACTTGTTCAATAATTATGTTAATGTAAATACCTAGAAATAAATACCTGTTTTGTTACCCTCCCCATACAACATCTCTCATAGAAAAAGGCTGTCTCTATAAGTGCCTAGAATTTTCTAATTTATTGTCGAACAACATGAAGGAATTAAAAACATTTTTTAGTTTTAAGAAAGTAATTAAGAAACTATTAGTCTCTGTAGTTTCTAGACCTTTGTATATAGGATTATTGAGTGGATTTGTTCTTACATTTGATAAATAAAAGTTATTTTGATTTCTAGTCTTATATGTGTGGGTTTTACTAACTAAATTGATTGGTTTCACTAACTAAATTGATTATGACTTTTGTTGATTTTTTTATTTATTTTGTATGTGTATTTGCATTGTTCTATTTGTAATATTTGTTTTAAGGGTATTATTCCTGTTTCCTTGTATATTGTCACTGCATGTGTTCTGTAGTTATATACAAATAAAGATTTCACTACCTTAGTTTGAAGAATCTGTCTTTTTTTAAATTGTAAGGATCTACATATACCCCATAAGATAGCGAAGAATTGACAGAAAGTATGCATTGTAAATCATATCTATACAAAGCACCGATCATGGGGACTACCTATTTGGAGATGTGATTTGATTGTTCCTGCCAGTTCAGCTTGTCATCTATGACCAGCCCTAGATATTTGGTATATTCAACTCTTTGAATTACCTGGGAACCAATTTTTATGAAAAGATCATGGGTTTCAATTTTTTTGTTTTCAAAGAATGTGAAAATTGTTTTATTTTAAGGTTATTACTGAGAAGCCATTCAGCATACAGTTTTGAATCATTATTCACCAAATGTTCTAATTCAGTGAGGTTATTTCCTTCATACACAAGGATGGTGCCGTCTGCAAATATAAAGTAGCGAGCTTTCAAATTGGCTTTTTTAGATTTAGCGTATATAATGAGTACAACATAGGTCTCAAGACTGACCCTTGCGGGAATCCACAGGTTACATTTGTTAGTGCACTATTTAGTATCTAGTGATACATATTGTTGTCGGTTTCTTAAATATGTTTCTGGTAGATCAGAGCATTTACCTCTTATTCCCAGTAAGTTGAGCTTATCTATTAACATTACGTGGTCAACTACATCAATGCCTTTTGTAAATCAACGAATATCGTTATGACATTTTTTTTATTGTCTAGATTAGTTATAACGTGATTTAAAAAGTCTATCGTGTCGCTCTGCATGTTTGCTTGTTTTTGGAAGCCGTACTGAAATCTATCTAGTTCAACATATTTAGTTAGGAAGTAACTGACCCTATTTTTTATGATGATTTCTAAGAATTTCGACAATGCACATACTACAGTTATGCGTCAACCAGAGAACTCAAATTGCGTTTGATGGGTAACCGCCGCAACCAGCTTTCGCCATTTGCTACTCGTGTAACGTGTGACGAGTTAACGTTCGTGTGAGAGTTTGCCGAAGCTACTAAACACACGCTACATTGTTACTGACAGGGGTCCTGGACTTTACCCAGCGGCACTCCCCCCGATGACCTAGACACATGGTTGGCCTAGGCCCAAGAAATTTAGTCATAAATTAGTGATCCTAAAGTTTGTGGCACACCCTCCCCGTTTTTATTGTCCAATGATTGTTCACTGTTATTTCAATAAATATTGTCTGCAATTTAAGTCTGCCCTCATACACTGACGGGATCTATGCTGATTTGATGACTTTCATGAAGAATTGAAATTTGTGAGAAAGCAACACTAAAAAAGTTTTCCACATATTACGATTTTTTTTTGTATTTAAAAGAATCGACATGGTGTTTCATTCATTCCGAACTCTTTCCAGAATCCTTATCGCACGTGGCGCCAATTTGTTGGCCGTCAACGCGGACGGCAACATGCCCTACGACATATGTGAAGACGAAGCGGCCTTGGACTACATCGAAAGCGAAATGGCCAAGAGGGGCGTCACTCAGCAACTCATAGATGAAACGAGGGCGGCGACGGAACAACATATGCTCGACGATGTGAAGAAGCTGGCCGCCTCCGGGGGCGACCTGGAGTATTACGATAGTCAAGGTGCCACGCCGGTAAGTGTCTGTCACTCAGAAGAAATAGAGTTTTATGTAAAAGATTCGCAATCATAAAATAACTTCTTGAAACTGGAAGGAGAACGAACGCACAATAAATCTTCGGTAGATCTTATCGTTTCTGAATGGTGAAAGAACACAAGAAACATCTGAAATAGACATATTTGTGTACATCTCTCACTGCTTCATTTCATATTAAAAGTGCGTACATAAATTAAAGTGAACGTTGTCTCACCGTTCTTTCGCCATTTAGAAACGAATAAGCGCCATCAAATGTGCCATCATTCATGATAATCAAATTTTAGAACATTTAAAAAACCTCTAGCAGATTCCAGGTGATGCTGCAGCATCTGGTCAAGGTTGCCATGTTTTCGCAATATCATTGAATTAACAGGATACCAAATTTCGAATCAATCAGACCTGTGGAAGTTGCTCACATCCCTTCATCAACTTTGGAAGTTGCTCACATCCCTTCATCAACTAGAAAAGAGCTGATGATATTCAAATGGCTGAACAGATTTTCTTGAATCAGCTAAGAACACTCTCGGGAAGTCACCTTTCAAACAAAAAAACTAAATCACAATCGGTTCATCCGTTTGGGAGCTACAATGTACCCCGATGTTTGCGTTGGGGGTTAAATATTGGTAGTATTTCAGTTATATTTAATTTTTATGTAGAGTGTCTTGGATCTAGAATATGGACTGAAAACCCAGGATAAACTGTACCATACCACTTCATCTCAACTATCTTGACTAATTTAACATTGTTCTCATTTGTCAATGTAGAAAATCCTCCGTAACAATCATATTTCATTTACTTACATTTCCGAATAGATTAAACACATATCTCCTTTCTGGAGCTATATTCCATGAATGCCATCTGCTTAACATTTGAACAGAATCTAACCGGAAAATGGTAATAAATACCCCATACTATGTTTTCTCAGAAAGGTAGCCCATTTAGTACATTTAGAAATAAATATTTCTGTAAACTGTGATTTTTGGTTAATTTTGAAGAGAAATAATTTGTGTTTGAATAATCAACATGCATTTTGCTACATTAATGTCATATAATTACACAAGATCCCCTTGCATAGCTTCAAAACTTTTCTGGAATATTAACTTTCATAGGAAACATGTTATTTAGATGTTAATAATAGCTATCCTGAAAAAAATATTTGTGGGGTACCCCAAGGATCCATCCTGGGATCTTATTCATTTTGCAGTATAAATATTATTTCTAGATGAAATTTGGTAGGGTCAGAGAAATTATGGGCAAATTGACAGACAGATAACCTAAGTTGAAAGTAGTCTGAGATGTGGAATCATCGCTTGGGGGGGGCTCCACATATTGAACAAAAGTTATTCAGAAATATATATTCAAAATTATCATAAAAAAAACATACTCATCCAGGGCCACAGGTAGATTTTCTCAGTATGATGCACATCTTCAAAATAACAATCCATATTTTTTTTTTTTTCCAAAATAAACTTCGATTGTCATTCGAAAAAGCTGTACAAAATGTATAAGTGCAAATACAATTTTTATTATGAACATATACCTACAAGAGACTAACACGTTGAAAGGAGTGAGCGACATATACCTGTGTTTTACTGTGTTAGTTAAAGTGGACTTTAAAGGCCCCCACAGACGATGAGATTGGTAATGCTACATGTTGCATGATACCGTAGTAGCGATACAAATTTCATCGTGTGTCGTCTCAATCACTGTCGTGAAACTGCGATACCACGTGCGTGCGAATAATGTTTCACAATTTTGTATCACCGTGTGTGGAGACGTTGATACTTGATACAAATCTCATACTTGTATACCGATCTCATCGTCTGTGGGGGCATTAAAACTGGTGACTTACATCGTTGGATTTTCCGTATCCCAATTCCGCTAAGTTGGATAACCTGAATTTGTGAGTAAAGTGCATTTTGTACAACATTCTCCCAGGTAACTCACTCTCACTAATCGGATAAAGAAAAACGGCCAACCCTACACCTCTTTTTACAATAATCTAAAAACACTGTGGCGATTCTGAGCAAATAAATTAGTATGGGAGCTTAACCTCAACTGGTGGCGACATGAATGCAATCTCCAACTAGGATGTTGCGCCAATGTTCAAACATTTAACTGAACGAAACTCACAAATCTAGCCAATAAGTGAAAACATAGCCCAAGAGCTTTCAGAACTAAAGCAAGAATCAAAAGTACAAATAGGAGGTGATATTGATACTCTAAAAACTCAAAACGCTGATTTAAAATCTCAAAACTTGAATTTGAAAAAAATACTCTTAGCAACTGAAAGAAAGATAAAAATACAACTTCATGCCCTATGGGTTAGAATCCGAAGACAATAAATTAACTGAATCAGTATTATCATTGATGAACAACAAACTCTGGCTTACCTGTACTATCAGAGATTTCAGAGATATTTATAGGTTGAAGACTGGAGAACACAGTAAAAAACCTGATCCAGTACTTCTTGAACTTCTCACAAACACTTCAAAAATAGAGATTCTCAACAACGCCAAAAAAATCAAAGGTGCCGCCATATTTATATCCCTAGATTATATACCGGAAGATTACGAGGAGAGAAAGTATTTGTTAGCTCAACAAAAAATACTTAGGAGTCAAAATGCTCACCCTCTTGGAATATAGCAATAATTAATTTGTAGTATCTATATTTAAATTACTCCTCTCATATACATGTATGCACCTCTACCAACCTTTCATTTACTTCTTTCGCTATACATAATATTGATTACCAACTCTTTTCTTCTTCTTTTCTTGTTTCTTTTTACTTTTAAGTTGTATAGATTAGTTTATCCTCATAGTGGATATTTATATTAATATGTAAATCATTCCTCTTATCTACACATTTGTATCTCTTGCAATGATAATGATAACATCAATTACTTCTTTTTAACAACTATACAAGATTGATTACTTATTAGGTTAGACTATCTTTATAGTGGAAACATGTAATTAGACTATGAATGTCTGTTTGTTTCTAAGCCAAATAAATAAACTATTTCAAAATAATGATATCAACTACAACACTCAATGAATCTCAAGTATTCGACTACGGACAACTGTTCTCTCTAACAATACTGACTAGATTTTACAAAACTGGAATTAGCTTAGCTGAGATTTCAGATAAAATCCGAAAACCTGAAGAAACAATTTTTCAAAGGACATTTTGCTACATCGGCCCAAAACTCTTCAATTTTTCAGCTGATGATCATGCCATTCAAAAAGTGGCCAAACATATAACAAAAGTAGCAACACTCCATATGCAAAAGCTAAAGATTGAAGACAATTTTTCATTTCATTAACTTCATTTTTCCCTGCAGTTACACATAGCAGCTGCCAATGGTTATATCTCTGTCGTGGAATTTTTGCTTGATAACGGAGTTCGGACTGACGTTACCGATAAGGATGACTGGCAACCATCTCATGCAGCAGCTTGTTGGGGCCATGTGAGTTTTGGACACTGTGCGTTGACTTTTTCTGAATTAGTTTTTTTTTTCAGTTGGAGGTTCTAGAATTGCTTGCTCAGGCAGGAGCCAATCTGAATGCCAAAAACAAACACGATGAGACTCCATCAGGTAAGAACTGACTGACTGTAAAATTGTATACTGGTAAAGTATTTGATCTGCTGTATTTGAAACTTAAGTCAAGAAAGTAATCCAAGACCTAATAATAAATGTTATATCACCAATAATAATATTTGAGGATCTTTTTCTACAAGTTTTCATTTAGTTTTACACATGGGTCAAATCTTTCAATTGAAATTTGGTCCACTTCCACTATTTCAATTGATTTGATATTTGGTATATACAGAGTAGGCCATTGAAAACGAAACAGCGGGTGTGTGGGTAGAGAGAATCGGAATATAAAAAAACTTTCACTTTCGAGGGGGACATCATTAGCGATGGAAGGCACCTGCAATACTGTTCATCCCTTGGTGCTGGGACCGCCATCCCTAAAAATTTAAATGGCTACATATGGCAAGTGACTCGTTTGTAGGCACGGTGTTCGTGTAGTTTGACTCTAATAGTTCAAGAAACCTTTGGAATGCAATTTAAGACATAAGCAATGAAATTAAATTGATAAAAGTAGATGAAAACACATCAACATCAGATGCCCTCGAGTCTCTAATCATTTTAACAATTATTCCATCCAGATAGGTAGAGATTAAGCAATCATAATCAATCCAACCAATAACAATCCTAAGAAAAAATCCAAACCCTTTTCATTTTTCATGGCTCTTACTGACAAAAACGAGATATCTGTGATCATAAAAAAATACAGGTCACCTAGAATTGATGGCATAAAAGCAGAAACAATTAAAGAGATCTCTGAAAACATAGCCATGCCTCTTATTTATTTGATAAATGAAATATTTGAAACTGTTACATGTGCATAAATGTTCAAAATTGCGGTAGGAAAGCCATATTTTAAAAGGGGACAAGTCAGATAGGTAGTGATTTAGCAATCATAATCAATCCAACCAATAACAATCCTAAGAAGAAATCCAAACCATTTTAATTTTTCATGGCTCTTACTGACAAAAACGAGATATCTGTGATCATAAAAAAATACAGGGCACCTGGAATTTATGGCATAAAAGCTGAAACAAAGATATTATGGAATACATAGCAATGCCTCTTAAATATTTGAAACTGTTATAGGTGCATAAATGTTCAAAATTGCGGTAGGAAAGATATTATTTCAAAAGGAGACAAATCTTTGGTTAGCAATTATCGACCAATATCATAATAACAAATTTCGCAAAAATCAAGGAAAAAATGGTATAAATAAACACAAGAAACACAACATTCTTTCAGACAGACAATTCGGGTTCCGAGAAAATATGTCAACGCAAGATGCTACCGCAGAACTCTCAAATGAAATTTATTCTGCTCCAGATATATTATAACAGTAAATGTGCCATCTGCATATATCTAGATCTCCGGGAAGCATTTGACGTGAGTCACGATAAACTTTCAGAATTACTTGAGGAAATTGTATTCAGAGGAGTGGCATTCGACTTTATGAAAAGTTATTAGTCAAACCGTCGACAGATAGTGTCATGCTTACTCCTAATACAATATTTCATAGAAAGAAATAAAAATGATCAAGCCTCTATCACTTGCACCGGCACATCCAAAAGAATCCATAATTACATTCTCAGACATTTCTAACTAATTTTAATTCCCCCTTTTAAATTATAATATATTCCTCCCTTCACATTAAATTCGTGAGCAGTTATTGAGCAGTTGAGCCATCCTATGTACATGCAGTTTTTTGAAACCATAATAAGCGTGATGATAGCAGAAGGAATGAAAGGAACTTAAAGGGGTTACGTAAAATCAAGAATAAAATTAATGACCTATTACTTTAATAGTGTGGCTGCTTTTTCAAATCAAAGAAGAGACGGGAGTAGACGATATATAAAGAAAGTTGAACGTGATGAAAAAGATGATTCTCCATACCAGTTCCTCGAGCGACTGAGTTTATAATTCAGAAAGAACTCTCACCTATATATTTATTCAATGTCGAACTAAGTGAAAAAAAATATACAAGTAACTCACGTTTGTAAATAATGTAGTAAAAGCTGATGCCTCATCAAGCTCATTCTCAGTGATGCATAGAAGAATGTATTTCAATCGTTGGATTTGCGGAAATTCGGTCGAAATGTTGAAGAAAACCAATTTTTAAATTGTCGACGTTTCGAAACTTTATTGTTTCATTCTCAAGACTCTGAAGTACAAAAACAAGAACATACAATTAAAATGAGAATCTAGAATGTGTGTTTTTTTTATAAAAACAGAATAAATTAAGTAAAATAACATCGTTAAAAAAACAATATTTAAAAACACTTCGAACACATTACAGAAAACAACAATGACGAGTACTTACATTTAGGATGGCTTTCCGAGTTTAAAAAGGGTAAAATAAATAATTTCGACATAAAATATAAATAGATACTCAAGTTCATGAAGTACGTTTTTTTATCGTCTGTTGTCCTATAATACTGGCTGAATTAAAGTCAAAGTATGCAGTGATGATTTACAGTGCTCTGCAAGGCTAGTGGGGTTTTTGATAGTTTTAAGCGGGTTGTGTATTTTTTGACTGTTTTCACATTTGAATTTGAAATATTTGATGTTCAATGGTTTCTTTTTTTTCTGTGAATTAGTTCTGTCAGAATATACTAATTTTTTAATCAAGGATTTAGGGTAGCAGTTCTTAAGTAGCATCGTTTAATAAGTTTCAGGTTGTGGTTTTTAAAATTATCATGTGCTAAGTGTGTAGCTCTGTGTTTAAGATTAGTTATGGTGTTTATTTTTTGTGTCATCGGATGAACGGAGTGGTAGTTAATAAATCTTTCAGAGTATGATGGCTTATGGTACCAATCAGTTATAATTGTATTGTTCAGCCTAATCAGTAAGACATCCAGAAAAGCGATCCTATCATTTTTTTCTATTTCTACTGTAAACTGAAGTCTGGGGTGGTAATTGTTGAATGTTGTTAGTATACTGTCTACGTTTTCTTTTTATATACATAAAACTATATCATCGACGTATCTTTTGAAAAAGACGATAGGAAATTCACATTGAGCTAGACATTTGTTCTGTAAGTCGGACATAACAATATCCGAGCAAATTGGTGATAAACAATTTCCCATTCCTAGGCCAAAAATCTGTTTATAAAAGACTTCATTAAAATTAAAATAGCTGTTGCTCGTCACGATCTGGAACAATGCAATGAATTCCTCTAACGGAATAGTGGTTTGATCAGATGCCATTTTTCATTTATGAGACTAACTACCAGATCTATTGGTATGTTTGTGAATAGGGAAACTACATCTGGTATGATAACATCCTTCATCTGATCGACCAATTCCCACAAATCCAACGATTGAAATCATATTCAACGGTCGCCATTCATCCAACTATACAGAAGAATTTATGTTTGCTTCAAGTAAAATAGTATGTAGTTCATTTAATCCGAGATTATTTCCTTGTCGCCCAACTAGCAGATTGTTAACATTTGTGATGATTAAGTATTTTTTGTGTTATTCCTAAGTGATTTGCTACGAAAAAAAAAAGATCTGAAAAGTTTACCAACGGTGAGAAGTCACTATATGTTGCAAAATATAAAATAATATCAGGAAACAAAAAACTGGTGTATCATTGGCTAAGAAACAGAAAACCTGGCAGAAAATAACATTAGAATTTAACGGTGTGGGGCCATCTAAAATGTCTGAAAATAAATTACAATAATCCTAAAAACTTATTACGCCAGTTATAGTTAACAAGTATGGCATATGGAATAGAGAGATTTTATTGCACAGTGAGCACATGTGTCCCATCTAGTTAGAAGAAAAAGTGAAGTAGATAGGAGAAAAATGAAGTAAAAAATTGTAGTTTTCACACAGTGTATGTATAATAGTGTATACTGAAAACCAAAAAAACTATACTGGAGTTAGTGCAATAGAAAAAGGATTTTTTTTTTTTTTAATGGCTTTGACATTTCGTCATTCGGCCAGTCACAAGTTGAGTATTTTTTATGTATCATTTCATAGTGTTCTGGGTAGGCCTTGTTACTAACTCCATACGCCACCTAGGAGCAGCACTGTTAATTTGAACGCAACAGCGAATCGTCGAGGACCATCCTCGGCCCGGCTACGAAATTTAACATTTAATTCTCTCAAATTAAATAGAAAAATTTCTGCCCTGGCCGAGAATCGAACTCACGACCTTTCGATCATGAGTCGGACGCTAACCCACCGCGCCAATCCCCCCACAAGAAGGAATTACATCAAATGGAACTACAGAACAACAACAGCTGAGTATAAAAACAGTACACTTGAACGTGATTTATTCATTCAAGCCTGCCAGCAAAAAATTAACCTGATAATTTTTATCAAAACATAGTTTTTATAAAGAGCTTCAAAGAAACCAGTGGAGTGGAGTCAAAAAAGGATTTAATTTAAATTTAAAGTTTAGATTTAAATAAAAATTATAAAATGGGAGACCATTGTACAGTTTGTGAGAAAGATGTTGGGGATAGCTGTCATTGTATACAACATCCAGTCGAAGCCTGTACAGGCCTAAGTTCATCTGAGCTCAGAGCAGTAATAATACAGAAAAGGACACTAGTATATTTCTGCCAAGAATGTCGTACCTCCTTCAAGAATATACCAACATTACTCAGAGAGATAAAAAGTTTCAAAACTGAATTTACCTCCCTAAAAAAAGTAGATTCTGCCAAGAATGTCGTATCTCCTGGAAAGACGAAAATAAGAACCTGAAATCAGAAATGACAATGCTTAAAGAAGTCATAAAAACACAAATGAAAATGAAAATACTGTAACCATATCTAACTAAAACGTGATTGCAGAAGTTCTGAAACGACAAAAACGGAAAACAATGTAATTGTGGCAAATGTGAGAGAATCACAGGCAACAAATATCACACAACAAAAAGAAGAGGATGCAAACACAATAAAAAAACTTTTCAGAAACTGTGGAACAATCCTGGATAACATTATTGTTTTCAGAATGGGGAAGATCCTACCAGACAAAAACCGTTTAATCAAAGTCATAATGCCAAGCAAAAGCGATGCGATTGGTGTACTTAGACATATAAGAAATAATAAAAATTATATTCCCGGAGGCATCAGGATATTTGGTGACCAGTCGATACAACAAAAAGATTATTATCAAAAGGTCAAAATTCAACTGGAGGAACTGATATCGAGGGGCGAAAATTCCAAAACAATTAGATATATCAATAATGTGCCTACTATTGTGAACAAAAATAACAGTGTAAAAAACTAATCAAACATCCTAATATAGCACTCGGTTCGGGCATAATCTATGGTAACATAGCTAGTTTCACAGCACATAAAGATGAAGTTATTACTACAATTTTACCATACCATCAGTAGTAATTTTCAGTGAAAGCCGTACTACTTTAGAAATTGAAGATAGTGAAATAATGCTCCCGAACTATAATATAAATAGATGTGACTCAACTTCAAGACATACGGGAGGAGTGCTAATATATGTAAAATTTAACTTAAAACATTCTATATATAAAGTATATGTGCTGGAGAAAAATGTTTGGTGTTTAATAATAAAAATAAATATAAATCAAATTAATATGTTAATAGGTGCACTGTATCACTCACCCAATGAAAGCAATGCAATATTCCTGGGTAATCTAGAGTCAATATGCGAAGATCTTGTCCAATCAAACATGAAATTTATAATAACCGGGGACTTTAATATTGATTTTAAAAAAAAACGAGACTTATTCAAATCAAATCAAAAATTTACTGAATGTTTATGGAGTAAAACAGGGAGTAGATGAATGTACAAGGATCACTAATACTAGTGCTAGTTTAGTTGACTTAGTTCTCAGTAATTTCGATGTAAAAACTCTAGTACACCATATACCCAAATTAACAGATCATTCCTTAGTATCCGTCAATACAATGAATAAAACATATACAAATACAACAAAAATCATACAAAATTATCGAAATTTAGGAAATGTAAACATGGAACTAATATGTAGAGAATTGATAGGCACGAATTATTTACTTGACTGTGTCGATGTTGATATATTCTATGATGATTTTAATAAAAAAACAGAACAAATTGTTAATCAACTAGCACCAATTAAATCATACCATTGTGACTAGAATAGCCTACCTTGGTTTGACTACAAGTAAGGAATGCAACCAAGGCAAGAGATACAGCTTATCAAATATTTAAAAACACTAGAAATGAAAAAACTGGCAAGACTATAAAAGACTAAGGAATGATGCAGTTAATTTACTTAAAATAAAGAAAAACAATACTATTACAATAAAATTGACCTAAGTTCGAAAATTCCACAACTAATGTGGAAAACTATCAAATCACTAATGGATACTAAATTGAAAGAATGTGATTGGAACAATATAAAATTTGAAAGAGATGACGATATAATTAAATATAAGAACAAAAAGGAAATTGCTGAAAATTTTAATACATTTTTGAAACCAGCCTAGAAAAATTGTAGACTCGATTCAAACTCCTATAACCTGGCAGAGTGGAAACATTACTGAAACCACCTTTACTGTTTTCAAACAACTGCAATTGAAAGATCTAGCACAAATAATTAATAAATTAGAAAATAAGTCAAGTTATGAAATTCTAGATATAAAATTAATTAAAAAACGTTTGGAATAATAGGACATGTTATGTTACATTTCATTAATATTTCGTTGGAAAAAGGTAAGTGCCCAGAACAGCTAAAAACCAGTACTATCATACCAGTACGTAAGATAAAAAACACTCAAAAAGCGAGTGAATTTCGACCAGTCAACACACTGCCAGGCATGGAGAAAGTTCTTGAAATGGCTGTATGTAAACAACTCTTAGAATATGTGGAAACTAATAAGATAATCATGGATAATCAATCTGGGTTTCGACAGAATCACTCTTGTGAATCGGCTATACAGCTGACTATCACTAAGTGGACTCAATCTATTGACAAGGGTGAATATGTCGTTACAGTTTTCTTAGACTTAAGGGCATTTGAAACCATAGTCCGCGAAATTTTGATAAAAAAATTAGAAACCATAGGGATTAATGGAACTGTATTGCATTGGTTTAAAGATTACCTGAATGGGAGGAAACAAATAACAAAAATAGTTAATGCATTATCCAATCCCATTGATACTAAATACGGTGTACCACAGGGAAGCGTGCTGGGACCTCTGCTGTTCTTGATATATATAAATGATATGAACACAATGATCAACTGTGATTTTATCAACCTATTTGCTGATGACACGTTAATATCTATTTATGACAAGGATTTAAATATGGCAATAACAAAAATGAACCTATGTATGCAACAAGTCCTAGATTACTTAAATATAAATAAATTGAAACTAAATATATCAAAAACAAAAGCAATGCTAGTAACAACAGCCCATAAATATAAACAGTTGAACCTGAATTTCGCTACCATAACCATAAACAAAGAAAAAATCGATTTCGTAAAGGAGTTCAAATACCTTGGATTTATGCTAGATAACACTCTCAACATGGATGCACACTTTAAGTATATGTCTAAGAAAATTGCAAAAAAACTCTACTTTTTCACACGAATATCTAGCCACTTGTCAACTTTTGCTATCTATAACACTATAATTCAACCACATTTCGATTACTGTAGTACTCTATTGTATGGATGGGAAAAAGGTAAAATTATGGCATTGCAAAAATTGCAAAACCGAGGAATGAGAGTGATTCTGAAATGTAACCAGTATACTAGTATAATGTTAATGCTAGATACATTAAGGTGGATATCTATAAAGGACAGATTTTATAGAACATCTATGATATTTATATTTAAAATCATTAATAATATGCTACCAAGTTACTTTAACGAATTCATAATATACCGTAGTAATACACACGACTATGAAACAAGACAAAACAATAACTTTCACCTACCTAAATGCAGGATATCAAACTCTATGAAAATATTATTATATAAAGGTCTAAGTCAATATAATGAATTACCTCAAGTAATAAAAGAGGTCAATAATATTCATGAATTTAAATCAAAACTAACTGAACATATGAAAAATAATTAAGATATTAAATAACCAATATATATACTTGTAACTATTATACTTGTAACTATTAGTCATAAGTTGTAAATCACTGTGCAAGGAAGAAATGTAAAATATTAGGATGTATACCTATATAAACAATAAACTCATTCATTCATATCAGATTAGAATTTAAAAAACTACAGGTTGGCTTGATGATATGCAAAAAAAAACAGGAGATGATGTGCTGAGGATCATTTAGAAAAAAATTTAATCAAAACCCAACGTCGTCTGCACCTGACCCCTGTCCCAATTTCGTCAACTCCATATGACAGTATGAATATTGACGATATTGAAATTGTCTTTAAAGATGATGAGACTAAGGAAGACTCGAAAAGAATTATGAAAAGGAGAATAAAATATATTTAGAACCTAGTAGAAATTCAGTATTAGTATAATTTTGTTTTGAACATGTGATTTGATAATTCAACGAAAAAAACTTGACGTTTTGAAAAAATTCTAGGTGAAGATTTGTAGGATAACACATTATCAATTTGTTTCCGAGATATGCGAAATTAAAGTTGGAAAATTAAACCAAAGCTGACAATTAAACTGTTGAATAATTATCATTGTCAATGAGTTATATGTTATGTTATTCCTGAAAATAAAGCCCTGTTCTATTCTATTCTAAAACTGTCTACCACTGGTTTCCATACACTAATACAAGTGTTGTGCGAAATGAGACCTCGGCAACAATTCGGTAGGCAGCTGGAGATTCTCAATCCGTTGCTAGGTATTGTTTCAAATTACTTCCCATATCACTTCACTGCTTTATTCCATCCTCCTTTACTTGATTGAAACAATTCGAGGGTTTTAGGAAACGATAAAAGGTCGTTTGTCGCATTTGGAGCCAAATACAACGAAAACATGTAGGTATTGTAACGTAAATAAACTTAACTTGGTTCTAATAATTTATTTCACACTTAATCTACAACTTAATTTATATTACTACGCTACTGAATAGCTCGATCGTATGGGCTCGTTCAGACTGTGTACTCCCTCTTGAGGGCTGTCTATTTATCTCCGATACAGCATTCTCGATGTTTCGAATTCTTACAGTAGCTGGCTCCCCTGTTGCTGTGCGTAGCTTCCAAGTTGTCGGTTCAATTCGTTCCGGTGTTCTGGCAAAGGAAGGTCCGAGAATTGTCCTAGTCGCACCTGTATCTAGCAGCATGGTGCAAGGCTCGTTATTGATGAGACCGTCTACGAAAACACCTCTGTTCTGTCGTTGCAGGATAGCGACATATGCGTTGTTAACCGGGGCTTGCTGGACACAGGCCGACGATTGCCCCTTCTCGTCGACCTTCTTTAGTTTTCCTGCATCGGAGTCGTGTTTTCGAATGTTGGACATTTGCTACGCACATGTCCAATTTTGCCACAATTCCAGCATCTTATCTGTCTTTTCTCAGGGAACACTTCCTTAATCACTTTCCTTATGGCAGCTTCCAAATTAGCAGGCTCCTGTAAGTCTTCCTCAATCATTCGGACTTTACTCTGGCTTTTGCAAGATTGTTTCGCTGCCTCGAATTCCAAAGCGCGTGCCAGTGCGTCTAGAGATGTGTTGGACGGGCTAGTGTCAACGCTTGTCTGGTTTCTTGGTCACGGAGTCCATCCAGGAATGCTTGAACCGCTAGTCGCTCCATTACATTTTCTGGTGTGGCTGGATATGCGAGACGAACCAAGCGTGCAATGTCAGTTTCGAATTCTTGTAAGGATTCGCCCGATTTTCGGCAGCGATTTTTCAGCTGGGAGTGGTATACGTGTTCCAAATGGGCGTGGCCATATCGTAATTCTAGATGTTTAATCAGCTGATTATAGTCCTCCTGTTCTTGGGCGGTGAGAGTTTGTAGAATATTTGTCGCTTCTCCACGTAAGGCAAGTGTCAGTGCTACAGCTCTTTCCCTGCATTCCATCCGTTTGCTTTGGCCGCTGCTTCAAACTGCCGGCGGTAATTTGCCCATGGAGTTTTTCCGTCGAACTGAGGCGGCTTCATGGAAAGCTTCCTATTTCTGAAATGATCTTGACATCTTTTATACCCTCTTGAACTTTATCCAAGTTCAAACTCAAGTCCAGCATTTCTTTTCGTTAACCATCTCTGTGGAGGGCACTATTAATTCGTTGTTCCAGCTTACTGATCGTTTCCTTTTTTTTGTCCATTTCTGCCTCGTCCCCGTCTTTGATTTTATCTACGTCCTTGTTCCTTTGCTCTCTAATTTTATCTATCTCTGTCTCAACGGTTCCCATTCTTTCTTCTAGAAAATTAGCCACACCACACAATTCTTTTTTAGGCCTTCTGTGTTTTCCAGGAACTTCTCTTCCAGGCTTCTTGAATTTTCTAGAAGCTTCTCTTCCAGATTTCTAGAATTTTCTTCAAGCTTCTCTTCCAGATTTCTAGCATTTTCTTCCAGGCTTCTTGAATTTTCTAGAAGCTTCTCTTCCAGATTTCTAGAATTTTCTTCCAGACTTTTTGAATTTTCTTCAAGTTTTTCTATTATCAGACTCAAATCACCTCCGGGAACTTCGAATAAAAATGTTTCGGGGTCCTCACCTTCTTGTATAAGTCCTTCTGCAAGTCTTTCCTGGAGTACTTGCTTTTTACCCGTTGTTTCCAGTTCCCTTTCCTCCAATTCCTGTTTCAATTCCGCTACCTTCAAGTCCGCAAGGCGCACTTTTCTTGAACACATTTTGTCTTTGACGAGGTATCAGTCTGTTTCACACGAAAAAGTTTATCAGTTTGTTAAAAATTCACTTCGCGAATTCTTTTCCACGGGCCACCAGTCTATTGTCTGTTTCACGCGAAGAGTGTATCAGTTTATATTCCCACGCACAATTGTCCACTTCGCGAAAACCGGGCCACTGTCTATTTTCTGTTTCACGCGAACAGTGTATCAGTTTATATTCCCACGCACAATTGTCCACTTCGCGAAAACCGGGCCAGTCTATTTTGGGCGTACAAAAAGGTCTATCAATTTATTTTTCTGACTATCCACTCCACGATCACTTGTTTATTTTCAAAATCTCACTTCCGACACCAATTGTGGTGAACTGCCACAATCCTGAGCCGATGGTAAAAGCAGTCTTTTCTCGATCTTCCTGAGCAAGTTCTACTTGCCAGTATCCACTCTTCAGATCAAGGGTCGAGAAAATCGTGGAACCAGCCAACGTGTCTAGGGTGTCATCTATTCTCGGGAGAGGGTAACTGTCCTTCTTCGTGACATTAATTGTAACGTAAATAAACTTAACTTGGTTCTAATAATTTATTTCACACTTAATCTACAACTTAATTTATATTACTACGCTACTGAATAGCTCGATCGTATGGGCTCGTTCAGACTGTGTACTCCCTCTTGAGGGCTGTCTATTTATCTCCGATACAGCATTCTCGATGTTTCGAATTCTTTCAGTTGGCGACCGGCGTGTTCCAATTGTTTCCAATATTGACCGTTGTTTTCCGCGGCATAGCGGCTGGATGGTTCTCGAATATCTCCGGGGATGATCTCATCGTTGTCGACGGCAACGCGTAAGGCGACAGGTCCGGCCTAGGTTCGTTACAGTATGAAAGATTTTTCTTGGTTTTTTGATAACGCAGGTGTTGATGTCTATCAGTGTCAAATTTATCGTCGGTTGAAGTACTTGACAAGAAGTTTCCTCAATAATGGTTTATACGATCCCGGAAAGGGTTGAAATAATAACGAATTTTTTTAAGAATGACGAATGCAGTAACCGTATCGCGAATGTGTTCAATGAAACGCATCCAGTACATGTTGCTAGAAAATATGTTTCAAAATTGTTCCAAAGTTTCGTCAAAAGGGATCAGTAGCCAATAACGAACCTGTTGAAGTTGCACTTTTAGGACATGTTCATGCAGACCCAACGTTAAGTACAAGAAAATTGGCTAGTATTACCAATATCAGTAGAACCAGTAACTACAAAACCTACAATATACATTTGGTACACCAATTGAATGAAGATGATTTTGATTGGCGACAAAAGTTTTGTGAAATTATGACTGCACGAATAGATGTTGATAGGAATTTCCTTCACAATCTGCTTTGATGAGTGTAAATTTTTTTTGAATTCAAATGTGAACATAATTGACGTTATTGGTCAGATGCTAATGAAGTCCACACTGAAACTCCCCGAACTGAATGTCTGAGCTGGTATTTTTTGAGGCCCTCTAATTGAACCAATGTTTCTTAATAGTAATCTGACAGGAGCATCTTATTTGGAATTAAAAAAGGTTGGGGAATTGATATTTCAACAAGACGGGACCTCACATTTTGAACATCCTGTTTTTTGATAGGATGTTCCCTGGACATTGGATTGGAAAAAGAGGTTCCGATTTAACCCTACTCGACTTTTTCCTGTGGGGTCACTTCAAAAACAAAATATATGCAACGGAACCTGCATCTCTGGAAGATTTGTGACATAGAATTGTTGACGAATACCGGCGGATAATGCCAAAAATGCTAAAAAAAATTAACAGAATTTGTATTATTGTAGAAAAACCGGTGGTAGGCAATTTGAACATTTAATTCATTGTCAACGATGATTATTCAACAGTTGCATTGTCAGCTCTGGTGTCTATTGATTGAATAAGAATGATTTTCCAAGTTTAACTTTGCATATCGACTGAATTCGATTTTTTTATTGCTTGATGTTCGGGGGAAAACTACTTTTCTTCCACATGAGGTATCACTTGCCATATGTTGCCATTTACATTTTTTGGGTTGGCGGTCACAGCACCGAGGGATGACCGGTATATCAAGTGCCTTCCATCGCGAACGATGTCCCCCTCGAAACTGGAGTTGACGTGTCCCATTGCTTTTTGATACTCCGATTCTCTCTACCCACACAGCCCCTGTTTCGTTTTCCTTTTTTTTTTATTTATCATCAAATTTGTGTACAATGTGGTATATAAAAAGTAAATGTTAGTAATATATATATATATATATATATATATATATATATATAAAAAGCATCAAATTATAGATAGTGAGCCTGTGTGTTGAAGCTTAGACCTGTTATCGTGGAATTTTAATGACAGGAAATTTCATGCACATTAATAGGTCACCAACAGATGTCAGCTTAGGCCAATCCACGACACCAATAGTCGTACTCCTAGTGCATTCTGAGTAATGCAAAACAAATAACGAGAATAAGAGAAATTTGTTACGAATCCAAGAGAGCCCACCATCCGCCTACAGCCTGTTTCATGGTTTCCCAATCATCAGGTCGGCTTGTGGTATCTTTCAAATTCATATCAAATATCTCGTAGTGATAATACCTATTGGCAAGGACAAAAATGTGAAAAGCATCAAATTATAGATAGTGACACCTATAATCTGTGCGGTGAAGCTTAGATCTGTTATCGTGCAATTTTAATGACAGGAAATTTCGTGCACATTAATAGGTCACCAACAGATGTCAGCATAAGCCAATCCACGACACCAATAGTCGTACTCCTAGTGCGTTCTGAGTAACGCAAAACAAATAACGAGAATAAGAGAAATTTGTTACGAATCCAAGAGAGCCCACCATCCGCCAACAGCTGTTTCATGGGTTCCCAATCATCAGGACGGCTTGTGGTCGCTTTCAAATTCGTATCAAATATATCATAGTGCTAATACCTACCGGCAAGTACAAAAATGTGAAAAGCATCAAATTATAGATAGTGACACCTATAATCTGTGAGTTGAAGCTTAGACCTGTTATCATGGAATTTTAATGACACGAAATTTCGTGCACATTAATAGGTCACCAACAGATGTCAGCATAGGCCAATCCATTAAAATTCCATGATAACAGGTCTAAGCTTCAAACACAGATATAGGTGTCACTATCTATAATTGATGCTTTCACATGTACTTGTTGTAGTATTTAGCACTATGAGATATTTGATACTAATTGGCACCAAAGCGTCCTGATGATTGGGAAACTCATGAAACAGCTGTTAGGTGATCTCTGATCTACATTTCTTATTCTCTTATATATATATATATATATATATATATATACAAATAGAAAAACTCAAGCACACTGAAGCACATGAAAACGAGAATAAGCACTATGAACTGAATTCAGACTATACAATTTAAAATAGATATACCTAAATGACAAGTAGTATATAAAGGCTACCTATTAGTGAATAAGTGAGTACAATACAATAAAGATTTGGATGCACTCAAGCACATGAAAGCTACAATAAGCACAACAACAACTTTATTACAAACTAAATTACAGACTTATGTTTTTCGTATGCCGAAGTTGGATTAATGGTTTACATTGTATATGTGGCACGTCAATTTGATGATACGAATAGTATTATCAGGAATGAAACACCTTTTACTATGACGGAGGAGTTTAGAAAAATGAAATATAGGTATATAGTCCAAGTTCCCAGAGCCGACAAACCTACATCATTTTAGCAAAGCTACGTTAAAGTATGCTAATATTCTGACACTTATTATATTGAGACAGCCGAGCGGTCTAAGGCGCCAGATATAAGAGATTCAAGCTCTGGATCTCGAAAGAAAACGTAGGTTCAAAGCCCTCCACTTGAAGGTTTTTTTTATTTTTCCTTTTAAAATTGAGAAATGTTTTTTTTTTCATTTGAATATTTGATCCAAATCAAGTCATTTTTCAATTTCAAGGGAAAACATTTTTAAAAAAGCCATCAGTGGTGGGATTTGAACCCACGCCTAGTGCTTAAATCTGTTAAAGCTGGCGCCTTAGACCGCCCGGCTATCTCGCTATATTAAGTGTCAAAATATTACCATACTCTAACAGCGCAAGCTCAATACCTCAATGTATTTGTTTACTCATGGTGAATAAAAACAATTTATTATTATCAAATATTATTTATAATTGAATAAAATAGTTATATTTTCATAGATATATGCGAGGATCCAGAAATCAAAGACCGGATACTGGAACTGAGGACCGAACAGGAAATCAAAAAGCAAGCAGAGGCCAAACGGAAAGTGAGGAGGTCTCAGAGCAACACCAGAACTCAGTCGGTCAGGAGAACATCTTTGCGAGATAAAGGTTTGACAGCTAGAAGAGACGCAGTGGAAGAAGCCAGGTTTAGATTGCAAGCTGAAAGTACTGTAAGTGATATAATAACAGTTTCTCTGAAATAGGTTTCTCTTGTAATTATTTTATCCATTGATTTTTATTTGACCATTTAAACAGAATCACCTTGAGATAGTAACACTTTTAGAAAATCAATATGTCATTTATCAAAAACAAGTTGTTCAACAGAAAAGTTACCGATAAACATTTTACCAGTTTTTTGTTATTCATAAAACAGAAAGAATGGGAAATAACATTTGTCATCACGAACATTTTCAGAAAAAACGTTACATTTCATTTTCATATAATAATAATAAATGGACTTTATTTTACTTGGCGGAGTTTAGATCATAGCTATTCTTCCACTCAACCAAGTGTGATTCAAATGAACAATGTCATGTACATTTATAATAACAATGATAATAAAAAATAATAATCATTGTAATGAATGTGCCTACCTCCAACATATTATTCTAATTATTGAAAGAATATTTACAGTCAAGAAGAGGTAACAAATGCAAAACGATCAAAGAAAGAGAGTGCATTTAATGCACTCATAGAATCAGCCTAATATAATATCAAATAAATTATTTCACCTTATCATTATACAGTGACAAAAACGTTGGTACCTATAGCATATGAAATAAAAATAAAAAGAGAGATTGCGGAATCAGAGTTCCCAAAAAATAATTTAAATGGAAACAAAACTTTCATAAAAACAGAAACAAAAAACAAAAATTTTTTATATGAAGATTACCTGAATTTATTACTGAATCTGTCATTCCAATATCCTAACTAATAAAATGGTATGTAATTAATTTTTTTGTTTGGTATCTGCATTATTTTTAAACACACACACATATATATATATATATATATATATATATATATATATATATATATATATATATATATATATAGAGGGTGGGGCACCCCATACGACACGGGCCCTGTAAACCAAATATTTTTTCGAGAATTTCTCCATTTCATCATATGTATATTGATTAAGGCTGCAAAAGGAAATTATTTTGGAGTCTACAGGGTGTCTCAAAAAAGTGTGACATATCAAATTGTGTTTTTTTAAATGGAACACCCTGTATTCCGTTACACTTTTGAATAGGTCGGGAAAAAATAATATGATTTCATATGGTACTATGTACCTAACTATAACCGTTCTCGAGTTATTGATTTTTTTATGAAAATGCTAGGTACAATTGGAAACTAAATAACATCGAAATGTATTGAAATCATCCCTTCAAATTCTGACCAAGCATAAAAGAGGTTCTGGGCTATTGATTTCGATAAAACCCGTTTCTCAATATTATACAGAATGTTCGAAAATCATTGTCACTTTTTCATAACACCCTGTATTTTTTTGGTCTGAACAATATAAAATTCAATTATCTTTCATTTCATATTGGGGTTCCCTATACCTAACCTAAATAGTTTTTCAGATATTGGCTTTTTCAAATAGTAGTTCTTATTTCAATGCATTCTTTGAATCAAGATAGCTTTGAAACGACATTTATTTGATTTGCTCACAGAATTCTCATTGAGAGTTGTTATACTTCACTTCATCGAATATATTTACTGTTCACTAAAATGAAGTTATCATTTACGTTCATATTCTGACAGTAGTTCATTAAACAGACTATACAATATTTTTTAATTATTCAACTGAAACAACAACAAAATATGAAACGTATTTAATTCAAAGTAGGTGATCGAAATGACGACCATCCTGTTGAATACAAAGAGCCACTCTCTCTATGAAAGACTTCCTAACATTCAATAACATTTGAGGCGTCACTCTTCAAAAAGCATCCCTTATTCTCTCCTTCATATTTTCCAGTGTGGTTGGAGGAGTGTCGTAAACCTCATTCTTCAAGTATCCCCATAGGAAAAAATCGAGGCAAGTCAAATCTGGTGATCTCGCAGGATGATTTTGTGATCCTCCCCTACCAATCCATTTATTCGGAAAGCACATATTCAAAAACTGTCTGACACTGAATTTGAATTGTGCCGGAGCTCCATCCAATTGTAACAACATCCGTTGTCTGATATTTAGGGGCACATTCTCCAGAAGCTCAGGCAGATCATCTCTTAAAAATTAAAAAAAAAAATATTCAAGTTTCCATAAAAAAAGTAGGGTCCTATAACTTGTGTTCCTATAATTCCTCCCCACACGTTAACAGACCATCTATTCTGGTGATCCAGAGTGCGGAAAAAATGAGGATTTACATCACTATAATAATGGAAGTTGTGTCTGTTCACTAAGCCATTGTTATGAAAAGTAGATTCATCAGAAAATAAAATAGAATCCAAAAAATGTTCATCCTCACTAAACTTGTCCAGAACCCATATACAAAACTCGATTCGTCGATGGAAGTCTATTTCATATAATTCCTGGTGCATCTAAATACGGTACGGGTGAAATTTGTATTTTTTTATTACCATAGAAATGCTCCGTCTGCTTATCCCTGTATCTTTCTCGATCTTACGTTGACTCGTATAGGGTTTTCTATGATTGATCCCATAATAAGTAATTCATTTTCCTCATTTCCAATGATAGGTTTTGGTCTATTTGCCTTTTCATAAGCTACACTTCCAGTCCTACGAAATTGATGTAACAATCGTTTGAAAAACAACTTTTTTGGATGATTCCGGTCTGGATATTTTTGGGCATACACCCTCAACACCAAAAGGCAATTCTCTAAACACTCACCAATCGCTAAAATCATATCTATCCGCTCTTGAATGGGATAAGTTTTCATTTTCGACGCTAATAATTCAGTGAATGTTTTGAATAACGTAAAACACAATAACTGTCAACAATAATTCTTTCAACAAGTTGAATAAATGTCGTTTCAAAGCTATCTTGATTCAAAGAATGCATTGAAATAAGAACTACTATTTGAAAAAGCCAATATCTGAAAAACTATTTAGGTTAGATATAGGGAACCCCAATATGAATTGAATTTTATATTGTTCAGACCAAAAAAATACAAAGTTATCTTCGTCCGAAATTATAAAAAATGATTTTTGAACATTCTGTATAATATTGAAAAACTGGTTTTATCGAAATAAATAGCCCAAAACCTCTTTTATGCTTGGTCAGAATACGAAGGGAAGATTTCTATACATTTCGATGTTATTTAGTTTCCAATTGTACCTAGCATTTTCATAAAAAAATCAATAACTCCAGTACGGTTATAGTTAGGAGATCATATTATTTTTTCTTGACCTATTCAAAAGTGTAACGAAATACAGGGTGTTCTATTTAAAAAAACACAACTTTGATATGCCACACTTTTTTGAGCCACCCTGTAGACTCCAAAATAATTTCCTTTTGCAGCCTTAATCATCAAAAGGAGAAATTCCCGAAAAAATTAATGGTTTGGTTTACAGGGACCGTGTCGTATGGGGTGCCCCACCCTGTATATATATTTGAGTGACTATGAGAAAGTGTTTCAATTGTCCAAAAAATTGAAACTGATATTTATTTGGGAGTTCGTTGCAGATTTGAATACAATTTACTTTGATGTTTTTTTTCATGAATATTTGCAGAAGTTTCTTCGATGTTCAAAATTAAGAGGAGCACATGTGCATAGAACCGGTGACCACAAATGAAGTGATAGATCTAGCCAAAGAACTCAAAAACAAATACAGTGCTGGTTATGATGAAATATCAACCAATTTAATAAAAGCTTGTATAAATGAGATCAACGCACCACTTAGTCATATCATGAATAATTCTTTTACCTTTGGAATTTTCCCCGACCAACTGAAGATAGCATCAATAAAGCTCATCTGGAAAAAAGGAGATCCAGAATTACAAGAAAACTATAGGCTAATAAGTTTGTCAACATATTTCGCTAAATTATTTGAACTGTCAATGTGCAAAAGACTGATGAATTGTATGTCAAAATTTAATCTATTCAGTGAAAGTCAGCATGGCTACCTGAAAGCAAAATCGATAAACACGGCAATTTTTCACTTCATCCATAAAATCATCATAGCATTTGAAAAGAAACAGTTGGCTCTAGGGATCTTCCTAGATCTATCAAAGGCGTTTTATTGCCTAAACCACACAATTTTGCTAGAAAAAATGAACAAATATGGCATACGTGGAAATTGCCTAAATTGGTTCACTTCATATCTTTCTAGATGTGAACAAATGGTCCAAATACAAAAAGACCGCAAAATCTGTAGGTCATCTGACACAGACTCAAATATAGGAGTGCCTCAAGGCAGCATCTTTGGACCTGTTCTATTTATCATCCATATAAATGATCTCAACGAAATTAGGTCAAAGGATAATCAACATATCATCAACTACGCAGATGACTCCAATCTGTTGGCCACTGCAAATTTTTTTGATGAGGTAAAGGTAGAAGGAAATACTTTTTTTGGAAAAGCAAAAAACTATTTCGCAGAAACTGAGATTGTTTTAAATGTAGATAAAACAAATGTGAGATTATTCAGAACTAGACAATCCACAGTCCAGTGCTCTGTTGACATAACTCTAAACAGTAACCGAATGAATTTTTCTGAAAACGTAAATTTCCTGGGATTGTATATAAATGAGCATCTAACCTTGGATATCCATTTAAACTACCTAAGCTCTAAACTAAACGAAACCTGTTATGCAATGAGAATAATTAGCAAATATGCCACTGAGAATGTGATGAAAATTCTATATCACGCAAATTTTTAATCGACAGAAACTCAGAAAATATTTACCACCCATAAAAGGGCCATCCGTATAGTATATCGAATGGGTTACAATGAAATCTGTCGAGTAACATTTAAGTCAAATAAGATTTTTACCATTTTTCCTTTGTTTTTATTAGACATATATATATATATATATATATATATATATATATATATATATATATATATATATATATATATATATATATGATATCCTCATCTTCCTCTTCAATATAATCCAGCTTTCACTATACAATATATATATAATACAAGATCAGAACAAATGAACTATCAACTACATAGAAGGTTCCACACTGTGTGAAACTGTTTAACAAATTACCCATTCATATTAAGAAAATAAATACCCTAACCTAACATAATATAAAAAACTGTTGCTAGACATTGAACCATACTCTCTGGACGAATATATGAACCTATGAAACATACTTCCCTGACACCATTCCAACCTAAGTTTCTACAATTTTAGTGTTGAATCATTGTGAACTTTCTTTGAATATTATTATTATTATTGCTTCCTTTTCAGCATTTCTAATAATATCAAGAGTTTAATTTTGATTCCAATGCTCTTTTATGCCAAATATTATTGTGTTTTTCTTTATTTTGTTACGCTCATTCAGTTCTTCGATGATCTGCTATTATTGGGCTGATCAGATTTTGTGTCTTTAACGTTTTTTATTTCGTTTCTCAAAGTTTCAACCTCAGTTCGTAGTTCTTGTACTAGCTGAATCATTGTTGTTAACTGTGAGAAGCCTGTATTGCACTCCTTGCAGAAACATTTCAGAATTCTTTATTTGAGTGGCATTTTAGTTCAGATGCTGTTAATCCTGAGCATTCTGATGCTGCATGTGTTGGTTTCCTACATATCTCTAAAAGAGGTTCATTCTCATTAATTTCTTGTTTGCAAGCACAAGGTCTCATATTTTTGGCTTGGTCTACAATAATTAAAAAAAAACTGCTTCGGGTTGGATTCACGGAATCTTCGTTTTTTGTTTGCCTGACTTATTTTTTTTGCTGCTGCTTCCACGAGTTTGAAATGATGCAGTTTTCATAAAGAAGTTTGCATAACAAACTAAGTATCAAGAAGAATGTTAATGAGGGTGTAGGCAATATCTTGCTTGATGTGTGGAACAAGAAATAACTTATTTTCGGATCACTTTTCCGGTTAAAAATCGAAGAAACTTGGGAGCTAATTTAAAAACGAACTGTTCACACCTACTGTTTCACACACATCACACATTAAAGAACCATTAATAAGGTAAATTCACCTGTTTATGCATTGACCTATTGATAACCCAATTTTCGACTTAATTTGTTTCCAATACAACCAAGTTGTTTGTTGGGATAACATATACATTATCCCACACATGTAGTGACACAATTTTTTTTGTTTCATGTTGAACCTTTGCAACAAAACAAAGTAGTATTTAATTACAAAATTCAGATTTGAATAAAAATTGTATTTAGGCAAAAAATAAATGAATGAATGAATTTTTGCCTATTTTTTTAATTAATGGTTACATAGATGAAAATTATTCAAATATTCAGAGGATAGTTTCAGCTCCTAAGTATTCAAATTTTGGAAAGAATTTGACACGAAAAGAAACATCATTAAGAAAAAAAATACCTAACGTGATTTTTTTTTTTATTGATGTGCCTAAGCCTGGAAAATTGTATTAGTCTCTTATCGATACTCTTTGAGATATGACTTGTTATAATAGGTGTAGTTTTTACTGCCTGGGGTGCAAAATTCAGAAGTGAAAAAAATACCAAGTGAAAAGATTTAAAAAAATTAAGTATTCTGGCGATTTTTATAAATTACCCGTTTTCTTAACAAAAATATTCTAGGAAGAAGTTTTACCCACTTTTGATTCGAATTTTCTTCTTACCTACCACTGAAATGAAACCCGCATTTAAAAAAATGAATTCTCCTATTACCGATACTCTTTTAGATATAACCTATTTAGTAATAGGTGTAGTTTTTACCAAAATTCGTACATGAAAAAAATATTTTCAGTCAAAAGTATTATTATTTCAGTTCATTTGTAATTAATTATAATTGTAGATTATACCATCTCGTATTTTACATTATATATTTTTCATTCTGCCCTTCAGAAACTGTCACAAATATATTTATTTATGTTACATTTTGGGCAAAACAAAATTGAAATTATTTAAGAAAGTTTTCCCTCATTGAGACATCATTATTGAAAGGCAATTAATTGTAAATCTCCATGGAATATGATCAACTAACCAGTATGAATTTAATTATTTCCAATCAGTGATTCCATAATTAAATAAATAACCGAGGTAAAAATCAAGAAAGTCTGTTAAGAAACAACAATTTAAAATGCAATTCCTCTCCAGTTGCAACTGAACTCACTCAGTGTGTAACATTCCTTAGGTGAAACTGATTATGTTATTAATACAAAAAAAAATGTTATTCTGTGAATGTTCCCCATTAGGATTATTGTTATTCGAGCATAAAGTGATTGATTCTGTGGACTCCTTCTATTATGAAGAAGAAAAGAACGGGAGTAGTTTGTTTATCATATAAAGTGAGTGATCATGAATAATAAATACTTTATTATGAAGAATATCTCCTAGAACAGGCAGATAATTTCCAAAATATGTTTGCTAAGGATTTTCAGTTCCTAATTTACTAGATTTTGGTAATATTCATGAAACCTTTTACTTTTTCATAATAAAAAACTTATCCCTTCGCACCAAATTCTAAAATTGAAAAATAGTTCTCAAAAACACAACAAAGTAGTATTTAATTTTAGTTACAATATTTTTCGTAGAAAAATGGACCCTGAATCCATGTTTATTATTAGAACAAATTCACTTAGATGTGGGTCAAAAACTTTTTGGGTTACCAATCATTTTAACCTTTCAAAAACAATATTGTTATCAAATATATGATTTTTCATCTCGTTACAGGGTTTGGATAATCCCGATACGAACGGCGCTGTTACAACGACCCCCAAAGCAATTATTAACAATAACCATATACCAACCTTGAGTACAAATACTTCAAACGAACACAGCTCCGACAATGTTCAAGACATCGAACAGACTGCACTCCAAATAACGGAAGACAGGAAAGCCCCAGAAGGTAAGCTGGTAATAGAAATAAGGTCCAGTTGAAATTGGTTGAGCAAGAAGAATTATGTTTTTATATTATATTTATTTGTGATTCGAAGTGGTCAAATATCTCTCTCGAGTTTTGTGTGTGTTGTTCTGGAAGTATATGAGTACAAATACATGATTCAATATCTGTTCAGCCATATCAATTTATTTATTTTTACGGATAAATCATTCTATTTTGTACATTAGCAATTAATTTAACCCTTTTGCTGCGGCTGCCGTATCTATTAGGACTACCGGCACTGAGCTCTTTTAAACTTATTTGATTCTTGCAATTATATGTACTTCCCGCAGCTAACTGCAGAACGAAAAAAGTTATGAAACATTCAAATGAATAGATTCCGGTTTCAAAACGATTAAAACAATTTAATATATGGGACATTCACATTTTATAAAAAATAATTTTTCGATAAATACGTATATACATATCACGATTTTGTGTAAAATTTGATTAATAAATGTCTACAGGCCAGAAAATATTCCTCGGTATTATAGAGCTCTAGGTTACATAAACATTCTCTGACACATTTCAGAAATCTGCTAGCCACCACAATATCTTTTATATCTTGTGGGAGGTTATTATAAAATTTCATTGCACTAGATGATGCTCCATTCATATACGGATTTTGCATGAATGGGATATGAGAAGTCTTTTTTTTGTCTTGTTTCGTAAATATGTGTTTTGCGATGTATGTCAAAAAGTCCAGGATTACTGGTACTTAATGAATTTAATTAATTCGAAAATATAGATTGCTGACACAGTCAGTGATTTGTTTAACTTAAAAATTCCTCTGCAGGAATCTTTTGTGTTCATATTGAAAAGTATCCTGATAATTTTTTTTGACATAGGAAAACCCTGTTCATCCCATTACTTGAGTCCCATATGATCATTCCTAGTCTTGTAGCAGAGTAAAAATTCGCATAATATACTGCTGTTAGTGCTTCAAGGTCAACATTTTTTTAAGAACTCTCATGGCGTATCTTACCGAGGATAGTCTATTGCAAAGATAGTCTATCTGACTAGTCCAACTCAAAGTGTCATCAATGTGAATACCTAGAAACTTCACTGAAGTATTACAGATAATTTTTTGATAGTCCCTAGTTATATTTTGTGGTGTTTCTATACTGCTATTGATTTTAAACATGATACAATCTGTTTTTTCACTTATTCTCTAGAAAAAAATATTTGGATTGTTCTATTATTTTGCTACAATTTTTTATGATATCTGGTAAGTTTGCACCTGTTATCAAAAGGTTGGTATCATCATACGCTAGAATTTCGAGCTAAAATCTCAAAGAATGGCAAGTGAATGGGAAAAAGTGATGAAAGTATTGAAAGAAGAAATTGTAAAAAATCGAAAAGAACTCAAATCTGCTATTGAGGCGTCTGAAGCCAAACTATTAATGAAGATAGTAGAACTCAACTATCGAGTAAACAACGTGGAAATTGAAAATAAAATTCTACATAATAAATCGAAGCACTGGAAGTAACTTGTAAGAAAAATAATATCGTTATATTTGGGCTAGGAGACTCTCAGGAAGTTGGCACCAGCCGTCTGTAGAGAACTCAACAAATTACTGGACGTTGACGTCCAGGCATCAGATTCAAATAATTTGTATAGAATAGGAAATAAGAATAAAAACCCGGTCAAAGTTGAGTTCATCTCATATTTGAAAAAAATTGAATAAAAACTGCAAAAAGTTAAAAGGAACCAGCGTTGGAATATCTAATGATCTAACATATAAACAATGCTGCGAGAATAGGCACCACCTGAATGATGCAAGACAACATAATTTTGATAACTCATATATAAAAGGAAACAGGTTGTACATCAACAACAGAGCTTCTACCGTCGAGGAACTTGAAGAAAAGGAGAATACAGACACTACAGGAAGAAAACCAAAAAGTGCTCCGTCGACCCCAACTTCACGAAACATCCATCCTGTAATCCAATCAGAAACAGACAAAAATCCAACAGAAGAAAATACTGGCCAAGATGTGACACCGAAGGACACCTCTCAAGAAAAAGAAGACAAAATTACTCCGTCGAAACCTGAAAGTGATAAAAAGGTGATAAAGACATCCGGTCCCCCACAACAAAAAGACAGAATTAAGAGTTTAAGATCAGGTGCTCGATCTTAGTATCACTAGGAATAGAAATTTAATGATACTTCATATATTGAGATTGAAATACGTTCATATTCATGTAAGTCTTAATTTATTTATCCTATTTATGTTCATCATTGAATTAATAACAAACTACAAAGGGATATACATAGATCTATATATCAGAGACTGTAATTATGTGGCGGTAGATACACTCGTAATTGATGATCTTGAAATATTGAATAACACACTAATTGAAAAAAAATGTCATGACAACCTCAAAGTAGTACATCAAAATATTAGAGGTATTGGAAAAAATTTGGATGAATTTTTATTAAATATTGATCAGATCTCACAAAAATTTGACATCATGGTTCTATCTGAAACTTGGAAAGTGTATGATACTAACATCTTTGATATAGCAGGATATGACCTGCTTTATAGTGGAGAAGGAATCAATCAAAACGATGGAGTAATAGTTTATATCAATAATAGTTTCAGTTATAATTATGATATAGTCAAAATTGGAGAAAGTACAACTATAGAAATAAAAATAACACATAACAAAAAACAAATACTCTGTAACTGCCATTTACCGACCACCGGAAAGCAATAAAGAAAATTTCATTGAGTATTTAAGGGAATACCTAGAGAAAACAAAAAATTATATTAAAGATCATCAACTATTAATAGGTGATATAAATATAAACACAAATCTGGATGAAGATGTTGTCGTGGTAGAGTATCTCAACACCTTAAGTGTATCTCACACCGATGATAACAAAGAATACCCGGGAACAAGGTGACACGGGATCTTGTATTGATCATATTCATTTGAATAGTAGATCTGATGATATAATTGAAGGCTCGCTATCCATAATTTATAGAACGACCATAACAGATCATTTCACCCAAATACTGTGCTTACCCATACATATTGAACGCAAAAAAAAGTCTATTAAATTCAAAAAAATATACAAATTATACGAAGCTAAAGGATGAACTATCTACCTATGAGTGGTCAGAATTATATGACATAAAAGATGTAAAAAGAGCAACAACCTTTTTCATTGATCTCTTGACTTCAAAAATAGAAAAACATACTAAAATCATAAAACAAAAACACAACGAGAAACAACGACAGGAATGGGCTACACCAGGTCTGATAAAATCTATAAACAAAAAAAACGAAATCTACAAAAAATATCGGTCAAACCCACAATTATACAGAAATGAGTTTAGGATCTATCGCAATCAGCTTAATACATTGATTAAAAACAGAAAACAAAACTTCTATAAAGATAAGATACAAAAAAATTCAAAATCATCAAAACAACTGTGGGATACCTTGAAACAATTGGAAAAACCCAATGCAAAAAGAGATATCGAAGAAATTCGTAACGATATAGGGGAAATTGTAACTGATGAGATACAAATTGCTAATATCTTCAATGAACACTACGTAAAGGTAGGTAAAACATTAGCTGAGAAAATAATCAAACCAACTATGCCTCCGCCTAAAAATAAACCAATCCTCCATATTTTTTCACCCAGTAACAGGTGAAGAAAATGTAGAAATTATAAGTCAATTAAAGAATAACAAATCACCAGGAATTGACTCGATCAGAGCTGAAACACTGAAAAACATAATCCAGGAAATAAAAACGCCACTAATACACCTGATGAACGAAATACTGAAGGAAGGCATCTGTCCATCAGAATTTAAAACAGCTGTAGTCAAACCAATATATAAAAAAGGCAATAAATATGAAGTGCAAAATTATAGGCCCATTTCCTTGATATCGGTTTTCGCTAAAGTTTTTGAAAAAATAATTAAAAGTCGAATGGAAAACTTTCTGGAAAGAAACCAACTACTCTCCGAACGTCAATTTGGCTTTAGGAAAGGCAAATCAACACAAGATGCTATACTACATTTGACTACAAAAATATATGAAGCAATGGATAAATGTAAACCCTCCCTGTGTGTCTTTCTCGACTTATCGAAAGCTTTCGATACTGTAAGTCATTTACAATTGCTTGAAGCGATCGAAAATATGGGAATTTGCGGTACCCCGCATGGACTTATGAAAAGCTACTTACAAAACAGAAAACAATATGTTGAAATAAAAAGAACTAGAAGTGATGAGAAAGAAGTCGAATATGGTGTCCCACAAGGAACAGTGCTAGGACCAATACTGTTTACGATTTATATCAATAATATTCTCACCATGAGTACCACTGGAGATTTAATTAGTTATGCAGATGACACTGCCATATTTTATCAGGATGATAATTGGGATGATTTGAGAATAAAGGCAGAAAGTGACCTTGCTCAAATTCTGACATTATTTAATCACAAATTACTAACGATTAATACAGACAAAACAAATTTTATACCATTTACATCATACAAAAGTAATCTGCCATCATACACACTCTTGAATATTAAAAATAGTAACATATCAATAGAATCTAGAAATTACATCAAATACTTGGGTGAAACAATAGATAACCATCTCAGATGGGACATACATATTAATAATGTAAGAAAAACTATTAGGGGCTTCTTATACAAATTAAAATATTACAAAAAAATATTGGACAATTACCACCTGAAAATCATATACTCGGCACTTGTTGAATCTAGATTGCAATATGGAATTTTAGCATGGGGTGGAGCAGCTAGTGTACATTTAACTAAACTTGAAAATCTACAAAAGCGCCTTCTGAAAATCATGTTCAGTAAAGACCCCACTTATTCTAGTGAATCTCTATATGCAGAAGTCCTGAGTATTCGTCAAATATTGTTTTACAATCTAATCCTCCACCTTTATTCTCACAAAGCTCTTCTTGAAAACGTGGATCATAGATACTTTACAAGACAAAAAACTGGAAACTTCATGAAAATACCTTTATCAACAAAAAAAATTGGACAGAGAAGCTTTACTTACCTTTCTGTCGAAGCGTTCAACTTTCTACCCGAAAAACCTAAAAATGAAGTATTTTTTAATAAACTCGCGCAATATGTACAAAAAGAAACTTAAAAAATTTATACTTGGCACCAATTTCAAGATCATTAGCAGTCTACTGTCATAGAATGCCTATCTCGGAAATACAAACTTCTAATATCTCAATTCTATTCAATTTGAGATTATGCACAAAGAAAATATATAATTGTTTAAATAATAACACATACTTTTTGGCAAGGAAAAACCTATGCGCGGCTCTAGCTATTGTGGGTTTATTACTTACATTAAATTGTATAGTGCGATAATTGATAATTAGTTGGACAAGAAAATTTTCCCATTTTATTTTATTTTTACCATTTTATACTACATATTATCACTCTCAAATGTAATTTTATTCTAATATGCCTCAAGAATGTATGATAAAGTTGACTATGTAACTGAAATTAAATCAAACTTACCATTTTACTGTCTTAGACATCATGTTAAAAAATTTTAATGGCCATTTTATTATGTGATTCAACTACTTGATCATCTGCATGACATATGCTATATTTTAATGTGTGTCAACATGAGAAATATTAATCTTACATATTGCCATTTTAGATCTAATATTATAATTATTACCCTCATTGATTATGTTATTACTTTAAGTGTCTGGATTAACTGCACACATACCCTGTCATGCCCTACGTACAGATCTTTATCTATTGTAGGGCAAACAATTTATTCCCCTTCATCCTTTGGTATGTTACCTACATCTATGCTATGAATCAAAAGGTAAATGAATTATTATTATTACATTTTATTCACTTTCCAATTATTACTGTAGTAGTATTGTAAGGTTTGAATATTGATTGCAGTAGATGTAGGTAACATAAATCATGAAATCATTAATACTATTTTATTTTATTAAAGTGAATACTTACTCTGCACACAGCCATTAGGCTTTGCAGATTCCTTTTGTTTATTTGCTACATTGTATATGTATTGTCAATTATTGTGCAAATAAACGTTATTATTATCAGCATAGTTAATCATGTGAGCAGTGTTTATGTCTGCTATAACATCATTGATAAATATAATGAACACTATTGGACCAAGTATACTAACTACCCTGTGGGACTCCCATAGACACGCTCAAAGCCTGTGATCTAGCTGTATTATCTTTTTGATTAAGTTCTACTATTTGCTTTCGGTTTTCCAGGTATGAATTGAACCAGGCGTAAGAGTTTCCACAAATTCCATATTTATAAAGTTTCTGCAATAAAATATTATGATCTATACAATCAAAGGCCTTAGATAAATCCTTGAAGATTCCTTGTCCATTGCATCTAGGACTTCATTACTAAAGTAAACCAAAGCAGTTTCAATAGACTCATTTCTCAGATAGCAATGCTGGTTCTTAGAAAAAATGTTGAAATTTTAAAAGAAATTCATTAATCAATTAGCCATTGCTATTTCGATAATTTTCGATATACATGTCAGTAGACTGATTGGCCTGAAGTTAGATATGTCTGACTTGTTTCCTTTTTTGTGAAGTGGTTTCACTATTGCTATCTTCAGTTCATCTAGAAAAACTCCGTCCTCTCTGGAACGATACTTCCACTTTGGCACCAAAACAATGACTAATTAGATTCATATGGATCGCTGGACGTCTATCGGCGTTCTGTAGAAATTTCTCTTCACCCTTCAGAGTGGGAGAAGCACCTCAGTGTTGAGATTTTGTACGTTACTAAAACCGGCGAAATTCTAATGCTATCTTTGTTGAATGTGGCGTAACTATCCGTCTTTAACATTTTTAATGAGATTTAAAACACCAATAAATGTTATTTTTGTTGATACAGCTCAATTTTATACGCCGGACGGCGTTCTAGCTGAATTTACCAAGCCAAAGATGACGCCGATCGACGTTACTGTCCTTCGACATGTTAAATAAATCTTATTATTTTAAAATTATTTAACTTAAAAGTAATTGTTGTAAGACTTTTTACGACTTCATTGTATTTAGCATTCCAAAATTTCCATCTTGTAGTACTTAATGATTATTAATTATTTTAACAATATATGTATTTTCCTAGTTCTTTTAGTATTATATTATTTTGTTGATTGATTTACTGTTTATATCTCCGAAATTCTGAAGTTAAATCTATGAAAAACATGAGTTGACCGAAAGTTAACGGGAAAACTCTGTCAATAATCCTGGGTTGTGATCGTTTTTTTTTTATGTTAAAGGTAAGGATAATGACTCCATCCAGGAACAAGTCGGCGACGCCAAGGAGAAAACCTACTCGACAGACGTCAATGGCAAAGTCACAGTGCATGTCGTGGTGACTATAAACGGCAATGGTACCTTAGCAGATCTCAAAAAACAGAGGATGCAAATTAGGAATAGTAGCAATGACGTAAGCAGTATTACATCACCTGTTGGCAGCATTTTGGAAAACGACTCCAATCCGCGAGCCACTACAGATATAGTTAGATTTACCGGTGATACACTGGAAGAAAATATAGAATACTCGAAACCGAAAAGATGTTGCGTAATACAGTAGGTTGTGAAACACCACCATTTTTCTAGGCTTTTTTGGTTTATACACTGATAGAGTTTTAGATATATATATATTTTTCATAGAGTAGAAAGATAGGTACTTAAATATCCGATAGTGACATTCTCACATCTTATAAGTATTTTCTTACACTTTCATCGAAGTGATTGGAGATTTTTTTATATTTCCAATGATTTAAATGTCGAGTTGGTCCGGGATAGAATATTTACACACGTTTCTGGACTATTTCCACCAATAGTTCCGACCATTTTCATTGATAAAGAATACGGCTTAGTTTGAAGCTGCTTCTTGTGTGCCTGAGGCATTTTTTGAATGATCTGCTCACATTTCAAGGAGACGCCAGAGTTTGAGTTCAAGTGAATTCACTCTAGTCGGTAAGTGGAGAAGATACATTGCCCAGAATTTGGCTTCTTCTTCTTCGCACAAGGTGGGCCGGTTCCGAAGGAATGGGTCACTCTGTAAAGCTGAAACTTTCCCTAATTAGTCATTGACTTGAGATGAAGTACAAAGCATTACGAATTCGACTGAAAACAGACTCCCACATTTCGACATAAGAAGCTCATCTGGTTAGATAAGTTCCGCTGTGATTAACTCAATAGGAAGGTCACTTAATCAGAACTTAATAGTGGCTTACTCTGGAAAATCTATAGGAAAAGTTCTTGGCCTTAGGTCATCTCATAATTTGGAGAGTTTCATTTTCAGCTTCAATAAAAAAGTAGTTGTGCAAGATTAAGTCATTGCTAATTGTGTATTATTCATTTTTAAAGCCATATTCTAGTTTTCTCCAGTACAATATTAAATACCCAACTATGAATTACCTTCTGCATCGTTAGATAATGTTTTTTTTTTAGTTTTTATTCAGTCTGAAGATCAACCTTTTTTAATCTAGTCATAAATGGAGAGAGAGGACATCTTGCAGATTATTTTTTTGCATTATTACAAACCATACAACTTTAATTAATTGTATATTTTTAAATGAGCCCCGTAGATTCTTTAAAAACCTGAACCTTAATTAATTAATTAATACAACCAGTTTTTGCAGTTTCTCATTTAATAATTGTTTAATATATCCTACATTATATCAGATTTCACATGTGAGATGAAAAAAATTATCGTTGCTACAGTTACTAGAGTTGCCTTTCATATATTGCGAAAAATTGACAAAAACAAAATATTCTCCCTGTTATTCGATACACTTTTGCATATGCTGAAACCAGCTTTCATTGCACTCTTGCTATGGACTTGGAGCATGGGGGAGGAGTTTAACGTGCAGCGCCGCAGTGGCGGAATCGGACAATCTGGTCCAGACAGTATCACTTATCCCCATTTACCGCTGTGATAGAAAGGGTGTCTGTCTACAAAGTCACAAATGTCAAAACGGCATTTGTATTGTGATTTGGCGGGTAAAAGCTTCGTATCAAAGAGAGGCCCAGTGTCGAAAGTATAATAAATGAACGATTCGGCCGTAAATAACCTCAAATCAAATGTTTGGACGTCCCTCGGTGAGCGTTTCCAAAACCGGGGCTCAATTTAATTGGAAGGTTATACATGCCGAAGCACAACGCAACCACAGTTTTCACGTTTGTAACAAACAAATTTAAACTGTTGCACTTTAAAAACACTCTATTTATCAAAGCGGCAAATACGGATAATTTGCGCTATCAGGAGTAATTCGCCCGATTCCGCCACTGCGGCGCCACTTACAAAAGTGCTCCAAATCCATAGATTCTTTTCGAGTGGGGCGATAATCGCCATTTCCACTGCGACCTTCTCAGATCTATTGTGGCTCGATCCTAATTAGATTAAGTCTTTGGGCTCTAGCAGCCCGTAATCCATATTGTAGAATCTTGACCCTCGCATCTGTACAAAATGTGCTCTGCTGTTTCTTCCTCGTCTTGGCAAAAGCAACACTCTGCGCTCTCCGCAAGTCCGAAGATGCTTTCGCAGTCTACAGTGGCCAGTCAGCAGTCCTGTTATAATCCTCAGGTTTTTCCTATTCAGTTCTAACAGGGCTGCAAAATGCCTTCGAATGGACTTGTCCCACTGTTTCATACCAGTACTCGCGTTTTTTTTCGATTGGTGCAATCTAAAAATTCTTCTTTGATATTCCGAAGAAAGGCTCTGGTCCTAGAACTCCTTCCTAGTGCCTTCTTTTACCAGAAGGTCGGCTTTCTCATTTCCTTCAAAGCTCTGACTGTGCTCCATGTACTCCGGTCCCAACTCCGTCTTCTGTTTTGTGTACCATTGTAGATTGGCCCTTGTGAGTCCTCTTTCTTTCCTCTACCATTCATCTCTTCCCGAAAGGACAATCTCATAGGGTCTGTCAAAGTTGTATAGGGGGATCATTGTGTCGATGGTATTGCTAGAATCGGATTGAATTTTATCTCGTTTTCGATCTTGCGACAACTTCCTCCCCTATCATTCATTGACCTCAACAACCTAAGCAAATGTGCAACGGAGGGATATTGAGGGGGACTTCCATTGCTGCTGTCGAGGTGGCAGACATTGCCCCTGCCATGATCAGACATGCCTGCCTCTGGAGTTTGTTGAGCGTTTCTCATGCACTCTTCTGTGCCCCTTTGCTCCACCAGACGACCACTCCATAGGTGACCATATGTCTTACCACTGTGAGGTAAAGCCAGTACATTTGTTTGGGTTGCATTCCCATTGTTTTCCCACAGATTCTTCTTCGAGTCCATAGGGCTTGCCTTGCTCTGTTGGATCCTTTTCTAGATGAGCATTCCACGTGAGTTTGTTATCTAGAATTACCCCTAGGTATTTGACTTCTTCCTTGAATGGAATTGTTTCGCCATAGAGGACCGGCTTTCTTAGTGAATCTAGCTTCTCCTTCTGGTGAATTATACTATTACTTGTCTTGCCATAGGGAAAGAGTTATCTCCAAACATCAAACGCCTCTTGCCGCATCGAAAATGTTCTGCACATGTGGAAACAAAAAGAAATCACTGGGTATTGCGCATCGTTTTTTCTTAATTTTTCAAGGTAAAAAAATTGTTGTATACCAATCCGAATTGACCACTCTTTGGTTTCCTAAAATCACAGTTGTGATATGTTCTTTCCAAAAAACTTGCTTTGTGCACAAATGACTTTTGTTGGGTCTGGCTCATCTTGGATGCCCATATAGTCGACTGCTATTTAGTTTCTGGGTCATACGCATAAAGCCAAGATTCATCACCTGTGAAGGTGTTAACGAATGGTTTTTGAAGTACTGTGATTGCATTCCTGGAAAATTTCTTGTGACCAATATACACGAGCCTTTTTGTTGACCTTCAAATTAGGTGAAGCAATATGGAATGTATGCCCAAGGATGCCTGAATTTACGATAAGTTACGTGACAATCTTGCTTATCAATTTGCACAATTGATTTTTTTGGACAGCCTTCTTTAGATTTATCCCCCAATGAACTACGGCGATAATTTAATTCATTTCAATGATTACCCAGTGGCTTTAAGTAGTGCTTCATCGCTGATAACCATAGTGAGTTGTTCGAAGCACTGTCAAAAGTCATAAAAAATCATCGCACAAAAATGTTTACAAGTCAATTAAATTTATTGTGCAAGACGAAATTTTTAAGTCAAACAAAACAAGTATTGTCCGTATGACAAACTGGTTTTACAAAAAAGTATCAAACGTCAGATCGCAGCTAGCGACACCAGTATTGCTACATCGAATTCATAAAAGGCAAACCATATAGTACCCTTGAATTACACCTGAGAAGGTTTTTTATTCGGGTTAGGTTGGGTTAGATTCTTTTTTAGTGGGACGATACCTCAGATCTATTGTGGTTCGACCCTAATTAGATTACAGTTCACCTCCAAGTCCCGCGCTTCTGACGAAGTCGATGATGATGCTAGGTGATACCTTTTCCAGGTCTTTGGGCTCTAGCTGCCTCTAATCTATAGGGTAGAATCTTGTTCGTTCCAGATCCTTGCATCTGCACAAGATGAGCTCTGCTGTTTCTTCCTCGTCTTGGCAAAAGCGACACTCTGCGCTTTCCGCAAGTCCGATTTTTTTAAGATGCTTTCGAAGTCTACAGTGACCTGTCAGTGATCCTGTTCTAACAGGACTGCCGTTCTTCTTTTCGAAGGGTTTGATATAAATGCCCACTGTTTCATACCAGTACTCCACTCTGAAAACACTTCTTTGGTTATGTTCTTTGAAATTCCGAAGAAGGGCTCTAGTCCTATGAACTCCTTCATAGTGCCTTCTTTTGGCAGAAGGTCGGCTTTCTCATTTCCTTCAAAGCCATTATGTCCAGGGACCTATAGAAGAGTTATTTTGTTGTTCCTGCCTATGCTTTGAAGGGCTTTCACGCAGTTCCATACCAATCTGGATTCTACCCGACTTGATGCCAGAGTTTTCAGTGCTGCTTGGCTGTCCGACATGGTTTTGATCGATTGATTTTGACTGTTTCTGTTCAGAATTTCTTGCAGGCAGAGTTCGATTACATGGTCTTCTGCCTGGAATATTGTGGTGTATTTTTAGGATTTTTATTAAATCACACTCATACTTTTTTATATGGAATATTTCTAGTTTCATGTATGTCTGCTCAGTTTCCTCTAGAAATATGAAAACGTCACATAAGTTTAACAAACCAAGTTCATTTAGAAATAAAATTTCCATATCTTTTTTTTTTCAAATCGAATTTGTTCTGAAATTTGCATTGGCTTAGATTCTTGTTTTTCAAGAGTAATTGTCAAAAGACTGAAATCTAATCGGAACGAATTTTATTTGAAATTCCTTAAATTTTTATTTAAGAACAGATTTGAATCCCGTAACGTCATCATAGGAAGGAGGAGAAAACCCAACAAATGGAAAGGACTACTTATATTAGCATTAGAAAATCAATGATATAAGAAAGCCAGAGTGATCAATTCCCCACCTAAATATCAAAGCACTGAGCAGATCATTCAAAAAAGTTGCCACAGGCTTCCTTCATACTTCTTATCAAGTAACATAGACCAAATAAGTGATAAACAACCCTAAGGAACATTATTGTAAGCAACATCTAAGCTGATACAGTGCTGCAGTAATATAATAAAATACACAGTTCACTTTTAGAAGAACTTTTGGAAGCCAAGAAAAATCGTAAGAATTGATGAAATAAGATAGCATAGATTCTTGACATTTTTCTGGGATTATAACCTTCCACAATCTGAAAACAAAATTAAATGGATCAGGGAACCATTGTATAGGGCAAAAAATTACTTTACCCCGATAAGTTACTGCGTACACCAAATTATTTTTCACAGATATTTTTTTCAATTAGTCAATAACTTGTCTTATTCTAATTTTGCCAATCACAAAAAATTATTGAATTCAAAGATATAATGATTTGGTGTACACAGTAAATTATCGGGGAAAAGTAATTTATTTGCCATTCTACACTTGTATAGATTCCCTGATCCATTTAATTTTGTTTTCAGATTGTGGAAGGTTATAATTGCTGAAAAATGTCAAGAAAGAGTATTCCTTCACAAAAAATAAGCTTCATACAATATAGCATAGATATTTTGTTGCTTTTTTGCATTGACACATAAACTCAAAGAGAAGAGATTATACGACACAGGAAGTTTAGATGTGGAAAGTAATTCGTTTATTACAACTTCTGAATTGTCTTTTGTACATCTCACATTGCATAAACATCATGTAAATATAAAACAACACATTCCATAAATACAAAACGAATCAATTATTCTCTAATGAACACGCCAACCACCAAAACAACCTCGAACGATTTGTTATATTTTGCAGAGTTGCCGTTCCGACCGAAACAAGCTAAAATAACGACTAAAATGTTCCAATCAATATCTAACGATTACAACTCGCAGCTAAATATTATTTTCCAGATTTTAATCGCCCAAAACGGGTGAATTGAGTATAAAATATCATGAATTGTCAAGTATATTTATGTGTTACTCATCTGGTATATGTTACTTGATCGAAGCTTCACACAGACTTACTGATTTATCGAAATCTAGTGTCGATAGGAGAGTTCCTAATATTACCGTAAGTATTTTATATTTGCTGGTATCATTGTTTTCAAGGATCATTGTTTGAAATCAAAAAGAAATATTTTGTATAACATTTAGGTCAATCTGCCACCCAAATGAACATATAAAAAGTATAAAACCAGTTACAAGCTTTTGATAAAATATATTTCCCTCATTAACTATATTTTTTGCTTCTGCCAGTAGGAATATGATTTTGTACACCATATCGTTCAAGGATATCAGTATCCAGTAGTAGTAATATGTAGAATGGAAAACTTCATGCCACAATATTCCATTTTATTTTTCAAATCAACAAAGTTCATATCAAGCGATTTTTTATTTCGTTCATGCCAATTGAATTTTTTTGTTTTCGTTCAAATTATTTGGTTGTAATGAAGAATAATTTCAAAATTTTCAACAATGTTTCAAATTTAATTTGAAGTCCATCATCAGAGCTCAGTAACAATAGATTTTTTTAAATTAAAAATTTAAATCACTTATCAATTGTTTGATAAAATACTGAAAAGTACGCACCATAAATAGATTTTCAGTGTTTAAAACATTGAAATTATGAAATAATAATTAGATATAACATGAAGATGAAATATACGGGAAAAAAGTTGGTAGTTTTAAAAACAGACAAACATATACTGAGTTTAAAATCGATGAACATCTGTAAAGCCTTTCTTACAAGTTTTATGGATTGGAAAAAACGAGGTTAGATTTCTGTGATCAAGTCAAAAAAATGCATTGTTTAATGCCCCTATATCTCTTCTGGTGAGGGAACTGTCCTGCTTGAATGTGTGAATCATTTCACTGAGGAATATTTTTGACAGAAGGGGTTGTACATCGAAAACAAGATTAGTGAAATCAAACTTATGACCGTTTTCCCTGGTGTATTCAAACTAGAGAGCAGTAGGATTGCTAGTATTACTTGCTATAGCATTTTGTGCAAATCTCACAAATTATTTTATACAGGGTGATTATCCTCGAAGTCACATTACAACATTGCAAAAATAATAAAAATCGCACTTGATAGTTTTTTCATTCTCCGCACCATTTGTGATAATCATACCAGAGTATACTAAAAGTGAAAATTTGCATTTTTATTCAGATAGTTATTTAATTTTTTTATTCCGTTCTTAAGCCAGGAAAGTAGTTGTTTTCGTTAGATATTACAAAAAAATAGCAATAGCTAAATTCAATTGAGAATGTTTCTCTTTTCAAGTATTCTGGATCGTTCTACTTTCAGAAGTAGTGCTAGTTCAATTATATGTAAGATAACATCGTTGCAAGTACTATTTGTAAAAATTAATTGTTACAGAGCTCTGATGAATTCAATTAAATTCAAAAGGTTGGCGAGGAAACGAGAGTTTTTTTTTGATATTATATTGATCCTTATTCCAAGCACTTATTTTTTTATAAAGTTTGTGGATCACTTCAGCAACACATATTTTCTTGTTCAATTTTTAATTATTTTCTAATGTCATAGGTTTGGAAATAACAGAAAAGGTAGTTTTCCGCAAATTATTGAAATAATAAAAAAAATCATCTTGAGAAAACTTCACTGTATTCAAATTTAAATTGAGTTTTTATCTACTTTTCCATTACTGCATTTGATTCAATATTGCATTTACTTTCTTCGGGTTTAAAATTCATATTTTGGTTCATTATTTCAAATCCATCTGATTTATTTTAGTTTATATCTAATTGAATATTTCATCTGGTTGAATTCCTTTTTTGGATCACATCACCACAGAATTGCAATCACTTATTTTATAGAACAATTGACTTGTACACTTCATTAATACTGCCGTGTTAGCAAAAAATACCCTATCCGATTGAAAGTACATTTTTCACAATCGCTCTAGACATGTTTTATAGGATCTTTCTCATTAACGTAACTTATTTCAAACTAACATTTTTTGAAATATTTTTAGGAAAGAACTTTTAAAGTCTATTTTTCTATTTTGTTTTAAACTTTGTAATTAAGATATTTTTCTAACCTTATTATGATAGTTTGACCCCATCTACATACGAGGTGAACTTTTGCCACAAAAAAACTTTTTTGTGGCATGTTGCATTGAAACACCTTATATAGACTTGAGGTGTTCAATGTCACAGAAAACTTGCAAAGTGTCAGTTCAGTTATATCATTAGGACTTTGTTATTTCGTTTCGATTTTTGAATTTCAATAATCACGTGAATTTTTATTTTTTTTCAAATCAAATCAGTTTAATCATAATAATCAGTACAATATATACAATAATAATCAGTACAATTATTCGGTACAAAACGTGGTAATAATAGAATTTTTATCGAGTTTAAGCCAAGTGGGTGAAATGCACCTAGGCACAAGGCGCCTGTTTAACATTTCAATAATTAGTATTTTTGGAAAAGTCTATCTCTTCATTGGAGTTTTTCGGAAAGAATTTGATTTTCAGGAACAAGGGACATAACTTTTTTAAGATATCATCCTTCTTTGATTCAGTGATGCTCCTGTTGAGTTTGATCCTATTTTGCTTTGCGGTATTTTGCCGTTGAAAAAAATTATTTAGCGTGTGGCAAATCATATTTGTTGGTATACCACATACTTTAACGACCTCTTGACAAAGCTCCATGTTAGCAAGCTTGGTATTGACAGCCTCTTCGGGATTATAATCAAATGGTCGCAAGATTGGTAGTATCATCCTTTAATAAAAAATGTGGAAATTAACTCATCGACATTAGTAGAAACTGCCTCTTGAAATCTTATATTTACAATTGAATCTTCCACAGATAAAATGACATCGCCAATTGGTTTTTCTAAATTTATGTTACTGTCATCGAAAATCATGTCATTAGACTACGAATTTCGAGTAAAATAAAGTTGATTTGAATCAGGACAATTTGTTGCAGGTAATTTTGCCATTTCCACGATTTTCTTGGTTTCTGTTTTGTTTTAGAAGTTTGCTGTGGTTTTGTATTGTTGCCTCAATAACATTCTACAGTTTATTTATTTTCTCTTTATTGGTAATTATTCAAATTGAAAATGAAAATAATATTACCTGTCACTCAAGTTGTGAAGATTATTGTCGCAATTAAACATATACAATTACCTTAAACTAAAAAGGGAAACATTCTCAATTGAAAATTGAATAGAAAGATTATTCTGTGAATTGAAAAATCCACGATGAATGAAGTTATTTTTTGTGAATGTCTAGAAAACAACTACTTCCCCGGCTAAAGCCACGCTGGACATTGAACTACATCTGAAAGATATTCTGAAAAGACCCTAACTCAACAGAAAAAAATCTGCAATTGAAAATTTGCATTTTCATTCAGATAGTTTTTTTTATTTTCTATTCCAGTCTTAATTGAGAACTCATAAAGATGTTTTCCAAAAGAGAGTACTCACCAGAAATAATTCGTTACATTGACGCAATAGAGGAATCGCATTCACTAGGTCTTCAATACATTTTTTTTTGCATTTTCATTCAATTTTTTTTGTCAGAATCTATTTCGCTTCACGATCATCAGGAAGACCGGAAGAATGGGAAACACATTTTCAAGAAGCAATCTCACTTCGCAAAGATGGAAAAAGTTAGAATCATTTCTTTTGGAGAGACACTTTGAAATAAGTGTTTTCTGACATTAAAACCTGTCGTCATGGGGTATGATAGATTGATTTGTTGAAAATATGAACAGGATAAAATCAGATATGGAATCTTCTGCGACTGAAAGATAAACTTTAGTCACTATCTTCCATCGTCAAGATAACCTCATGTTGAAAAGGAAAACATTCTCAGTTGAATATTGAATAGAAAGATTTTTCTGTGAATTGAAAAATCTATGATAAATTAAGTTATTTTTTGTGAATGTCGTAACAGAAAACAACTACTTTTTTCAGTTCACAGAAAAATCTCTCTATTCAATATTCAATTGAGAATGTTTCCCTTTTCAATATGAGGTTAACTTGACGATGGAAGATAGTGACTAAAGTTTATCTTTCAGTCGCAGATGATTCCACATCTGATTTTATGAACATCCTGTTCATATTTTCAAAAAATCAATCTATCATACCCCATGACGACTGGTTTTAGTGTCAGAAAACACGAATTTCAAAGTGTCTCTCCAAAAGAAATTATTCTAACTTTTTCCATCTTTGAGAAGTGAGATTGCTTCTTGAAAATGTGTTGTCCATTTCTTCCGGTCTTCCTGATGATCGTGGAAGCGTGAAATAGATTTTCGTCAACAAAAATGTATTGAAGACCTAGTGAATGCGATTCCTCTCTTGCGTCAATGTTACGAATTATTTCTGGTGAGTACTCTCTATTGGAAAACATTCTTCTTTACCTCATTCATCTTTATGAGTTCTCAATTAAGACTGGAATAGAAAATCAAATAACTATCTGAATGAAAATGCAAATTTTCAATTACAGATTTTTTTCTGTTGAGTTAGGGTCTTTTCAGAATATTTTTCAGATGTAGTTCATTGTCCAGCGTGGCTTTAGCCGGGGAAGTAGTTGTTTTCTGTTAGACATTCACAAAAAATAACTTCATTTATCGTGGATTTTTCAATTCACAGAAAAATCTTTCTATTCAATATTCAATTGAGAATGTTTCCCTTTTCAACATGAGGTTATCTTGACAATGGAAGATAGTGACTAAAGTTTATCTTTCAGTCGCAGATGATTCCACATCTGATTTTATGAACATCCTGTTCATATTTTCAACAAATCAATTTACCTTAAACTGTTCAAACTTGAAACACTTTTTACTTAAACAAATACACAAACAAGCACGTTGTTAACTTCAAACTCACTGCTGAATAACATATGCTACCTTTTTGAAAAAAAAATTATCCCAACTAGTGTAAACAAGCCAACACGCAAGGCATTTTACAATACGATGGACTATAGGTGCAATGTTGCTTGAGGCTTATTTCCAGCAAGTTAAGGTGTTTTATATTAATATTTGTAGATGGGGCAGTCTTACATAACAAAACTGCGGTATTTGCACTTGAGATAAATATTTATTTGGTCATAATTTTGCATATAAGTGAAGTTGTTATTTCACATTATCCTTAATATGCTGCTTTATATCGATTTCGGACAAAAAATGTAGATGAGGCGTTTTTTGTTAACACGACAGATTATCCATCCATTAAGTATTATATATATATATATATATTTATAATAAAATGCTGGAGAACTGGCAATAATAGTTTGTTAAAAATAGTTTTAATAATGATTCATTAAATCATCACAAATCAGTTACAAATAATTTTCCTCAGGATAAGCTTTATTTTTGTTATGTCGATTGATTGATTGTTTCCACGATAATGGTATGTTTTTAGATTTTATATTCTTGTTAGGGACTAATATCCATTTTTTTTGTACAATGTATTATATTTGTAGGTTATTCCGCAATGTACATTTCTTCCAGAAACTTTCCATGGGGTTATAATAATAATTATATTGTGATATTTTAGACTTACGGAAATGTCTATTTTACTTTATACTATTGATGTTTCATGATTTTTTTCCACTATAACGTCCTTTAAATACATTCCAGAAATGTGATATATTGGAATTTTCATTTCATATCTCATATACTTATTCAGTTTAGTTCGTTTTTATTCAAGAGTTTTCTATTATTTCTGAAATTATACTTTCCTAGCATATTATCTGAATTGTGATTCCATTGGTTTATGGTGGTATCTGAATAACTACTTTGTTATCATTTTTCATGAAAAAAACTTCTTGCCAAGAAACGCAAGTAACTTAATTGAAAAAAATCCGTCCTTTATGGAAAACTCGTAGAGTAAATAATTATTTTTTCATCACATCACATATTTCCCGTACTTAATCTGCGTATTTACAATATTCATTTGAATGATTCTATTTTAGTTAGGTTTTATTTTCTTGGGTAATTTTCAACAATTCCCTTTTTCCCATAATGCATTTTGTTATATTTTAATTTATATTTATTGTACACCACTCATTGCAGTGGGCTGTTTGGTTTCAAATAAAGAATAAAAAACACTATCCATTTTTTTAGCCCTATATCTTGCAGGAGGATATGTTCTAATCATGAAATCATGGAGGGGATTTTAAACTAGAGTAAATTTGCTAGAAATTGAGCTTATACTATTTCTGAAGAGCTGTACCTCGAAAACTATTGGGCATACAGAAACCATTTTTGTTATATTTTATTTATTGAAGAAAATACCCAGAGCTATATCTGAAAACTTTCAGGTGTATAAATAATGTGTTCATCAAAAGAGTACATTTAGAGCGAAGAAGGTCTATAGTTTTTCATAAAGTCTCATATTTTTCCCAATGATTGAACATCAAAATTTATATCAAAAACCCTGCACTCAAATATACATTCAACAGCCGCCAAGGGTGCAGTTGAAGGTAAGTGTTTAGTATCATCTAATAACTTGAGCTGGTAAGTTGAAATATATCTAGAAAGGCAACAGCAAAGTGCCTGAAGTTTTGTGTCTGTCCCAAAGGTTGTAGTACCAAAAAAAAACAAATGGAAATACACTGATCATATACTGGATGCAGAAGTAAATATTTTGGATATCTTTCCATATAACGCGTATGGAAGAAACCATTCCTTACATGTCAATAAACTCAATAACAAGGCTCGTAACCAAATCCTACGAAATTCGTCCAGACAATTGGGTAAATAAGCTGAAACTCTGTTTTCAGCAAATATCCGAATCTGTTGGAAATTTATTGAGATTTCACTTGATACACATAAAAATTAAAGCTTTTTTCCATATCTTATTTTTTCTAACACGTTAACTGCCGCAATGCAATAATTTTTTATCTGTCTCTGGGCCACCATACAAAAAATCTTTAAATTGTATTTAAAAACATAAAAGATCATATACATGTATAAATTTATTTCAAAAATCTGTATTGTATTGTCTTATGTTTGAAATGCATTTATGATATAAATAAACCACAATATCTTAGTCATATAAATCTTTCAAGAACTTTTATTATATGCTGTTTATACCGGGTGGGTGACACAGGATATCGGGCCACCCCTGTAACTTCTGCATTCGTGAACGGATTTTTCTGAAATCCGGTACAGTTATATAAGCAACCATTTCGGATTTGATCACATTACAATCCAATATGGCGGACTTCCGGTTTTTGTGCAAATGCCAGTAACTTTGTTTTTTCAAATGGAACACCCTGTATATTTTTACATATTCAAGTTCAACAGGTCAAAACAAGTCAGATGTAGTTCAATGTCCAGCGTGGCTTTAGCCGGGGAAGTAGTTGTTTTCTGTTAGACATTCACAAAAAATAACTTCATTTTAATCGTGGATTTTTCAATTCACAGAAAAATCTCTCTATCAATATTTAATTGAGAATGTTTCCCTTTTCAACATGAATACCCCACAAGAGGTTATCTTGACGATGGAAGATAGTGACTAAAGTTTATCTTTCAGTCGCAAATGATTCCACATCTGATTTTATGAACATCCTGTTTATATTTTCAACAAATCAAGTCCAAACCAAATGTCATTTTTTTTAAAACAATTGAATTTTTTATTTTTTTCATTTTACCTCGTGGATAAATGAGATTTGGTCGAAGCTATTCACAATGAGTCGCAAATAACAGAAAAACTTAATTTTTTCTGAAAAATGATTTTTTGTGTCATTTATTGATGAATTAATTCAGTTACATCACATTTTGATCAAAAGTTATTTTTTTTCAAATGAAACCCCTATGGGCTACCTACCTGTCTATCTAGAACATTCATTAACCTTCCGCAGATTAATAACGTGAGTGGTTTCTTAATTTTTGATAACATCTGTCTGACAAACCGATTTTTTCAAGGAATGATTATTGGACGTTTTTACTTAAAAATAAATGAATATTTTTTATTGAACATAATATTTGACTATAATTTCCATGTACAAATACAAACACAAACGGATTTTTGAAAAAATATTTTTTTTTTGTAGGCTATAAAACAGCTGTATTTTTATTCAATACAACAATAATTTAACCAAAAAAAATATTCCTCTGATGAAAATGACAAAAACAGTAATGAATTAATATTAAATATAACAATATAATAGAAACAAAAAAATTGAATAAATACAAACTGGCAACTGAACAAACTAGTTCAAATTTTATCAATTTTCATTTTGCCAAATGCAGTCTATGCACATTCTCTGGAGATGCTGACTGATTCACTGACTTCCTCATACAGTCTTCGCAATCGCTCCTGTTCTCTTTCGTAACTCATTCTGACGTAGTCACACTAAAAACATACTATTCAGTTCAAGAATGAAAACGCCAAATCAAATTATACTTACCTCAGAGTTTTACACGAACGATAATGCCGGTTTCACGCACCGTATACTTATTTTTCTAACGAAGCAAACGCTCTATTCGACAGACAATGTAAACCTGACAAGATTCTTAATAGTACGAAAGGTACCCTGGCGGAAAGCGGGAAATATATAAACAACAGAAAGTTAGCGCAAATATTCAAATCAGTCGGTGCGAGAGACCGTACGTTATAAGCGGAAGGTTAAGGAAAAAAATGACATCATTTTTGTATTTCAGTGCAGTAACAAATTGTATACATTCAAAAATCTACAACTAGTTCATGAGTTTCCTTGGTAGTTCGAATAATTTTTCAACTTAGTAAGCTGTGGAAAACAACATTTCTGAATCTTGTCAACTAATTGTGTTTCGCTTTCATCTCAACTCTCGAAAATTAGTTTAGTAGGAATGTAAAATAAAAATTATAGGTTCACAAGAAGTGAACAGGTTGATATGTTATTAATTTACGGAGAATGTCTTGAAAACATTGTCGCCGCTTGTAAGTTATATGCTGAACGATACTCACACAGAAGACACCCACAAAGAACCTTTTTCAAAAATGAATGTTTTGCTTATGTCGATTTTGATCCAACCGCTTCGATGCGGGAATTGGAATACCAATGCAATGTCAGTCGAGAAAACGCCAGAAGAATTAGTTACACAATTAGTTGACAAGATTCAAAAATGTTGTTTTCCACAGCTTACTAAGTTGAAAAATTATTCGAACTGCCAGAAAACTCATGGACTAGTTGTAGATTTTTGAATTTATACAATTTGTTACTGCACCGAAATACAAAAATAATCTGTCATTTTTTTCCTCAATGAATGTTCTGGAGAGACAGGTAGGTGGCCCATAGGGGTTTCATTTGAAAAAAAAAGGATTTTTGATCAAAATGTGATGTGACTGAATTGATTAACTAGTGACACAAAAAATAATTTTTCAGAAAAAATGTAGTTTTTTTGTTATTTGCGACTCATTGTGAATAGCTTCGACCAAATCTCATTTATCCACGATGTAAAATAAAAAAACAATTTTAATTTCAATTGTTTAAAAAAAAACATTTAACATAAGGTTTGGACTTGTTTTGACCTGTTGAACTTGAATATGTAAAAATATACAGGGTGTTCCATTTGAAAAAACAAAGTTACTGGCATTTCCAGAAAAACCGGAAGTCCGCCATATTGGATTGTAATGTGATCGGATCCGAAATGGTTGCTTATATAACTGTACCAAATTCCAGAAAAATCCGTTCACGAATGCAGAAGTTATAGGGGTGGCCCGATATCCTGTGTCACCCGGTATAAAGATAATATTCATTGAATCGGAATTTACTACTTCATTCATAAAGGCGACGAGTGATTTCTCTTGTCTTCTACTCTTCAAAATACGCACGGAATAGTTTGGTGTTTAGTTGTAAGAACAAACTTCAGCAAAGGACAAGAATGTTCAAATTACTTCTCGAGCACATCGCGTACTGTTTAAGTAAGATCTTTCATTCACCAGCCAATCAGGAAACAGTAGTCGAATCTGACAAATGTTCGTTTGTTGACAGCTTTCTAATGGCCAACTAGAGGCGCGTTCAAAAATCTTGAAAACACTGTGACGTGTTTTTCTAGGGTCTGTTTTAACAACCTTCAAACTCCTAGAAAATCACGTTATTTACGATGCCAGAATTTTAGGAGGGAAATATTTTCCTTTCTCTATTTCAAATCTCGGGCGCCAGAATTTATAGTGGTTTTCTCCACGCACTAGGGTAGCTTCAGATGGTGATATGGAACGTCCAGGGGTCTGGTATGTTGACACTTTTTGAATCTTTACAAAATACTGTAGGCTTTAAAGTACAATTTTTGGATACTGAATGCCGATTGCTTTTATGTCTCCTCAAAGAGACAGACAGACAGAAATGTCTTTGTTTGTTTTTTCGTTACAAATTTCTTTTTTTTACAACTTGACTAAATACGTCTGTTGCGTAACTTTAATACTTTATATGAAATAGAAAAGGTTTCTTTTTTTCTCAATGTAAACACAGTGTGTAATATGTATTAAATTAATTGGTATATTCAAATGCTTAAATCGTTTTGTCACAATTTTCAAATACAAGTATTTTTGCTTAAATCTAAACAAAATCGGTCTGGCCACCTTTAAATAGGGGTAATATATATATATATATACAATCCTATTAATATACTAGTAACAAAAATGATATTAACATTCACGATATATATAACTGGCCGAATGAACAGTAATTTCACGGCAATTAAGGGAATAAAATGAACTAATCTTAATAGCAAAAAAACTATTTCTTCCTGAACAGGGTCAACTGACTGACTCAGAAAGTGATTTTTCAAGTATGCAGGCAAGTGGTTTTAACTTCCCGACTTCCCCTTGTCAACCCCAAAACAAAATTGAATACTACGTTTCACTTGTATATTACCTAAGCTGCACGTTTGCAATAATCCCGGCTATGATATTTTTTCTCTGTACCTTAAAATAGCCCCTTTGTGCTACGACTTTTCTTGTTCCCAAGATTTATATTTTTGGCTTTGTTTCACTATTGTTTATACTCGGCGATTTCCCTGAGCTTAAACAATATTAACAACTGGGTGTGGATACAGACGACAAAGCATCACCGTGTTTTCGTGATATAAAATAACTTATTTCCCCTTAATATAATCAATAACGCTCATTTACCCAAATCATCTTCTCAAGTTGCTAAATGAATTATTCCTCCTGAATATGACTATAACTTGGAAAATTCGTGAATTTTGTTTTGCTCCGCAAGTATTTTTCGGGAAAAATAAACTTTTAATTCAGCGCATATATCGCGGCCGTTTTTCTGATTTGGTTAGTTCCTGAATCGGAACAGCGGGGAACAAGAATTATTGTTATGTAATTGGTATGTACGTCAATGGCTTAAATTCAGCGTTTCCCTAAACTTATGACAATCGAAAATTTAAATTCACTGATTGAAGTGATGTTAACATTCGCGTCAGTTGTTTGCATTCGGCGTTTTCCCTGAACTCAAACAACTGAAAACATAACTCAATAATTATAATAACGGTCAAATAAGAGAACTATTTCCCTTGACAAGAAAAAGGAAACACCTGCCAGAGCTTATGTGAGAATTGATTTCCGCGGGGACACAAAACAAAATTGTCTACTTAATATTGTTCAATTTGGCAAATAAATCATATATTTTTACCCGTAATCCAACCAACAATTGACTAAAATGTCAATACTACCCTAAATTAAGCACTCAATCGATTTCACGAAAAGTTCGATTGTACCACCCAAAAATAACATAAATCAATATTCACTCTGTAGTCTTCTGACCAACTTGAACGTTTCGGCCAATGCTCGAATAAAGGAAATTATAATAATGTAGAAAATCTATTTAACTTCTCAGGTAACGAATTAAATCAAAGAAATAATACTTTTGCAGAACTAAGCTGTAAATGCCACGACAGATAATTGAATAAATGAAATAATAATAATACAAGCAATAATATTTAAACTCCCGGCAAAATAATCGAATCAAATGGAATAATAATAAATGTAGAAATAATAAACTTTGGATGCTTCAGCACACGGAGAAACCAAGCTCAAATACAAGTTATTCACAATGTCCACTTACGGATACCTCAACGCTTCTGGACCTCGAATCTCTTTGACACACTTTTGCACTTTTCTCTTACTCAACTTTAACCGGACCTGGTAGCACAACAGGAAACAAGTAACAAGTGTCGATGCTAGTTTTCATCGTATCTTTTATAGATCTCGAATATATGACCAAACTAGACGAAAAAGCCCATTAAGAAAGGCGCGTTTTTTGTCCGATAAACCGAAACTGAACCGAAAATCTGAAGGATGATTTCGTGCCTGTTACAAAAAATTATGTGGTTTTTCCAATCGTGATCTTTCTTTCTTTCTCGTCTTTTACAAAATCTATCACCGGGGCTTTTCACCCTTTTTATAAGATCTAGAGAAAAACTCTGTTATATTTTATGCATGATGTTGACGTGAATTCCAGTAGCTTTGGGTATGTACATTAATGTTCTAACAGGGGAATGAAATATTTTGTCAGACCGGAACCAATAGAAACCCCAAATAGGCAGGGACGTACCAAAGTTAGATTAAATATTCTTCAGCCGTTCTTAGTAACGGAGCTCTAAAAAATGATTCGTTACAACACTTCCTGGCAACACTGCCACCTGTCCTTCTGGATTTCTAGGTCACAATACTGTTTGTATCTTTGCATCCTTACAACTGATTTTTTTATCATTGCGATTCATTAAGTATTTCAAAGTGTGTTCACAGTTTGGATATAACGAGGTTTGTTTGTTTTCATCTCTTTGAAATTGAATACCTATGTGTGTGTATGCTTGAGTTGTTGACTGCGAACTACTAGGTCCATTGGCCTACCTACTCTTTTTTTTGTCCATGGAATCTTAATAAACAACGTATATATACATAAATTCGAACTCAGGATTAGAATAAACACCCAAGGAGAAAAACAAAATTTTCCAACGTTAGTAAACTATTCTATATATTTTTTTTTCTATCTTCATTGTGTTATTTTTGTTTTATTGTTGTAGTCACCCTTCCTCTTTTTTTTTCAATCAGATACATATATTTACATTTTGTGTTACGCCCTTTAACATTTTTATGCCTATACTTCAAATTTAGTGATGGAGTATCTTGAATATCTCTATTTTATCAGTTTGCATAATGAGTGTGTGACTTATATTATTACACCCAAGAATCATATGTTCTGCGGTTCCTTCATCTCCACATTCGCAGTTAGGTAAATTACAAATCTTCTGTTACTACCTTATATGCCGATGTTTGTATGGATGTTAGTCCTTGTTTCGCTAGTTTGTCAACAATTTCATTATACAGGGTGTCCCCGGACTTCCTCTTTTCCTCTCGGGAATGTATAGATGGGGTCAAAATATCACCAGTACTTCATATAACTTTTGTTCCTAAAAGCCTTCGTTACCAAGTTACGGGCCCTCAAAGTAACAAAATGAAAAATGTTTTTCTTTGATAACTTTCAAAGTGAATATTCAAAATCATCTAAATTTTGGTGATTGACTAAACAAATGAATTCCTTCGATGAGCTTTCATGCAGGAGTCAGTTGTTTTGCTACAAAGTCAGGAACGGACTATCCCCGATGGTCCACACCCCAAAACATTGAAATGACTGGGATTTGTCAATATGTTTTAGCAAAACAAGGTTACCTGGACAATTTCCTGAATAAAAGTACTCGTGTGGAAAATCGATCGGCGCAACGATTTTTGATAAAAATGCATTTTTGTTCGACGACATCCAACCTGAGATGTCTACCATTATTCGAAAAGATTAATTTGTAATGAAAATAGAAATGATAGGTACAATGTTCATAACGAATTTTTATCATGCAACTACGTTTACCTTACAAAACTCATGGTGTAAATAATCAATCGCAAGCCTCAAGAGCAAACAGAAATGCAAAATCCGCTACAAAAACTGCTCAATATGACTCCCGTCTCTCTCAATACATTTTTTAGTTGGCGCAAACACCCTCTCTGCACTTGAAATAGCATACCAGGGTCGTTTCGTATGGCTTCACAATGTAATGTAATTCTATTCAACAAGGCATCTCTAGTGTGAATAGGTGTAACGTAAACGAGGCTTTTTAGATGCCCCCACAGAAAGAAATCCAATAGATTTAAATCCGGAGACCGCGGTGGCCATGAATACGGCCCACCTCTACCAATCCATCTATTGGGGAAAATCTGGTTCAGATGGTCCCGCACAATCAAACTAAAATGAGGAGGAGCGCCATCATGCATAAACCACATATCTCTACGGGTTTGCAATGGAACATGTTCCAAAAGTCCATTCAAATCGTTCGATTGGGAAAATGCTCGGCATACAGACGACGGGCTTCTGCAGCAAATGCTCGTCCATACAATGCATGCATATCTGCATATTCATTGAATGTAAACTGTTCGGCCATATTTTTTTTTTTTTTTTTTGTTTGGTTCCCCAAAAGGATATCCTGTAATGTTCAGAGAACATCGTGGGAACCAAGGAAAGAGGTAGGAGTTGGTGTTCTTCTTAAATTTCTGGAGGTTGTATGCCTCGGGGAACACCTCCCTAGGCAATGAGTTCCAAAGCCTCGCAGTTCGTTGGAAGAATGAGTCTTTGGAAAGTGATGTTCTGCAGGTCTCCAAAGTGACCACGAAGGGGTGTGAAGACTGAACTTGACGGGTTAATCTCGAAGAGACTGCCAAAGGAGGAACGATTGTTGATATTTCAGAAGAGCATCGCCCATGAAAATATCTATAAAATAGAGACAAATCGCCAACTTTTCTACGGTGTTCCAGACAAGTGAGCGAGTTTGTAAGCGAGGCATCACCGACGAGACGAATTGCCCTTTTGGACAGAATCAATAGCTTCAAGATATGTTTAGGTGCCGCACTCCAAATATGGGAACAGTATTCCAGGACAGGTCGGATCTGTGCCTTATAGATCATAAGCAGCTGACTGGAGGTGAAATAGCTCTTGGCACGAAACAAAACCAAGTTTTGGGATGCACTTTTGGCAATGGACCTCCGTGATTTTCCCAGGAAAGGTTATTGCTGATAGTAATACCAAGCATCGATATGGATGACTTCAGTGGTATGGTTACTCCTGACAAAGTTATGTTAGGCACAGTGAGATCGGCTTTTCTAGAGAAAAGACATGCTTGTGTTTTGTTTGCATTGAATTCTACCAAGTTATTGGATCCCCATTCGAGAATTGTTGCTAAGTCCATATTTACATTGTTAACATTTCTTCCTCGTTCATTTCTGGTTTCACGGGCTGATATAGGGGCCCTGGAAGAAGCGGTATGGAGGGTACTATCATCGGCAAAGCTGTTACGGGACATGAAGTTGCTTTCAATAGGTCGTTGATGTGGAGTAAAAATAGTGTTGGTGCTAGAATGGATCCTTGCGAACACCAGCATTTATGAGTAGAGTGTCAGATGAAACTCCATCGACCACTACATGGAGAGACCTGTTCGAGAAAACTAGCAAGCAGAGAACACAGCTGAGGGGCAAGCCATAAGATGGAAGCTTGGCGAGGAGCCCTGGTGCCAAACTTCGATCGAGCGCCTTGGAGATATCTAATGCCACAGCTAAAGTTTCTCCATACTTTTCAATAGATAGCTGCCATATATGTAGAGGCGTATGCGAGCAGGTCACCAGTTGATCTCTGATGGCGGAAGCCATATTGCCTATCATTGATAATTCCTGAGTCTTCCAGATATTTCATGAGCTCGATGTTGATGGCTTTTTCCATGACCTTCGAAATAATAGATAGCAGTGCGATAGGTCTGTAGTTGCTAGGTAGGGTCTTTTTGCCTTTTTTAGGGACTGGCTGTACTCTTGCAATTTTCCAATTGGACGGAAATACTCCCAAATTGTAAGAGTGGTTGAACAACTTGCAAAGAACAGGTGTTAGTTCGGGGCACATTTCTTGAGAACAATCGGCGGGATTCCGTCAGATCCACAGGCTTTGTTGGTGTTGAGACCCAGCAAAATCTTTCTGATAGTACGTTGGCGAAAGGTGATCTCGGGCATGTGACTGTCAATAGGTGTAATGTTCGGGGTTGTTTTTTTCGAAGAATCCAGAGTGGAATTTCCAGCAAATAGGTGCGCAAAGATATTGGCTTTTTCCTGGGCAGTCGTTGCTAGTGTTCCATCTTCTTTGGTTAGGGGAGGAAAAGAGCTGGAAGTGAAGTTTCTTCCCACAGCTTTGGCGAAAGACCAAAATGAACGGGATCCGTTGGGACATTCAACAAGTTTTGATCTTATTTTGGCATTATGAGCATCTTTTGAACATTCTATTGTCTCTTTGCATATCAAAACACTTCAAACTCTCCTATTAGAATATTGACAATACAATGAGAACGCACCACTCAACAAAACAAAATCGCATTCCAGTTGTCATTTTTTATCGACACTAATTTTATTTCTTTCTACAAGGTGTTTTTGTCAACATCTGTGGAAGAAATGGAATATAAATTTATTCACTGGATATTTTTCACTTATTCATGTGCAGCCGTTTTTGTAGTTTATTCGTTTGCTTTTTATTAGTTATGTCTTCCGATGTGCGTTTTTTCAGCTAAATTTATCTTCGGGTTGAAGATTTTCTCCCATGAAATTATACTTATCAGTGAAATTCCTCAACATTTAAGCTGTGAATACGAATTTGCAACATCCAAATGTTGAGTTTCATGAGATTCAGATAACACAACATGAAACGTGCTTATTCCACGCGTACATACAAAATATGGACTGAATTCGATATTTCATAGTGGAGTAGCTTGTTAGTTCAAAAACACCACGAATCTACATAACTTGATATTTCATTTGAAAAAATATCTACATTGTGAATGAAACTTTCAACTAGGTACTGTACTTTTTGTTTACAACTTTATTTTAGCATATTTTGTATTATCCCTGTTATAAATGTTGTTGAATTAACGTAAGCATTAGTATTTCTACTGTGAAAATTTTTCATTTCAAATAATGGTGGGCGATCAGGTTTGATGTCGTCGAGTAAAACTGCATTTTTATTAAGAATCGTTGCTCCCATCGACTTTCCACACGAGTAATTTTATTCAGAAAATTGTCTACGTAACTTTTTTTGTTGAAAACTATTAAAAATTATCGAAGGAATTCATTTGTTTAGTCAATGACCAAAATTTAGATGATTTTGAATATTCACTTTGAAAGTTATCAAAGAAAAACATTTTTCATTTTGTAACTTTGAGGGCCCGTAACTTGGTAACGAAGGCTTTCAGGAACAAAAGTTATATGAAGTACTGGTGATATTTTGACCCCATCTATACATTCCCAAGAGGAAAAGAGGAAGTCCAGGGACACCCTGTATATACCACAATGTGCTTTCACCCACACTATTCTTACTTTTTTCCCAGCCTCAAGTAAAAGTGAAATTTGTTGAAGGATTTCTTCAAGAATATCATTGTTCTTACTCCTTGGATTGACATTGTTCAATTTTCTAACTACACTTTGGCAGTCAGTAAAAATTACAAAATTGCTAGAGTTTGTTATTTGGTCTATATATTTCAATTCTTCAAGAATAGCAATTTGCTCTGCTGAATAAGTTGCAAAATAGCCATATAGTTTCTTGCTGTTACTGACTTTTCGTTGTAGGTCCCAAAATTTCCTCAGTTTTCTCGGCGAGGATTCGTTCATCCTTAGAAATAGATGACAATTGTTCTTTTATTCCAAATATTACCAGATTACATTTCCTATTCTGCCTTTCAATAACTTCCTGGACGACCTCTTCGAATTGGACATTACTCAATCAATCAATCAAAATATACTTTATTGTCCAAAGAATCATAATCTCATTGACAAAGCATGTGTTAGATCATAAGTACCATCATTATAATTACTACAGAAGAGACAGTGTGGAGTCAGCTTTAAAATAACAAAAAGGTCAATAAATAAACAGTACACACACACACACACCTAATATAATAATGTAAAAGATTAAAATGTTAAAATGGTTAAATCACTACCTGTTAATCTGTGAAAAACACAAATGGTCAAAAACATACAAAACAAAAACAAATTAGACAGGTTAAAATTAAATAAAAAGTTGGATATCTTATATCTATCAAATGTAAGATCACAATTTAAAACGCCTAATAAAAACCAATAAGACACGTTAAAATTAAATATAAAGTAGAAAGTTAAAATTATATAAAAAGTTGAGTTCCCTCTATAAAATTCCACTAAACTATAATAGGGTCTATCAGAAAGCAATGCCTTGACTTCTTTTCTAAAAATAACACTCCTTTTATATTTTCTGGTAAGTGGTTGAATATCTTGCATCCATTATATATTAATGAATCTTTCACAAGAGAAGATGAAGGAATTGGTAGTTTTAAATGCTGATTTTGTCGGGTAGAATAAGTGTTTACTCTATTAAAATTAGATTTGTGTTTGTGTATGAAGCATACTGTTTCCATTATATATATATATATATATATATATATTGACAGTCAGTATTTTGTGATTTTTAAAGTGAAGTCTTAGTTTGCATAGGCTTCTCAGAGCACGTTGTTGAACAAAGACACTTTGTAGAGAGGAACTATTACATGCTCCCCAAAATGGAATGCCATACCTTAGTTGCGAGTCTATTAAAGCATAATAAACTGCTTTTGCAGCTGAATATCCCAACTCATTTGATGCCATTTCGACGGCATAGCAACCAGAGGATAACTTTTTATTGAGGTTGTGTAATTTTAGTCCACAATCAATGAATAGCCCCAAAAATTTGGAATTTGTTTTTTTTTCAATCATTTTAGTATCTAGGGATATGTCTCTTATTGTGCATCTGAATGAAACTATATTGGTTTTGGATGTGTTAAATGTGAGTAGATCACACCACTTTTTCACCATTTGTATGTGATTGCTGATGATCCGATGTAGATCAGTTTCATCGTTGCTGTGCCATAAAATAGTAGTATCATCTGCGAAGAGAGTGAATTTTCCTGTTATGTCAAGGGCTGTTAAATCGTTTTTATATAGCAAGGACAGAATGGGGCCAAGGATCGAGCCTTGAGGCACCCCACAATGTATATTTGCTATATTGGAGGTTGATTTTGTTTTTACTATCTGCGTTCGATCTGATAAATATGATTCAAACCATCTATGAGCACTATATCTGATTCCGTAGCAGTGCAGTTTTTGCAACAGTATTTCGTGATTCACACAGTCAAATGCCTTAGACAAATCACAAAATACTGCCACAGCCACCTCACCACTATTGATTTCGTTGTACAGTTCATAGTGTTACTTTTTCAAGGGTTGAACACTCCTTACTTCATCCTGAAGAGCTACTACGGCTGCTTTCAAAGAGTTGATATCGTTACCAATTTGTTCACATCGTGAGCATGTCCATTTCACTTAATTCTTCGAGAGACTCTTCGTTTCCGAAGCACTAATACTGACACAATGGTTGTAGAATGCCTTGGAGCAGATACAGCACTTCAATAAAGTGAGGCTCGACTGTTTTGGAGCAGCAGCTGCAAGTTTCCATTTTAAATGAATTCCAGTGACAGGCCACTGGATTCTTCTAATTTTACACTCACACCAGATTACATTCATTTTCCATAGAAACATCGTAGTTAATTGGAAGATGATATTTTTTTCATTGCCACAACAAAGATCACCAAATTATGATTCAGATGATGTGAATTTTATAATTAATTTTCACTTTGAAATCAAGAAATTCTTACAGAAAGCCGGAGCACTCTAAACGTACCGATATTGTAGCGTGCATTCACGCTTTGTGTTCATAAAATGAATATTATCAGCTCCCGGAGATGTATTATTGTGGGATTTTAGACTATATTCCAGTTCTCTTACATATTTATTTTTAATGTGTCTCTTGTGTTTTTACAACTGATTTTTTGATAATGGTAATTCGATAAGTGCCTCGTAGCTGTGTTGACTTCATCTACTAGTTCCGACTTTATCTACCAGTTTGGATACTACGAGGTTCGTTTGTTTTTATCAATATGAAATTGAATACCTATCGCAGATAGCTTGCAATGAATGCTCTTAGACCCCTTTTTTACATTTACCAAACAATTCAACATTCCACATTATTTAAATATGCTTATTGCATCTAGCAATTGCCAGTGTTTTCTTACGGCTCTGAACAGGTCAGCTAAGGTTAGGCAATCAGCAGTTCCCAAAATTTTGTCGAATTTGTTTTTTTTTGGTATTTTTAACCACTGAAATTTGTTATAAAATGGCATTATACACCCGTGCAAGAGGTTAGATTACACCCTGTATATTATTACTTACTACTACATTTGAAAGAATAGAATCATATTTATTCAAACCTTTTATAGATGATGAGTTCATACCTTTTAAACATTTATTTGCACTTCTAGTATATTGTTTGTGAACTATTGAATTTAATAAAATTTAGTGGTATTAAACCTTTGGCCATTTATGGATTTACAATTTTTGAGAAATAAGAGGCATATTATGAGAATATTTCAAACCAAAAAGCGACCTGTTTGGACCATTATTCTTGAAAAATATTTGTTCATGAAATAATAAGTTCATTAATTTGATTTGCCAACTCTTTGCTTTTCAATCATTGATATAAAATATGTTTGGATAGAGAATCAAAAGACTTCGAATTTTATGAGATAGTATTATTGAATCCCACAATATGTCAAAACAACTTTTAAATATACTAAGATTTACTCATCACATGGTTAAGGCAAGTGTTTAAAATATTTTTCAGAAGAAATAATCGATTATTTCAAAACCCTTGAAAATACTTCTTATTTTTCTCAGACCATTCTTGTATAGGAAATAATGAGATACAAAATAAATAAAACAAGTAACACCAGTAACAATTAATTTCTGCAATACTGTTTATTATATTTTGTCGAAAACTAAAATTATATAAGATACTTTTACAAAAAAACAAATCTTGATAAAAAAATTGTTTGAATAACGTGTAACGAGCAAATCTATTCATGTTGGATTCATCATTACATCAACTATTCAAGCTAACAATTTTGCAATTTTAGCACCAGTTGAGAAACACAATACTCACAGATGATATTTCTGTTGTGTCAGATTAATAACGAAGAACTGTAAAGTAAATTAACTACCTTCCAATATATCCGAACCTCCAGAACATCGTTATTTTCATTTCAATGACAAATCTCTGCTCAATTAATTTTTCAGCAATACAAACTCCCTCCGGCATTTTCTTTCAGATGGTCCCTCACAAACTTTGCCACTTTCTCGGGAAGCCCAAGTTTCACAACATCTCTTTCAAAATCTTCCTCCTTTCCAACCCCTGCGATATAACCATTCAGGCGTGCGGCAACATGGGAGGTCTGTAGCAGTTCAGGTGTCAGCCCTAGTTCTTCACAAATCGATTTGTACTTTTGTAATCGGTATTTCTGATGATAACTGCAAAACATTACATACCCAGGTTATTATTGAATAATAGCTTTACTAATAATATATTTGCAAGATAAAATGGGTCCATTTCATTTGCTCTTGTAAAATTCACCCAGAAAATGTCTCCTCTGACAAGATGCTCTCGCACAATTTGTTATTGAATTTGCTCTCATATACTCATGTTGGAATCTTTCTGAGTAAATGTAATTTTGTCTCGAAAAAATATGAAATAATACAAAACAAACCGTGTACTTGGCTAAACCTTGGTATTCAAATTGATGACTATAAGGAAATCCAATCTTCATAATTTTAAATAAGAGCGTATTCAGTAACTGAAAGGTATCATTGGCCTACCTCTTAATCCATAATTCTTTCTGAGTCACCTGAACCAACGCCAACATGAGACATGACATAGGCGTACCAAAATATTTTATAATGGGCATATACCAATCCTACTTTTGGTCCAATTTTTCATTAATGTAATTTCGTTTGCTAAAATGTATTTGAAAAATCCCACATTTGGGCATTTTAGCTTACTAATTATTATTAACATAACCTCACCACCTACCTTTATGACAGGACGCTGGCACATTATATGAATCATTCATGTGGGTCGGTGTTTACTCCCTCTCTGCCTACCATCATACCTTTCTGTTGGTGGACAAAGAGAGTAGAGGTTATCTGAGTAGGAGAGTCAATCCCCATAAGACAATGGTAACACTAATAGAAAGAGATGAAAGATCATTTGTGAGTCATAGTGACGGATATGGACATGTCATGGCCACCATTCTCTCTGGACAGTGGCACACTAGCGCACTCCCCACTCTGGTATCTGAGAGTTACAGTTTGGTTTAGTTGGTTTGAGTTTTGACTATATTTTCATTTCATGCTTTATTTCAAGTCTTGTTGTTTAATTCGATTAGGTTTAACATATTCATGTTGGCATATCTGCTCTTGAATATATATTGGATCACTCTGTATGTTACGTGGGCCACTTGTACTCATGTCAATGTACGTCACTATGACGCGTTAATAATGCTACAAGATTCTGATTGGCTAGAGCTTATTAGCACCTCCTACTCAGATAATGTTTACTCTCTTTGGTTGGTCGATACATTATAAGGAAGAGAACACAACCTAACCAAATTTCAGCTAATCTTGCTATTTAAATTGGTTGCAATCTAATCACTATTTCACATAAAAAAAGACACAACCTAACCTGACTTACCTAATCTTGCTATTCAAGTATTGCTACCAAGATATATTTATTGAACAACATGTTTTATACAATGGATGAGTTCCTTTCGTCATAATAGGCTCTCTTTGTTCCTCATACTCTTTTATTTTTACTCTTTTATTTATTTAAATTTAAATTATATGTACTTGTTGGTTTTACTTATTTTGAATGTTCTATTTTGACTTGTTTTATACTTACCATGTAGGTCTTGGAAATCAATAGAGATTATTATATTATTATAATACAGTCAAGTCATTATTTTACTTAAAGAAAGATAACACACACCTAACCTAATTTTGCCCTAACCCGTGTTTTTTTTTGTGTCCACCAATGAGACACAAAGCAAATAGGACATACTGAATAAATTATGTCATGGCAATTCAATTTATATTACAAAGGATATTTAGTGGAACAAATTCTGTGAGCATATGAGAAGAGATTGGACGAGAGCAAGTTGTCAGTGAAAATAATATCATTTCCCAAGGCAATATTGTAAAAGCAAATTATTTCGACTTAAAATGACCTGCTTCCATATAAAAAAATTGATATATTATTTTTTAGAGAAAGCTCTGGAAATATCAACTAATACCCAAAATTTATAACAATTAAAATATTAATAAAAGTTAAATAAACCTCATAGGTGTTCAGAGAAGAATTTCTTTTATTTAAGGTTCTGTACATCAAAACGAAAATCATCACCCACGCTTCCGTCTTTCTCTCACAGATGCTTTTGAGCTTTTGGCAGATTTTTTCAAATTATTTGAGGTGCAAAGTTATAGTCAATTCAAGTTCAGATCTACTGTGGCTTGATACTAGGATTAGAGTTCACCTTCCGGTCCCGCGCTTCTAAGGAGTGATGGTAACGTTGAGTGATTTTCAGATTGTTTTACCATAATTGCCCGAGGTACAGATTCGAGCCTGGTTCATTCCTGTCCATTATTTCATCTGCACAAAATGTGCTCTGCTGTTTCTTCTTCGTTCTGGCAGTAGCGACATTCTGCGCTCTCCGATTTTGTGAAGATGTTTACGTACACAGCCAAATAGGAGTTTAGGGCTTTGGGATTGGAGGGATTGAACATCAACCCTCAAAAAGCCACTATAGTAACATTTACTCGAAGATGTAACCTAGAGGGGCTAGAACCTATAAAACTTCGAGGAGAAACTATACAGAGCAAGGGAGAGATCAAATATCTTGGGATGATACTGGACTCAAAACTGACCTGGAACCAATCTATCTGATCAAAGTGACCAGAAAAGCGGAGACCTCATTATTTGTGGCAAGACGCTCTTTAGTGAAGAAATGGGGTTTAAGACCACATATGGTACACTGGCTGTACAAGATGGTGGTAAAACCGGCCATAACGTATGCTTCCATGGTGTGGTGGCCAAAGACACAACACAGGAGTGCTAAAACAAATTAGGCAAGGTACAAAGACTTGCCTGTATAGGCATTACAGGGGCAATGAAATCAACGCCCACTGCAGCCAAGGAGACACTGCTGGGATTTCCTCCCCTTCACTTGGTGATACAAGAATAGGCAAAGCTAGGTGCATTCTGACTGAGAAACACACTGGACAACATAAACGTAGGGACAGGACACGTGACAATCGTAAGCATTGTAACCAGGGATGTGCAGCAGCAGATTGGTCTAAATCATATCTCTCTGACAGAACACAGTTTGTACAACTATGCTCCAAAGAAGCAGAGGGGTCTGCCAGCAAGCTCTGCTCAGATACCTCCATACTGGAATTGGGAGTACCACAGGGCAGTACCAGTACTCTTCTCCCTATTTATAGCTGACTCAGTTGAATTCCTACCTGGACATAACATTATGAAACGACTCATCTTTTTTAGTCTCCCAAGAATGTAGTGAATCAAATGAATTAGACTGCAACCATCTTCTTACCAACCAAACTGGGTGAATGGTTTTCGGCAAACCAATTGTTTCTCAACATCGAAAAAACAGAGTACCTGGTTTTTATGAATAATCATCTCCTAATTAAACTCTATAAATTGAATATTACCAATAAATCAACCACCAAATTTTAAGGAATAACCATGCAGGACGATCTCAGTCGGCACGAGCACAAAACATATACCACCAATAGAATCAATACGAAAATATACCAGATTCGATGTTTGCAGAATGTTGTTGATATTCATTGTCTGAGAAACTTCTACTTTGCCGAGATCCAGTCTATCTTACTTTATGGCATCCTACTATGGGGAAATTCATCAACTAAGTGAATTTTGCCAACTCATTTTCATATTTCATTTTCAGACTTAAAACCTGTAAAGGACTAGGCACAGATAGAATTTGCTGAAGTTTTAGTATGTTACACCTAAGGTATATTAGATTAATTATACGCGACCACGATAGCAATTGCGTTAGTTGATCTGATGACAAAACATATTTATTGTGTCACCATAAAAAAACAGTCTCTTCATAAGAGTAGTTCATACTTTTCGAGAAACTTTGTTGACCGGGGGGGTTTACGGTGAATATATTTCATTGGAATGGTAGAAAATGATTACATAAAACATATTATTTGTGTCACCATGAAAAAAATTCCAATCAGTCCCCTCATGGGGATAGTTTATACTTGAGATTTTTAGAAGAACTTTTCTGACCGCACAAGATATATTATTCGTGCCACTATAGGGAATATTCACATCACCTACCTTGGAAGGGTAGTTTATACTTGAGTTTTTTCGAAAAACTGCTGACCGAAGAAACAAATATTAGAAAATAAACTATTTAATAAACAATTCGGTATCATTATTAATTACTTAAAAAATAAAATAAAAATAATTAATAGAAGAATCGCATAAAAAATAATTTATAACAAATTTCAATCACAATTCAATTTCAATCTTACCAATTTTCAAAAAATAAATAAATAAAATGCAATTTTTTAAAAATAAATAAATGAAATGCAACTTAAACAGACAATGGTCAATCTTGTCGACGATAGTCACATTTATGAGGGGACTAATGCGAATTGTTTCTATGGTGGCACAAATAATATATTTCGTGCAATCATATTCCAGCTTTTCATTGAAATATCTACTAGATACCTCCTGTCAGCAAATTCTTCGAAAAATCGTAAGTTTGAACTACCCTCATGAGAAGGTTAGGTGCAATCATTTTCTACCGTTTCAATAAAATAGCTTTACCAGCGCAGCAGTTTTTCGAAAAATCGCAAGTATAAACTACCCTTACCCTTACAAGGTAGCTGATGTAAATTTTCCCTATAGTGGCACAAATAACATGTTTTGTGCCATCATATTCCAGCGTTTCAATAAAATATATTCATTGGATACCCCCAGTCAGCGTTAGGGGGTTGATTTATATGTTTTCTATGATCCGGCAAAAAATATGTTATTTGCAATCATTTTTAACGTTTGAATAAAATATATTCACCGGAAACCCTCGCTCAACAAAGTTTCACGAAAAATCGCAGGTATAAACTACCCTTATGGTGGGACCGACTTAAAAATGTTTATGGTGGCACAAAAATATGTTTTGTGCAATCTACATTTCAGCGTTTCAATGAAATATCCTAGCTGGAAATCCCCGGTCAGCAGAATTATTGGAAAAATCACCCCTAAATGAGTACAAACCACCCCTAAATGAGGGAGGATTGAATTTCTTTATATTTTGCATTATGATCTTGATATTCGCATTACAAGTTGTTATATTAAAATCGCTTATTACATGACAAGAAATAGAGAGTTTTGATTACACCCTGTATCAACTAATACAATTGCTATCATGGTCGCGTAGAATTAATCTAATATTCCTTAATTGTAACTAAAATTTCATCAAATTCTATCGATGCCTAGAAACCCCTTTATATATGTGCCTAGTCCTTTCCACTACAAACTCGGAGTTATATATTCCCAACTTCGAGTTTGAAGTTGGAAATTCTGAGTTAGAACTGGGAATTTAATTTTTCAAATTGAATCTTGAAATTTCTAACTTAAAATTTGGAATTCTATTTTTTCGATATGAAACTCTAAATTATCTACTCATCAGTCTGAAAGTTCGAGTTTGCAGTTGGAAATTCCTAGTTTGAAATGGAAATTTAGTTTTTCGGCTTGACTTAACAGTTAATACTTGGAAATTCCGACTACAAACTCGAAATTTTGAGTTTGAACTGAAAACTCCATTCTCGGGCTAAAAACTTGGGAATTCCGACCACATAGTCGGAATTTTATGTTTTAGAAGTTGGAAATTCCTAGCTTCAATTGAAAATTCCTAGTTTGAAATCAGAAAAAACTTTACTTTTTCCTATGAAATGTTTTTATTTCCAATTTGCCAACTCGTCTAACATTTGGCGGACCCCCCTACCCCCCTCCTCATAGGCCCGCCCCTGGGGAACCAAAGCCCGTTCCGGAAAAAAACGGCAGACCTGTTAACTTTAAACAGGGTACAACTGAAAATCATTACGGAGCTCATAATTGAACATATGCCAGTAAAAGAGCAGCTTAATAAAATGGGACTGTTCAATGGCGACCTAACATGCAGATTATGCGGTAATGAACCAAAAAAAGTATATCACACATACTGTGCAACTGCGGAGCCTTGAATCGTAGAAGACAGTCACTTTTCGGGCAACCAATTGGTGAACCGAAACTGTACAGCACACACCCAGTAAAATATTTGTACCAACTTGTGCAAGGCACGAAATTACCGGAATGGGCTCTGTGAATGTGAACAAGAGGTAAGATACAATGGGCCAAGTGTCATCGTAGGTCATGACGTATTTAGTGGATAAATTGGTGGTAAGAGGGTGTACAGGCCCCAGAACTGAACTCATCCCACACTACCGTAGTATGGCCATAAAAAAGGATTCCCCCCCCCAATGGAAAACGTAGTTATCTGCTAACTACATAACTACATTCAAAGCACAATTTTGACCACCTGTCAAGAAGTAGCGGTGAGGGATTGTCCACAGAAAGGAGTCCTATCTCCTCTGCTGTGTGCGCTTTTTGTTGACGATCTGTTAAGGATACTCAGGCAGAAAGAATCGAGGTATAAGTTTAACCATTTATAATTGCAGAAGCTGTTTCTATAGAAGAAACGGAACGAAAAATAATGTGTACTATTCGTAAACATTCTCCGTCGGCGAACGGAGGATCAAAAGAGCCGATAGTCAACGTGGGTTTGAGTGACAGCTGTCTTGTTCTCCAGCAGCCAATCAAAACGGACCGCAAGCCAATGATAATGCTTGTAGGTGTGTCTATACGTTGACACTAATAAATCACCAGTTATATACGTGTTTCAGGATGTCGGAATAAATAAAAGCCAGTAGCGTCTCTGGTCTGGGATCGAAATACGTTTTAAAATATTCTATAGTTGTGTTGTGTTTTGTTGGAAAATATGGCTTTTTTTCGACCATGGAAAAATGAAATTATGATGAATACATACTTCCTCGTTTATGGCATATTTTTTTATTTCAACGAATTTTTTAAATATTTTAATATCTAAATAAAATTAGTTATCTTGGCCTCTGCTGCTCAAAGGATTCCGCCTCAAGACTGGGGAACTTGTTTTTTATGCTTCTGCAATTGATAATGGATGAACTATACCTGCATACTCTGACCACATAGTCGTAACAAAGGAAAGTTGGAGAAGGCTCTTAAAGATGATGTGAAAAACATCATCGACCTATTATAACAACGGGACTGGAAGGTGAAATTTAATCACAAGGTCAAATAGAAAAAGTCGCAATGGAAGGGTCCTTGAATACGTAGCATAATAGCAATATGTTTCAAATGCACGGTTCTCTCACTAGTTTCTATTTTTGGACAAATAATGGATATATGTCTACTCTGAGGACGTCCCATCACTGAATGTAAAAAGTACATATAGTTTCAACTTACTCCTCTGCAGGGTAAAAAGGTCCAGCAGGGGCAATCTCAGTCCGTAGCTGCTCCTTCCTTTGATGCTGTTCTTTTTTCAAAGATACTTCTGCAGCTAATTTCTGTTCCTCACTGTGATATAATATTAATGACATATACTGAAACAAAATAAGAATATTTGAATTGATTGTATGTACTGAGCATACAATGTAATTATTAGATATAGAGTCAAAATCCACGTGATCTTCATAACATTCATGGAGTTTCTCTACGCACAGTGGTCCAAAATAACGAAAAAGCGGAACTAATTCGAATTTTGTAAAGTTTTCGTATACGCTCCCAACTTTGTGAGGGGGTAAACAAAATTGCGGCTAACTATTGCAAAACATTTGCTCTCTTCAGCCCCTCAAAGACAGCCATTATATCGTGTACGAGTACTTTTTCTCCCAAGTTCGATTAGCTCAAGAAAAAACATCTTGCAAATAAAAACTTTTAACAAAAAATTAAACCGACGAAAAAATCAACTGAAAAGCAAAAAATAAAATAAACCTTCTTAGTCTTAATGATAATTGAGCTACTAAACTAATGTGAGTAACTAAATTTGATTCGGCGCCAAACAAACAAAGATCGAAGATCATTATATTACTTTGAAGAAGTAATCAAAACGCCGCTAAGCATCTCGCTGCCATCATTTTACGCTTTAGGTACTAAGACTAAGAAGACTAAGAAGGTTTATTTTATTTTTTGCTTTTCAGTTAATTTTTTCGTCGGTTTAATTTTTTGTTAAAATTTTTATTTTTCAATTTTTTGTGGCTGAAATCTACTAATTACTACCTACTTCATTTTTGATTACTTCCAAATTACTTACTTACCTAGCTTACTTCAAGTATTAACTATTAAATAATATGATTATCTACTTTAACTATTTATTGTTATATATATATAAATTATTTTTGGAAGTTCTGGTTAGTTGATTCCATCACTTTGTATATAATTCCATCTTTTCATAGAATGTAATTATTGTGACGGATGTAAGAGGATCTGTCAATGTCAACTACATATGTGTGCCAATGTTCACTAGTGAAAAATCAATCATCCCCTATTTTTCTACCCATAGGGGTGAATTGTTTCATTCATCATCCAAATTGGAAAACCCACTACAAAGTTATGCCTGATAGAAACGGTTAACGGACCAAAATTCAGAGGGTGAAAGATCAATATCCTGCATTTTGCTACCTTTAGGGAAGGATTTTATTGTTCAAATTCAAATGGGACCAACTTCGAAATACACCCTATCCAATGAAAAAAGAATAATCGGAATCGAACTGCTCTGTGAAAAGTTATGCGTGGTCATACATGAAAAAATAAAAAATATACGTGTCGACTAGAGAACCTCCTCCTTTTTGGTTTCGTCGGTTAATAATTCCTGTGAAACTCAGGTGAAAAGTCAATCAAGGTAAGTAGTTTTTATTTCATGTTTGATAAGGTAAATTGGTCGATTATTTACTCAGTTATGACTAGTTATTTTATGTGTTGTTATTAGAATGAACGAGCGTACATCTTCAACTTTCGTTAGACTTACAAAAAAATACCCCACAACTCCCCGCTCTGAAAAAATATCTAATGGATAGCCTGAAATCTCTATAAAAACATATTAAAAATTTGCTTGCTCATACTTGCACTTTTTTTTTATATTTAATTAATTTTGAGCCTCTGCAAGAGTATCTAAAATGCATTAAATATATTTTGACCCACAATGAATTAACACTTCTTTATTTTGTAAAAAAAAACGACTTTTTTGCTAGAATGTGACTGTCTATATTATAAACAATATTTTAAGAAGATTTTTGGTACTGATTTTGATACTTAAAGTTAAATATTCAAAAAGTCATCATTTAAAACATTTGATCTAATACCAAAATTATCCCTTTTGAAACCAACCCCTTTGCGACAAATTTTCCTATGGTTCTCATGAGCTTTGAAAACAATTCAGCAAAAAGAAGGCTTAAATCTGATTTTATTGTTTAACCACCCCTTATTCTCATTAGCCTTAGAAGCAATTCCTCGCGCGAGCAAAAGGCTTGAAACTGATTTATTTTTCGAACCACCCCTTTGTGACAAGATTCTTTAAATATTTTTTCCATGATTCTCGCCAGTCTTAGAAGCAATTCCGCGAATCTGATGTTTTCTTCGAACCACCCCTTTGTGACAAGATAAAATGGCGGTCCCGAGTTCATGGATGTTGAGCTCGTTAAAGATGGTTGGAAACACCAGATGATTCGCCAAAATTTTCGGTTGTGGGAAGTGTGCTCACCGGCGTCGGTGTTTATCCCTGACTGCAGAAATAGGCCAACTTTGAATAAAGAAATAAAAAATATTCTTATAGCTTAATGATTCGGATGTTCGAAAAAAGAATCATTTTTATGACAAAATCATAGAGATGCATTATACAAATCAATAAGCATCAAATCTGAAAGCAGTACATGATGAGCGTTTGCTCATCAGAACTGCACAGCGACAATCTGCAAACACTATTCCAATTTTTTCTTGGATGAACCGCATTCAAGCTTGTTTTCAAACTATATTCCATGAGATGCAGTTGATTATAAGTCAATCGACGAAACAAACCATTTTGAAACCCTTTCAATCGCCACAACTGTCACCAGTGTATTTCAAACAAAAACTTTTACGTACGAAAGGATACCAAATGCATCAAACTGATGTGACAACTTTCTTTGATCAACTTAATCGACAGGTCCACATATTAGATTTGCAGTATCAGTCAGCAGAAGAGATGTTTAAAAAAATTCATTTTTCCACTTTTAAAAATGTATAACTACGAAAAATTTAATAACTATTTACATAATAATTTCTTTCAGCTTTTCAGATTCCAAAAAAAAAAACAATTGTTTAGATTTGTTTCCTCAAATATATGATATGAATGTTCCTTTTAGTAGAATTACATAAATATACCCTGTTAACCTTTGAATGGTTCGACGTAGATGGTCCAGTACGGTGGCCTGCCCGCTTACTGGATCTCACTGCTCAATTTCTTTATTTGCGGATATGAAAGAGAAGGTTTACTATGCAACAGCCCAGCCACTCTTGAAATCTTAGAAGAAAGAATTCTACGGGCATTTAAAAGTATAACGCCCCAAATGTTACGAAACGTGTTTAGAGAAACAATTGAAAGAGCTGAAATGTGTATTGAAAATTTACTACAGTGGAAGTAAATAAATTATTATCCATGGCACACTTGACAAAAGTAAATAAATTATTATCCAGTATTTTCCTTAGTAATATTTAATTTATGTTCTTATTTTTAAACCAATAGCAAATAAATTAGTATCGTTAGATTCGCCATGCCATGCTATTTAAAATTTTGAAGTTGATGTGCCCTCCCGCGCCATCTATCGGGCAATCACAATGTCTTTTATTTCAAAAAGTAGTATCTGTGATAACATACAATACCTTTATTTTCATTGTTCTACGTCGAACCGTTCAAAAGTTATGGGGGGGGTGGGGGCATAAAAAGCCGCAGTCACAAGTCAACGAAATGTTTTTTTTTTTAGATATTTGGAAAGAGAATTGAATTATCTTTTCAACGATGTGCCACATGACCCCCCATGCTATTTGAAATTTTTAAGTTGATGCTCCCCACGCCATCTATCGGGCAATCATGATGTCTTTCATTTCAAAAAGTATTATCGGTGATATCACACAATACCTTCTTTTTTTCATTGTTCTACGTGGAACCATTCAAAGGTTAACAGGGGGGGGGACTATAAAAAGCGGCACTTATGCATTTCAAATGCACATTGTGGAAAAACAAATCAACGAAATAAAACAAAAATTAGATGTTTTGAAAGAGAATTGAATTATTTTTTCAACTATGTGCCACATGACCCACATGCTATTTAAAATTTTGATGTTGATGTGCCCCCCCGGGCAATCACAATGTCTTTTATTTCAAAAAGTAGTATCGGTGATATCATACAATACCTTCTTTTTTCATTGTTCTACGTCGAACCTATAAAAACTATAAAAAGCCGCACTGTATGATGCCTCACCGCATGCATGCCATATTCAATTGCAGGAAATAGTTTTTGTTTTACTTTTTCAATTAGCACAAAGTGATATGGATTTATTAATGAGTAAGAACGTACATATTAGGATTACTGTACTATCGATATTTCAATAAATGGTACTTTATCCCACTCAATATTGAATTATTTTTTTATAGTCCACCTTAATCGAAGGAACATAAGAGATTTCATCCATCTGAATCTGGCCATTTCAGCTTAACACAATACCCTGACTTTGAAATAGTGAATAGTTTGTAACCAAAAACTATTATGTTGAGATATTTTTTTTTGTTTGAATTTCTTCTTTCAGTGTGTACCTAGATATTCTTTGAATTTTGCAGTAGTGTTTGGCAAATCCACCTCCCAATGAAATCAGCAGCGCCAGAGGTATGGGCTACTCTGCCTATTGTCAAATACACGCCATTTTCTGGAAATCCGATTTAAAACTATAAGAACTTCAAATTTTTTGAGAAATCTTTGGAGCAAATCATTTTGAAATAATAACAAAATATACTTATGGGTTCGCATTTGGAATGAATGAATTTTGCATGAGAATCGATATTCGTCCTTGTAGAATAACTTTCCAGATAATCACGTTGCTTTTCAGTTGGATGAGGATCGATATTCGTCCTTGTAGAATAACTTTCCAGTTAATCACGTTGCTTTTCAGTTCCAATGCAAATATGAAATTTCCATCTTCATTACGAATATCACTCACCTGTCTTTTAACAACTGTAGCTAGACCATATTCGTGGTGATTCCAAAACAGTTGTAATAAATCTTCATAGCTTATTATTTTAGGATCATAATCGATTTCAATGACTTCTGTGTGGTCTCCTCTAGAAGAGTAATAGAGAAAAATTATGAAAATAAATATTTCAAGTGATAGCATTGGAGAGCAAAGTTTATGAATCTATCAAAAACCTATGTTTAAGACCACGAGTTCTACCTTTTTTCTAGTTCTACCTTTTTTCTTTTTCCGGCTAGAGCTCGAATGCTATATATATATATATATATATATATATATATATATATATATATATATATCAACGAATCTATTAGACAAGTCATAACTTCTAGAATATTAGGTGTATTAAAATAAAATGAGTTTTGGTATAGGTAAATGGTATGTGAAGAGGAGAGTTTTCGCATATTTTTAACTTTTCGGTCACTTCCGGTTTCACCGGAGATGGCTCCGGTTTTTAAATGGAACACCCTGTATATTGTAACATTTTTTTATTTCTGAGCACATAAATTAAATATTACTAAGGAAAATACTGGATAATAATTTATTTACTTTTGTCAAGTGTGCCATGGATAGCCATGATGCATAATATTTTGCAGTTATTTTTATCAAGTCTTCTTTGGAAAACAAAACACTCACTGTGGTAGTGACAGTGACATAAGCTTTATGAGCAGACAGAAAAGTTTTTTAATTTTCGATAAATTTAAGTTAAATTTTTCTTCAAAATAATGTAGGTATACTCAAAGTGAAAAAGTGGGTATGTTATTATTATTTGGAGAATGTCATAGAAATTCAAGGAATGCTGCTGAGTTGTATGCTCAGAGGTATCCCAATCGGCAACATCCAGCCCATCAGTATTTTTCGTATGTTGAGAATCGTTTTAGGCAAGAAGGAAATCGAGAGGCGGAACAGAGGTTTATCAAAAATGAAGAGACTGAAATTAACGTTCTTGCTATGGTTGAGGTTGATAAAACGGTTTCTTTAAGAGAAATTAGTCAAGAAATGCAGATAAGTCACGAATCGGCAAGAAAAATACTGAAAAAGCGCGGATACCGAGCATTTAAATATCAGTTACATCAACATTTGTATGCTGACGATGGCGATAGTCGGGTAGTGTTTTGTGATTGGCTGTTTCAAAATCATAGAGTTAACCCAAATTTTATCAACTTTATTCTATTTCCCGACGAATCACGATTTACAAATAATGGTATGTTCAATAAGCAAAATACTCGGTACTGGACCCAACAAAATCAACATGCAATGAGATGGGGCAATTTTCAAAAAAGGATTGGAATCAATGTCTGGGCTGGTATCATTGGAAACAGAATAATTGGGCCAATATTGTTTCAAGGTCAGTTAACAGGGGTTAGGTACGTAGGTTTTCTTCAAAATGAAATCGAGGATCATCTTAATAATCTACCTTTAGCAGTTTTACGGCGAATTTACTTCCAACAAGATGGAGCAGTTCTTAATTACTTTTAATTTTAATGATAAAGTTATTACAACCAATGGTCCAGTACGGTAGCCTGCCCGCTCACTGGATCTCACTGTGCTCGATTTCTTTATTTGGGGATATGTTAAAGAGAGTTTTACTATGCAACATCCCCAGCCACTCTTGAAATGTTAAAAGAAAGAATTCTACGGGCATTTAAAAGTATAATGCCCCTAATGTTACGAAACGTGTTTAGAGAAACAATTGAACGAGCTGAAATGTGTATTGAACAAGGAGGAATGCACTTTGAAAATTTACTACAGTGAAAGTAAATACATTTTTATCCATGGCACACTTGACAAAAGTAAATATATTATTATCCAGTATTTTCCTTAGTAATATTTAATTTATGTTCTTGTTTTTAATCCAATCGCAAATAAATTAGTATCGTTAGATTCGCCAAAAAATCTTTTTTTCGGAAAGAGGTTGTCAAAAAATGGTCGCTATTTGAAAAATAATGGTTGGACACGAAAATGTAATTTTGCCAACTTGTCTTATTCCTATCTATCATACTAGTCACTAAAACTTTGCGATTGTAATTTCCAGACATCACCTGAGGTCCTCAGATTAGTTCACGTCCGATCATGGCCACCTATATGCAATATTAAAAAAAAATCTAAAAAAATTAAATGGGCGTAAAAACTTATTAAAATGTCACATTCTGATCCAGAATTGTCTCAGAAATTAAAAAATGTTACAATATACAGGGAGTTCCATTTAAAAATTCAAAACCGGAGCCATTTCCGATATATATATATATATATATATATATATATATATATATATATATCTATTACATACTCGAATCATGCCAATCGAAAAACACTTACAAGTTTTTGTAAACAGGGTTCAAAGTTTTGCCACCAGAGTACCCAACTCGAGTCCGTAAAACTCCCTGTTGCCCCCCAAACAAAGCGTCATTGGCCCAGAAACATCCCATACCGAAAGTCGCCTTTTTGAAAGGAGTGTTTTCCTCGTGCAAAATGGTGGGCATTTTTGAATGTTCGGATCACCTGAAAAAAAAAAAAAACTTTCAGTTGAACTCCTTTACCTAAAGTTACCAGCACTTTTTACCCATCGAGCATTCGCTCGCAGTATTCATAGTAGCAACATACCGGGTGACCATGAGGTGAGGTACGCCACCCAATTTTTCTAGTTTTGAAAATACAGATTTCAAATTTGACATGGTACTTGAATACGTTTATTTTGACATCACAACTTAAAACTGTCCGGTGACCATAACTTTTATTTTTCATGTGACACCCTGTACATTTCATTTGATTATCAGAATGAGCTTTGAATTTGTGACGTGATTGGGAATTCAAATTTAGATGCCAGCGCCAGAGCGACGAAAATGCAAACCAGACATAAGTACATTGTTTGTCTATTTTCTTAGAGGTTACACACTTGTTTTGAGTTTTTCTTAAAATATTTCCATTTTGTATTAGTTTCCAGTTTTTTTTGTGTAGTGTTATTCATTTCAAGACTCTAGTGAAGTGGTGTATTTAAATCTTAAGACAATATCATTTGCAAAAACTCACTTTAAAGGAGACAAAGTATGTTCTAATTTGCTTGCAAAAAAATATTTTCCCAAGTTTCTGGTCAGCTCAGTGAAGTCATCTGGATTTATTATTATGAATTATTTAGAAAAAATGTTACACACAATTTGAGAATGTTCGATTTGAAATAAAACCAACAAAAACATTTTTTTAATTTAATCTAAAACAAACCAGATGGTGTGAAAATGTGTCCTTATCACCTAGATATACATATATAGTAACTTTTTTTCATACTGTTTGAATAATCTTGATATGTTGGATAATTTTCTCTTTTTTAACTTCTTAACTCTCTTTTCTTTCTTCTCAACTCTCTTTGGAGGTTCTCTTTTTAACTTTTTTTTTGCCACAGACAATACAGGAAGATTTTGGGAAGGAACTGTATTCTTCTTCAAGATCCCAAGAACCCGTCGTCTGTCTATAGACTCACTCAATCCTAGATTAGCCTACACCAGAACGTTACGTTCATTTTCTCACGGAAAATGATGAAAACTGATTCCAGTACAACGGTATCGTTTTGCCCAAGAGTCACATTGAGGTACACAATAATGATTTAAACTTGAATCACTCGAGGACGTAACAGAGTCAACAGAAGATTCACCAGGTAAAACAGAATTTTATTAAATGTCAACAATCACAAGAGATTCGACACGTTTCAAGTATACAATGTCTAAAATAATATAAATATTAATGTTTCAAAAAGTAAACAATGTATAGTTTATCCATTTTCAATTGCAGAAGCTGTTTCTATAAGGAGCAAATCAAAAACTCACTTCGCGAACACGAGCGTATATACGAAGTAACGGAACGAAAAATAATGTGTACTACTCGTAAACATTCTCCGTCGCCAAAAGGAAGATCAAAAGATACAGCAGATTGGCCTGAGCCAATCAAGGCTGACGGCAAGCCAATGATAATGCTTGTAGGTATGTTGATACCTTCAGAGGCCAAGAAAACTAATAAATCGCGAGTTATACAGTGCTAGTCAAAAGTCCCCTCCCCCCCTCGTATCTTTTGAACGGGTATACTTATAATAATGAAATTTGGAGGGTGGAAATAAACGGATGTAGACTTCTCAACTGGTCATAACAGGTGACGCAATAGTCATAAATGACGTCACAAGGCCACTGTGACCAATAATTTTAAATGGGACCCTATGGCAAGTGACAGCTCGTTTGAAAGGTATTGAAAATACCTATTCAGTCATACCAATTTTGTTTGGGTTTAGGCTGATTTTGATTGAAAAATTGAAGAAATACGAAAATGATAGTTTCGCATTTAATTAATAAAGATTTTAAAGTACGCCTCTGGTTAATTGTCAAAAAGGTTGACGTTTTTGAATTCTCTACTTGTCAAAAGTGTTTATACCTTGAAAATTTACCTAAGCTATTGTTTAACGAGACGTTTAAGTGTTTACATAGGCAAAATGGTAGCATTGTAGCCGACAAAGTAGCAGCTATCTTAATAATTGGTGAATGTAGAAACAATTTCCATGCAGCGGAACGACTGTTTAATGAGAGGTACCCCGATCGCCCTATATCGAGGGTTTATTTGAGGGAGCTTCTTCGGAAGTTTGAAGCATCAGGTAGTGTTCAAGATGCCAAACGATCTGGTCGACCAACAATTAGTGATGACAAAAAAATTGACATAATTGGAGGAATGGTAGTAAACCCTACTTCTTCCACAGCCCAAGTTGCGTCTATCTGTGAAGTCAGTCAAAGGACAGTACATAGGGTGTTGGCTAAAACAAATTTCATCCATACAATTAAAATGGTGCACCAACTTTCAGATGATGACCCAGACCGAAGACTAGAATTCTGTGAAACTATGTCCAATAAAATGAACCAACAACCAGGCTACATACAGACAATTTGTTTTAGTGACGAAAGTACTTTCTTTCTCAATGGAATGTTAACACTCAAAATGTGAGGTATTGGAGTGACACAAATCCTCACATCTTTCGTGAAAACATACTCAATTTCCAGAAAAAGTAAATGTTTGGGCAGGTATTTTGGGAAACCACATAGTTGGGCCTCTTTTCTCAATGCTAACTTAACCGGTGAATTGTATCTGGAGATGTTACAAAATGATATTGAGGCGTTAATTTTGAAATTCTAGAAGATAATCCAGATGAATTCGACAACTTGGAAATAACGTTTCAACAAGATGGTGCTCCTGCACACTATTACGGTGCAGTAAGACGTTACCTAGATGAAGAATATCGTGGTAGATGGATTGACGACGAGGTTCGATCGAATGGCCAGCTCGGTCACCGGACCTTACACCATTAGATTTTTTTCTATGGGGTACTTGAAATCTAAGGTTTACGCTACAGCACCTGACAGTATTGCCATTCTGAAACAACGAATTGTTGAAGAATGTAGGGCAATTTCCGCTGACACACTGGGACGAGTACGACAAGAGTTTAGCAATAGGATGCATTACTGCCAGGAAGTAGATGGAGCACATTTTGAACACTTATTATAAGAACTGGTTCTTAAATCTTTATTAATTAAATGCGAAACTATAATTTTCGTATTTCTTCAATTTATCAATCAAAATCAGCCGAAACCCAAACAAAATTGGTATGACTGAATAGGTATTTTCAATACCTTTCAAACGAGCTGTCACTTGCCATAGGGTCCCATTTAAAATTATTGGTCACAGTGGCCTTGTGACGTCATTTATGACTATTGCGTCACTTGTTATGACCAGTTGAGAAGCCTACATCCGTTTATTTCCACCCTCCAAATTTCATTATTATAAGTATACCCGTTCAAAAGATACGAGGGGGGGAGGGGACTTTTGACTAGCACTGTATATGTGCTTCAAGAGGTTTGAATAAATGAAAGCCAGTAGTGTCTCTGATCTGGAATCGAAATAGGTTTTAAAATATTTTATAGTTCTGTTGTGTTTTGTTGGAAAATATGCCTTTTTTCGACCATGGGAAAATGAAATTATGATGATCCGATTGCCTATTAATACATACTTCCTCGCTTATGGCATATTTTTTTCATTTTAACGTATTTTTAAAATATTTAAATATCTAAATAAAATTAGTTATCTCCGCCTATGCTGCTCAAAGGATTCCGCCTCAAGACTGCGAAACTTGTTTTTTATGCTTCTGCAATTGTAAATGGTTTAACTATACCCGCGACTTCGTCCGCGTAGAATTTGTATTTTTTCCTATGTTTTTCTTTGTGTTGTAGCATCTAACTTATGCTCGTATCTCGTTTGACTTGACAACGAAAGTAATGCTTTGTGACGACTATTACAAATTCACGTACCCCTTTTCACTCCTTCAGGGAAGGTAATTCTGAAAATACTGGAACTCGTATTTCTTAATTTGTAACAAAAACCTCAAATACCTATTTTTATGACCCTAACTCAAAAACTAACGGAACCCTCATACAAACTTTCTCCCCCCATTTCACCCCTTTAGGGGTTAAATTTCTCAAAACAGTGAAACACCTATTTTTTTATTTGTAACAAACACCCCGAATACCAATTTTCATTATCCTAACTTTAAAATCAACTAAGCAGACTTTAAACCCCCTTTTCACCCCTTTGGGGTTGAATTTTCAAAAACCCCGAAATACATTTACCTTCATTTGTAAATAAGAGCACAAATATTAATTTCCATGATTCTAACTTCAAAACCAACTGTACTTTCACCCTCCTTTCACCCACCTTTTCATTGCTTTAGGGATGGAAATTCAAAACATACTCTGTCAAAATTTCAGCTCTCTTGGTATAGCGGTTCGGTCTGGGCGTTGATCGTATATCAGTCAAATCAGTGTGCCAGTTAGTCAGGACATGTAATTATTTATGTACAGATTACCCCCCAAACACGAGGTAGCTACTGTGATCCGTTGAGGAGGTTCAACGAGTTCCGTGTTCATCATCAGGTTAACTCCGGGCCTCCATTATGTTGTAGTGTCATCAGGACTACATATGTGTGCCAAGTTTCAACAGAATTGGTTCACAGGTGAAAAATCAATAAATCATCCCCTATTTTTCTACCCTTGTTTTTCAAATCGATAATAATTCACTAGATAGATGTTATCAGTTCAAGGACTTGGGTGTGATCTTCGATGGTAAGCTAACCTTTGTTGATCATATAATTGAAACGGTCGCTAAAGCTTATAAAACACTGGGTTTCATCAAAATTAATGGAACAAAATGAGTTCCTGAAGTTAATTTTCAATGCTTTCGTTAGGTCCAAACTGGAGTATGCATCGGTTGTCTGGAGTCCTGGATATGGTATTCATGCAAATAACATTGAAAATATTCAGCGAAAATTTACCAAACACCTTTGGTATAAGACCGATGGTATTTATCCAATTAACACTATCAAGCAGATTTGAAATCTCCTTATTGGTTTCTCGTCGTACTTTTAGTGGTGTAGTTTTTCTATACAAATTACTCAATAACAAACTTGATTGTCCTCATTTACTATCTCTCATTGATAGATATACATGTTCCTCGATTGCCAGTGAGAGACAAATCTTTCTTTTATCTTCACACACCTCATTCTAACTTACTTCGATTCTCACCCATGTATAGAATTTGTTCAGATTATATGTCTTTTCAAGATTCCTTTGATATTCTCCATTGTAAAGTTGCTGATATAAAAAGAGCATTGCTGTAGAATTTCTTACTGTTATACTGACTGGTAGTAGGCAAATCAGTATGTAAACTTTTTTCTTTAGTCACAAGAAGTTTTTTTCAGTGAATGTACTGATTTGCATATCTCTCTCCAATTTATAGTATGAATTGTTTTGATTTTTATTCAATAGATTAATTAATACTATATCTAATGTATTTTTTGTACTGTTGATTTTTCCCATCCTGTAATTGGCTTCGGCTGTTGGATGGTGTATGAATAAAATAAACAAATAAAAAATAAATAAATAGAAATGTAAATGGGAGAAACTTCGAAGTATACCCTATACAATAAAAAAAATCATCCAAATCGGATATCCCAGAACAAAGTTATGGGTGGTAGAATCGGTTCACAAGTAAAAATTCAGTGGGTGAACCAACAATCATTCCCTATTTTCCTACCCTTAGGAATGAAATTTATTTTTCAAATCCAAATAGGACCAACTTTGAAATATACCCTATCCAATAAAAAAAGAATAATCAGAATCGGATTACTCTGTAAAAAGTTATGCGTGGTCATACCTAAAAAAAATAAAAATAAAGATACGGGTCGACTAGTGAACCTTTTTTCGTCGGTTAAAAATATTTGGGAGAATAAGGCCAAGGTTTTATTGATACATTCTATTAGCTAAAACAGAGCATATTCGCATATTCTAAATTTCACAAACATCCAGTGCCGGATTTAGGTGGGGGCTGTGGGACTATTAGCCCCCGGCGGTGAATTTTTAAGAGGCGGCAAATCGGGACCGCCGCAACAAAAGGACACTGTTTTTAACCGACGAAACCAAAAAGGAGGAGGTTCTCTATTCGACCCGTATATTTTATGTTTTTCCATCATATTTTTTTATGTATGATCACGCATAACTTTTTACTGGGGCGTCCGATTCTGATAATTCGTTTTTCAGTGGATAGGGTGTACTTCGAATTTGGTCCCATTTGAATTTAAAAGATAAAATCCACCCCTAAGGGTAGCGAAATGAAGGATATTGTTTTTACCTGAATTCTGGAAACCCTTACGGGTAGAAAAATAAGGGATAATTGATTTTTCACTAGTGAACATTGGCACACACATACGTGACAATGACAGATCGCTACTCACATTATTCTTGTTCCACATCCGTCAAAATCAGTATATTTTATGAGAGGATGGAATGATATACAAAGTAATGAAATAAACTAACCAGAACAGCGGAAATAATTTATATTACAACAAATAGTAAAAGTAGATAATCATATTATTTAACTGGTAATAGTTGAAGTAAGGTGGGTAAGTAAGTATTTTGGAAGTAATCAAAAAACAAGTAGGTAGTAATTGGTAGATTTTAGCCACAAAAAATTGAAAAATAAAAACTTTTTAACAAAAAATTAAACCGACGAAATACGGAACTGAAAAGTAAAAAATAAAAACTTTTTAACAAAAAATTAAACCGACGAAATACGGAACTGAAAGTAATAATAACTTTCTTAGTCTAAATGATAATTAGTTTCCTAAACTATGTAATGATTTGAGTCGGCGCCAAACAAACAATTATGGAAGATCATCATCTATGAAAGAAGTCATCAAAACGCAGCCGTGCATCTCGCTGCCATCATTTTACGCTTCACCTAATTCAATTGCTAGTTTGTTTGGCGCCGACTCAAAATCAGTTACTTACATTAGTTTAGGAGCTCAATTATCATTTAGACTAAGAAGGTTTATTTTATGTTTATTTTTAAGTTTTTATGTGAAATTATATTCATTTTGAACTCGAGCGGCAGCGGTGCCTTGGACGCATCAATACAGTGGCTAGCGGCTGCGGTACATACTTTGCTTTGAAAAAGAAGAAGAAAAAAAAGGCGCAAGCCGCATTTTTTAATGGCGCTTTTGCACAAATATAAAATAAAAGCTACTTTTTGAAATGTAGAAGTAGCTCTGAGGAGAATGTTCCTAGACGTATCTAGGGATTATGTTGGGGAATGACATAAAAAAGGTAAATACCTCTACTTATAGGTACCTACAAAAAACATAAGTATTTTTGTTTCATTCAAATTCAAACAAAAATATCAAATGTAATAAAATAAAAGATATATATGCATATACTTATAAGTAGGTACAAAAACAAAGATTTCTTTCGTTAAAATAAATTATCACAAAATGAAATGCAGTCTCCTGTATTTCTTATTTGCAAACCTGTCAATAACATTTGGAACATCTATTTGCACATCTCTATGAACATGAAGTAGAGCTAATCCAACCAACCACACTAACTGGCATTGTATTTAAAATATGAAGACAGGGCCGGATTAAAAGGTGTGGAGGCCCTGGGGCAACAAAGGAGTGGAGACCCCTAATTATTTTTCAAACAATTTTTTATTTATTGCGGAACAAATCAAATTATTTCGACACGAGCATATGTAGGTATAATAAAATACAAGAAATAAATTAAATTACAGCGTAAACGAATGGATTCTTGCGAGCTTTTTTCGACGAAAAATCATTGATGATTTCGGTCAAATCCAGCATCCGGAGAAAATCATTCTCAATGCTAAGAAGCGATAACTTTGATAGACGGCTGTGTCTCATCGTAATTCGCCTATTTTTTACATTTTTCATTTTGGAAAATGAGCGCTTTTCAGTGCAATTAGACATCATCACATTCTCAGTTGTAATATCACAAGAGAGTGAAAATAATTTAACAGATTTTCGAAAACTTGTTGCCAGGCAATAGACAAGAGAGACCAACTGGCTCGAGTGGCTATTGCCAACAAGTTTGAGAAAGAAATCTAGATAATTATTTTCTACTATATCGAACTCTCGTGTGGTATTCTTTAGATTATTTTTTGATGTTACGATCACAAACACATTTCCTTGCAAAATTATATAATGTACTAAACCGGTTTTGATTCATTTCACACTTTTCATGCGAATTGATGACAGACGTCAAATTAAAAATATAGGTTGTCAGACAATAAAAACAAAATACCTCAAATTATTCCTGCTACAATTTTCTAGGTAGAATATTCCCACTATTGATTGGCCAAAACGTATATGAATTATTTGAATTGAACGTTTCCATTGGTTTCTAGCAATGTCTAAAAATAATCACTGTAATTTCAATGTTTGAGAATGTAGCTCTGAAATTTTGGTTTTCAAGAATTTGATAGTAGAACATCTTAGATAGATAGATAGATAGATAGATAGTCCTTTTCAGAAGGATTTACGTTTGTTGCGGAATGTCATCCTTCTCTTAGACTCACATTTTCAGATTTCGGGGATTTCTCTGTTACAAGCGCGCCACTCAGCGGACACTTGTCAACGCCAATAAATAGGAAAAACAGGTATAGACGGGCAAAGTGTTTGTAGAATCGGCAGAAAAATAGTCAACAGAATTTGAACTTTTGTTCTATTATGGAATGCGCACAGGGCTCTTATAAATAATTTGATGCAATCATATTCATAAATTGAAATATTATTTTCTTTTGCTTATGATTATCGAATTTCATTGTGTATCTAGATCGCTTGTGTCATTCGAAGAATACTTCGACAGAAAATCCTTTATTTAATAAAAAAAAATATATTTTTTTTTAAATTCAATTGTTCTTGTTTTTACAGCTGATTTCGATACGATATAATATTTTGTATAATAGTATGATGTTTTACTTGGTAATTGTTTCTCGCATATACACATGATTCATCAGATCGAAGATTAATATTAACCATGGATTTTGACAAGAATACGAAACATGTTTTTGAATGTTTAAAACGAAAAATGAGAGGAAAAAGTGGGAGAACTGCTCTTTCGTTGTCAGATTTTGTATATATAATTTTGCATATCCTTCGGTATTTGTTAAGAAATTTTACCTAAAAATTTATATTGTGGAGGCCCCTCTCTTGTGGAGGCCCCGGGGCTGCAGCCCCGTTTGCCCCCCTTTTAATCCGGCTCTGTATGAAGACACTTTTTTATAATGGGAAATATGTTAGCGACACAAGATTTAAAAAGAAAAATTATTTTCCATTGAATTTTGATAATGTGAGGCTATTGTTTATTAAGTAATTTTTTTAGAACCACCGATTTTATTAAAAACCTAATAATTGTTCACATAATGACTCTATATTCTGTTTTGCTTCCTGGAACACATTTTACATGTGTACTCGATAATATCACGCTATAAAATTGTATAAAAGTTTATTGTTTTGTGTGTGCTATCTCACATTATTATCAGTTTCATGACTTACAAAGGCATCTTACAACGATTTAAAAAAAATACGCAATTTGTTTATAAAATATTTATAAACAAATGAATAAGTTGAATATTTTTCAGAAATTGTTTTCTTGCATTAGGTTGCTGAGAGTTAATTATGATTATGAAAAATATTCCTCATTTTTTAAAATTGTTTATAATAGTTTTTTTTGTTTTTTTATTATTTTAATCATATATTAAAAAAAATCTTTAAAATTAATAGTTGGTTATTCTCCACCTAATTTTATGTAATTGTTTATTCACTTAACAATATGTTATAAACAAACTTTATTGCCATTATTATTTTTTTTTGAATGGAACAAAAAATAACAAAAAAACTATATACGACAAACTGTTCAAAATTTTTATTTTATAATTTTTCTAGAAAATTCTATAAAAATTACAAACAATTTTTTTGAACATTTTGCCGTATATGGTTGTTTTTGTTATTTTTTGTACCATTAAAAAACAAATTGCCAATCAAAGTTTGTTTAATTGTTGAGTAAATACACAATTACATTATTCATGAAAAAAATTCTTATTAGGTAGAGAAGAACCAATTATTAATTTTAAAGAAAAAAAAAAAAAATTATAAAAAAAAAAAAATTTTTTTTTTTTTTTTTAAAAAAAAAATTATATTATTTAAATAGTTTTATCCATTTGTTAATAAATATTTCATAAACAAATAGCGTATTTTTTCAAAACGTTGTAAAATGCCTTTGTCAGACATAAAACTGATAATAATGTGAAATATCAATTTTAAAAAATTACAATTCTACTCGATTTCTCATATTTTGTTAACTTTAGAAATACCTAATTAACAAAATAATCAACTTTTAAACAATTTTATAGCGTGATAGTATTTAGTACACATGTAAAAGTGCTCCTAGAAACAAAAAAATTATGGCGTCATTCTGCGAACAATTCAATTTCTAATAAAATCGGCGGTTCTAAAAAACTACTTAATTAACAAAATTCAATGAATTTTTTTTCTAACCGAATTACATTCTTTCAAGTATTCAGATGATACTATAATTATTTTAAATTTTTTAATTTATATTTAATAATATAAAAAAAAAAATGTGCAGTGCTCTCTCGAGAGGTGCTGTACTCCTGCATAACGCCCACGCGCAGCCCTATTTTCAACGTTGAATTAATATTATAAATACTTGAGATAGGAACATGAACCTGTTTTTTTATTTTCTCTATCATCAATAGTTTTTGAGCTATTGCCAAAAAACTAGGTCAGTTCTCATCGGCGGAAAAAATCGGAACAGATTTTAGTAGAGATGTGGAGTGTGGTGGCCATTCCATCAATTAAAAAAAAAACTGTTTCTTGGGGGGGGGGGGGCTAATTACACCCCTCCTTAAATACGCGCTTGCCTGATGATCAGTAAAGCCAGTGGTGAAAGGTCATTCTCAACTTTAAAAAGAGTAAAAAATTAACTTAGGAATTCGATGGTAGAGGATACTTTGAATAGCCTATCGATTTTGAATATCAACAGCGACTTGTTATTAGAGCTCAATTTTGATGATACCATTGATGAGTTCGCATAAAAAATTCCAGAAAAGTGTTTATACAGGGCTATTCAAATTCGAGTCTATGCATGGGGATTTCGATAACGGTAAGAGATAGAGGGATAGTTAAATGGGGCCAAAGTAGCATATTTCAGGCGTCAATTATATGGATAAAAAAAATCTGATCTAGCTTCTTTAGTTCTGGAGTTGTACAGGAAAAATCGAAAATTTCGAAATTCTTCTTTTGCCTATATCTTTTTATTTTAAGATTTTTTTTTTAAATTGTCACTTTGCCATTGCAACTTTTTGTAGGCTATCCAAATATCTGAATAAAAATTATATACAGGGTATCGTATAAATTGGGCCACCCTCAACTTTTAATTTTCAAATACGGACCTGTATTTTTTATTGCATTTTTTTGAATGCCAAGAGTCATGTTTCATATTGACGTAGTATTTTCATCTGAATTACAGAGTTTTTTGGAAATATTGAACTATTACCAGTAAAATTTCAATTTTTTTTAATTCCAGCTGTAATTAAAAAAAAATATCATAGAATAAGGTATAGAATGCCTAGGATTTGGAAGAAAATCAACATTACTCGACGAAGAATGTCTTCTTCAAGAATTCATCCACATTTCAGTTCACGCAACCCATGATCAATGTGCGAAAATGTATTCTTCCTAGTACGTGTATGTGCATATAATCATTGCAAAAAAAAATCTTCGAATGGCAATCTTCATACTCCAGACACCAATTTGGAAATATTTCATTGTTACTTTTCGAACTACCTATATTTTTCAGCAAATTCATGGGCATTCTGTTGCTATATACAACAATTATGATTTAAACCATTTGAGTTCTCATAGTATGCTTTGGAAAATAAATATTTAGTTCACCTCACTTGTCAATATTTTGACAGTTTCTTGGAAATTATCGTTGGTATTTGATGAAAAATCTGTAAGTACTGGGTTTCCCCACAGAGCAGAAAAGAGATATGGTTAACGTTTTCTACAGAAATAATAGGAACATTTATCTATCCGCTGAAAATTATTTAGATCTGTACCCAGAAAGATATCAGCCGCATCCCACATATTTCAGACTTTTGGACAGAAACCTTCGCGAAAATGGATCTTTCACAAAACCAAGGAGAAAATATGGCAACAAAACTCCTGTTACAGGAAAACATACTTCAAGCGGTAAGTAGGTAATACTGAAAAAATGTATTAGGCTCATCTCCATATTTCAGATCAATACAAATCAATCAAAATCAACAGTACAATTGCTGAGGAATTGAATTTGCCGCAAATACAGTATGGCGTACTTTAAGAAAAAACAGATTCAAATGCTATAAAGTTAAAATTGTTCATAAATTGTATCCAGGAGACGCCGAAAGACGGCAAAATTTTTGTAATTGGATGTTGCAAAAATTGGGCGATGACAGAAACTTTTTGAATAGTATTATTTGGTCGGATGAAACTCGTTTCACAAATTGTGGTGTTTTCAATAGGAACAACGAGCATGTTTGGTCACAAATCAATGAAAATAATTTTAGAGAAGCGAGACCTCAAGTGCGAACGTTATCTAGACTTCCTCAGACAAACTTTCAGTGAATATCTCGATGATATTCCCATTGCTAATTTAAATCGGTTTTGGTTTCAACACGTTGGAGCTCGCCCACATTGCACAAGAGACGTTAATCAATTTTTACAAGAAACATTTCAAGACAGATGGATAGCAAATAATGGGCCTATAAGATGGCCTGCAAGATCCCCTGATCTCAGTGTACTTGAGTTTTTTATGGGGTACACTAAAAATAGAATATATCAAAACGAAATTGAAAATATAGAAGATTTAAGAATTAAAATCATGAACGCTTTCGCATCACTACGGCGAAGAGATATTTTCAGAGCAAATAATAACTTAAAAAAACGACTCCGTAAATGTCTGGAACGAGAAGGTCGTCAATTTGAACATTTATTTCGATTTTTAATTCTTGATAATAATTAAACAAGTTCTTGTGTGATTAGTTATAAAATATGAAAAGCTATATGTCAAATACAATGTTATGTTTGTGACAGATTATGTTTGTGAGTTCTCAGCAGAATACATACAACAGATCTTCTTCATACCTACTGAGGTCAATCGACATGGGGATGAATAATTATTCTACTAGTGCTACATTATGGTAAAGAAAAATGTCTCTTGGAAATGTTGATTTTATTTTATTGTTATTCCGAACAAGTAGTGAGACTAGATAATCTGGAAATTCTGAAATTGATTATTCTTAAAGAATCAATTTGTCTGATTCCCTCTCATTTTAAAAAAAATTATTAAAATAAGATGAAAATACTACGCAATATTAAAAAATACTCTTTGCATAAAAAAAATGCAATAAAAAATATAGATCCGTATTTGAAAACGAAAAGTTGAGGGTGGCCCAATGTGTAGATACCCTGTATATACATTTTATTCAGATATTTGGAAAGGCTACAAAAAGTTGCTAGGCAAAGTGGCAAAATTAAAAAAATCTTCGTAAAATAAAAAGATATAGGCAAAAGAAGAATTTCGAAATTTTCGATTTTTCCTGTATAACTCCAGAACTAAAGAGCTAGGTCAGATTTTTTCATCCATATAATTAACCTCTGAAATACGCTACTTTGCCCCACAGAACTCGTAGAACTAGAAGGCCAATACCGTTTTGCTGGAACGAGCCCTACTGTACTGCATGGTACACACATGAGCATGCGCAGTAACACCGCTGTCATGACAGGGGCGGTTTCAGTGAAATGTATGACCTCTATTAACTGAAACATATTGACTTTTACGTGAGAACTTTCTAAAGATGGGTACTTGAGCTCGAATTGAATAGTGGAGTGCAACTGAAATTTTGAGGAATTTCTGAAACTAATCTCCGTAAGGTTTCGGGAAGAAAGACTTGTAAAAGAATACTTCACTTCACTGAATTATTTATTTGACATGAACTAAATGTATGCAGTATTTCACAAGATATAATATTTCATTTCAAAGAGAATTTGGTTTTATGCATTTCAAGTGAATGGGTAGGTATGATGGGGACAGAATAACAATCACAATTGACGTCTCCCTTGCAGTTTTGAAGTTAAATTAAAAAACAATTTTCAAGGATTTAGTGCCTTAACAAATATTTTGGCACAAATTAAAAATATTTTGAGGGATTTGAATGTGAATGCTATGACAATAGCGTGTCCCAAAAACTATGCAACAAATGGAAACGTTTTCCATGATATAACAATGAAATTTATCCTTGATAAAAGTTGGTGCCCATCAAGAAACCTGTAATGGGCTATCGAAAAGAAATGTTGAGTTTTTCGTTGGTGAAGCGAATCCGTTTGTTACAAGCTTTTATTTAGTTTAACTTGTTAGTTTGTTCGGGTCAAATATTGCAAGTGAATTTTGACAGACTTCTAGTCGTCCGATTAGTTTGAAATTTGGCAGGTGTTCATAATTTCGGTGACAATGCATTATGGAATTTTAGTTAGAGAAAAAACAAAATGGCGGCTTCAAGATGGCGGACAATATTTGTAATTATGGTCCGATTTGATAAAAAATTGGTATGTGGGGGTTTTCGGGGTCGGAGATAATGAATTTCTTGTCAAAATTCAAGATTGCGGCTCCAAGATGGTGGATGAATTTTGTGATAATGGTCAGTTTCGATTCAAAATTGGTATAAGGGGGTTGTCGAGGTCAGAGATTATGAAATTTTTGTCTAAATCCATAAATTCAAGATGGTGTCCCCAAGATGGAAGACGAGTTTTGTGATTATGGTCAGATTCTATTAAAATTGATGTATGGGAGTTTTTGGGGTTGGAGATCATGATTTCTTCAGCTCAAAACTTACGGGGAAAACACCTTCTAATAACGATGTTTACTAGAATGAATAGATTAGGAACTAACTAAAAAGCAAAAAATAAAATAATGAAAAAAAAAATTTTTAAAGGCAAGTTTTTAATTAAGCCGTGCACTAAAATGTATAAAATAAGTTTAAGTCATCGCTGACAATGATTTAATTATTTTTGTTGAATTATTTGTTTCAAAAGCTTGTTGCGCGAATTGTAATAAAATTAACACTTTGACAAGTTGTTACTTATCAATCAATCATTTATGAACACTTCGCGCGACAAGCTTTTTGAAACCAAATAATTCAACAAAAAATAATTAAATCATTGTCAGCGATGACTTAAACTTATTTTATACGTTTTAGTACACGGCTTGAATAAAAGATTGTCTTTAAAAAGGTTTTTTATTAGTTATTTTATTTTTTGCTTTTTAGTTAGTTCGCCTTAATCTGTTCATTTCCCACGTGCACGCATACATAAAATCCATTGGAAATATTTCATTGTCATCCAATGGACAACTCAGATTTATAATATCAAAGGTATACTAATAAAGTTGATTTTTTATAGATAGGATTTTATTTTTTTAAAAATATAGTGGGGGATGTCACCATCAACTTTTTTTTATCAGGGATATTTTTTTTGTTAAATCAATAATGACAAAGTTTTCCATTTATTGCGTACTTTTTGGTACACGGTATAAATACAAAAAAATAAAAAACTATTATTTAAATAAAACATAATTTATTGGTATAATATTATTGATGTGAAAAAAGTATCAGTTTTGATAGCTTATCCCTTTTCAATTCCCCCTTACATTTTCTGTTTGCAACCTAGCAATACTATGGTAACGTATTTTACTGTAAATTTTTACAATAAATTTTATCAATTTCATTTTATGGTTCATCTCGTACATAGATATATCAAACACATGGTTATCTAATTCAGAAAACAATTTTTTATCTTCGAAAAGAGTTCCTGAAATAGTAGTTACAAAAACATCCATAAACTTTTTTTCTTGCGGCATTAAATTGTTCGTCAGACCCATTATTTGCTTAATTTTTCTTTCTGTAAACATACAACACTTCACAATATCTGCAGAAGGCTTGATTAGTCCAGAAAAAGAGGCAGCTCTGTTTTTTCTATGTAATAATTTGAAGTAATCTAGATCTACACTTGCTTTTCTCCTTCTTCTAGTATGTTTGAGACTTTTCAGGTATCCTAAGGCATTTTCAAAAAAAGGATGCCAAAAATCTTTGTTGTCTTCCTTTATTGGAACCTTGTAGAATTTTTCCAATGGATTTCTAGAAAGCACCATGCAATGAGACATCTTGAAAACACTGGTCAATGATACTCTGAATATACTAAAAACTAGCGTGGTCTCTTAAATACTACACGATAACACAATGAAAACAACACAAAGAGTATATAATAGGATAGGACGGAATTAAAAACACTGAAGCAAGAACACAAAATGAACAACAAACGCAAAACCGGCCCTGAAGAAAAATGGCGTCAGACTAAATAACAGTTGCTGACGTTAACAGCGTTGCCAAATGAGTTTGTAGGAAATCATAATTCTTATTAGGGTTAAATCAGTTGTTATATGCTACACTTATCTTGTATATTATCTTCTGAATACATATAACAAAAGAACTTAATGATCCTGAGTAATCGATAGTTGATGAGTTTCGGCTCTTTTAATGGGAATATAATGTAATACATTACATCATAATGTCATTATATTAGATTCTCATACAAGTACATGAACTGGCAATGTTGTTGATGATATGCGCATGGTTACGTATGTCCCATCTATACATGTTGTTATGAATCATATCAATTTCTTCCACTTATATTAGCCTTCTAGTTCTATGAGTTCTGTGCTTTGCCCCCATTTAACCAACCCTCTATCTCTTACCGTTATCGAAATCCCCATGCATAGACTCGAATTTGAATAGCCCTGTATAAAAGAAAATATATTTGTTGTTAGATTTAAGTTTGTGAAGTAAATAAAATTTGTTTCTTTATATATAATAATTTTATGTTATGTTATATTATGTTATTATGATGATGATGTAATTTAATTTATTTTCTTAAAAATGTGTTATTTTTCTTAACGAAATACCTATATATTAATACTAACGGTTTTGAAAGTGTCTATCAAATCTTAATTTTCTATATATTTTAAGAGTGTCTTGACAAATTTGTTTATATGTTTATACCTCTATAATTTTTATATTTTTTATATATTTATATTTATTTGCTATTGTGACGGTATTTATACACATTAGTGTCTAGACCTTGTTTATATCTCTATATATCTCTATATATCTCTATATTTTTTATACTTTATGTATTCATATTTTTTTGATATCATGACAGTGTTTATACACATTTCTGTACTAATAGCATTTAAAGGATATACAGTGCTAGTCAAAAGTCCCCTCCCCCCCTCGTATCTTTTGAACGGGTATACTTATAATGATGAAATTTGGAGGGTGGAAATAAACGGATGTAGGCTTCTCAACTGGTCATAACAGGTGACGCAATAGTCATAAATGACGTCACAAGGCCACTGTGACCAATAATTTTAAATGGGACCCTATGGCAAGTGACAGCTCGTTTGAAAGGTATTGAAAATACCTATTCAGTCATACCAATTTTGTTTGGGTTTCGGCTGATTTTGATTGATAAATTGAAGAAATACGAAAATTATAGTTTCGCATTTAATTAATAAAGATTTTAAAGTACGCCTCTGGTTAATTGTCAAAAAGGTTGACGTTTTTGAATTCTCTACTTGTCAAAAGTGTTTATACCTTGAAAATTTACCTAAGCTATTGTTTAACGAGACGTTTAAGTGTTTACATAGGCAAAATGGTACGTACTGTAGTCGACAAAGTAGCAGCTATCTTAATAATTGGTGAATGTAGAAACAATTTCCATGCAGCGGAACGACTGTTTAATGAGAGGTACCCCGATCGCCCTATATCGAGGGTTTATTTGAGGGAGCTTCTTCGGAAGTTTGAAGCATCAGGTAGTGTCAAGATGCCAAACGATCTGGTCGACCAACAATTAGTGATGACAAAAAATTGACATAATTGGAGAAATGGTAGTAAACCCTACTTCTTCCACAGCCCAAGTTGCGTCTATCTGTGAAGTCAGTCAAAGGACAGTACATGGGGTGTTGGCTAAAACAAATTTCATCCATACAAATTAAAAATGGTGCACCAACTTTCAGATGATGACCCCGACCGAAGACTAGAATTCTGTGAAACTATGTCCAATAAAATGAACCAACAACCAGGCTACATACAGACAATTTGTTTTAGTGACGAAAGTACTTTCTTTCTCAATGGAATGTTAACACTCAAAATGTGAGGTATTGGAGTGACACAAATCCTCACATCTTTCGTGAAAACATACTCAATTTCCAGAAAAGTAAATGTTTGGGCAGGTATTTTGGGAAACCACATAGTTGGGCCTCTTTTTCTCAATGCTAACTTAACCGGTGAATTGTATCTGAGATGTTACAAAATGATATTGAGTCGTTAATTCTTGAAATTCTAGAAGATAATCCAGATGAATTCGACAACTTGGAAATAACGTTTCAACAAGATGGTGCTCCTGCACACTATTACGGTGCAGTAAGACGTTACCTAGATGAAGAATATCGTGGTAGATGGATTGACGACGAGGTTCGATCGAATGGCCAGCTCGGTCACCGGACCTTACACCATTAGATTTTTTCTATGGGGTACTTGAAATCTAAGGTTTACGCTACAGCACCTGACAGTATTGCCATTCTGAAACAACGAATTGTTGAAGAATGTTGGGCAATTTCCGCTGACACACTGGGACGAGTACGACAAGAGTTTAGCAATAGGATGCATTACTGCCAGAAAGTAGATGGAGCACATTTTGAACACTTATTATAAGAACTGGTTCTTAAATCTTTATTAATTAAATGCGAAACTATAATTTTCGTATTTCTTCAATTTATCAATCAAAATCAGCCGAAACCCAAACAAAATTGGTATGACTGAATAGGTATTTTCAATACCTTTCAAACGAGCTGTCACTTGCCATAGGGTCCCATTTAAAATTATTGGTCACAGTGGCCTTGTGACGTCATTTATGACTATTGCGTCACCTGTTATGACCAGTTGAGAAGCCTACATCCGTTTATTTCCACCCTCCAAATTTCATTATTATAAGTATACCCGTTCAAAAGATACGAGGGGGGGAGGGGACTTTTGACTAGCACTGTATAATGAAAGAAAAACAATAAATGGGTGCTTTGAAATTGACAATACTAATTGGCGGCTGCATCGTAAGAATTAGAATCTGGCACTGCAAACATCGTATCGATTGGATCTGTATTTGACATTGTAATAGGTAGTCAATATAATATGTCTAGTCTATGTCTAATGGCTCTATATATAGTTGGATAAAGTTTATTTACTCCGTGTCAACAAATTGAATATGCAAACCTCTGAATCGTAGGTGTTTATAAAAAGCAAACCCATAACTCATTGTTGAAGAATGCCAACCATTGCAAATAATGTAAACACACGATTGAAATAATTTGAACTGAAGTAGAACATACAGAACTTTCCGTCCTCTGGGTTTGTAGAAGCTTAAATTAAAAAAATGTGAAGTTCTTAGAGGAAGAAGGACGTTTTTTTCAATCGAATGCAAGTTATAATTGGTGTATTGTTAACCTTCATAAATTTGACAAATTTCCTGTTGAAATAAAAACAGTTTTACATTTTATTCAATTAGTTTCTGGCTGCAAGGACTGTGCCCAAAGCACAAAAATGAACACGGGTCAAACATAATTATGCACTTTCAGGGGTCTGGAAATCATTTTCATGAGTGAACAGTTTTTTAACAAAACGAAAATTCACTGTCAGCGAGTTTTTATATCCATTAAAACAAAAAAATAATGATCATTGAACCTCAATGAAACGTTGACACAAATCATTTATTGCAGGTTAAATGTTAATGGTTACGAATTTGGCTACAAATAAATGGTCTCCGCATGCCCCATTTATATGAATCTGACATTGAAATGCCAGTTAAATGCACGAATTTTTTTTCAATACAACTCAGTGATATACTTGTGGGTTTTTTATAAGGAACTTGACTTGGATTCCTTGCCAGTGCCAGAAAATTTAAAATAATTCTGGAATGTTTTATATTTATAGGGATTTCAATATGTCCGAATAATTTGAAATTCAACATGCTGGGCATGCGTACTCAATATATGTGACCGAACACAAAATTTCAAAAGTAATAATGGCGGTGCGAATTTCCCATATTATAGTTCGAATGTACTTGAAATATCTGGAATATAACCAACAGCAAAAGAAACGGGTTATCTCATTCAAGATATCATAAACCAAAATAATTATTCTAATTCTATGCGTTCCAATGAATTTTCGCTTCAAATTCATTTTAATTTTGTTAGTTTTTACATTGAATGTCATTTCTTCAGTTTTTGCTGTTTTTTGGGATCACTATACTGGTTTCTTTCCTCGGTGGAAGAAATTATTCTCTGTATGCGAACAGGATAATTGTTTTAGAGTTTAAGTTTTTTAATTAGGATTTTTCGAGTATTTTTTACAATAACACCCCCACACCCCCAAAATTACCACTGAAAGGTATTTTGCAAACAATGATGTATCGCACATGGCGGGGTTGCGATTTAAACTTTTGAATTGGGGGTTGATGGAGCGGAGGGGATGAGACTATGGAGGTTCGCTTATAATAGGCTAAGAGCTGGCTGCAATTTTCAGATTTTAGAAAGTAGTTGCGACGTATATAGTTTAAGTTAAAGCCGCCCGCGCGCCAAACGCTAACGAAACCGGCGCACGGCGGGTTATATTTGAATGATCTGGGTGGCCAAATATCTATTTTGTAAAAATGATTGCAAATAAAAAAAGAGTAGCGCCTCAAAGATGACACAATGCAGTAACATCCGTTTCGTCGCCGTATAAAATTTGAATTTGGACCAATATTCTGCTCATGATGGAATGAATACTCTTTATAATTTCTACGCCATATCTGAACATAGCGGCAGCATTTCCAATGGACACTGTACGGCATATTGCAAACACCCTTATTCTAATTCTTGGCACCTCTTCGATGACTCCCGTGTATTTTCCGAGATTCTCCCAGGGAGCTTGTGTCCTTTTCTATGAGAAAGTTGATAATCTGAATTCTGATGGTGTTGTGGGTTTTTCCGGGTTTTCCCCCAACTGGAACAGCAAACTCGGCCCTCATCAGTATGTTGACTCCGTTGATTTGTCGTTTTCTACCAACTGTTGTTCATCCTTGCACTTCTTCACCGTATTGATGAGGGCCGAGAGCCCGAAATACGTGTCTACGGTTAACACTCCTCTTTGAGGGCTATGTCCATTAAATTCCTTCCATTTTGTTTAACAGTCCTCTCTATAATCCTGGACTCGGATGTCACGCAGGTAGCTATATCTGCCTCCGTTGTGACGTTGGTTGTTGCCCTGGAATGCAGGGTCTGCTAACCGAAACCACAAATGTGCGGCTGGCTTCTGTTTGTTGACTCCGTTGATTTGTCATTTTCTACCAAGTGTTATTCATCCCTGCTCTTCTTCACCGTACTGCCGAGAGCCCGAAACACGTGTCTACGGTTAACACTTTTCTCTGAGGGCTATGTCCATTAAATTCCTTCCATTTTGTTTTTAAGACCATTTATACTAGTAGGTGAAATGGCAGAGATAACCACGTGTTTAATTCCATCAATCTCGACTCAAATTTTCATAGTGAACATGAGATTTTTTAATTAGTTTACGATGTTTTTTACAATTTGATATTTGAGATTTTATTTATGATGTGCACCGATATTTTCCTGTTAGCAACCTTCAGTTAGTAAGTTTTTTTATTTTATAAAAAGAGCATTTTGACAATGTGATTTTGTTCTTTTCAGATGTCTTGATAATGAAATAAAGTTTTTCGAAAGCTCGACAATTTAACATTTTACATTGGCCATTTCCTATTGACTGCAACCTGAAAGAAAACCTAAAATTTGTTTTTTTGTGTTTTCTAAACTTCAGTTTTTTTCAACTAGTCCAGTCAAGAGACTACCCTTCTATACCCTTTATATATATATATATATATATATATATATATAACATATTACAACGAATTTCTTGTTTGAATGTAACATGTCCTAAGAAAAATACGCAAATAAAAACAAACAAAGACGAAAAAACCTGAGAATAGACGAAGAGATCGATAAAATGAAATTTTTATATTATGTAGCAAAAAATTCACATGATGCAGACCTAATGGCGAGCTATAAGAGTTATAAGAAATCGATTAATAAAAAGATAGCCAACATAAAAATCGAAGAAAATACACAAAAAATTAGAGAATCTGATAATAAAAATAAGGCAATGTGGACAATTGTCAACGAAAGACTGGGTAGAAAAAATGTAAGAAAAGAAATCAAATTGAAAATTAATGACGAGATAATAACAGACCAGAAAGTCATCTGTGACTCATTTGTTACTCATTTCGCAACCACAGTATCAAAAAAGTTAGATATCCATTTTGGTGGAGATCTACCTACTTCATGCTCAAGTCCTGATAGTGTCACTCAGAGTATGTACATTAAACCTGTAACTGAGAGAGAAGTCATAGAAATTATAGATCGTTTGAAAAACAAAAATTCTACGGGATTTGATGAAATCCCTAACAAGCTTCTGAAATATTGTAAAACTATTATATCTCAACCTATTGCGACCTTAATCAATCACTCTTTTGAACTTGGGCAATTCCCTGATTCTCTCAAATTGGGAAAAGTGATTCCACTTTATAAAAAAGGAGATCAATATAGTATTGAAAATTATAGACCTATTGTAGTATTGAGCTGTTTATCAAAAATTGCTGAGAAGTCTTTCGCAACTAGAATCTATTCTTTCATGGAAGAACATAGTATATTTACAAACTGCCAATATGGTTATAGGTCAGAAAAGTCAACTGAATTAGCGACGCTAGAATTCACACAAGTATATTCTTGTCTGGACAAAGGAAAAAAAGTTGCAGGCTTATTTTTCGACTTAACTGCTGCCTTCGATACAGTTAATCCAAATTTCCTTGAAGAGAAATTGAATAAATTAGGAATAAGAGGTAAACCACTAGAATGGATTGCTTCATATCTACAAAATAGGCGAATCGCAGTGAATATAGGTCCAGAGACTTCCGAAGAAATGGAATTGAATGTCGGGGTAGGGCAAGGTTCAATACTTGGTCCTCTACTGTTCCTTATCTTTATCAATGACTTACCACAATTTGTAACTTCTGGAAATATTTACATGCATGCTGATGATACATCAATAATCATTCACGCCAACAAGTTAGCAGAGTAAGACAAATATAAGCCATATTGAAACCAGCGATCGTGTAAAATTTCTTGGAACAACCATCGATAGTAACCTAACGTTCCATCTAGAAGTAGACTCATTATGCTCCAAACTTGCAAAAAATACGTTTGCTATTCTACAATTGAAGAAAGAAATTAATCAAAGTGAGTTGAAAACGTGTTATTCTTCACTTGTCTACTCAATCTTGAGTATAACATAATAATATGGGGCCAATATTGACAGAGTTTTTGTACTACAAAAAAGGATCATAAGAATCATATATAATTTGCAATACAGAGAATCTTGTAGAGAGATTTTCAAAAAACCGAGAATACTTACTGTGACCGAAATATATATTTTAAAAATTTCCTGCTTCATTCATAATAATAAAAATAAATTGACGCTTAATCAAGATGTGCATAGATATCAGACCAGGAAAGCACAAGAAATCCACATTTCAAACTTTAGTACAAATACATTCAAAAAGTCACCTCATATAAAAAATTAAGGAAGCTTAATTTTAATAATAAAAATATCAGATCTGCTGAAACTTTCAATATTTTCAAGAAGAAAATACAAATATTTTTAGTCGAAAAAAGTTTTTATAACCTGAAGGAATTTTTTTATGCATAGCAATCGTCTCAGAGAGTAAATTGTGTAGTGCCTAATACTATATGTTAAAAATGTCTGTCTGCTTGTCTGTCTGTTGATCAAGGAAAAATGTATTGTCTTTTTTTTTTCTCTCTCTTTTCCTTATTTTTTTAAATCAAGAAAAAATATTTTCTGTCTTTTTTAATATTTGATTTTTGTGTTATAGTTTATAGATTTTTTAGTTTCAATGACAAAACCTTGTGTTCCCTGTAACACTTTAATGGCAAATAAATATCTATCTATCTATATATATATATATATATATATATATATATATATATATATATTGAAAGATAACACAAACGGGTAACGCTGACAGAAATTTTCACAATTTCATATATGTGAATAAGGACATTTTTCTTTCTTCAAGTTATGTAGAACTAAAAATGAGGTAAACACGTATACATAGATAATGCGTGATATGGAATATATAAAACAAATAGGTAATTGTTATTTAAAGTATTCCTTACGTACATCATGATGAAGAAATAAAGTTATATTAACAGAAGAGTTAAATCCATTTTAACAATTTTTTTTACAGTTTACCAGGTGACTTCTTACACTTAATATGATGTGATGCTTTCAAAGTATGTAGTTGATCGCATGATGAAACCCATATTTTTTTACAATATATTCAATTTGCTAATCAAAGCACAATTTACTATCGAGAAATACTCGCAGATCCTCGAATACCTCAACCCGCATCATGAGAGTTCCTTTCAGCCTGTAGTTGCAATTTATTTTTTAGATATACCTAGTGCATGAAATGGTTTGGTATTTTACTAATTTTATCAAGATTATGTGTATCATGCGAAACTGTGACTCATTCAAAAGAACACAATTGCCACTATCCAAAATTGATTTCCAAGCCTCTGGTCATCCAAGTACAAAAATCAGTTTCAATATAAAAAGCTTTTGTTTATGAAAATTAAGAATAAAATGAGTCCATGATGTTATAGTTAAACCATTTACAATTGCAGAAGCATAAAAAACAAGTTTCGCAGTCTTGCGGCGGTATCCTTTGAGCAGCATAGGCGGACATAACTAATTTTATTTAGATAATATTTAAATATTTTGAAAATACGTTAAAATAAAAAAAATGCCATAGGCGAGGAAGTATGTATTAATAGGCAATCGGATCATTATTTTATTTTTCCATGGTCGAAAAAAGCCAAATTCTCCAACAAAACACAAAGAACTATAGAATATTTTAAAACCTATTTCGATCCCAGACCTGAGACGCTACTGGCTTTTATTTATTCAGACCTCTTCAAACACAAATAAACTCGTGATTTATTAGTTTGCTTGGCCTCCAATGTATGGACACACCTACACGCATTATCATTGGCTTGCGGTCCGTTTTGATTGGCTCAGGCGAATCTGGTGTAGAACTAGACAGCAAACCTTTGTTGACTGTCGCCTCTTTTGATTTGCCGTTCGCCGACGGAGAATGTTTACGAGTAGTACACATTATTTTTCATTCCGTTTCTTCGCATATACGCTCGTGTAAGCGAAGTGAGTTTTTGATTTGCTCCTTATACAAACAGCTTCTGCAATTGAAAATGGTTAAACTATAATACTTCTAGTACTGCTACTCTATCATTGATTTTTCTGAACTGGGGTTCTGTCGACTAATCAAGAGCAAGAGTCCAACCAATTGAGGAGAGATGAGCCATGTATACGAAAGTTTGAAAGGACAACTGACAAGGGATGCCTTCAAAAAATCAGTATAACACTTGAGCCCATTGACTTCAGAGCATTTTGGACCAAAACGGTCTGATTTGGGCTGAAAATATGTGTTTGAATTTGAAAAAATTACTATATTATTATATTGCTTCAAATATCTTACCGAATATGCACAGTAATAATACGGGCATATAGTTCCAATTTGCGGTTAATTGCCATTCTTGAATGTTTAAACGATTGAGACTATTTTCCACTTCTGAGAAAAATACCAAGCGATAATGATTAATTGCATACGAACTACAGGAAATGATTTCTCATACATACATACACCGGGATGGAACCATCAGACTTCCGTTTTTATATTATCGGTAGGAAATCGTGTCATGAGATAAATAGTTCATTTATAACAAAATAAATCATGTTATCAACGTATTATATGTATTATGCATGTATGTCAAGTTCAAGGTATTGATCCAAGGTCTCGCAATGTAGATTCCCGTATTTATATACTTAATTGATTCCCTATCTCAAAAGTGTTGGAAATTACTTTTTTATATTAAAAAGTAAGCGTGTTTCTAGTAATCCATCCTTGGCCCAATTATCTCATTATAGAAAATGTGCATTTACATTTAATATAGCTGCGATAACTGGGCTTTGTTGTTGTTGTTTATCAACCTTTCAGAAGATCGGTAGGGTCGGAAACATCAAGAGCTGCTCCCAATCCGGCAGAACTTTACGAAGCTTATTCACCAAGACAAACTTTACGAAGCTTATTCACCAAGACAAACTTTACGAAGCTTATTCACCAAGAGAACCGAAATTAGCAATAATTATATTCATGAAGTCCCGTGTGAATGTGGAGAGACATGGAGACCATTATCAGTACGAATAACAGAAAAAAAAATGTGGGGAGACCTCGAAATCGGGAATTGCTGACCACGCCCGAACTGAGCACCATCAAATTCTGTGGGGCGATGCAACAACCACTGCACCGAGTGACCTATAACATACCAAGCTTGTCAGTATTCACCTGAAGACGATTGCAGATACAAGCGATAGAAACGTCGTGAGAAATCTTCAAACCCATTAAGACGATGGACGTCCGAAACGAGAGTAAACAAGATATGAATACAGTTTTATCGAAATGTAGACGACTGTCGAATCAGTCGATTATCATTTCGAAATATTCTTGTTTTCGATTTTAGCAGATCCCACGTTTTTTCCTCATAAATTACGGGATTGTCATCAGCAAAACTGATTATATCTCTTTTCAAGCAAACTTGAAATGTCACGGATTTTCCGGGTGTAGAATCCGGAACCCACATCGATGTTCCAGTTACAAAAAACCAGTTTCTAGTCCAAAATTATTAAAGTTAAAAAAAAAGATGCAAACCCAGAATCATTCTGAGGAAGATGGAGAATAAGACCTATAATAACAAGTATTTTGTGAGCTTACCATGATATATATTTTTTAGAGTCGAATGCTTCAAGGAGGGGCGAAGAATGAGTCCTATTACCCACAAATATTGTGTCGGGCAGAATTTCATCTCAAAACTATCTTGCGAATATGAACAAATTAACAAAACATCAAATTTGAATAAAAAAAACTTTGTGAGCTATGTGAGCTATGTGTAAAGAACACATCTTTTTTCTACTAGAACTTTATCTATACTTTTGATCTCAACACATTGTATTTACACCTAATTTTATCTATATTTCATATATAAAATACTCATCTTTAAAAAATAAAAAAAATAAAAATAAAAAATGAACCGAATAAATCATAGATCTCACGCACAGGCTACTTGCCTTAGTGAGAATCTCAGTTTATTGAATGTTTACAATTTATATGTACCGTTTATAATTTTTGATTATTACTCAAAAAAGTAGGAAATAGAAGTAATGAGACTTATAACCACAAAAAAAATCCGGGCAGAATTTCATCTCAAAACGGCCCTGCGAAAATTATAACAAATTGACAAATCACCAATTTCGAAATATGATGTGGAGTTAACTATGGGGCATTCTAGATATTTTTCCAATGGAATGAATCTAGGAGGGGCAAAGAAGGAGTAATATACCCACAAATACTTTTTCGGGCAGAATTCCATCTAAAGACAGCTCTGCGAATGTGATAAAAAATTGACAAAACACCAAATTTGAAAACAATATTGTGAGCTAACCTTGGGTCTTTCCAGTGATTTTTCAACTAGGAATATTTCAACAAATACTATCAAATATTTTGCCGGATAAAAAAAAACATTGTGGCTAACCGTAAGGCCTCCATCTCTGAACAAAGACTAATATTGTTCAAAGTGAAGCGGTTCGAAAGGAGTCCTAGAGGCAAAAATCCTCGAACGAGAACAAAGTGTAGAAGAATTCAATGGATCAATAATGGACGCATTTGAATTCAGCTACTCTGTTAAAGAAACACACCGTCGAAATTATGATGAAGTACGCCGGCTTTTCAATAAAGCCACGCGAGACGAAGACTTGAAGGGGTACACCGAAAGCTTGACAAAGTACCATAAAGAAATAAGGAAGGCATAGCGAAAAACTTTAGGAACTTCTTTGAGACAATCACCTCAACCACGGCAGCACCCAGAGTGCATTAGACCATGGCAAAAGGCAGAGAACAAGGCCGATGGTACTTAGAAAATCGGATGGCAGCTACACAGAGAATTCTTCTCCTACTGGAGAAACTTTTTCCAGATAGCACTCCATATGAATTCAACAGGAGAAAGGCAGCCTATAAACAAACCTAGGCAAGAAGACTGGGAGGTAGCCAAAACTATATGTACTTCCCAAAGGTTGACCTGGGCAATCAACTCTTTCCAACCATACAAGTTCTCAGTAATTGATTGCCTATCACCCCTTTTACAAAAATGGCAAAAGAAACTGTTGCCATATACTAATATAATGAACTAGCCAGAAGCAGTTTGGCGTTAGAAAAATATGTGAGTTATAAAAAACTTTTTATTGTGGGATGCATAAAGAATATAGTAATAATTCTAGACTTTGTCTTTCTAGACAATTGTATCCAATACGAATATTATTTCATATTTGTTTCCGGATGGGACGCCTTCTAAATTCAATGTTATGTGTTTCTTTGTAAAAAAGAAGTAGATATTCCGATATTATGTATGCTATCTCATTCTTCTTTGGTGTTGCGCATCTCAGATACGTGTGTGAGTATATTGGAGAACCTGAAAATGAATTCATACATAGGAGATATACGCTGAGCGAGCTCTAGTAAAAATAATCACAGTTCTAGCCTGCCTATGTATATGTCAGATAGCACTAGCCTACGATAACAAACAGCAGCTATTGAAGATGCAGATTTTTTGTTTATCGACAGTTAGAGTAGAGTTCGGGAGATGAATTAGTGATCAGTTGTTGGAAGTGCGCGTATACCTATCATACTTGGCGTCGTAATGTCTGTCAGTTAGGAGTGGTAATTCCAAGTAGGAATTTGTCTCGAGTGAAGTGCTAGTGTTTTTTGGACCGTCAGTGGGAGCCCAGAGTTTTGCGGTAGGTGCCACTTCAGGGGAAAATTCCGAAGACATGTGAAATGAGGCCATTTTCAAAGTGAGCAAAAAAACTCATTATTTCTTTATGTTTTGATTATATAACTGCAGAAATAAGTTTATGACAAATTTTTATGACATGAGATTTTGTTGGTGTTTGGGAAATGTAAAAAGGCACATTCAGATCAATAAAAAAAAACTTGAAATAGTGACATACGACCTTTTGCATTGTTTTACACAATATATTATTGCGTATATATTTTGAAATGATGACTTTTTTGGGATTTGGAACGTTAGGCACTTGGAACTTTGAGTAATTGATGGAAACCTCCATTCGTTTTGCACCACCTTTCATACATCGTTTCCTACTTGCAAGATTCATTGGAAAATAAAATCGGTATGAAAAGAAAACCATAAACATGAATGATAATTGAGTATAATGAAAGTTAATAGTTATTTGTGCAACCAGTTGGGAAAAGCTCTATTTTTCGTAACGAGCGGATTTCTGCGGAACGAGCGAATAGGGTTTCCCAACGTGTTCCACACAATATGATGTGATCTTTTTTAATTCAAGTTAAAAATATATAAAAAAATATTTAAAAAAAAACTGAAGAACACGCTTTTAACACACTAAAAAGTAAAAAATAATTTTAATATTTAACGACTATGCCAAAAAGCATAATACTTTTAATTAATTTCAACCAAGCACCCCCACGCCTTTTGGCATAGTCGTTGAATGTTAAAATTATTTTTACTTTTTAGTGCGTAAAAAGCGTGTTCTTTAGTAGATGGCCACCAACATCCTTGGAGATACTTCCATGGAAAATACCCAAATTAATGCTACACAGAAAACTACGTTGTCAGCTGGGGTGAATATCACCAATTGTTCAAATTGTGTTATTAATATTTATAATTAGTTTTTACCGTACATATCATATGTATTAATTTTGAATAAAATCAAATCTTCATAAAATGTAGGAAGAATATAATAACAATAAAGAAGTACTTCAAGTAGTTTAGCCTTAAAATTATAACAAACTTTATTCCTGTATTGTTTGCAACTAATGGTGAAATTTACTTTTCATCACCAGTTGCGAAAAATTTTAATTTTCGTAACTGGTGATGAAAAGTAAGACATTTGATAACGTCAACAAGTTTTCAAAAGTGATCACTTCAAATGTCAGAATTAGAAAAAAAATCAACAATTTTAATAAAAATTAGGGTAATGTCATAAATAAAATGAGTTATTTGCTTGATCATAGCCAGTACGTTTATGTGGATTTTCTTGCAAAGATAGTAAAACGTCCAATTCCGCTTACAGTTGAATATGAAATAAGTCATTCCGAATACTCATTATTGAACAACTCATTAACCTTGACTTGTGTGCGGGTCCTATCTCCATAACCAAGTCTCATTAAAATTCTATTCGCTATTTTCCACTTAAGCGAACCATTTTTCTGAAAACTGTTTACCATTATTTGACAAAGAAAAATTGTTTTGTAGCCGATATGTTTTCAAGTAACGTAAAAAGAAAACAAATTAAAAACGGTAAAAAGTAGTTCTAAGATAAAAATAGCATCCACAAAATTTGCGTTTGTATGCAGGAAAATATCCTCTTTTGAATAGTGTTTTTAAACGCTTTCTTAGTTGTTTTACCAAACCTAAGAAGTTAATCATAGTACTGAGTCACTGTCGCTACTTACCCAATAAAGAATTCAATTTTCCAAGTCAAAAGTAAAAAAGTAAATAAAAAAAAAATTACTCTAGTTTTTTTTTTACTATTAATCTCTAAATTGCCTCGGTGTTATTACCCTGCATTCATGTTCAATCCTTATCATTGATTCATTTATGCTTTGCAGGCTAGTCCGGTAAACTTTTTTACAAAGGAAGAAATCTAATGGTGTAAGATCTCGTGATCGGGGAGGCCAACAAATGAACGGACTGTTCCGCTCGATCCATCTCCCCTGAAATGTTCCATCTAGCCACCTTCGTATAGGGAATAATATTATAGATAGATAGGGGCACCATCTAGCTGAATGAGAACATTCCTTCAATATTCAGATCTTCCAAAAAATCCCAAAAGTTTATGTTAAAAAAGTCAAGGAATCTTTCTCCGTTGAGAGTTTTTGGAAAAATGCTGGACTAATTACATGATTTATCTCGAAAATCGATATTTTTTTACGCAACCAAAAATCTCTAGGTGTTCTAATACGCATCGTATCATGTAAGAACCGTGAATATACACTGCTTTCGTAAAGTACCGAATAAATTCATTTTTAGCCAAACTATCCATTTCTGAGGAAAATTAAATATACAGGGTGATCCACGTTTGACTAATCACGTCCGCAACAATTTTTTCAAATGGAACACTATTAATTTTTTAATCTTCATGGAATGCTGATTTCAAAAATATATCACACATAGGGTTTGTATACAGTGCGTCCGTTAAATTCAGTGCCCTCGTAAAGTAATGGATAAATTCGTAAAAAATTAAAGGAATAATTCTTGGAAAGAACGTCGAAGCCGTCGAATTTTATTTTTATTTGGGCATTCTTTCAAATTTAATTAATACATACAGAATGATTCGTGTAGGAGAAATGACGTCATCGTATTTTTTTAATGGCAACTCCATTTTTCATTACGGAATGTGAAAAGGTGATTATGAGTATGGGTGAAATGAAAATAAAATAAGAAAAACTATTTTGAAATATGAAAATACTAAATTTAATGGCAATGGTAGCTTCAAACAGCGATCAAATTAATGTTCAATGCACAATTTGAACATATTGCTATATGACTATTTCCATTACTTGACACTAGCCATAGCGACCAGAATTTTGTTTTTATTGCTGAATAACATATCTTAAAGTTTGTCGATACATTATTGAGTAGTAACTTTGTCATTTCATGGAAAACGATTAAACTAAATGAACGAGAAAGAATTGAAATTCTTTGCATGATAGGATTTGGAAAGAGAATACCACCGAAAGAGAATAGTTGAATTGTTTAATGGAACTCATCCTGATCGGCAACCTATTAACCAAAGCATGGTGAGCAAAGTTGAGTCAAAATACCGTGAATTTGGGCATGCCGTGATCTACCTAAATCTGGTTGACCCTCACCACCAGAAGACGATCAGCTTAATGTTGTGTTGGCAATGCATGAAAACCATCACACAACACTCAACCAATTGGCTTCTGATTTCAATATGGCAGCGTCTACAATCCACAAAATTCTGAGAAAAGCAAAGCACCAAGAACAACTGCAACAACTATGCAATAATAATAATTTTTTAAAAAATATAATTTTTTCTGACGAGGCTACGTTTGTTTTGAACGGCCACGTCAATAGGCAAACTTGCCGTTATTGGGCTACCGAAAATCACCAATGGATGATGGAGTATCACATTCAAAATCCACAGAAAGTGAATGTATGGTGTGGCATAGTCAACGGAAGAATTATGGGTCCCTATTTCTTTGACTTGAACCTGACTGGTGCAATATATTTGGATTTTCTTCCTGCACTAATAGCTTTGTATCCAGATCAAGAGGAACCTGATCTTTCGAAAACTGATTTATTCTTCCAATAAGATGGTGCATCTCCCCATTATGCAGCAGCTGTCCGCGACTATTTAGATGTGGTGTTTCCGAATCGTTGGATAGGAAGAAGGGGACCGATTGAGTGGCCAACTAGATCTCCAGATTTGACACTCCTTGATTACTTCTTGTGGGGATACTTAAAGAGTAAAGTGTATGTTAATAGGCCGGAGAATTTAGAAGATTTTAAAGCAAGAATTCTTCACGAGATACATTGTATCTCGTGACGAATTCTTGCTTTTAAATCTTCTCCGGCCTATTAACATACACTTTACTCTTTAAGTTTCCCCACAAGAAGTAATCAAGTGGTGTCAAATCTGGAGATCTAGTTGGCCACTCAATCGGTCCCCTTCTCCCTATCCAACTATTGAAACTCAGTTTTTCTGTTTGAATGAGTAGTCTTTTTCTTTATAATAGTTTTATTTAACTTCACCTTCACAATGCTTGGTTTTCTTCAATCAGGATGAGTTGCATTAAACAATTCAACTACTTCTCTTTGGGTGCCCATTCTGCCTCCAAATCATATCAAGCAAAGAATTTCAATTCTTTCTCGTTCATTTAATTTAATCATTTTCCATGAAATGACAAAGTTACTACTCAATAATGTATCGACAAACGATAAGATATGTTATTCTTTAAAGAAATAACTTCACAAAAACTATTCAGCAATAAAAACAAAATTCTGGTCGCTATGGCTACTGTCAAGTAATGGAAATAGTCAGATAGCAAATGGAGTTGCCATTAAAAAATACCGATGACGTCATTTCTCCTACGCGAATCAGTCTATATGAGAATTCAACCTCAGATACGAGGGCACATCTTTTCTACAAAATTCCCAATTCTACGGGTCTGTCACATAGATTACAAACATGTTTAAAAACTAATAACTCAAAAATTGCACAGTACAACACGAAAACTCAAAAAAATCATATCTACTCGAAACTTAAAGAAAAAACCCCTTTGATGGACAACATAAATGTAGTTTATAGAATACCATGCACGGACTGTGAACTAATATACGTAGGACAAACGAAACAATACTTAAAAAGTAGAATAAAACAACATCAATATGACTGTGAGTAATCATCATTTTACGTGTGGTCACAATTTCGACTTTAATGCCACTATCATAAGGTAGGTAGGTAGGTAGGTAGGTGGAAGATGGTCTCGTAGGTGGAAGATGGTCTCGTAGGTGGAAGATGGTCTCGTAGGTGGAAGATGGTCTCATCGCCCGGTGAAATACCACCATATCGACTTTGTGTGCTGTGAAATGGATCATTCCATGTTTCAGTGTTCGGTCGATACTTTCCGGTCTCCCTCTTTCCTTTTCCCCAATTCCTCCTTTATTTTCAGCTAATAGTAATAATGATGAAGTCTCCTAGAGTAAAACACTCCGGAAGTAAAATACCTCTCCATTCGGATTTCCGGGCGAGAGGTACTCGAGGGGACTCAACATTGAAGATTAATTTTTGCAACATCCGTGGACTCAACAAGAACATCAATGACGTCCACCATCACCTACAGACGAAAAAACCGGATATTCTGGCTCTAACAGAAACACAAGTAAACTCGTCCACCAACAAGGTCCATATGCTTTGTCCTGGTTACGAACTCCATTCTCGATTCAGGTTCAAAGGTGGAGTCTGCCTTTACGCTAAGGCTAACCTTTCATGCCAGCGTGAAGAGAGTTTGGAACCGAAAGACTTTGATGTGATGTGGTTTAAGCTATCTGATACCAAAGTGACTAAGTTCCTCTGCTGCCTTTACCTATCACCTAATGAACCTTCATATAACAACCTCTTTGAGTTTTATCACTCAAACTGGACTACATTCAGGAAAACCATCCAACAGCTGAAACCATAATCATGGGGGACTTTAATGTACATAATGCTGCCTGGCTCAAATTCTCTAACAAAACAGATGATGCAGGTCGTCAAGCTGAGGCCTTCGCCATCACTCATGGTCTAGAACAACTGGTCGAGCTACCAACCCGCATCCCTGATGTCAACAACCAGTCTGCCAATACACTAGATCTTTTCCTCACCACCAATCCTGACCCGTATAGAATAGAAGTTTGTGCCCCACTTGGAAACTCTGATCACACCCTCATCTCCACAACATGCTCTTTCCATTTACCATCGAGCAGCACAATACCACCCCGTCTCATGTGGCATTACAATTCGGCCGACTGGGAAGGTCTTCGTATGTTTTTCTCAGCGTTTCCATGGAAGAGAGTTTGTTTCTCTTCAGTAGATCCAACACGATGTGCTGAGACAATTTCTGAAATCATCATGTTGGGGATGCAAACTTACATACCGAATACCGAAAGAAGAACATCATCCGATAAGACCTGGTTTAACAGAAACTGCTCTAGACTGGGCAAAAAATCCGGGACCTGAGACCAGAGCAGCATACGTTGAGGCTAGAGGCATATGCAAAGAGACAATAAAATGTTCAAAAGATGCTCATAATGCCAAAATAAGATCAAAACTTGTTGAATGTCCCAACGGATCCCGTTCATTTTGGTCTTTCGCCAAAGCTGTGGGAAGAAACTTCACTTCCAGCTCTTTTCCTCCCCTAACCAAAGAAGATGGAACACTAGCAACGACTGCCCAGGAAAAAGCCAATATCTTTGCGCACCTATTTGCTGGAAATTCCACTCTGGATTCTTCGGAAAACAACCCCCGAACATTACACCTATTGACAGTCACATGCCCGAGATCACCTTTCGCCAACGTACTATCAGAAAGATTTTGCTGGGTCTCAACACCAACAAATCCTGTGGATCTGCCGGAATCTCGCCGCTTGTTCTCAAGAAATGTGCCCCCGAACTAACACCTGTTCTTTGCAAGTTGTTCAACCACTCTTACAATTTGGGAGTATTTCCGTCCAATTGGAAAATTGCAAGAGTACAGCCAGTCCCTAAAAAAGGCAAAAAGACCCTACCTAGCAACTACAGACCTATCGCACTGCTATCTATTATTTCGAAGGTCATGGAAAAAGCCATCAACATCGAGCTCATGAAATATCTGGAAGACTCAGGAATTATCAATGATAGGCAATATGGCTTCCGCCATCAGAGATCAACTGGTGACCTGCTCGCATACGTCTCACATATATGGCAGCTATCTATTGAAAAGTATGGAGAAACTTTAGCTGTGGCATTAGATATCTCCAAGGCGTTCGATCGAGTTTGGCACCAGGGACTCCTCGCCAAGCTTCCATCTTATGGCTTGCCCCCTCAGCTGTGTTCTCTGCTTGCTAGTTTTCTCTCAAACAGGTCTCTCCATGTAGTGGTCGATGGAGTTTCATCTGACACTCTACTCATAAATGCTGGTGTTCCGCAAGGATCCATTCTAGCACCAACACTATTTTTACTCCACATCAACGACCTATTGAAAGCAACTTCATGTCCCGTACACAGCTTTGCCGATGATAGTACCCTCCATACCGCTTTCTCTTCCAGGGCCCCTATATCAGCCCGTGAAACCAGAAATGAACGAGGAAGAAATGTTAACAATGTAAATATGGACTTAGCAACAATTCTCGAATGGGGATCCAATAACTTGGTAGAATTCAATGCAAACAAAACACAAGCATGTCTTTTCTCTAGAAAAGCCGATCTCACTGTGCCTAACATAACTTTGTCAGGAGTAACCATACCACTGAAGTCATCCATATCGATGCTTGGTATTACTATCAGCGGCTATTTCACCTCCTCAGCTGCTTATGATCTATAAGGCACAGACCGACCTGTCCTGGAATACTGTTCCCATATTTGGAGTGCGGCACCTAAACATATCCTGAAGCTATTGGATTCTGTCCAAAAAAGGGCAATTCGTCTCGTCGGTGATGCCTCGCTTACAAACTCGCTCACTTGTCTGGAACACCGTAGAAAAGTTGGCGATTTGTCTCTATTTTATAGATATTTTCATGGGCGATGCTCTTCTGAAATATCAACAATCGTTCCTCCTTTGGCAGTCTCTTCGAGATTAACCCGTCAAGTTCAGTCTTCACACCCCTTCGTGGTCACTTTGGAGACCTGCAGAACATCACTTTCCAAAGACTCATTCTTCCAACGAACTGCGAGGCTTTGGAACTCATTGCCTAGGGAGGTGTTCCCCGAGGCATACAACCTCCAGAAATTTAAGAAGAACACCAACTCCTACCTTCTTTCCCTTGGTTCCCACGATGTTCTCTGAACATTACAGGATATCCCTTTTCGTGGGAACCAGAACATATAAAAAAAAAAAAAAAAAAATGAGAATTTTTTTTAACAAATCGTTTGTTCCTGGAAATGGCACACATTAACAATAATAACAATTGCGTGAATTTAAAAACAGCTTAAGGTTACGTGAATGCGGCTTTACACAAAGAAAAAAAACATATCACCTGATACTCGAGATAAAAGAACTTCGGCCGTACCATCAATCAGCCTACATGGAATTAATAACGTTCAGAACACAGACGCTCTGAGATATAATACATTGTGCCATGGTCAAATGTTTTCGAATACCGACAATACCCATATTTCAACGAATAAAGAACAATTTTAGAGATTACCAGGAAAAATCTTCCTTCAAATTTTTTGACTACATCTCTCACTTTACCTTTGGGGTAAATAAACTCATCAGTGTATGGTAATTGTTGGAGTAACTTTATATATTCAAATAAAAACAATAAAAATAATTTTTTTATGTGTTGTGGGAAATAAACTCCTCCGTTTTTTGGTTCTATCCAACCTACTGTTGACTGTACCTATCTTATCACCATATATTTATGTATCGGTCTCCTATTCGTAGTGTCTCTGTATTTATACATCAACAATAACTGTTTTTTTAATTGTGTAATTTTTTTAATTATGTTCTTTATATTAATTGTAGCCCTGAAGAAGGCGAGATTTCTAGCCGAAACGTTGGCAATAAAATTGTAGATTGATAGTGTTGTTTTTCTCAAATTGTCCGACTGCTCGTGAAAAAAATTACGATAATAAATCCTCTGGACGTGAGAAACTAACATATTATGGATGTATTAATTAAATTTGAAAGAATGCCCATATAAAAATAAAATTTGACGGCTTCGAGCTCTTTCCAAAAATGATTCCTTTAATTTTTTACGAATTTATCCACGAGAGCACTGAATTCAATGGACGCACTGTATACAAACCCTATGTGTGCTATATTTTTGAAATCAGCTCTCTATGGAGGTTCCAAATATATCCAAATATATAGGATGTTCATTTGAAAAAATTGTCACGGACCTCATTAGTCAAACGTGGATCCCCCTGTATATTTAATTTTCCCTTATAAATGTGGCAAATTGAGATTAAAAATCGACCTGTTTCAGGAGATTCCTCAGAAATGGATAGTTTGGCTAAAAATGAATTTATTCAGTACTTTACGAAAGCAATGTATAGTGTTTTCGTGGAGAGTGACTTGGAGTGCCCCCTTGATTCTATTTGTCTTCCCACTCCACTTCTACCATTTTTTTTACGTATTCGATACTTTAATCATTTGTCCTGTACCTGGACCCCCGAGTGAAAATTCTGGGTACGTGCTTGGGCTAACTATACATTTATCAATTATGTACCTACTTACACAAAAATAATATTTATCGGAAAATTCGGATAATCTATTCTACTTTCTATAAAAAAGAAATCGACTTTTCTCAAAATTTCTTAAAAAAAATAGAAAAACGGATTCGTGCTCAGGAGGCAAAAACACGTAAGAAACGTCTTCCAGCTATTTTCAGGGAGCATGAGTGGACTAGCTTAACATTTATTTACCCCTTTAATTGTGTTCTCCCCCCCCCCCCCAAATGCTTAATATTTACGTAAAAATAATTCAAGACACATCACTGGAAATATGTAGGTATATTCGATTCGTTGAAAATAATTGGTTAGGTGGTTGACAATTTCTACAGCCTACTATATTTCAAAATTTTAAATTTACCTATGATAACCCAGTGAATTAACATACGTTCTGAATATTCAGAAAAAAAATCTATAAAAATCAAAACCATTCGAGTGTGAAAAAATCTTCAATAAAAAACCCCTAAACCTATTCAAGGTTGAAGGAAAAATAATTGGTTAAAACGAAACTAGCCGGTTTACTAGATGAATAAAAACAAATCACTCACGTTTTTCTGACGATGTTTTTTGGATGGCACTATCACACATCAACCTCTCCGGCAGACACTCAAGTATGGAATGAATCGCAGATTTGGGGATTCGGCTCAAGGATATCTGCCACACTGCCGCACGCCACTTATGTATTCCACAAATTTTGTCTGACCGTCATTCGCGAAATAGATTCAATCCCCTCCGTCAGGTGTCTGACAAGTTCACGTGCTAGGCTTGTTTATTTGTACTATCGTCTCGTCTTCTCGTAAATCCATATTATAGTTTATTCGGGAATGAGAAAAACCAAAAATATTGTCTATACTGCATTCCAAATAATACAGTCCTGGAAGCTCGAGCCTCACGCTGATTGGTTGAAATCCAAACCAGTATCACATAGACAGAATGCAATGTGTATTGAAGGAAGCGGCAAGGAGTGCCTTCAAACTGCACTTGAAAGCTGGAAATCTGATTGAACATCTGAATATTCTGTAAAATATTCCTCTAGAATCCAGGTACAAGCATAAGATACATGGCCGGATTAAAAGGTGTGGAGGCCCTGGGGCAACAAAGGAGTGGAGGCCCCTAATTATTTTTCGATTTTTTTTTTATTTATTGCGGAACAAATCAAATTATTTCGACACGAGCATATGTAGGTATAATAAAATACAAGAAATAAATTAAATTACAGCGTAAACGAATGGATTCTTGCGAGCTTTTTTCGACGAAAAATCATTGATGATTTCGGTCAAATCCAGCATCCGGAGAAAATCATTCTCAATGCTAAGAAGCGATAACTTTGATAGGCGGCTTTGTCTCATCGTAATTCGGCTATTTTTTTCATTTTGGAAAATGAGCGCTTTCCAGTGCAATTTGACATCATCACATTCTCAGTTGTAATATCACAAGAGAGTGAAAATAATTCGAAAGATTTTCGAAAACTTGTTACCAGGCAATAGACAAGAGAGTGGCTATTGCCAACAAGTTTGAGAAAGAAATCTAGATAATTATTTTCTACTATATCGAACTCTCGTGTGGTATTCTTTAGATTATTTTTTCATGTTACGATCATAAACACATTTCCTTGCAAAATTATATAATGTACTAAACCGGTTTTGATTCATTTCACACTTTTCATGCGAATTGATGACAGACGTCAAATTAAAAATATAGGTTGTCAGACAATAAAAACAAAATACCTCAAATTATTCCCGCGACAATTTTCTAGGTAGAATATTCCCACTATTGATTGGCCAAAACGTATATGAATTATTTGAATTGAACGTTTCCATTGGTTTCTAGCAATGTCAAAAAATAATCACTGTAATTTCAATGTTTGAGAATGTAGCTCTGAAATTTTGGTTTTTCAGAATTTGATAGTAGAACATCTTAGATTGGTCTTTTTGATAGTCCTTTTTCAGAAGGATTTACATTTGTTGCGGAATGTCATCGTTGTCTTAGACTCACACTTTCAGATTTTGGGGGATTTCTCTGTTACAAGCGCGCCACTCAGCGGACACTTGTCAACGCCAATAAATAGGAAAAACAGGTATAGACGGGCAAAGTGTTTGTAGAATCGGCCGAAAAATAGTCAACAGAATTTGAACTTTTGTTCTACTATGGAATGCGCACAGGGCTCTTATAAATAATTTGATGCAATCATATTCATAAATTGAAATATTATTTTCTTTTGCTTATGATTATTGAATTTCATTGTGTATCTAGAAAATCCTTCATTTAATTTAAAAAAAATTTTTTTTAAAATTCATTGTTCTTGTTTTTACAGCTAATTTCCATACGATATAATTTTTTTTACTTGGTATTTTTCTCGCATATACACATGATTCATCAGATCGAAGATTAATATTAACCATGGATTTTGACAAGAATACGAAACATGTTTTAGGATGTTTAAAACTAAAAATGAGAGGAAAAAGTGGGAGAACTGCTCTTTCGTTGTCAGATTTTTTATATATAATTTTGCATATCCTTCGGTATTTGTTAGTAAATTTTACCTAAAAATGTATATTGTGGAGGCCCCTCTCTTGTGGAGGCCCCGGGGCTGCAGCCCCGTTTGCCCCCCTCTTAATCCGGCTCTGTATGAAGACACTTTTTTATAAAGATTTAGAAAGAAAAATTATTCAGCTAGCTGGGGCGCGCCAAGCCATGCGGCCGCCTGTGGGCAAAATATAATTTTACACCCCTTACCCATTTTTTAGTAAAAATTTATACATGGGTGGGTACACATAAATAAAATTAAAATACGTGCTAATACCTATATTTAATTTTGATACTGATACATCAGATAAGGGGTTACACACAAAATTGAAATAATAGCTATTACTTATCTAATTTTGAAATGAAATATGTGTTAATTTATATACCATTATAATTTTAAATCATCCTTATAATTTGATGTTTGCAAATAAAGGAAATGAGTATTTCCGAAAGCTCAATTAAAGAAAGTGTACTGATTTTAATCAGCATGATACATGCTACTCATCCCCATAATTTAGAAGATTTTGACAAGTCTTAGACATAAGGATTATCGAAGAATGTAAAAAAAGCAAAGCAATAACAAAACTGACAAACGTCGAACATGTTGCTCCATTACAGAATCAAATTTGGTGAACGTTTCTAAGTATTAATTTTAAGAAGTTTCCGTTATTATTTTTACATAATTTGTTAGATCTACCACGTAAAGCTAAACATTGACGACATAAAAACTGCATTGCTGAAATTATTCTTTCAATGACACGATACCAGTATTTTTTCTCTACATGCAATGAACGTAATTGACTTTCATTCATAGTAACTCCCTTAGATAACATATTTGATAAGTTTAACTAATATCCGATATTTTTTTTATGGGAGTCACTCTTTCTGTGTCTGTTTAGCACTAGTGACAAATGTTTCCAATCAGAACACCCTTCCTTATTAGACAAGTTGGTCAAAGACTTACCAAAAAGTTTGCAACAGTAAACCGCATCTCTTGTTGTTGAGAGTAAATCGGTCACTCCCTTTTAACTTTCTCTCCATTGGTGAGGTTACGATAAAAACATCTGGCAGAAAACTTTCGGCCTTGTGAGTTTACTGGATAGATCCAATTCGTAATTTGATGGGGTCCTTTTTCCGTCAAAAATCTTGCATCTGCGGATGTAATTATTTCGGGCCACTCTCCAGGGTCATCAGATATTAGAATTAGAAAATAGTAATGTTGCCGCTGCTGGAACGTTTTCAGTATGATGTTCCTGGGTACTATTTATATTATTACAATCAGAAGCAAATGAGAAACTTGGGGCTGAGGAACAACAAGGGTTAGCATCGTCGGTATTTTCAAGTTCAGGAAGAACACTTATTTCTGACGGTTTCAAATATTTCTTCAAAGAATCAGCTAATTTTTTCTTCTCTTCCATTTTCTGCCGTCTTTGTTGGCAGAACTGATGACCTGACAATCGTTTTCTTTTTTTGCGCTTTTCCTTAAAATAGGAAATGTCATATTGTTAGCAATCTTATTTAGGTTTTTGGAAAAAAAATGAAACGTCAAATATCTCGAAAACAGATGAGTTTTGATATAGGATATGTTACATGGTGATCTATTTGAAAAAATTTTGTTTACATCTGTCTTTACCAACAAATTGGATTAGATTTTTTGAACACCCTGTACAACATTTGTTGAAAATAAATATGTATTAGTATGTTTTACAGAACCTTTTGAACTTTTTTAACTAAAAATACTTTACAATTAGTGGTTGGTAGTTGCAAGGTAAAATATCAGCCATATTGTTAATTGCCTTTTATGGGAAACAAAAATTAAATGTCAAATATCTCGAAAACTACTGAGTTTTGATATAGAACATGTTTCAGAAATTTTAATTAGAATTAAGCGAAGAATAGTAAAAATAGACCGTATTTAGTTTTAGTTACACTACTTATAGTCCATCCAATATCAATTGCAGAAGCTGTTTCTATAGGGAGCAAATAAAAACTCACTTCGCTAACACGAGCGTATATGCGAAGAAACGGAACGAAAAATAATCTGTACTACTTGTATACAGTCTCCGTCGGCGCAAAGAGCCCGCTGGTCAACGTGGACTTGAGTGACTACTGTCTGTTCTACAACCGATTCGTCTGGGCCAATCAAGTCGGACATCAATGCTTGCAGGTGTGTCTATACGATGGGAGGTCATAAATCACGCGTTATATTTGTGTTTTAATAGCTCTGAAAGATTAAAAACCAGTAGCGTCTGTGGTCTTGGTGTGTGCCGATCGAAATTCGTTTTAGGATATTAAAATATCTAAATGAAATTAGTTATCTCCGCCACTGCTGCTCACAGGATTTCGCCTCAAGACTTTTTTATGCTTCTGCAATTGATATTGGGAAAACTATACCATTTTTTACACTGAAATATTCACCTCACTAACTATCTAATCAACTAATCTGATTTGCAGAACAAACTAGAATGACCCATTTTACAAAATCCAGACATATTTATATTAATTTTCATTTTTTTCGGCTTCCAACAGACGACTTTTAAGCCTTTCTGGAATAAAAAAAGCAATAAAAAGAATAAAAACATTTCTCTATATTTACTCTCTTCGTTTTTGATACTTACCGTTACCGCTAAGCCACCTGTGATACTCGTTCGTTAGTACGGTTTATTTAGCCGTATTGCCGCCCTTAGATTTTGCCGCCCGTGGCTATTGCCTACATTCGCCACATAGTTGTCGCGCCCCTGCCAGCTAGGCACGACTTTGAAGTGAATTATGAATTGGTTATAACCCAGGCAACACAAAGGTCCTAAATATATCTCGGCGAACACTTTTTAGGAAATTGTGACGCCTTTTGTAACTTCTCTGAGAGGTTGTTGAGAGCTCTATATCTCCGTCAAATGTCCGCCGCCGGGATATTCTCAGCGAGGTCTTAGCAATATCCCACGTGGAAATTCTCGAACAATACACTCTGGCAAGATCTCTGCGAAATATTGTGGCGAGTACTTTAGGAAATTGTCATTTACATCTCATGTCGAGGTCTCTGTGAGCTCGCATAGGAGCTGTAGGAACTTCGCATATACAGCCTTTTGGCGAGTTCTTTGGGAAATTCATGTCAACTACTTTTGTTGAGATCTATGTGAGGTCGATTGCTGTTCTTCTGGCGTGGTCTTCAAGAGTTCTCATTGCGAGGTACAGGATATTCTTATATATTGAAAAAGAAAAAAAGATCTCAATTGAAAATTAAAAAACAATTTTTTTCAGAATTAGAAAAAAATCTACGATGAAAGTTACTTTTTGTAATATCTAACAGGAAACAACTACTTCCCAGCCACTATGGCATGCTGGACATTGACATTATCTGATATATAGAATTTATGTCACAATAAATATTTTGAAACATCCCTAAATTATCACCTGAAAAATTCCTATAGTGAATATTTTCATTTTCATTCTGATATTTACATAAACAACTTTCTCAATCAAATTGGACAAAAAGTTTTTCAATCAAATATCTGAATCAAAATGTAAGTGCGAATTTACACGATCCAATAAATTGGTCAATTTTGTGACCTTGAATTTAATTGATAGGTGTATAGTCCATCCAATATCAATTGCAGAAGCTGTTTCTATAGGGAGCAAATAAAAACTCACTTCGCTAACACGAGCGTATATGCGAAGAAACGGAACGAAAAATAATCTGTACTACTCGTAAACATTCGCCGTCGGCAAACGGTAGATCAAAAGAGCCGATAGTCAAGTGGACTTGAGTGACTGCTGTCACCGATTCGTCTGGGCCAATCAAGTCGGACATCAATGCTTGGGGGTGTGGCTATACGATGGGAGGTCATAAATCACGCGTTATATTTGTGTTTTAATAACTCTGAAAGAATAAAAACCAGTAGCGTATGTGGTCTTGGTGTGTGCCGATCGAAATACGTTTTAGGATATTCTAGTTTTGTAGGATATTCTAGTTTTTTTTTCTCAATGTATTTGTATAAATAAAAGCTTGTCTTTAATTTTTTTTCATTTTTCATTATTTATGAAGTATTTTGAAAATCTTAAAATATCTAAATAAAATTAGTTATCTCCGCCACTGCTGCTCACAGGATTTCACCGCAAGACTTTTTTATGCTTCTGCAATTGATATTGGGAAAACTATAAACAGAAAATTGTCGTCAATTTGAACTTGACCAATAAATTGATGAGTTTAGAATCGGTTCTAATTTTTCATCAATTTTTAGTGACAATTTGCAGTAACTTTCGGTCATGAATTGGATGCCTGCTAGAACAAAGATTTTCAGGTTATATGTTATTATTTACGCGATTTCACATACCCTACCCTAACCACGAGAAAAATGATAGTGCGAAAAAAAACATAATTTACGTTGCATTACATGCGCAGCAATGTGCATTGCTGAATATAAAAGACAAAGATGTAGAAGTTGGTGGATTAGATCTTGGACTGAGAAACGAGGGAAAGGAAACTTGACATTAGTTCCATGGTATTCCTGAGTAAAAACTGTTGCCAAAATTGACCAATATGACAATTTATTGGTCAATTTTGGCAACAGTTTTTACTCAGGAATACCAACATACTGACAAGAAATGGTTCAACTATAGGAAAAGTTCCGAATATTATTCAATAGCTTATTGAATTGGCTCTGATCCATTCTTAAATATCGTTTGAATTGATTAGGATCTGCACTCAGGAATTTTTTGTGAACTAATGTTAAGTTTCCTTTCCCTCTTTTATCAATCCAAGATCTAATCCATCAACTTCTACATCTCTGTCTTTTATATTCAGCAATGCACATTGCTGCGAATGTAATGCAACGTAAATTATGTTTTTTTTTTCGCACTAAGGTAAGTGCGGTGAATATGCCCATGCTGGAAATATGCTCACCCGGTGAAATTTAAAAAAGTTTAGCTTATTTGCTAATAGAGAGCGGTCAACACTTCAATATTTCGTACTTACAGCACTACGAGCCAAATCTGTGTTTGTTAGTCTCTCCAGGGAGGTTGAAGGGAAGACATACGTTTTTGGCGCTATCGATTATAAAAATAAAACGTGCTTTAATAGAGTGTAAATATTGTGTATGTTTGTTTACAATAACTGTAAGTACAGCATTTTAAAATACGCCTTTTTACCATTGTTTTAGTATACTACCTTTAATAAAAAATTTAATAAATTACCGTTAACAACTTTAATTTTTTTAACCCGTTAAGGGGATTATATGCCCATGGGATATTAGTTTTTTTTTGTTTTTTAAAGAGTTTCCTTAGTTTAAGAATAATTTATTTTTTAAACAACTCTTAATATTCATTTGCTGTTTATGTCGCTAATACGCCCATCGTTAAGGGGAGTTGATATGCCCTATGGCATTTTCAGTTAAAATAGGCTGTGTTATTATTTTGATAATTACTTTTTGTACTCTCAGTACTAAGCCTACCTACCAGTGTAAAGTTTCAAGTTTAATTTTTCAGTTAAATTAGAATTTTGGGTTTGTTTGGTTTGTTGTCATCATTCAATTTGTTTTTCCAAATAAATATACTTGCCATTTAAATATGTTGTTTTTCTCTTGATAAAATTAATCATTGGGCACATTAGGAACATGCCATGGGCATATTAACGACAGGGTTGGTAATATGCCCAGTAAGACTAATTTTTTTTAAATGGTATGAAAAAAATATCAAATATTAAATCATCCATTACTGTCCAAACATCACTTCTTTGGTTTTAAGGTACGCTTTCTATAAAAAACCGAATTGAATATTTTGCATTTTTAATTTTTATCAAGGATTTCGCTTAACATGGGCATATTCACCGCACCTACCTTATCATTTTTCTCGCGGTTAGGGTAGGTTATGTGAAATCGCGTAAATAATAACATATAACCTGAAAATCTTTGTTCTAGCAGGCATCCAATTCATGGCCGAAAGTTACTGCAAATTGTCACTAAAAATTGATGAAAAATTAGAACCGATTCTAAACTCATCAATTTATTGGTCAAGTTCAAATTGACGACAATTTTCTGTTTACACCTATCATTTAAATTCAAGGTCACAAAATTGACCAATTTATTGGATCGTGTAAATTCGCACTTACATTTTGATTAAGATATTTGATTGAAAAACTTTTTGTCCATTTTGATTGAGAAAGTTGTTTATGCAAATATCAGAATGAAAATGCAAATATTCACTATAGGAATTTTTCAGGTGAAAATTTAGGGATGTTTCACAATATTTATTGTGACATAAATTCTATATATCAGATAATATCAATGTTCAGCATGCCATAGTGGCTGGGAAGTAGTTTTTTCCTGTTAGATATTACAAAAAATAACTTTCATTGCAGATTTTTCTCTAATTCTGAAAAAATTCGTTTTCCAATTTTCAATTATGATCGTTTTTTTCTTTTTCAAAATATAAGAATATCCTGTAGGTACAACTCGCAATGCGAACTCTTGAAGACCACGCCATATATAACCCATATTGTCAATTTTATTGTTCAATTTATTGTAAATTCGCACTAAATCAGATTTCTTCAGGTTAAAAGTTAGGGATTTCGCACAATAGTTGTTTTCTGTTAGATATTACAAAAAGTCACTTCAATTTTTCATCGTTCATTTTTTCTAATTTTTTTTTTTTCATTTTTCAATTGAGAATAATGTTCCCTTTGTCAACATGAAAAACCTATTAATTAAGAGGTTATCCTGAACGATGAAAGATATAGTTTATAAAGTTTATCTTTCAGTCATTTTATATACGTTACTCTTTTGTGATACATATTTCAGTTCTGGGACCATTAATATTTCTTTTGTTTATTAATGATATGCCATCTCATATACGTTCTAAATGTCTGATCCTGTTTGCTGATGATACAACTATAGCTGAGGAAGCTGATAACCCATTAGATCTACAGATTAAACTATCAGTGATAGCAGACCAATTCACGGCCTGGTGTAGAACAAATAGATTAGTGGTAAATGGCAAAAAAACCATCCTCATGCAATTCTTTGGTAGGAAACCTCATACTGGTCCGATGAACGTGCGCGTTGAAAATAATATCGTTGAATCCTCAGATACCACAACATTCCTTGGAATACATATAGATCAAAAATTGAACTGGAAGCATCAGATCGACCATGTATGCAAGAGAGCTTCCAGTGGGTACTATGCTATACTTCAGTTAAAAAATGAACTTGATCGACCAACTCTCCTAAATATCTACTACGCTCTCATTCATTCTCATTTGTCCTACAACATAATTCTGTGGGGGGACGCCTCAGAAATCAATAGAGTATTCGTGGCTCAAAAAAGGGTTATGAGGCTAATATTCAATTTGAAGAAGTTGGACTCCTGCAGATCGTACTTTCAGGAACACCATATTTTAACTGTTCCCTGTATGTATATATACAGCTGCATTTGCTATATTAAACGCAATTTGAAAGATTCCGCGAAGAACTCATACATACACCAATATCCAACCAGAGACGCTGATTCAATTAGAATCCAAAAACACGCAACAAGTTTGTATGAAAAAACCCCTTCACTGGCAGGAGCTAAACTATTCAACCACCTACCTCCTGACATTAAAGATGTCAAGCCTTTAAAATTATTCAAAAAAAAACTCAGGTTATTCTTAACGACCCATAGTTTCTATTCCACCATAGAATATCTCAATTTCAGCTGATCGAAAAACTGTAAACTGTACATGTCAATTTACTTTGTGGGGATTTTTATATTGTTATAGTGGTAACCTATGTTTATATGTAATCTTATATTATATTTTATATATTCCTATATTGTTACGATGTATTGTTATATTATTTGATGTTATATATGTACACACTGCTACTTAGTGACCTATTTTATATTTCTATGTCACAACTCGGTGGCTCCATAACTTGTGTGGTTCTTTATTGAATCTCCGAACATATACTCCAATATACTGATATTTCTGTCATTTGTACATTGACGTAATGGACTATATGCCCATTGTGACCTATCCTATATCATGTATTTGATCATAAAGGACCAATAAATATTCTATTCTATTCTATTCTATTTGCGAGCATTTTTGTACAAATTGGGAAGTTGAGGCAGCATATCTCTGAGAGCTAGTGGGAAAAATTCCCATCGGGATACTCAAACTTAGTAAATCCATAATATATTTTGTTTTTTCAAGTCATACCTAAAAAAATTTAGAATAGTTGCATTTAATTTATATTTCAAGTGGTTTTGTGGATAACCTTATTCCATACTTCAGACAAAAGTTTCACCAACTGATGTCACCATTCATTATATAAATAATAACTGCTGTTCTTCATGTTAGTCTGAACAAATTAGGTGAATCTTACATCAATAAGATGACTTTTTTTTTCATGGATTCAATATAATAAGTATATAGGGCCAAATAATGGTTTTTAGTATCGAATTGGTAACATTTTCCTACTTCCTCATATGATTATTTTTCATAGAGTGTACAAAGAAAGATAACAGGCATTTCGGTTATTCATGACCTAAGTTGGTAGACCTCTTGAGCACATAATTAATTATATATTATACAAGGGATTGAACTACACAAGTGTGTGTTGCTACAGCAAAAGTATTAAGATCAGAACACTTTGCATTAATATAACTGCAAGAGAGGAAGAATATTGAAACACGTGATGAACTAATATGAAGTTTATCTCAAAACAAAATCACAAAATAAACATTTTGGCATAAATTCGGTAGACCTGAAAGCTGATGGTAAAGCATAATATTCGGGATATTAATTCAAATATACATTTAACTGCCCTTTGGATATCCCACTGGGTGTTGGTTGAAAATGAGAAATTAAGTTATTCACAATAACTTATCAAGAACTCTAAATTATTTCTATTAAAATTTGGTAATGATTTCCTCTTGAAAATTTCAATTCTTTATTACTCAATCAATCCACAAGCTTTTGTTTGAATATATCTATAAGGATTGATTTGATTTTGGCAATGTGAACCATCAGCTGTTTTTTTCTAAGGAATTCAACCCCATGTAAGGCACACTGGATAATATGTCCGAAATGACTTCCCTAAAAAAAAATTTGCGCTGTCGAGAGAAAATAAGGTACCAATTTTAAATTTGAATGAAAAATATTCACCCGTTAAATTACGATAAAAAACTCCTTTAGCTAGATTGTCATTTTTTTTACCTATATTCAGAGAGCATGTGTACGTTAACTTTATATTTACCTTAATTGGAATATTTCAGATAATTTATATTTAGAAAAACTAAGGGTATTTAAACGAAATTGAAAAATGTGAATTAGTGTATGGGATGTACATAAAACTACGTGATTTTCACCTTATTCCAGATATATTTTACAGATTTCGGGGGGGGGGGGGTTAACCCTCCCCTGGGTACGGCCTGGAAGGTGGGCCAATAAACAAAAATCAATAGATTTTTTTTTCATAACCTCTTTCTAGAGTCTGTAGAAATTATGGTTTGATTTTCCGTGCATTATACCTCGAATACCTACCTACAATAGTACAGTTAACAAGTGCTTTTTAGGTCAAAATTTTTTCGCATTCTCCGAAAATTATGATTGAGGTGTCATTCGATTCGGAATGGCATGTATATATTTTTTGAGAAAATGCTAAGGCCGCTCGCAAAAATTGCAATAGTTATAAACAATTAAGTGAAAAAAAAGGGGGGTTTGGTTTTTCGCCAATATCTCAAAAATAATTCGAGATAATTCAAATGCATTGTTTATGAGATAATTTAAAAAAAAATTCATAACATAATCTTGGATAATAATTATAATTTAAAAAAAAACATTTCTTAAAAAAAGAGTTTTATTGCTTAAAAACGCATTTGTTAAATAACATTTTGTTTACCACTTGTTATGAAAATTAAGGAACCATTTTTTTTAAATCATCATTTATCTTGGTCTTCGATATTAAAAAAAAAACGTTTATTATTTAAATTTTCATTGTTTATTTAATAAACAATTTGTTATAAACAAATAAATTATATCTTTGTATTTTTTTCTTTTTCTACTCAAAAAAACAAAAACAACCATGTATTATACTTAGAAAAAAAAAAAAATATTTATATTTTTTATTGAACTTTAAATTTTCTGTTCTTTTTCATTTCACCACTCTGACCTGGTTTTTGTGTTTAATTTTATTATAACTTTTTAACTAATGAAGATACAAGGAAAAAATTTAAGACTTATTTATTCTTTATCGATTAAACAACAAATTAAGCCAAAACTCTTTTCTACTTTTATATCTAAATATCTTATAAACTAATATAATAATGACCATACAACTTATGTAACTTTTTATCTAACGTATATTTATCAATAATTTTAGTTTTGCTCGGTAATTTTTTTAATTATGAATAAAAATAAGTTTGAAAAGAAAAATTCTCCAAGTTTATTAGCTTAAGCATCTTAGTAACTGAAAATTGATTAGAAATGTTATTTAATTCAAGTAAGTTTATTTATAAAATATTGTAGACATTTTTTTTTCTGAAAGATTATTTTTATAAACAAATGGTATAAATTAAATAAATAATTGAGTGAGAGCTTCAAATTTGGGCTTAATTTGTTGTTTAATTATTGAAGAATAAATAAGTCTGTAATTTTTTCCTTCTATCTCCATTAGTTAAAAAGTTATAATAAAATTAAACATAAAAAACCAGGTCAGAGTGGTGAAATGAAAGAGAACAGAAAATGTAAAGTTCAATAAAAATATAAATATTAGTTTTTTCTGAAAATGATACATGGTCGTTTTTGTTTTTTTGAGTAGAAAAAGAAAAAAATACAAAGAGATAATTTATTTGTTTATAACAAATTGTTTATTAAATAAACAATGAAAATTTAAATAATAAAATTTTTTTTTTAATATTGAAGACCAAGATAATAAATATTGATTTAAAAAAAAAATTTTCCTTAATTTTCATAACAAGTGGTAAAAAAAAATGTTATTTAACAAATGCGTTTTTAAGCAATAAAATTCTTTTTTTAAGAAACGGTTTTTTTTGAAAAATCATAATTATCATCAAAGGTTATGTTATAAATAAAAATTAAATTATCTCATAAACAACGCATTTGTTTAAAACAATTTTTTAAACAATAGAAAAATTTTTAAGTAGCTTTTGATCATAAGAAAACGGATCAATAATAATATTATAAAAAAAAAGTTTTTTTCAATTAAGCTTTATAATTTTTTACCTTAGTAAATTGTTAGTAACAAAACGAAAATTAACAATTTTTCCAACGGGAATCTTTTCTTAGACCTTTAAAAAATAGCTCCACGAGAGGAAAACATTCTCAGATTAATAGTTTAACAATTATCGCACTTGCAATGTTAATGTTCGTGCTACAAAAAATTGTCAATTAACTAATGGATAACTTATTGAAAAATCACGATACAAATTTTTGGACCACGGATTATTGTTCATTGATATATCCTGCAGGCGCCTGAATTTTTTCAATCTTTAATTTTCATATTTAATAATTTTAAATAATATTTATTCATTAAAGGTCCGAAGGGGACGTGACTTGCGCAAGCCGGAGTACCCGTTTTCGGGCGTATTTTCAACCCTCTGGGAAAATTATAAATATTGGTCCTACAGTTCCGGGAGTCGGAACTTTTTCTTAGGAAATTTCCTTTTTTTGCATCTTTTCAAATTTGAATTATCTCGAATAGTTTTTGAGATATTGGAGAAAAACCAAAATCCCTTTTTTTGGGTTTTTTACTCATATTTTTATTTAAAAAATTTGACCTAAAAAGCACTTGTTAACTAGACTACAAGCAGTTAAAATGTAATGCCGCGTCAACATCAAACCGACAAAACAGAAACAAAACATCAACTCAATGTTTTTCAACAATTTAGCAACAAATCCAAAACAAAACATCAACAAAACTTGTTTTGCTTCTGATTCAAGCAAACTTTTTGCGTTCCCGTTGCGAGTCGGTAAACTATCAGAGGGTTTCTGTTTTGTTGCCATTTCTGGCAACATTTGTCGGTGCGGTGAGAACATCGGAAAAACAAAGACAAAACAAGAACACATCTTTGCAGACTTCTGAGTGTTGTGGATGGTGTCTGAAAATAAATACGGTGTAAGTGTCGGTTGAAAAATTTAAGAGGACCCTAAATAAGTAAATTAATTGAACTCTATCGGGAATATCCTTTATTATGGGTTCCTTGAAATAAAGAGTATAAAAACCTTTATAAAAAAACGGATGCAATGAAAGAAATAGGAAAATGTCTAAAAGCTCTTTCAACATGAAAACGTCACATATTTTCACCGCTTATAAATTTCTGATAAAGAAAACTAATTCTAGGAGTGGGCGACACGAAACAAAACCAAAACTGAAAACTTTTGTTGTCATTGTGTCTCTTGGCAGTCAGGGCCGATCCTAGCAGGTGTGCAGCGCGTGCACCGCACGCGCGCGGCCAAACTAAGGGGCGGCCGCGAGGCGGCCGCATTCAGTTATAACCATCAGATATTTTTTGAAAGAAGAAAAAAGAAACGTTAGTGCTCAGTTGTGTTGTGTGTTGGTCTATTGTCCATTAGTATCTTCTCCTACTCTCATCTACACACATTCTTCATTTGAGAGCAAAACTCATGGCAGAGCCGGCAATGCATAAAAAATTAAAATTTCTATAAAAAAAAAACCAAGGGCCATATTTTTGACACGACTAAGTATGTTTGGTTCCTGTGTGCGGCGCGGCGGCTTATTTATGTACGTATAATCTTTACGATGTCAGTTGGAACGGCGAAAAAGATTTATGAACGAATGAAATGTTGTACAGGGTGTTTTCTAATTAGATAAAAAAAGTGGGCATATTTTTAAACTAATTTTGTCGCGATGATTCGTTTTGAAAATAAGTACAGAATGTTTGAAAATTCAAAATTTATTTTCAATTCTTTCAAAATTCGTTAGCACAAAATATAATTTTCTTACAAAATTATAGGTTACCAACCGGGGGAATTTATGAAAATTTTAATTTTTACCAAGATTTTGAAAGAGCGCTACGAATCATTATTTATTTTAAATAATTTGCTCTAACTTTTTCAACAGGAATGGGGATTTCTTATGAATAACCCATATTCTTACACTTCAAGTAAAAAAAAGTATTAACAATGGTAGGTACTTTTTAGAGGTCATTTCGATGAATTTCAAAATTTCTGAACAATTCCTATTCATTTTATCTGCATCTGTGAGCCATGATATACTTATCGTTCTTCTTACCTTTTACCTTTAGATGTCGTCCTCGTCCAAAACAGAAAAACTGAAAGAGAGTCAGGTGCCTTCTATAGAAAAGAGAAGAATAGAAGAAATCTCAAAACAAGCGGGAGCATTGAAAAAGTATTTTGAAAAACCGGATAAAAGTGAGCCCGAACAAAAAGGTTTGAATCAAATCGCGGAGTTTGATTATTCTCAACCATCAACATCCACCAGTACTAGTGAAACAAACAATAAATCAATAGATTTCACACCCGATGAAGGTGATAAAGCTGTAAGATCATCATCAAGCAGTCCCATTCCCAGTGAAGCCGAATGTGAAGATGAGAGCAAAGAGGAAGAGGGCTCTGCTCAAGTAGCACTAGATGATCCAGGTACTTGGCCTAACATTTTGACAAAAAAATATATTGATTTATTGGTAGAACACGGCCCCAAACAAGTTGCAGATTTCAAATTTCCGATTGATGAGAGTGGCAGAAAATTTAGCTGTTCATATTATAACAAAACTTTAGTGAACGGGGAGAAAATAAATCACGCGTGGCTCTGCTATTCCATAAAACTAAATTGTATTTTTTGTTTTGCATGTAAATTGTTTAGTAGAGATAGTTCAACACAACTTGTAAGTACTGGCTTTTCTGATTGGCGTCATTGTTCGGATTACCTCAATAAGCATGAAAATACTCTAAAACACGTTAACTCTATAAGATCATGGTGCGAAATAAAGACGAGGATGGAAAAAAATTGTACTATTGACGCGGAACAACAAAATGTTTACAATAGAGAAAAAAAGCGATGGCGCGCTATCATTGAAAGAATGATTGGGGTAGTACAATTTTTAGCCAGTCAAAATTTAGCATTCAGAGGAACTAGTACGGAGTTGTATTATAGAGATAATGGTAATTTTTTAAAGGCAGTAGAGATGTTGGCCAAATTTGATCCAGTTATTTCAGAACACCTTAATAATATCAGTAAATACAAAGATAAAAAAACATGTATTCCACACTACTTAGGGCAGTATTTTCAAAATGAAGTAATTCATATTTTAGCCGAATTTATTCGTAATGAGATAACAGGCATTGTCAAAAAAGCCAAATATTACACTATAATTCTCGACTCATACAGAACAAATAACGTTTGTAATTAGATGTGTGAACACTACTGATGGTAAAAGTAAAGTAGATATTTTAGAATTTTTTCTAGGATTTTTTTCAGTAACTAATACCACTGGAGAAAGTCTGTGCAATTTTCTATTAGAGAAGCTATTACCTAGTCTGCAGCTCGAAGTTAAAGATATACGTGGTCAGGGCTACGACAATGGATCGAACATGAAGGGAAAAAATATAGGGCTTCAGAAACGGATTCTCGATATCAATCCTAGAGCATTATACGTGCCGTGTGCGGCTCATACCTTAAACCTCGCCGTTAATGACGCTGCCAGCTCCAGTGATGAAATTTCTGGATTTTTTGATATGGTACAAGAGGTATATAATTTTTTTTCTGCGTCCCCATATCGATGGGATTTACTAAAAAAATACGTGAAAAGTCTAACTTTGAAACCATTAAGTGAAACAAGGTGGGAAAGTCGTATCAATGCTATTAGACCTCTAAAGCAAGACCTCAAAAACATTATTACCGCATTAAATGCCTTAATTGAAGATTCCACCAGAGACGCGAAAACAAAAAATGGTGCAAAATCAATAATTAAAAATCTTGAATCATTCAAATTTTTGTGTTCAATTTTGATTTGGCATGATTTATTATCAAGAATTACTGTTCTGAGTAAAATGCTTCAAAATCCTAAATTGAACATCGCGGAATGCATTGAAGGCTTAGATAATTAAAAAAAATATTTTGTTTCACAAAGATCAGACGATAATTTCAAAATATTTGTCGAATCAGCCACAACACTTGCTAGAGATTTAGGTATTGATCCCGAATTTCCAAGTTAGAGGCTCAGGAAAAAGGTCCGTTTATTTGATTACGAGGGCAGTGATGAACCCCTTTTGAATCCCTTCCAGCAATTCAAGACTTCTATCTATTTTACAATTCTTGATCACGCGATCTCTTCGGTAAATGAAAGATTTACATTATTATCTGAGTGCTTTTCAATATTCTGCTTTCTGTATGAGTTTCACAACATTTCTAGTGATGATCTCATGAAAGCCTGCATGGACTTAGATATTAAGTTACAGGTACAGGAGGAAGGAAGTATCGTGAAAGATATAGACGGTATACAACTGTTTAATGAAATAACTTCATTCAAAGATATTTTTCCAGGTAAGAAACAGCCAATTGAGGTATTAGAAATCATAGTCAAAAATGATCTCATTTCCTGTTTTCCTAATTTTGCTCTAACAATAAGAATTTTTTTAACCTTACCTGTTTCTGTGGCTTCAGGAGAAAGAAGTTTCAGCAAATTAAAAATTATTAAAAATTACTTGAGAAATAATATGACACAAGAAAGGCTTTCAGATTTGGCCATCATCTCTATTGAATCTGAAATCTGTGAAAAAATAGATTTTACGGAAATTATTGATAAATTTGCCACTCAGAAAGCCAGAAAGGTTATTTTATAATAAGGTAATTATAATGATTAGGTACCTAGTCTGTAGACTGTAGAACAACTGATTTATATACTTTTCGTTGGTATACGCACTGAGTATGTCCAAAACCGTTGTGTGTGAAATAGACGTTATACAGGTAGATGAGTTTAAGAGTTTATAACGTCAACGTTAAATATTAGTCAAAATAAGAAAAAAATCTCTGGAGGGGCGGCACATCTGGTATTTGCACGCGGGCGGCCAATACCCTAGGATCGGCCCTGTTGGCAGTGTGGACAGAAGTTTTCATTTTGTTTTGTTTTCAGAAAATTGCTCGTTTGTCGTGTTTCTGTTTTATTGGATGTTTTTGTTTTGACGGTTTGATGTGGACCCGGCATAACTCTCATTCAAGATTCGACAATAGTTATTTACTTGAATTATTCCATTATATCTCGCTATTATTTCGATTTTGCCACGTGTTATGAAATTATTCACTTTAATTTGATTTATTTTTGTGTTTATTTACGAGTTTCTTTTAAGAACTCGCAGGGCGCTTTGAAAAATATTTTTGTTTTTATCGATAATTTCATTTGCGTATTCCTATTCAGTTCTATTTATTGATTCATTCAATCTATCTTTGGTTGTTTGTATTCTTCTCGGAGTTCTATTCATGTCAATGTTTTCTATCTATTTATATCAATGGGTAGAATCAGCTTCCAGACGAAATTGCATTTTTCTTTTCAGTGTTTTTTTAAAATAATTTATAGTGCATTCACGGATGTACTTTCTATAGAATCATTTTTAGCAATCGATTATTCGATTGCCAAATGATTCTGAAATGACGAATTGGTGTTTACAAGTTAGGTATGAAACTATGTGTAACGAAATCGTGAGGTTGGTCATGAAGCAATTACGTTTCTCAAACAATTGCAGTTGCTTATCTATAATATCATTTTCATACAATAACATTGTTTTATCTAAATATGGATTGTATCATTTTGTATCATTGTATCAATAGCAAATATTGATAAATAAAATTAAACATGTTAAAACGTCTAGACGCAAAATAAGAAGCAATCACAGTTCATATCACCAGTCCTGGTTTCAAATACAGTGCTCAACAATTGATAAGGATCACATGTGTTTGTTTTGATTTTTCCAGTTGTATTGTTTAAATTGTACTATTTTCGTGTTTTTTAGAACCAAACAGATTATAATAAACTAAACTAGAAAGAAACATGAATTTATTAAAAGTAATATAACATTAATTTCAGGGTGTTATGTAAGTACGTTGCCAAATTCGAAGAGGTGATTCTTTGAGTGATTCTAAGACGAAAAGTTTATATAACCAAAGGTCCGGTAATACTTTGTTTTCAAGATACAGGGTGTCAACATTTTAAAAAAAATAGTTTTTTCCTAAATATCTTTTGCCGATTTTGTTAAAATTTAGCAGTGTTATTTGGGGTAGTAAGAGGCTAACTTAGCCATAACTATATTGAAATCATCATGTCCAGTGGCGTCCCGGAAGGCACCTTAACCAATATTTTTGACCAAAAAACAACTGAAACTACAACTTTTTTATTTTTAAAATTTTTTTTCGTATCTTGATTGGTTTTTGAGAAAAAACATAAAAATCACTTTATTGCATGTCCTTGGGACAACATAATATAAATTTTGAACTACGAAACCATCAAAAACTGGGGTGTACTTGTAATTTTTTTCCAAATCAATAGTCTATTCTAGTCTTAAAAATTGTTTTCAAAAATAATGCAAGCAATAAAAAAAAACATTAATTATTAAAAAATGTTTTTATTGTTGTCCATGGATATGCAATAACGAGATTTTTATTAATGATTAAACAATTAAAATTACACGAAAGTTATCTTTTGAATTTTTAGATTAACTGTTTTCGATGAAACAAAGAATTAATTATTACTGCAGTGTTTTGAAAGTAAAGTTAGAGTGCCATGGAAGGAAAAACAATTGTTCAAACAAATTTGACTTTGACATAACTTGAAACAGTGCATACGTAATTATTTGATAGTAATATTTGAGGTGTTTTTAAGAGTTTTAGGCTATAAAATTCGTTACTGATATTAGAAAATGGTTTGGTTTACAAACTCAGAACTGGCCGATATGCATTTTGTCCAAGGAAAGGCCCAAGGCAATTCCAGAGCGGCTAGACGCATTTATCTAGAAAGATATCCTCATCGCATTGTACCAAATAGACAAACATTTGTAGGAATACACGAAAGGCTGTGCGAATCAGGCACCTTCCAAAGGTCGGCTGCTCTTATCGGGAGACCTGCAACGGTAAGAACAGTGGAGCTGGAGGGAGCAGTTTTACGTGAAGTTGAGCGTAGCCCCGATACAAGTACACGCAAAATTGCACAACAATTAAACATTTCTCACTTTACTGTATGGAAGATTTGAAGGGACTATCAACTGTATCCTTACCACATGCAGCATGTGCAAGCGTTATTACCTGTGGATTTTCTCAAGCGAGTTGTTCATTCTACTTTTGGCTTTTGCAACTCCGACATTTCTATCCCGAATATTGTTTCCCGACAAAGCGTGTTTTTCCCGAAATTCAATTATGAACTTTCATAACAATCATATCTGGACTGAAGAAAATCCCCATGCGGATATAGAACATCATTATCAAAAACGGGATTCCTTGAATGTTTGGGTTGGTATTGTGGGTGATTATCTCATTGGACCTCATTTTTCATCCCCGAGATTAAATAGTCACGAGTATCGTAATTTTTTGGAATTTGTTTTACCTGTACTATTAGAAAATGTCCCACTGGCAGTAAGAGGAGCAATGTGGTTCATGCACGATGGAGCCCCATCTCACTTTAGCATAGTAGCACGTCAATTTATGGATGCAACTTATGGAGAAAACTGGATCGGTCGCGCAGGTCCAGTCATGGCCACCCAGGTCACCGGATTTAAATCCCTTAGATTTCTTCATTTGGGGACATTTAAAGTCCCTCGTTTATAAAACTCCAGTCAACACCGAAGAAGAATCAATCCAACGGATACGGGATTAATGTGATCAGATAAGACATACGCCGGAAATATTTCAACGTGTTCGGCAATCGATGTTAAGACGAGGTAATGCTTGCATTGAAGTTGGAGGAGGACATTTTGAGCAACTATTGTAAGTTTTGTGTTACTTATTGTTAAATGTCTTCTTACTGTGTAAGTGTGGTTTTAATGAAGGGTTCTTCTTGTTTCATGTTTTTTTAAATTTCCGGCATTACCACATAATAATGTGATTTTAATTTTTTTTCACAAAAACAAAGCATGATACGAAAAAATGCTAAAAATGAAAAAGTTGTAGTTTTAGTAGCTAAAACAATACAAAAATTGCAAAAAAATCAGTGGCGCACATTTTTTTTGTCAAAAATATTGGTTAAGGTGCCTTCCGGGACGCCACTGGACATGATATTTTCAATCTAGTTAGGGCTAAATTAGCCCCTTGCTACCCCAAATAACATGCCAAATTTTAACAAAATCGGCTGAAGGATTATTAAGATATTTAGGAAAAAACTATTTCTTTTAAAAATGTTGACACCCTGTATCTTGAAAACGAAGCATTACGAAGAATCACCCCTTCAAGTTTGGCCACGTACTTACATAACACCCTGTATCTTGCTTGTTAGCCCACCCCGAGCCCGAATAAGGCTTTGAACTCTAGCAGGCATAATTTAGATCAGTCAATTTACGAAATCTTGATATACATTTATCCAGATTTTCCTGACAACTTCTAGCGTTTCAACAGGTTTCTCTAACTAGTTAGGGGGCTTGTGGCTCAGTGGCAAGAGCGTTGGTCTTGTGTCTACTGTTTCCACCCGGCGCGGGTTCGAATCCCGCAGCTGGTGAAAAATTTTTTCAAGGTCCCAAGAGTGGTTTCGGATCCCACTATAAAAGGTAAGGTCCCCGTGATTTTAACTCGTACAAGTTTTCATTAACTTCTGAGGGTTGTTCAAACAACTAAGAAAGCGGTTAAAAACAATTTTTTAGTTCAAATGCTTCGAAATTTGGGCCCAAACATGTTCTATGCATTTCATGTATGGTGACAGGGCTGGCCACTCCATTTTTAGTTCTCTAGTCGACGCTTATATTTTTTTTTATCATTTTTTGTTATGTATGATCACGCATAACTTTTTACAGAGGCGTCCGATTCCGATAATTCTTTTTTCAGTGGATAGGGTGTACTTTGAAGTTGGTCCCATTTGAATTTAAAAGATGAAATCCACCCCTAAGGGTAGCAAAATGAAGGATATTGATCACTCACCCTCTGAATTCTGGTCCGTTAACCGATTCTATCAGGCATAACTTTGTAGTGGGATCTTCGATTTGGATGATTCTTCTTTCATCAGATAGGGTATACCTCATAGTTGATCATATTTGGATTTCGAATAGAATTATCCACCCTTACGGGTAGAAAAATAGGGGATAATTGATTTTTCACTTGTGAACATTGGCACACATATGTAGTTGACAATGACAGATCGCTAGTGTCATCACAATCATTATATTCTATGAGAGGATGGAATGATATACAAAGTAATGAAATAAACTAACCAGAACAACAAAAATAATTTATATTACAACAAATAGTAAAAGTAGATAATCATATTATTTAACTGGTAATAGTTGAAGTAAGGGGGAAAAATTTTGGAAGTAAAAAAAACTTTAACCACAAAATAATGAAAAATAAAAACTTTTTAACAAAAAACTAAACCGACAAAATACGGAACTGAAAAGTAAAAAATAAAATAAATCTTCTTAGTCTAAATAACGAAGCTCCTAAACTAATGTAAGTAACTAATTTTGAGTCGGCGCCAAACAAATAATCAACGAAGATCATTAAATTACTTCAAAAAAATTATCAGGATGTCACCGCCCAACTCGATGCCATCATTTTACACCTTACCTAATTCATTTATTGCTTGTTTGTTTGGCGCCGACTCAAAATGAGTTACTTACATTAGTTTAGGAGCTTAGTTATTCAGACTAAGATTTATTTTATTTTTTACTTTTCAGTTCCGTATTTCGTCGTTTTAATTTTTTGTTAAAAAGTTTTTTATTATTACCGTGTGGCCGTTGAAACAAATTCCACCCAAAACGCAGATAAAGCCTCCACCAAAATATGTCCATCGGAATTATATAGACGGAATCTGGATTTTTTTCATAAATATATGCTACCAAGAATACTTGACAAGATTAATAAACTGTTATATTTATTCACACATAAATTTTAAATTATTCGATTTTCATTGGGGCAAAAATTAACCCTCTACTACCCCTATCACGAATTTCTTTGAAATCATTCTATTTCCATAAAAAAACTCTTGGATCGGGATTTTTTTTATAAATGTATGCTACCAAGAATGCTTAACAAGATGTATATGTCACTCGATTTTGTCGGGTAAAAATGAACCCTCCACTACCCCTATCATGAATTTCTTTGAAATTATTCTATTTCCATAAAAAACGCGTGGATCGGGGTTTTTTTTATAAATGTTTGCTACTAGGAATGTTCAACAAGATGTATATGTATTCACCCTCCACAACCTCATCTAATTAAATTCAAGAAGTTATTGATTTGCCAAAATTCGTAGAATATATGTAACTTTGCATTGCTCATGATGGCCTTCACCAGTCTAAGACATCTATCCTAACAAAAATATTTTTAATTATTGTTGAGGTGACGTGAACCTTCCTTCCTACTTATTGTAGATTTTCTCACGGTTAAGTAGCAGGCGCATTTACCACCAGGGTATATCAGTAGCCATAGTCGTTTTTTGAGATTTGTGTTCGACGATTTGTACTGACCACAATACAACAAATGAAATATAACTCTGAAAACAAATTTCAATATAATGATGTGATCAGGTATCAGATATTCAACTTCAATATCATACAGGGAAAGGTAATATATTAAAAGGGAAAGGTAATTTAATTCTGGCCATATCTTCCTTTTTCATATTTATTATTACAATAATAATTATACTATATTTGCATAAACTCGCGAGTCACATTTGATTGTTTATTACATAAGATACTTCTTTCTTGTAGGGGCTTCAGTGAAAATTCTCATGAATTACTAAAAATCAACTCAAATTTTACCGGTTCGGTGTCGTGAGGTTTTTCACGCCACTTACTGGTTATTAATGAGTTTTTTCTAACTTTTTTCAGAGGGAAATGACTTTTTTATTCTTCTTGTTTATATAAAAACAATGATTACAATGATTAATTTTTTCTCTTTTAGTTGTCAAAGTGACTTCCTTACTAATCATTAAATACAGAGTATCTAAATTTATAAAAAAATGATAACACAAAATCAACAGAACAATACAAGGATTCCCAAGATAAATTCACGAAAACAAAGAATACGGTAGTCATTCGATAATGCAAGTATACAATAAATACAATTAGAAACTAGTTTGTTCTTGTGAAATAACCTCAGGAACACTGTTTTAGTATATTTTCTGTTTTTTATAATTTATAAACACCGACAACTCAACGGAAATAAACTAATTAATAAAAAAACTTGCTAATGACAAGTTTTTATTCAAATGCGCTTAAAATCATTAAAAAAAAATCAACACAAGCTTTTATACAAATGCACTGAATAGGAAACGATAAAAAAATGTTTGACCTAGGCTATTCTGTAACACAATAAAATATTGCCGCGCAAGAATACCTTATTCCCGGCAAGCTTTTGAATAACCTAGGTCAAACATTTTTCTTTCCTTTTTAGTGCTTTTGTATAAAAGCTTATCTAATTTTTTTTAATAATTTGTATTGAATTATTTTTAGTTATTTATGAAATCCGTCATCTTGAATTATTACAAAAATTGATAATCTCAGACTCCAAAAAAAACAAATACCAATTTTGAATGGAATCGTGCCATAATAACAAAACACGTCGTCTTCTTGGAGCTGCCATCTCGAATTCATGAATTTGGACAAAGAAATCATGATGTCGGACTCCAAAAACCCCCACACATCAATTTTGAATGGAATCAGACGATAATCACAAAAGTCGTCGCTATCTTGAATTCGTGAATTCTGACAAAAAAATCATGATCGCCGCCCCCAAAAACCCCCACATACCTATTGTCGTTATCAATATTTGAAAAAGAAAATGTAATCAATGAAAACATATAAATTCAGCCGTTCGATGGTCCAGATTCGAAAACATCACAACAAAGATTTATTTTCCAAAACTTCGAAAACATCAATGGTTTGATTATGTGCAATCATCTGTTAGACATTAACAAAAAAATAACATCAATGGTTGTTCTGAAATACGGCTGACTCAATCGAACTCTTACCAGCACACATTACATCGCACATCAAATCAAATAAACATTGCCCGCCATGTGCCCACTGATCCCAAATCCCAATTCATGATAGGGGTAGTGGTTGAGATCATGGGGATGAGGGATGCCAAAGGTTCATATATATTTAAACATTCTTGGCATACGGCTATGAAAAAAATCACAATCCACGCGTTTTTTTATGGAAATAAAATAATTTCAAAGAAATTAATGATAGGGGTAGTGAAGGGTTAATTTTTGCCCTACAAAAAATCGAGTGACATATACATCTTGTTAAGCATTCTTGGTAGCATATATTTATGGAAAAAAATCCCATCCACGCGTTTTTTATGGAAATTGAATAATTTCAAAGACATCCGTGATAGGGGTAGTGGAGGGTTAATTTTTGCCCACAAAATCGAGTGACATATACATCTTGTCAAGCATTCTTGGTAGCATATATTATGAAAAAAAATCCCCATCCACGCGTTTTTTTATGGAAATTGGATAATTTCAAAGAAATTAATGATAGGGGTAGTGAAGGGTTAAAAAAGAATTCGTGGGTATTTAGTCAGGTCTGCTTTTTTCAGAGAAACTCTTCTTTATTGTCTTTTTCTAGGCTAAAATATGATTACATAATTATGAATAAAAATGGTATAAACCTTTCAGGTAAAAATTTGTTAAAATAATGATTCAAAAGAAAGGGCATCACTTTTAATGCCATTAATTCTGGATTTAAGAGTTTGACTGGTCTGACCTACATAATTAATATTACAAGAAGTGCAAGGAATACTATATACAGAATCATAAATTATATTTCTATTTTTGGTATTTCTTCATCCCTCAATTTTGTATAAATTTTTTGTATTGGAAGTACAATTTTTAGGACATTTTGATATTTTATTCATGTTTGAAAACGTCAATGATTTTGGGAGTTAAAAGTTGTACGAAAGGAATTGATCCAAAAGTGGTATCTGTAGAATTTGGTCTGAGAAAGGTGATTGATACTATAATTGAAAAAAGGAGAACACACTGTAGCTGCACTATGTGACCTGACAAAGGCATTTGATTTTGTATCTAAACTAAATTATTGTTAGTAAACTCGAAGTTTATGGTATAAGAGGGGTATCTCTTGCTCTTTTTTCATCATATCTATCAAATGTTTCTGAGTTGAAACTTGTCAAATGTGGAGTATCAAATGGCTCTGTTTTGGGCCCTCTCTTATTTATAATTTATGTCAATGACCTCTTCACTTACATGTCTCCTTATGGCTGTATTGCTTTTGCTGATGACACCACCCTTACTACTTCTGGTAAGGAAAGACAAGTGCTTTTGAATGAAATAAATCTGGCCCAAGAAATAGCGGCAACATGGTTCAGAAGAAACAACCTGATGTTGAATTCGAATAAAACTCAACAAATCTATTTCTCACCAATTGCGTCCAATAGGGATTCAGTCAAATTGTTGGACATTTTTCTAGATGACACACTGAACTTAGTAATAAAATCTCCAAATATATATTCCTACATATTATGCATTCTTCCACTCCCAAATTTCTTACGGAACAATTTTATGGGGAAATAGCGCGAAAGCTGTTGACATATTTATTCTTCAGAAAAAAGCAATAAGAATAATCACTGGTGCTGGTTATGCTGATTCATGTAGACCACTCTTTAAATCCCTAAAAATCATGACACTACCATCTATCTACTTATACCAACTTTTATTAGAAATTAATAAAAACAAAGGAGATTACGGAAAAAAATCTGACTTTCACGATTATTCCACCAGGAGCTGTCAACTAAACATGCCAAGCAAATTCGGACTGCATAAGACTAGCAAAAACTCTCTAGATGTGAATCTCTTCAATGCAGTCCCTCTAAATGTAAAAAATCTAAATCCATATAATTATAAAAAACATTTGAAAGATTTTTTGATTTCAAATGCATTCTCTTCCAGAGAAGAATATTCTCTGGTACTCAATAACCATACTATCTGAGAGAAAAATAAAGAAATAAATAATGTTTAAAAACAAAAACAAATCTTTTATACACCAACTAAGTCAATAATTCAGTTCAAATTGTAGACATTTTTAGAACCATGAACTGGCAGCAGTTAGTAATAAAATTAAATATATATTCTACAATAAGATTTTTATTTTTACGGCATTTTAGACAATTTAAACCACGCTTTTTTAAAATAAATTTTTTCTATTTAATAATAATTCATATTTAATTAAAAATATTAATCTTTTTGTTCAAATTTATTAAATTTATTTTCAATTTTTTAGTTTGGTTTTCTTAGTTGTTTTAAACTATATTAGTCGGTTTTTAGTTTTTAAACTATTATTTATTTTCTACTAGTTTAGTTTGTTTATTTATAAAAGCGTGTTTTAAAATTTTGTAAACTATTATTTGTTCTAATTTACTATTAATTTTGTGATTACTAATAGTAACTGTAATTATTTTCCAAATCATTAATGTGTACAGCTGTGTTAATAGTCAAATCTCAATTTTGGAAGTCATTCAAAGATTTTAACGTTGTCAATATATACAGTGAGCCGCCATCTTGAATTTTTCAATTTTCATGAAACAATCATAATATTCGACTCCAAAAACCCCCACATACCAATTTTGAATAGAATCAGACCATAATGACAAAACTCGTTCACCATTTTGAAACCACCATCTTGAATTTTTTAATTTTCACGAAAGTATCATGATATTCGACTCGAAAAACCCCCACATACCAATTTTCAATAGAATCGGACCATAATCACAAAACTCGTCCACCATTTTGGAGCCGCCATCTTGAATTTTTCAATTTTCACCAAAGAATCATAATATTCGACTCCAAAAACCCCCACATACCAATTTTCAATAGAATCGGACCATAATCACAAAACTCGTCCACAATTTTGGAGCCGCCATCTTGAATTTTTCAATTTTCACCAAAGAATCATAATATTCGACTCCAAAAACCCCCACATACCAATTTTGAATAGAATCGGACCATAATCACAAAACTCGTCCGCCATATTTCTTAATGCATTGTCACCGGAATTATGTACACCTGCCAAATTTCAAATCATTCGGACGTCTGGAAGTGGGTGAAAATCAAGTCCAAAGGAGTCGGTTACAAACAAACAAACATACAAGTGAAGCTAATATAAAGCGTGTAAAAAAGGAGAATTTTAACATTTAGTATTTTAATAATTTTATTTTTTTAATATTTGTTTCAATCTTTTGAAAAATCAATATTTTACCTATACTACTTTGTTTTTGTTTTGTAATTTGGCGTGTATTTGTATCTTCGTTGTACACCTAAATGTTCAATAAACTATCATCTATCCCTCATATGCTCGTCTTTTCTCAGATACTCGAGCAACCATCTGGTATTCAATGAATATTGTATTACACTGTTCATAAAGCAGGTGTTGCCAATGTTTTTCAACCCATTGAGTCCAAGTGATCTAATGGTGTTGTAGCTGCTTGATAACGAGTTGGATTGAGATATGGCAGAACGTGTTATTTTTTGGGAAGAGAATGACAAATCATTTTTCTTCAAAGTTTTTCTTCTAGAAGATGTGTCTTCTATTTCGTCAGAGGTCACTTCTTTTACTTGCGGTGATGGTGAGCAAGTAAGAAGTGGGACTGTAGAACTAATTAAAGAAGTTGGAGGACGGATAAAAATTTCATCCAAACTTTTAAAGGTAGGAATAGAACCTAGATAGGACGCCACTGATGATGTGGCCAGCAGATAAAAACGGCCGCTCTAAAATAGCTGCTAACTTCACACCGGTGACCTATGGTCACATAGGGGGCTGTCATCTGGTGGTTAGCAATAGGAGCCCAAAAGAACTGGAAAAGCGCGGACTAGAAGGAAAACTCGAATACAATTGGGATCGAGCCACAATAGATCTGAGGTCATGGGTAAAAAATTCTGTCGCTTGAATGTTACTTTATTTATGAAATAAATAACAGTAGAGTATGTACAAACTTAAATTATATGTATACTTAATAAAGGAGTTTTAAAATGTGCAGAGGAGTAAGGCAATGTTTCTCAATATATTGTTTTGGCACCATAACTCATCTCCAACCAAATCAAATCGGTATATCAAGATTGTGCTTTTCGATGTATCTTTTCCTAGCATTGGCGATGAGTTGCTCTTTTCGTTCATGGTAAGATTTACTTCGTTCCGATGCCGATCTGGGAAACGAAAGGGCAGCCGAAGAAGTTAATGGGTTACTCTTGAAGCTTGAAGGTCCCGAATTGTTCGGATTGATCATCGAAGACTCTGAGGATAGTTGAGTGCCGGGTGAAGTTTGTTCGGGTGTGAAATGGAGGCGACCCTCCAAGATATTGGTTATTGTACTATCTACGTTTCTTGTTGAACCTGAAAGTCACCAAATGATCAAAAGAGTTGCTTATAATAAATATGATTTGTGTTTGATGGAAATGGGAACTGATATAAATTCAATTCAAATTCTATTTGGGTGAAGTCAAATTAATCAGAAAATGATGTTAGAGTAATGCAAAGATAAGCCTATGCACAGACTTATCTGCCTTGTGTTTAAAAAAAAAATTGACTGTCTCAGAGACCTTGTATGATAAAGAACATATTCAGCTATTCTCACTTGTCAGTTCCTAATTTCTCTTCGAACTTAGAGTAGACAGTTTCTTTATTTAGATCTACAAGATGTTGTCCCTTTGAAATTTGTAATAATATGTTTAATAAACCCAAGGAATAATATACACATTGAAAAAATAAGACTAGGTTGTATGTCATGGAAAATAATGAGAATTATAAAGAAAAATTAGTTTTTCGAGAGCGGTTAATGAAAAAGTTAATTCTAGTGATCTGGTGAAGGTACACAGAATATCTAACAGATGGCCATTGTGGATGATACAAATATTTAAGAAATGGTCACTTCGGATAATCTAGTATATCTATATATACAGGGTGTTTACTTCACAAAAATACTCTGATACAACTAGCACACATGGTGAAGTGTATTGTTACGGAAATCACAAAAATACCCTGGGTACGGCCCTGTGCTGGTTGCCGATGACATCATGCTCCACAGTTCAATAACCGCCATTGGAAAAATCGAGAAACTGCCGTTACCGATGATGTCCAAATGTTCGATAACCGCCATTTGCAGACTCGAGAAGAAATCCGACCGTTAGCAATGACATTATGGAATATTCCCAATCGACACTGTTCTGGAAATTTCAGCGTCCTATATATATGATAGGCGAGTCAGTCAGAAGATAGTCCTGGGAATATTGTTGAGCATTGTAATTGTGAACAAGTATTATGGTTAAAGTATACTATTGAGTTGTGTTTCAAAGTGTAATAAAACGGATTGAATTTATCGAACTATTTTTGAACCCCAGTTGTTTGTAACAGTATGAAAGTATCAAGTGTTTTTATTTTTCAATGTTGTAACCAAAAAGTCACTGGTAAATCACAACTTTGTTGTCGGTTCTTAATCTGATGAAAGGAAACTGATTATATATATATATTTAGAAATAAAATAACAAATAAACATCAGTTGTCTGCAAGACTCTTTGAGTAACCCACTGGAAAGAATACTCGAACAACCTCAGAGCTTATGCAAAATGCACTGAGGACAGTAGAGGAATGGTGTAACAGAGAGAGCCTAAGGGCAAATCCGAACAAAACAACACTAATTTCCTTCACCCGGAGAAGAAACATGGGATATCTCATACCTCCCAGACTATTCAGCGAAACATTACAAGTAGTAGAGCAGGTGAAATATCTAGGGCTGATTCTTGACAAGAAACTAACCTGGAACCCGCATCTTCAACATGTAACCAATACAAGCAAGATAACCTTCATGATGTGCAGGAGAGCTTTTGGAAAAACCTGGGGGCTCAAACCGAAAACCATGCACTGGCTTTACACAGCGGTAATAAGACCAAGAGTAACTTATGGCGGCCAAAAACAAATCAAAGACAGGCAAAAACCAACCTTGGGAAAATCAGAGGCTTGCCTGTCTCTGCATCACGGGTGCAATAAATAGCACTCCAACAGCTGCAATGGAAATCATCCTAAACCTTCGAACCCCTTGACTTACATGTCATTGGAGAGGCCAGGATGAGTGCATACAGACTGAAACAAACAAAAAACTGGAGAATCCGAACAACTGGACACACCAGAATCACTCATGTAATCAATATCGACGAACTCGAAATGATTTCAGACTACATGCAACCCCTATACTCATTCGAAACACGAATTGACGGATCTGGATGGGCCCCGAGTATAGAATCACAACCAACTGCGGACATAGTCTGGTATACAGACGGTTCAAAGACACTTGAAGGAACGGGAGCAGGAATACATGGGGTAAGGCCAAGAAGGGACTACATAATACCACTTGGCAAATGCTCCACGATATTCCAAGCTGAAACACATGCTATTATGGTATGCATTCAGAAGAATCTAGAAAGTGGTTATAGGAAAAAACACATCTACATTCTATCTGACAGTCAAAGTGCTATCAAAGCCCTCAATCTATACAGATAAAGCTAAACTGGTCTGGGACTGCCTCCAGAACCTCTCGAGCTGGCAAAATACAACAAGGTCACCTTGATGTGGGTGCCAGGTCATAGAGGTATTGAAGGCAACGTAAAAGCGGACCAGCTAGCTAGACAAGCATCTGAAACGCTATTCACAGGGCCAGAACCTGTGCATGGGATTAGCAAAAACCGATGCAGGACCCTGATCGACGAGTGGATAAAAAGAAGACACCAACAATATTGGGATCAAACTGTCGGGCAAATACACAGCAAAGTCATGGTAGGGCACCCAAACCGGACCCTGACGGCTGACCTTCTGAACCTGAACAGAACGAAGGCACTTATAATAGTAGGTCTGTTGACTGGACACTGCGGCCTAAGAAAACACCTAAACACCATGGGAGTACGCAGGGAAACCATGGAGTGTAGGCTATGTGATGAAGAGGAGGAAACAGCCTCTCATATTATCTTCGACTGTGACGCCCTAAGTAGAAGGCGACACAGAACCTTCGGAGAGATCAGCCCGGAAACAGGCATGAATCTGAAGAACCTTATTAACAGGCTACTAAACCTAATTAAAGGCACAAACCTGTTTGAATGATGAACCACTGACAGAGTGATACAATAGACCCAGCTGGTCGCAGTGTCAAGGGAAGCTAAGTGCCAACCCTGCCTCTGGCTCGTCAGTTTTCAACCAACCACCAACCAACCCACTGGTAAGGATTGTGTTTTTGAAAAGTTCCAATGGGATGTTCAAGTATTACGTAAGCAAACTTTCAATGATGTTATAGAATCGTTAATGTCCCCTGCCCAAATAAGACATGAGATTTATTAGTTTGAAAATCAAAATCATACAATCAGATGTGGAATCATCTGCGACTGATAATAATAATAATAATATCGTGATTACTATCGTTTCGGACGTCCATCGTCTTAATGTATTTGAAAGGTTTCCACGACGTTTCGAATGCTTGTATCTGCAATCGTCTTCAGGTGAATACTGACAAGTTTAGGTGCTACTTACCAATTTATACGACTGTCGGCGCAATGATGCGTGCAATTCCGCCATGTGCACGCAATTGGGAATGTTTCCCTTTTCAACATGAATACCCCACAAGAGGTTATCTTGAACAATGGAACATAGTAACTAAAGTTTATCTTTGAGTCCCAGATGATTCCACACCTGCTTTTATGAACATCCTGTTCATATTTTCAAACAAATCATACCCCATGACAGCTTATAATGTCAAAAAACACTGTCTCAACTTCAACAAATTAATATTTCAACATTTATTTCAGATTTGAAAGTGATGATTAGCTTCTAGATTAATATGTTCCGTTTCAAATATCCTCTTGTGGGTAGTGGAGTGGAATTCCTTTTCAACATGAACCACAAGATTATTGAAGACTAGTAAGTATCTGATCAGATGATCCATCTTTAGACATCATGTTACAATATTTCAATATCATACCCCAGACAGCTTAAATGTCAAAAAGCACTGATTTGAAGTGTACTCAAGATTAATATTTCGAACATTTTCCATATTTGCAAAGTGAGTTGCTTCTAGAAAGTGTTTCACAAATTCTTTCTTTCATAATTTTGATTGATACATTTCATCGACAATTTTGAAGACTGTATCATCAGTCTTGCATCAATTTACAATATTATTTAGAACCAGTTGGAAAAGTACACTTTAGCTAGAAATGAAATTATTTGAATATTCAACGACGATGAATATTCAAATAAAAAAAAACAAACCATTTCTCAATTTCAAGGTGAAAAATAAAACAAAATCGTCAGGTGTGGGGATTCGAACCCACGCTACCACATTAATTGTCATACGCATTACCATACTTTAACGTAAGTATGGAAGTTTTTTATGTACTTTTGTACCTGCTACCTGTAAAAGGGCCTCGCTTTCAAGCTAACAAGTACGCATACGTTCTCAACTACACATTAGTAATGTAACAAATGTCATTTTTTAAACATTTGCGAATGCGAATGCAAATGTCTGCTACTGACATTCCCGGATGCGAATACGAATGTAGAAGTGTTCAAATTTGGCGCCAATTGACGAGGTGCGTTCCGAGAATTGCCGAGTTGATCTGAACTCATCCGACTGAAGTGTCATTCCGCTCGCGCCGGTCTTTTCGTAAACAAAACAAATGAATTTTGAGATTAGAGTTTGAATAGTTATTTATTTATTAACATGAATAAATCAACTTCTAGTGAAATATGGACTTATTTTACACTTTGCGATGCTGAACGAGCTAAATGCAAGCTGTGTAACAATGAATATTCCAGAAAAGGAAGAACTACAACTGCTATGCGAAATCATTTGAAGGCAAGCATAAAACCGAGTTTTCCGAATTAGAAAAATGTGAAAAACGAAAACACGAATCTAAAACACTTGAACTGGCATCATCTTCCCATCAAAGTACTAAATCCGACATGAAACAGATATCACTTCAAGAATGTGTAGATAAAACGAAACAGTGGGATAATAAATCTTTGAAGTCATTGGCAGTTGATAATTTAATAAGTGAAATGGTTGCGTTGGAAGACTTATGAAGCATTTGTGTCCATCTTATGATTTAAAGTCTCGCCCGTATTTCACTTCATTTATCTGCGCTAAATTATATGGCAAAGTAAGTCAGAAAATACTCAAATTACTGAAATCCTTCGAAAAATTGTCATTTACTAGCGATATTTGGTCTGATACTTGTTCTGGAGTTTCACTGCTGAGTTTAACTTGTCATGGGATTACAGAAGGATTTGAAAGGAAAATGATTGTGTTAAAAGCAGAAGTGTTCAATGAGAGCCGCCATACCGGAGAAAATATTGCTTATAAACTTGAAGAAATCTTGTCGTTATGGAAGATACCTAAAGAAAAAGTGAAATGTGTAGTTTGCGATGCAGGGGCTAACATGAAAAAAGGCGTTAACTTATTAAATGTTAAACATATTGACTGTGCTTCACATGACGATTATTTAAACATTAAAAAGTTATATAATTTTGAATTTATTAACCTACCATTATCTTCAAATTGTTTTTTTTCTGATATTCATATTCGCAAAACATTCGCAGAAATTTTGCGGATGCAAATGCAAATACGAATATCCAAAAATATGCGAATATCCGCGAATGCGAATATTCGTTACATCACTACTACACATCACACTACTCATAGTCCAAATTTCAGCTTTGCTAAAATGACGTACGTTTGCCGGCTCTGGCATCTTGGACTATTTTAATTGATTTCGACAAAGCACCCCACGCTTTTTGTCATAGTCGTTGAATATTTAAATTATTTTTCACTTTTTAGTACAGTGAAGAAGTACTTCAAGTAGTTTAGCCTTAAAATTATAACAAATTGTATTCCTGTATTTTTTGCAACTGGTGGTGAAATTTACTTTTCATCACCAGTTGCGAAAAATTTTACTTTTCGCAACTGGTGATGAAAAGTAAAACATTTGATAACTTCAACGAGTTTTAAAAAGTGTCACTTTAAATGTCAAAATTAGAAGAATGATTTTTTGCTCCTTCTTGGAAAATATTTGTCTTTGTCTCATCTATATTAGTTCTTAATCATGACTGGAATAGAAAATACAATTTTTACTTTCAGATCACTGAGGCCAATGAAATGGGGTGAGCCGGGAGCGCTAAAGGAGAAATTACTTTTTTCTGCCTCAGCTGCTTCTTTCATAAACTCAGAGAGCACTTTCTGAGCACCAACAAAGTTGGTTCCCCTATCGCAAAAGATGCGAGAACAAAGACCTCGTCGACTGATAAATCGCCGAAGAGCAGCAATGAAGGCATCAGATGATAAATCTGACGCCAATTCAATGTGAATTGCTTTGGTGGCAAAACATATAAAAAGGCAAATATAAGCCTTTTGTGACTTATATCCCTACCTTTTTCCATCGTTATGTGAGAAGGGCCATCATAATCAACACCAACGCAGGAAAAAGGTTTCACCATATTGATTCTTGGTGCAGGTAAATTACCCATGAAGGGTTGTAAGGGAAATGGGTTCACACGAAAACACCTATAACATTTCGACATATTTTTAATAGCCCTTTTTGGAGAGAGTATCCAAAAATTTTGAGCTATGAGAAAATGTAAAGTTTGTAATCCGGGATGGAAATTTTCTTTGTGAATAGATTCTAAGATGTGTTAGACGATGTTTACGAGGAAGTAGGGCAGGGTGTTTCTGTTCGTAAGATAAACCCGAAAAATGTTCTAGTTAGGGTTCTTTCAAAATATCTATCAGATGGAGTTGAATGTCCAGCGTGGCTTTAGCCAGGGAAGTAGTTGTTTTCTGTTAGATATTCACAAAAATAACATTTGTTTCGTGAATTTTTCAACTTAAAGAAAAAAATATTATATTCAATTAGAATGTTTCCCTTTTCAACATGAACACCCCCAAGAGGTTATCTTGAACAATGGAAGATAGTGACTAAAGTTTATCTTTGAGTCGCAAATGATTCCACATCCCTGTTCATATTTAAAAAAAAATCAATGGTTTACTGTGTTCATTTTAGCTAACCTTTACAATGTTACGTACAGATGCTTTTTATAGCGTAAAAACTCTTTGTAAGTGTGTACAACTTGTGTTGCCTTTGACTCACAGCATGTGCCGGATTGCATAAACTGATTTTGCTAATTTGCTACAGATATTGCGCAGGTAATGGAAGAGTCAAGGTATTTCACTGAATTCTCGTTGGAATTGTGATGATTTGAAAATAAGCATACCTGTTCTTGTTTCATTTAAAAATCAAACAACTGTTTGGCATGTGTAGTAACGACGTCTGAAATATATATTTGTGACATTATATCTATATCAAGAGAAAAGAAATGAATAAAAAAGAATCCTATTCTGACAATCACTGAGAAAAACTAATTCTGGCCAATTTTTATCGGAGTTGTTCTATAACAGTTTAGATAAAACTGTAACTTTTTATATTAACTTTTTTAGAAAAATATATTTCATCAGAATACCAGCTTAGATTTTCAAGCCCCATTACTTCATTCTCGTGAAAACTGTATGTACATTTTCATATAACTTACTAACTGTAATACTGATATATGTGCTGCTACTTAAAAAATAACCAATCGCGTTATTGCATGGCCTTATATAGGTGATGTTCTTATTGAATAAGTTATGCATAAGCTACTTACATAAATCATTGTAAATAATGTTGAAAGGAACGTGAGGCAAAACCTCCTTTACTTGATAAGCCATTCGCTGTATTTCTGGATTGATTGCTCTGTTAACATTCCTGATTTGAGCCCTTTGCTGTTCTTCAGCCAGTGTTCTCTTCTCCCATTCTGCCAAATCACTTGACGTGAAGTCTGTCAATTCAATCTGCAAAATAAAATAGTTTCCTTTCATTTCCACAACCAGAGATCTGATGCTTTTGAAAATACTATTTTAGGAGGGTAGTGTATATTTTATATATAGTACTAGGGAGCAAAGTAAAGCGCACATTCTCTGGGGGAGTATTGAACAGGTCATGTGTGTTAATATGTGTATTCAATATATAGTATTTTGGAACAATAAATAGTTCAAAATTGTGAGTAGTTTCTCTTCTGCATAATCAGGAAGGTCACATTACCGAGTAAAAGGAATACACTACAAGGAGTAGGCCCAAAGTTGATATGCATGTGAAAAATATTTTGAGCTCTGGTGATAAAGCCTTTTTTATTCATAATTTATTCAGAAATTCAATAACAATAACAATAAAATATATAATTTATTTCTGAAATATAATCAAACTATGACATTTATCATATATAATCCGTACTCAATCCGTTGGTTGCACCTAGGTGTTGAAACACTTGTATGTAGTATAAGATTGCTTACGGAGAACAGAATGGTAAGAAATATTTAGAAGAGATTTGAATGTACTTTTGTGTTTGAATGGAAATGTTATAGATATAAGCAGACGGTTTCTATACAAATTACAGAATAAGTCATTCAAGAATTTTTAATAGTTTTTTGGTGTTGATCTGGTGCAATATTGATGACCAACAATTTTTTTAATTCTGTGATTTATAAAAATAAGTGCATGGCAAATGGATTTAAAGACAACTCATATCGCAGATAATAAATTGGTGGGATCTGTTTTTGTTGAAGATTATTTTACAAGCTTTTATTTAGTTTCACCTGTCCCGGTGTCTGTCTATAATCAAATCTTGCAAGTTAAATTTGACCCACTTCTAGTTGCCCAATTAATGTGAAATTTGGCAGGTGTTCATAGTTCCGTGACAATGCATTATGGAAAAAAATGGCGGCTCTAGGATGGCGGACGAGATTTGTGTTTATGGTCCGATTCGACTCAAAATTGGTATGTGGGGGTTTTTGGGGGTCGAAGATTATGAATTTTTTGTCAAAATTCATAAAATCAAAATGACGGCTCCAAGATGGCGGACGATCTGTGATTATGGTCAGATTCTATTCAAAATTGGTATGTGGACGTTTTTGGGGTCACAGATTATGAGTTTTTTGTCAAAATTCATAAATTCAAGATGGCCGACGAGTTTTGTAATTATGGTTCGATTTTATTCAAAATTGGAATGTGGTGGTTTTTGGGGTTGAAGATTATGATTTTTTTGTCAAAATTTATAAAATAAAAATGGAGGCTCCAAGCTGCCGGACGATCTCTGTGATTATGCTCCATTCTATTCAATATTGGTATGTGGAAGTTTTCAGGGTTGGAGAATATGAACTTTTTGTCAAAATTCATAAATTCAAGATGGCGGACGAGTTTTGTAGTTATTGTTCGATTCAATTCAAAATTGGTATGTGGGGTTTTCGGGGTTAAGATTATAATTTTTTGTCAAAATTCATAAAATCAAAATGGCGGCTCCAAGATGGCGACGACCTCTGTGATTATGGTCCGATTCTATTCAAAATTGGTATGTGGAGGTTTTCGGGTTAGGAGATTAATAAATTTAAGATTTGGGCTCCAAGATGGTGGACAAGTTTTGTGATAATGAACCGTTTCTATTTAAAATTGGTATTTCGGTGTTTTTGAGGTCGGAGATTAGGAATTTAGTCAAAGATCCCTCCGCTGAGCAGGGGATATTCCATAACCTATCGACCCTTTCCCCCCCTCCCCCAGGTGGAAGACAGCCACCCCCCTTGAAAATCGGCAGGATCCGCCTTTGAGTGAAGTCAACTTGTGCAACTATATTCATCGAAAAGATCGTCAAAAGTGTATCAAAGGAAGAGAAATTCCTACTAGTCGATTAAAACCATCAGAGAATGATCAGGTAGAACATTTGTTTATCTCCTTATCTCCTGGAAAAATAAAATATATCATCGGTGCAGTCTATATTCCACCAAGATCAGATGATACCATTTACTCAGAGCATATCGGCATTGTAGAAAACCTTTCAGTTTATTGAAAAAAAATTCCACCTCTTTATCACTGTCCTTTCCCCCATTTGTCCCAAAAATAACGAGGTTTTTACTTTTACCATCATTTGAGTTAGGACACTTAAGTTGTAAGTCCAGAATCTCCTTCTGCATGGCTTGCATAATGGTCCTCATGAGTTCATTTTCTTTTTTAAGTTTCTTATTTTTGTCCTTTAGACAATGTAACGTTTTTTGTACGTCGTCAATCACTCCACTCTGAAAGTTCATGGATTACTCCATTTCGTTAAATTTCCTGTTCATAACTAAGAGAACTTCCTGTACTGTTGGGTGTTCCTTGGCAAGTACGGCGTCAACATTGATATCCATTGGTGGTTTGACTTTTGATTTGTTGCTTTTTTTTAGTTTTGGTGTTTCTTTTTCTCGCGATTTGTTGGTTTTTGTCCTCATCGCCGGTCTCGTATTCACTCCCTCTTGATGATGAAACGGACAGAGCCTTACTTTTGCCTCTACATTGTTTACAGACCCATTTTGCTGGCTTGAGCTCTATTTCTTTTCCCATAGTAAGTTCTTACAAATACTTATGACTTATTTTAGAGAACAAACTTTAATGGAAAAGCATATAGATTATACCGTATCTAAATGTGAAAGAGACCTAAATATTCTCAAATGTGTTTCAAAACACAAATGGGGTGCGGACGCAAACACCTCTCTATTATTTTACAGATCTTACATCTGATCAATCATCGATTACGTGTATATTGCACGGATTAGCTGCAAACTCAAAGCTTCGACTTCTGGACCACTTGAAAGTCAAAGAAATTTAAATATGTATTGGTGCTTTTAAATCATCGCCAGCCTTCCTTGCGGAAGCCCAAAAACCTCAATTTAAATTTAATCTAGTAGCATAATATATGAATAATAGTTTTAAAAAAGTCTGTGGCAAAAAACTACAGTTTAATGCCAAAATTGCGAAAAAATATAAATATGCATTCACGTTTTTCAGTTATCATGATGTGCAACTTCCATTGCATCATATTATTATTATTACTGATTGCATCTCTAAGGATTTGCACTTACCTTCAAAGCAGAAGCAATATCCTTCCGAACAATTTCTGCAAAATCTGTGTCAGGCATACATTTCTTTTCTAGTGGTGTTAAAAACTTCAGTTTATATACAGTAATGGGACAGAACATGAAATAGAACAAATCACTGGAATATGAAGTCCCCAGCGTTGTCACAGATATGTCCAATAGTGGTCTCTCTATGCTTATGCAAATAGGTTGGATTTTCGATGTGAACTCGAAGGGATAAGTTTTGAATTTGAGCAAGGCCTTTCCGTTGGTCGGTTTTCCTTCAGGTGCGAAATACAAAGGCATCCTCTTTTCAGCTATGAATTGGTTTATGTTGTTCCTGAAGTTATCTGTATTTGTTATATTTCCGAAGCAATAGGTGCTTAAACACAAGACTCTTTCAAGAGGGGTCCTCGCACTTGGCTAAAAAGATAAGAATTCATTAAGCATAAAAAATAAAACGTTTTTCTATCATTTAAGTGTCAAAGTGTTTTTGGGAAATTTCAGTTTAGAACTTTTTCTTAGAAAATTTCCTTCTTCATAAAACAATTCCCAAACTAAGACAAAACTTTTTTATGTAAATTTTGATCAAGCTATTCTTATATCTTATTGTTATTCTTGAATTGATATAAAGTTTCATATTAACAGTAAATGTCCGGAATAAGAATTTTTCCATGCACGCATAACAAATTCATGCAAGCACAAAAAAAAACATTTCTGGACATGTAATAAATTAAATTTTTTCTTATACTTCTTTGAAAATGATATAAAAATAAAATATGACAAAATAATACATACGAAATAACTTGGAACATTTTTATTTTCATAACAATTATAGGCAACATAAAAAATATAACTAGAGTCAAAATATGAAAAATTGACTAACTAACAATACATAAATTGGCTATGGAAATAATCGAAGATCGGAAAAGTGCATTTTACTTTATTGCAAAGGCAGACAAAAATAAGGTGTTTTCTAAGAAGTATAATGAAAAATATATTTCCTGGTCTTTGGTATTTGTGAGCATTGCATTTTAACTTTGGCAAAACTTACATCACTTATTTTCTATTCAAGTCAAATCTACACATTTTTTGAAACGACTAGTGGATTTTGATGAAATATGTAGAACTTTGATTTTATAAAAAGAAAACAGATTTATGTCAACCTGGATCAAATTAAAAAACTTTTTGCGAATGACACAATGTTATATTATACGGGAACACCTGAGGATATGGACTTAATATCAACAATAATTTTTCATTGATAAATACTAACTACTGTGATAATTGTCTGAAACTTAATAGTAAGTATTTTTGGGTATGTATATACTTTCTCTTGGTTTAGTATTGTGAAATTTAGATTTAATGAATGTGCTTTTTTGCTCATAAAATATTTTATTTTAGGAAATTTATATCATCATTAGAAATATTGTGTCACGATGTTTATATGTATAGAGATATAGTATTTGCATAGCTTTGATTTTGATTTTGCTGAATACTTCCCTTGCTTGCTGCCTGAAGGGCATTTGACGTTATAAAAGAAAATTCCATATCATCGTTTGAAATGCTTTGTCACCATGATTTTTATCTAGAGATATAGTCTATGCATGGCTTATGAGTTTTTCGAATATTCCCTTACTTGCCGTTCAAGGGACAATTTAACCTCAATTCAAATCAATCAAAAATATACTTTGTTGAAGATAAAAAAAATTATTAACAAAGCGTGCCTAATCTATGAAAAAAAAATAGCACATAGAAATGTTGTAAAATGTGATACTAATAGGAGTACGAAAAGAAACAGTTTACAAAACATTACACAGTGTCAAGATATCTGTATAAAATGTGCTTTATTGTCTAGGAATCATAAGTAAAAAATCTTAAAAATAATAGTCATTAAATATTGCAAAATGTAAATGATGGAGTGTTTGAAACAGTAAAATCATAAAAGGTATACATAAACAAGCCATCAATACAAAAATGTGTCTAGGAATCTTTATAATAATAATAAATAAATTGTATTTCAAGGAATGTCACAATATATATAACAGACAATATAAGACAACATTAACTGAAACAATCGTCACATACATTTAAGATTACTGAGATAAATTGGCAGAAAGATAATCGTTGATTGAGTATGGTTCAATCTACAGAATATAAATTATTTTTTCTTGAATAGAGACAATTTTTCTATAGTTCTTATGTTAGCGGGTAGTTGGTTGTAAAATTGTATGCAGTTGTAGAGAACGCTTTTTTCAGTGGATGCTAATTTATGTTGAGGATAGTTGAAGAAAGTATTCCTTGTACTGTATTTAGACTGTGGCTTTAATACTCAAACTGAGATTTGTTTTTGGAAAGGAATAATAAACATTCTGTATGAATATTCCATAGAAGGTTAAAATTTTACTAGTTCTGAATTTTCCCCTGCAAGAATTCGCCAACTTTCAGTCTCCAAAGAGTCCTTAGAGATCTTTTTTGAACTGTAAAAACTGTGTTTGCATCCCTGCTATTCCCATAGAAAATTATACCATACCGTATTACAGATTCTACTGTTACGTGATATATAGTATAATTAGAGTAGTTTGCAATAATCTTCAAGCTGTAACATGCCGAATTCAGTTTGGTGGTGATATACGTAACGTGATGGTCCCAACACAAGACAACATCAATTTGCATTCCCAGAAATTTCACGTTTTCTGATATGTTTAAGGTGGTTGTATTCATTTTTAATTCTGTGCGCTTTACAAATTGGCTATTTGTGGTGATGAGCATTACATTTGTTTTGTTTTCATTCATAGTCAATTTGTTCATGAGAAACCAGCCAGATGCGAGTGTAAGTAACGTCTTTAGGTTATTTATTACTTCTGGAAAATGTTCGCCAAATTTTCGTCTGCATACATGTGAGATTATATTTTTCTAAGTTGATATTTGACATGTGATCATTTATATAAATAATAAATAGAATTGGTCCGGTTATACTTCCTTGCGGGACGACCAGGGTTGAAGGTTTTCTAATCCGATTTAATGATGCATTTATTTTTAGTGATAATGACCCTTTGTTTTCGATCAAGGAGGTACGATCGGAACCAATTCAATGCAGGTTCTCTAACACCATATTTCTCCAATAGACCCTGACATGTAGATGTGTCGGAAAATCTGAATTATAATACAAAAGGAAAGTATAAAAAAAGTGTTCATCTTGTTAGTAAGATTTGAATAACACAGACGGTTTGAAATGAGAACTGAAAGTTTGTTGTCACAATGCCATTGAATAAGGTACTCAAAGTATATCGTTTAGATATTCTTCCAGACTGTAGTATGCTTTCAGTTGCAACAGTTCTTTGACTGATTTGCGGAATAATTTTAAATTTATCATACTTTTCATTTCGCAGGATAAATTATTAAATATCTTCTTACTCTCGAAAATTATAGAATTTTTGGTTAATGTCGATATTAATTTTGGTACAAGTATGTTGTCATTGAGGCTTAAAGAGTTCAATGCAAACCTAGTTTTTACTGTTTCTAAATTGAGTTTAATTGTATCTATCCTTTCCATGCCAAAGTAAGTTTGTATCGTATGCAAACAAGTAAGTTTTCCTGGTATATCAATAGTTGCTAGGTCGTTTACATAAATAAGGAACAATATAAGCCCAAGCACTGATTCTTGGGAAATACTGCTTAGTTTCAAAATATCGAAACTGTTCGGTAAATTTACAATTTGACTTCTGTTCGATATAAGATCAGACCCATTCAAGGGTTGTTGTATCTCTAAATCCATAAATGAAAATTTTTTTCAGCAGTAGTCTGTGAATTCCCTGTAATCAACACAGTCAAAAGCCTTAGCTCTGCAAATTCAAGGACTTCTTGTCATAAAGTGCTTGTAAGCTTAGTTTAATAGTGTCATTGCTAGTTATTTGATTTTGTGATTGTTTACAACTGTTACTTAGCCAAAATACCTAAAGGTAAGTCCTTTTCAATAATAGAAACATATATTATAGCAAATGTAACCAAATTCATGATTAATTGGTACAAAAATTGGACTTTATAAAATATTTTGGTATGCCCACGTCATGCCTTGTGTTGATTTCGGATCGGGTGGCCTTGGGAAGAATACTGTGTGTTAGGAGGGGGAAGGCCAATTACTCTACACCATCTGTAAACATATTGAATTCCTAACTATATTTCCATATTTTTTTTCATTCAAATTGCGCATTTTGAGGTGATGAGAAATTTGTTCCATAATTGTGTTGATGATCCTGGATTATTAAAAAAATCGAGCTTCACGTGAAATTAGCGTAAATAATAAATGGGAAACTATGTGCAAACGAAATTTTTTAAATAAAATTAAAGTTTTCTGAAGAAATTATATTTGTCCACAAGTTAAATGAGTTTGGAAAACAAAATGTAATTTCTTGCTCTAGTTTCATATGAAATAATTGTCATCATATATTAAATTCTAAAAGCTATTATGAATTGTCTCATTAGAAAACGAATGAAATCAGATATCGATGGTCATAGAAGGCTGTCTATAAAATACTAGGGGAATGAGAGGTAGTGGCTAGCGTGACAGCCTGACAACAAGAAGGAAGAGGGCAAATGCACCGAACATCACACCCACACAAAATGTGTGAAAAATATATCAAATTCACACCATTTACATGTAATATTTTCTAATTTTGAATTTTACCAATACAAAGTACAATGAAAGTACAGTTTAAAATCACCATCAGTGTTTAATAAAAGATGAAAAGTGATTCAGCCTCTCCTATTTCATTGAAATTTTTTATCATCATTTTTTTTTGTGATAGGTAAAAATGTAGAGATGATTTCTACAAATCAGTTAGATCTCTGATTATATGTCTTGATAATTGCTAATTAAGTAATGCTGTGAAAGTTCACCATTAGAGAGAATATTTCAACAAAATATACATGCAGTTTAGGGAGAATTCGCGTATCACCAAATTTTTTGGTTTATGTCATTTCTCTAGAAGCTTGAAGATAAAAAAATTATTGAAGGTCACGTATTTTGAAGAAATTATTATTTTAAAATGTCCCCTTTTGATTGAATGTACGTGCCTGTGGAAAAAGATACAGCCAATCAAGAGGTTTCAATTAGTTGGCAGTTGGGTAGGTGTTGTCTATTGGTCAACGTCTGTGATGTAGCGTATACTTGCATCTAGCGACTAATGATCACTATTGTGCCTGAATAATAATTCGGATAAAGCGAGAAAAGTCACTGCCAACAAAGTATCCGCGAGCGGAGCGAAACATTACTTCATAAGTTTGCATTCAACCTCAATAGCAAGGTTGGCCAAGTTAGGTTAGATTGTGTACCCTTCTTTAACGAAAGATATGGATCGGGAGAGTTAAGGCAATCAAAATCATAAATATAAAAATTACTGTGCTTCTGGTGGGTAAAAGTAAGAATCTTGGTATGTATTTACATTCTGAAGAAAAGAAGATATTTCATAAAACGGCAGTTTTTCGTAAAAATAAGTACCAAAAACACGTGAAGTATTTACACTCTGAAGAAAAGAAGATATTTCATAAAACGGCAGTTTTTCATAAAAATAAGTACCAAAAACACGTGAATAAGGTTGTGTGTGTGTGTGGTGTTTTTGTTAAAAGAAGGACAAATGGTGAGTGTATTAGGTGGCCGAAAATAACGCCTTTAGTACTTCTGGAATTTCGTATCTTGGAAAGTATTTGAGAACCATGTTTCAACTTCGGATTTGTGTTCAGAAGGCGAAAACATTATTTTCGTTTTTTTATGACTGACCGCCGGTTTTTTTTTCTTTTTGGGGTTAGGAAGGCTTGTTTATTAAAAAAAAAATGTATTTTACAAATCTGTGGATTCTCCCTAAACTGCAATTTTTCCTATACAATAATGATTCATAATAAATAATACTACCGCAGGGACAAATTAACGGACAATCAATCTTTATTAGTGCTATGACACAAAAATGTTTACACAAGTCAATGTATGGCAAAGTACAAGTATATAAAATCTATATAATAAAAATGAATCTCAATTCTTTGTAAGTGCAAAACGTGAGAACGGCTGACCGATTTGGCTATATTTTTTTTAATGTTCGTAATAGCCCGAGGATGGTTCGGAATATCCGCTAAGCTCTTAGTAAAGGTCCAAGTAGCTCAGTGGTTAGAGTGTGGGCTTTGTAACTCCAAGGGCCTGGATTCAATCCCCGGGCGTGTCCATACAAAAATCTTTTTTTTATTTTATTTCAACACAAACCACAACAACAAACACAAAACATTTTTTGTTATTTGCAATAGTCTGAACCGCATAAGGGGAAAACAGGATAACGGGATAAGGGAAAAATGGGAAGCGGGCTGAGTCAAAAGCATAACCTAGATGGAACAAGTCAAAAGAAAAACATAGGAAAAAAAAAATTATATGCGGACAAGAGTTCAGGAAATTTTTTTTTGGAAATATAGAAATTTGGACAGGACAATGTTTGTCGGGTCAGCTAGTTATAAATAAAAAATATGTTAAAATAGGAACAGAAAATATAGATAAAATTACAACTACAAAATACAATTCTAAAATACAAAATTCAAGAGGTACGTAATGAATCCCACTAAGTAACGCAGTTGGAAAATCTCAGAAAAAAGAAATCTTCATATTTATATTTACCTAAAAGAGGTATAATTTTGTATCCTGACCCGTTCTGGAAGCGCATTGAAAAATTTTGGTGCATAAGATACAGCATCTCTAGTTCTCAGTAATCTGGGATGTGAATTGTGGGTGTCATGAGAAATCCTTGTGTATATTGAAGATTATGCATATTTACACTATATGAAGCCTCATTTTCTTTCAGATGAAGTAGGCACCTGAATATGAATATACAAGGAAATCATTACTTTGAGATTTACAATTGCTTGTTTGCAGTCTTTGTATCGAGCCCTATTACCTATAAGCCTAGTTGAATTTTGAATACCTCCTCAACATGACAGGAATGTCCCCATGCGATAATAGGCAAAATCACTAATTTCTGGAAAAAATACCACAATGCCCAGAATGATGAGAATAGTTGTTAAATTTTTTTTTTTTTTAAGTAATTTAAAAAAAAAAATCCCAAAGATATTTTCCTATTTGAACACTGCGGAAACCGCGCCAGGAAGTGACATAACAAGTTCAGAACTATCGCCGATCGCCGAGATACAAGGTTCACGTTATTCATAATATTTGTTTACAGTTTGTGCAAGCAAAAAATAATGATATACCACTGGTATGCATACATATTATTCAAAAATAACTAAATCAAGAACATCTATAAAATACGAAGTCTTCATTTCAATATAACACAAGTAATGTTTTATTCAAAATAGTGACACTGGCAACTAGCCGATAGTGCCAGGAATTACAGCATTGCCAAGCGTTATTCATATTTCTTGACAATATGAGCAGGCCGAAAAAATAATGACATAGCACTCATTATACATACATATTATTCAAGAATAACTAAATCAAGAACAGCTATCAAATACGAAGTCTTCATTTCAATATGTAACAATAATTAGTTGATTTATTTTGTTCTAATCTATCTTTTTTTTTTTTATTATTCTCATTACTCATTCTTTTTCAGTACCTTTACTTATTTGTAAGAAATTGAAATGTAAACTTATATACATATATAAATTGTCTTGTAATTGGGATCTCTCCTGTTAGACAATAAACCGATTTTTTTTTTTTAAATATAACACATAATGATGACACAAGTTCTGTTTTATTCATAGGATGAAAGAGAATAACATTTCCTCAGAAGTTCCGCAAAATAGTGACACTGGTAACTCAGTAATATGCCAAATCAATGGAGTTATGACGTCAAAAGAAGCGGCAATAACGCTGTGTTTGAATGTCTCAGTAAATTGTTTATTCTAATATTACATAACTCCTAGGAAAAACAATGCATACATTAGTTATTTGTGCCTACCAGTTGGGAAAAGCACTATTTTTCGTAATGAGCAAATGTCTGCGGAACGAGCGAAGCGAGTTCTGCAAAAGAAAGCGAATTACAAAAAATAGGGTTTTCCCAACGTGTTTCCACAGAGTATTTTTTCTAATTTTGATATGTCATCCTTTTTAATACAAGTTAAAAATATAAAAAATATATATTTAAAAAACTGAAAACACGCACTAAAAATTAAAAAATAATTTTAATATTCAAGGACTATGCCGAAAAGCATGGGGTGCTTTTCGGTTACGTATCTTTGAGAAACATAATACTTTTAGAGTAAGATCCTAGAGCCGGCAAACCTACCTCATTTTGGCAAAGCTGAAATTTTAAGTATGAATAGTGTGATATGTAGTTGAGAACGTATGTGTACTTGCTAGCTTGAAATTGAGAAATGATTTAGTTTTGGGATGAATATTCAAATAAAAAAAACAAATCATTTCTCAATTTCAATGGAAAAAATTTAAAGAAATCGTCAGGCGTGGGGATTTGAACCCTCGCCAGTTTTTGATATCAGAGCATAGATCCGTGCACCTTAGACCACTTGGCCAACTGGACGATAATTAATTGTCAAACGCATTATGATACTTCAACGTAAGTGAGAAAGTGTTTTATGTACTTTTATACCTGTTACCCGTAAAAGGGCTCCTCTTTCAAGCTAGCAAGTATGCATTCGTTCTTAACTACATATCACACTTCTCATACTCAAAATTTCAGCTTTGCTAAAATAACGTAGATTTGCCGGCTCTGGGATCTTGGACTATTTTAATTGATTTTGACAAAGCACCTCACGCTTTTTGGCATAGTCATTGAATATTAAAATTATTTTTTACTTTTTAGTGTGTTAAAAGCGTGTTCTCATCCTTGGAGAGACTTCCATGAAAAAAACGGAAATTAATGCTACATAGAAAACTACGTTGTCGGCTGGGGTCAATATCATCAATTATTCAAATTATGTTAATAATATTTATAATTAGTTTTTACCATACACATTATGTATTGAATAGCCTCAAAATTATAACAAATTTTATTCCTGTATCTTTTGCAACTGGTGGTGAAATTTACTTTTCATCACCAGTTGCGAAAAATTTTACTTTTCGCAACTGGTGATGAAAGTAAAACATTTGATAACATCAACGAGTTTTGAAAAGTGCCACTTTAAATGTCAAAATCAGAAAAAATATTTTATTACTATATTTCAACAAGCACATATGAAGGAAATTTAAGAGTTTGTGATCTGGCCTATTGCGTAAGATATAAGTGAGTGGATAAGACCATAACAGGCAGTCTTTTGAGATACTACATTAGAGGGGTTTCTCAATAGGAAAGTGTTACAGGAAGTCTTTCTAGCAACTTTCATACAATGCTCATGCCAGGTCAATTTGGAATCGATTGTTACACCTAGGAAATTAACTGTGGCGAGGATACTACTTGATGGGGTCTCAAATGAAAATATATTTTTTTCCGATTTAGACGAGTAGAGTTTTAATTTATTAGTCAAAAACCATTGTTCAAATGATCTGTTTTTGTTGTTAACAGTTTGTTCAAGTATGGATATATCATTATTGGCGTGAATTACTGTGGTGTCGTCCGCATAAAGAGAAAATTTGAGGAAGTAAAGGCTGTTGGAAGGTAATTTATAAATGATAGAAACAACAGAGGTCCCATAACCAACCCTCCGGTACTCTGTATTGCAGTGGGAAATATTATTCTTAATCTGAACATACTGACTTCGGTACGACTCGATGATTTTGATACCTTCAGCACCAATATTGAAGAACTTCATTTTTTCCAGTAGGATATTATGAGTAATGCAGTCGAACGCTTTCGACAAATCTAGAACAGTAATACAGGTGTAGTCACTATTTTCAAAACCAAAATAGATGTATTCGGTGAGTTTGAGAATATCGTGTTTGGTGGACAAATTTGTCCTGAAACCAAATTGCGATTGAATCAGCATATTGTTATTCTCTAGTAAAGTAGAAGATGTTTTTCCAGAACAAGTTCGAAAATTTTCCCTATAAAAGGGATGATGGATATCGGACAATAATTCGAGGGGTCATTCTTAATATTTTTTTTTAATAGGTGCCCCTCTCGCGATTTTCAGAGTATCTGGAAAAATACAGTCTGATATACATTTGTTAATGAGTTTGGTGAGAGGTATTAAAATTATATATATAGATAGCTTGAAAGATTTTGTAGTTGAAAAAGAACACATCTACACTTTTAGATTTCTTTATGCCCCCTATATCTTTCAATTCAGTGTAAGTTATCTCTATAAAAATAAATTTATCAGCTGGGGGCACAGTGTCAGTATTGGATGGGAAATCCTTGTAGTTGAAATAAAATAGTGGGTGTTCATTCATTAAGTTTCCTGTGACTTCTATGAAGAACTCGTTGAAGTCGTAAAATTAAAATATTAGACGAACATAGGTTTTTCTTTTAGAGTGAATATACTTACAGACACTGATCCTGTTGCCTACATACAGCTAACTGATCAAAAATAGACATGCTATTACTAATATATATGTCAACATCATCCTTTTTCTTGGGATTCTCGATGGAAACGGATATTCCTAATGCTAAACAAGCAATTTTGTCTATGCATTTTTGGGATGCAGGTGTATCTGGCAGAACCTGTCCCAATAAAAATAGGCCTAGAAGTAAAATAGCTCTTAAGACACATATAACTAATCCGATAGGACTATAGAGAAGGAAAACTATCAAACTGGCGTCACTCTCCGGCAACCTAAAATAAAAAAATATATTACAAAAATTAGATGGAATCTTTTCAACACAACTCACCTGTTCTTTCTTAATAATTGTCTTATTTGGATATTAGCCATATTTAATACAAATAGAAAATTAACATTACTGAAATCACATATGGGGGTTAGTTTTACGTTATATTCCTCGTGTTATTGTAGAAACAATGGGATTTATTCAAGAACTGAAGAGTATTGGCATGATAAAACGATCACCAACTACTAGATTATCGCACAACTCAACTACGAATGCAAATGACAAAAAAATAAAAAATAAAAAAATAGGACATTAAACGTCAACTGCATGACGTTTTTGCTGTTTTCCGTACTTTCCTTAGCCAAAAATTACATCACGGTCATGCGTTGAGAGTAGAGACAGTTCTGTGGTTCAGTCACAGAACGCCTAGGATGTGTTCGAAATGTTACTAAAAGTAATGAGGAGGTACTCTTGTTTTTATAAATCTGTCCTAATGCTGTAGAGTACAAACGAACATGTACACCCTAAGTCGTGGCGTCAGACACGATGGGCGGAGCATACGAACCTTTCCATGGAAAATACAAATGCGTGTTAAATTCCCATAGGGAATTTTAAGTTTATAGTTTATTCGTGATTGTGTTATAAATAAGGGTGGAAATATTATTGTTTTGTGATAGTGAGGCCAAATTCAGGATTTACCATCATATTTTATAGAGAGGTAAGGGATATAACATATTTATGGCGAATTTAAGATAGTTGAGGTTATGTCATTGTTTTGTTCTAATTTAGCCACTTCCACTGGCATTTTTTTAGTTTTAGATCATTTCTAGTACACTCTTAATCTCTAATGAATATGTTGTAATATAATAATAATAATAACTTTATTCACTGCAATAAAATACAATGATGAGTACATGGTGAAAGTGAATAAGGAACTTACGCGATAAGTGCAAGCACTTGTTTCGCGGAGAAAATATAACATGTGAAAAAAGTGAACTATAAATATAAAGTGTAAAAATGTAATTAATTAATGTAAAATGTTAATGTAAATATGTGAATGTAAGAATATAAAATGTAAATAAAATGTAGATAATATAATACAAACAATGAACGATGTACATTGTAATGTCCAGACAGAGCCATTTTATTCCCCTGGGACAAGAACAAGTGGCAGAGGTAAATAGACCCTATTATCGAGGTTAAAATCACTCTCTTGGCGGGAGATCCATATTCAAATTTTTTAACATGGGAGTATTATGGAGGTTTAACTTTGAGATGAAACCACGCTATCAAAAAGTGAATGTTACTCTAGAGACATCAAATATTGGGTGCCTTTATTATTAGTGCGTGTTTTCATTTCCATTCCACATCAAAATCTACTTCTATATATCCTCAAATCAAAATTGAAACCAGTAATGTTCGAAAGATTTCAGTATATCGTAGCTAATTTGTACTGTGCGTCAATCATTCATCATTACATGTCCGATTAAGGTTGTGTTATGATATAATATGCATATATGTATGTATTGAGTACCAATCGAGGTACCAAAATTGATGATAAAGACAGCAAATGTGAAGCCAAAACAAATGAATCATGGTTGATGTTCGGTTGCCATAACTACGCACTGCCAATATGACAACAAAAGACATGTATAACCCGACTTCACTATCATTCATTGCTCTTATGGCCAGTAATCAATATCCTAGTTAATAAATATATGATTATATGTGACTGTGATCTGTTTAGTTAATAACAATCAATAATGACTTCGAGAATTATCAAGATATCAATTATAAATGATTACTTTCAGGATGATATGAAATGCATTCAACAGGGTGAAAAGTCTTTCATCTGGAAATATGTAATTTGGATCCTGGATTACGAATCATCAAGGTGCATTTTCTTCCAAACCATCTTTGAAGTGACAACTACACGCACGACTATTTTTGTTTGTTGTTTTTTTTTGTCAGTTCGGCTGAAAATTCACGTTCAACAGTAATATTCATAATTCATCTCCTGAATGTAATTGTAACATACTATGCTAAGTATTTTATCCACATTTTCAAATCTTTTTCGTTTGTTGGCATCAAATAGACACTTGGGTGTCTGTGATTGCAGCCAGGCGCAAAACAATGCATAATTTCTTGATTTTGTTTCGCCATCAGAGCACACTGCATGTCTGAGACCTGAGATCTCACGTACGTTTGTTTATAACATTGAATTTCCCGCCAAACTTTGCCAATAACGAACTGAAGCAAAGACAAGCTTCCATCGAATTTGCCCATCAGTTTTATATTCATCAATTATTTTGAAAATATACAATTTTATTTTAAAATTTTGATTATAGCTTGTTGTAGTTGGGGAGGCGAGCGACCAAAAATTGCAAGCATTTTCTAAAGTGGAGTAGAGAAATAGCCTGCCGTCAGTCATCCGGTTTCGTTAGAGTTAGGCGTGGGGTAGGCTTTAATTTTTTAAAATCGATGAAAGAAAATTGTATGTCGTGCATAAAATTATTTATTAAAATCGTAGCAAAGCGCTTTCGACCCTTAGGTCATCATCAGTGCGTACTCGTCAGGTGTACAAGAAGCCAAAAAGACCATAAAATATCTCATGATCAATGAATGTTGTATAAGTTTACGTGACAAACATGTTAAAAAACATAACCTAGGCCAGGATGAAAATTGAGATTACATTTTCATTATCTTTTTAAAAGCCATTGTTTTGGTGTGATAGCTGGACCCAAGTCTACGATTTTAATAAATAATTTTATGCACCAAATACAATTTTCTTTCATCGATTATATCGATACGGGCACACAGTCACACTTTTCATTTAATTTTATAATACAATACAACAATACAATACGATAAATAAACAATACGATAATACAATACAAAGGCCTTTATTTCCAGTAGATATAACAAAGTATGGAATCCGTTAGTGTAGATAATCTATTAAATTACTTATTAGGTACCTACCTACATGAAAAAATAGACACCACAATATCATCTTAAAATATCAGATTACACACAGCAATGGGACATGTATTCATTTCAAGTCATAAAACTCACCCTGAACCAAAAAATGTTTTAGGTGCTTTTTATAGTTATTTATGTATCAAGGGCGTAAAATAGGTCTTTTATGGACCGCAGCGTGTAAGTAATAGCCCGAGCGATAGCGAGGGCTATTACACGCCTAGGTCCATAAAAGTAAATTACGCCCGAAATACATACAACATTTTATGCACGACCGGTATATTTGATGTCATGTAGATATATACCTCTTTATATCTAGAACATGATAAAAATACATCAAGGCTGCTGTGAGGATGTATGGTTATATCATATCGGAAACAAAATAAATCAAGAAGTGATGGAATGAATGTTACCATGGCAACTCAGTCAATTTTTCGAAATAAGATTATATAGGCTAGTAGCCATATTTGCTGTCAATTTTTGTGATCACAGATAATTTATTACCGATTTTGAAATGGATTCAAGCGATGAAGGAAGTGTGAATTGTACTCCACAGAAATAAGTAAAGCAGCTGAGGATGCGAAATTGAGTTTATTGCCAAGTAAATCCAAGAAAATATACGACAAGGTGTATGAAGAATTCGTGAGGTGGTGCAACGGGAAAATGTAAAAAAATAAGAAATACACAGAGACTGTACTTCTTGCCTATTTTCTGGAAAAATCTAAATATTGTAAGCCCTCTACCATGTAGTCATATTATTCCATGCTGAAAGCTACTCAAATGTACATGATAATATAGATATCAGAGTAAATACGCAAGATTGATAGCTTTTTTTAAACGAAAATTTTGATGGTTATAAACCAAAGAAATCGAAGATTCTAAGCAGAGAAGAAATCGAGTTATTATTACCAGACGATTTGTATCTTATGATGGAAGTAAGTTCTAATTTCATGTTTTCTCAATGTTCAGTATGTTAATCTGAGAATTTATTGTAGGTAGCACTGATTTTTTGTATTTGTGGAGCATGTCGCCGCGAAGAATTGGCAAATATCACAGTGGACGACATTCAAAATTTCGAGACATTCTTACTCATAACTATACGAGAAACCAAAACGAAGATAGATCGAGTATTTACTGTAATCGATAAAGAACCGAAATCGCCAAGTTATTTGGATATTTACAGAAAATATTCTTCCTTGCGAGATCAGAATGATCAAAAGCGGTTTTTTTTATATTATAAAAATGGCAAGTGTACGAGACAGGTTATCGGAAAAAATACATTCGGTCAAATACCATTCAGAATAGCCACTTACCTAGGTATTTCTAATGCGAAAAAATATACTGGTCACTGCTTCAGACGTTCCTCAGCAACTATGTTAGCAGATGCAGGCGAGGATATAATCAACATTAAAAGACATGCTGGGTGGAAGTCGACGACTGTTGCGGAAGGTTATATTGAAAATTCAGTTGCAAATAAGCTGAAGATTGCTAAGAAAATTGTAGAAAATGATGAGCCTTCTACTAGCCATTGCAGACAATCTGAAAATATTGCTCACTACTCTGAAACACCAGATAATAACATGCATTCTCTTCAGACTTCTAGTAATGAGGAATCAGTTGAAATCAGTAACTATCTGCAACAACAGAAAAAACAAACCAAATATTTCCATAAATAACTGTTCTAATTGTTCTGTCAATATTAAGTTATAATTCATTTTTTAAATTAATTTAGGTTCATTGTTTTCGTTATATTATTGTTAATAATGTTTTGGGTTTGATTATATGATCCATCGGAATATAGATTTCTATCGATATGAGATTGAAATTCACTTTAGCGCCTGTTCAACGATTTTATCGCCCGCCGGGCGATAAAGTAGTCCGCGGGCGCTAAAGTGCTACTTTACGCCCGCAAATCCGGGCGCTAAAGTGCTACTTTACGCCCGGTCGTGCATAAAAGTTATTGAATGACTTACAATCACGTACGGACGATTATCTGGTGAATTTTTCCCCACATTTAATCCATTAAAGGGGGTGTGTAAAAAATTATGGGAACGAGTGATATGACGGTGAACGTCACTATTCCTTAGTTAAGACGCCTTGTTTAAAAATACAAACTTAGATACAGAACATGATGAGCCAGGCGAAATTTACAACTACAGCAGCAACTCAGATTAAAATAATATTCTTTATGTTTTTTTAATGTACAATGCTAAAAAGATTTTTTTGAAATATACTTTTTTAATATCAACATAGGAATTTATTTATTTTATTATTTAACTTTAATATTATATATTTTAATATTTATTGAGCGCGCCGTATTATAGAAGGGCAAGGCGCAACCTTTTATCGGCGACTGACGGCATCTGTTACAGAAATATACTGACTAACTATATTTTTTGTGATTATAATAATATTCTTCACCTGTATACTAATTTTAGATAGTACTTGCACGATGTACCGATTTTTTACAACTTTAACGCGTGACTGATGCGCCCGATTACAAGATTTCATGACTGACGATCGTTATTTTTATTAATATTTTGCTCGCAAATTAATTTTTAGGTTTTAGAAAGTAGTTGCGAGGTATATAGTTTTTTTACAAAATTAAAGCCGCCCCCACGCCAAACGCTAACGAAACCGGATGACTGACGGCAGGCTATTTCTCTACTCCACCGATGTATTATTAAAAAATTAGACTTTAGAAAATGCTCGGACGCTGATTTACAATTTGGGCAACTGTGCCTACCTCAATTTAATAGTCCGTGGTCAAGAAGCGGCAAACTAAACATCAAAGGAAATGGGCGGAGGTTCCTATCTGTGAGTATAATCTGTGCCGATTGTCATCGAAGGTAACGCGAAAACTCAGGAACGACGTTTCGGTCGTAGTTCGGCCGATTTGCTACCAAAACCGAAACTAAACTGAAACTCTAATTTTGTACCGAAACTGGCCGAAACCGAAAATGATGGTGGGACACTAGCCAGAAAATAGACCAATATGCATCTGAAAATTTAACTTTGATTTGAGTGTAAAAGTGCGAATTTACACGATCCAATAAATTGGTCAATTTTGTGACCTTGAATTTTATTGAAAGGTGTAAACACAAAATTGTCGTCAATTTGAACTTGACCAATAAATTGATGAGTTTAGAATCGGTTCTAATTTTTCATCAATTTTTAGTGACAATTTGCAGTAACTTTCGGCCATGAATTTGAAGCCTGCTAGAACAGAGATTTTCAGGTTATGTTATTATTTACGCGATTTCACATACCCTACCCTAACCGCGAGAAAAATTATTTTACGAAAAAAATAACATAATTTACGTTGCATTACATTCGCAGCAATGTGCATTGCTGAATATAAAAGAAAGAGATGTAGAAGATGGTGGATTAGACCTTGGATTGAAAAAAGAAGGAAAGGAAACTTGACATTAGTCCACGAAGAATTTCTGAGTGCAGATCCTGATCAATAGGCTTTTTCATCTAGATGACAAATGACTAACTTTGTTTACCTGTCAGACCCAACGGCATTGACGGCGATTTTTTTTTAAATGAAATAAAATATTTCCGAGTTTTCCTATGGATAGTTGACTTGAATTTACATGGAGAAGATAACTCACCATTAGAAAATATTCGTGTACATTATTTTATCTACGAATGAAAGGTTTTTGGCGGTATAAAATTGGTAATAAGTACTTAACCTACAAAGAAAGTTACGAACGCCAATGTATGCAGGTGCTAATTTTGAACTAAGCCAATCTCAAATTGTTATTTCAAAACTAACCAATGGCTATTCACTTTCCCAATAGCCAATCAGACTTTGGGTCTCAAAACGAGCGCATGCGCCTTAAAAAATCATCTAAATGAAAAGGCCTATTCAAACGATATTTAAGAATGGATTAAAGTCAATTCAATAAGCAATTCTTGTCAGTATGTTGGTATTCCTGAGTAAAAACTGTTTCCAAAATTGACCAATAAATTGTCAGGTGTAAATATAACCCATATTGGTAAATTTTATTGTTCAATTTATTGATAAATTTTATTGGATCGTGTAAATTCGCACTTAAAGAGTTAACGGGTAACAAAAATAATATGAACTATATTATATATCTGATTAACGATTTTTAATCGACTACTTTTTTCCGTAGCAGTACATTTTGCTGTAATTCTATATTGTAGAATATAAATGCTTACCTTTTCCTAATTAATACTTTGAATCATTTGTTGTTTTATCATTGAATAAATAATGATGGTAATCATAAAAATAATATTTATTTACAAGGAACATACATGTTTATGAAAGAGAAAAATAGCTAATTTGTTGAGTAATTAGATGAATTGATTGTCCGTGAACTTTATTCTATATACCATGAATGGCCGACTATTTCCTTCACTTGAGCACAAAATGACTACAATTCGTGACTGATAGATCGTGAAAATGACAAAATAATGACCAAAATAACAAAATAATAGACCAAAAAAATCATTTATATCGATTCTTGTTGGCATTCTCAGAAATCAAAAGTTATAGCAGCCGTTCCTAGATGAAAAGATTGCTTAATTAGGTCCCAGAGCAAAGGCATATAAATATAATGAATATACCGGGTGACACAGGATATCGGGCCATCCCTGTAACTTCTGCATTCGTTAACGGATTTTTCTGAAATTCGGTAAAGTTATATAAGCAACCATTTCGGATTTGATCACATTACAATCCAATATGGCGGACTTCCGGTTTTCCTTCAAATGCCAGCAACTTTGTTTTTTCAAATAGAACACCCTGTATATTTTTACATATTCAAGTTCAACAGGTCAAAACAAGTCCAAACCTTATGTCAAATGTAATTTTTTTGAAACAATTGAAATTAAAATTGTTTTTTTTATTTTACCTCGTGGATAAATGAGATATGGTCAAGACTATTCACAATGAGTCACACATAACAGAAAAACATATTTTTTTCTGAAAAATTATTTTTTGTGTCATTTATTGATGAATCAATCCAGTCACATCACATTTTGATCAAAAATTAATTTTTTTCAAATGAAACCCCTTTGGGCCACTTACCTGTCTCTCTAGAGCATTCATTAAGGAAAAAAATTACATATCATTTTTGTATTTCGGTGCAGTAACAAATTGTATACATTCAAAAATTTACAACTAGTTCATGAGTTTCCTTGCAGTTCGAATAATTTTTCAACTCAGTAAGCTGTGGAAAACAACATTTCTGAATCTTGCCAACTAATTGTGTAAGTTATACTTATAAGCACGGTGTTGTAAACTGATCAATCAGCCTTATGAACAGGGTACAGAGATACTTTTGATGTATTTCCGAGTTGTCTATCATACATGGCATTCTATCAGGACAAAGTACCTCCCAGAGAATTATTTGTGTTTTAATTTTCACGAATTGGTTTCGGTTACAAAAGCAATTGGCCTAATGTTAAATGTAATGCAGTTTAAGTACTAAGAGTAAACATCGTTACTTGTACTGTATAAGCAATACGGAATATTTTGTTGACAATTATACGTGTTAGAGAGTGTTGAACGTGTTTGTATTATTTAGGAACCGTTCAACGTTCTTACATCCTTGCAAGGGTGGAAGTGGGATTCCATATTCAGGTAAAATTGTGAACCTCATTCGTTTTCTGATTATTATATTATTTGAGAATTTCATTAAATAGTTTTGCGTTGAATCTGATGTTATTCAGTAGTTTCCCGTCAGGTTAAAGCTAGCCAGGGTTATATGGGTACTTTTTTTAATTTGTTAAACTACTTGGCTTATGAACCTGCGACCTTAATAAACTAACATGCAAGCACATTACTTGCTGTGCCTAAAAGTACACAGAAGTAGCATTACTTTATGACATTCAAAATATCATAACTTGACATGGATAACCTCCAAATGCGGTGAACTATCGTATCAATACAAATACTGTATATCATTTACTTACTTATTTCTGTGACAGAAAAAAACTTCGATTCACCTGGAACTAGTAGTGAGCACAAAATTGTTACATCGTGGTAGATTATTTAGAAAATGTTATAAAAATTAAATTGTTACAAAGTGAGTATTGGAAATAAAACAGGAAAACTTCAGCAATCGAGTCACAAGAGGGCATTACCAGTCTTGCACACAGCGAATAGACTACAGATCAGTTTCATCAAGAAATTGTCGAACAAACGAAAATGCAATCAACGACTTTTTATCCAAGTCCACTGAAGAACAGTCTCGTATATGCTTGTGGAACGACCTTACAGTGACTATTGGTTTTTTGGGGGTGTTCCTTCATATGGGAAATGTTAGGCTAAGGCGTTTTCAATATTATTGGAAGAAGGACCCTTTTTTTCATTGTAAGGCAATAGCAAACAGTATCAGTCAAACTAGCTTTTTAGTTATTTTGCGCTCGCTGCATTTTGCAAATTTTTTTTTATGGTTTTTATGTTTTGATATACCTAATACATTGTTTATTTTTGTAAAGGATTTGTTTTTTTAGTTGATTAGATTTGAGTAGTAATTTTGTATGTTCTAAAAAAAATCAAACGTTTTGTTAGTTTTCAGTATTTTTATTTTGTTACTTGTACGAGAATGAGCATATTTTTTGTGTTTTGTAAAAAATGTAGTTTTTACAAGTTTTCAGTTATTTCAGAGTTGGTGATTTTATAGAAAATAAATTATTATTAATCATTGATGTTGTTTGGAGTTGCCTACACAGAATAATTAATTTAAAAAAATGCGAATTTTATCAGAGCCACTTGGCACATAGATCCAATATTTCGGTGACCGGTGACTCTTGAAAGAGTCGAAAAAAAAAATGGAGCAAATAAAAAAAACTACGCTAAAAGTTGGTTTTAAGATTTGTTACTTGTGTTAGCACAAAAATTATAAAATTTTGTCAAAAATTAATATTGGCTTCTGAGTAACATAACCTAGAATATATTGGCAGCGAACGTGTTAATCATGTGAATTACCTAAGACTAGGAAGTGGGCAATATTTCGCCAAATTGCGTCGTAAAAATACTCTGGTATTGGGAGTCTTGAAATCGTAGAAACCTATAATTACTCTCTACAGAAAATAGCGCCATGCAAAACCCCTTTGTAGCAAAACCTGGGAGTCGTGTCGCCTTTTGGAAACGCCTACTGTTTAGGCAACACGCTTTGCTCCTTATCGTGTTCTGGATAACGGGATGTGCATAAATTTAATCGCGCACGGCAATTGTTTAGTTGGCAGGCTTTTTCTAGGGATTAAAAACCACTGTTTCTTTGCTCCGGTTTACCGTGAATAGTTTTGTTAATTCGTTGAAAGTATAAAGATCTTTCCCTCTAAAAATACCCGAATTATAAGTGCCTTTGGTTCGGACAGACTTGAAAAATTCCATGATCATTTGGTCAGCGCCTGCATTTATTCTAGGTAGGTTGTTCCAAATGTTTATTAAAGGAGTTTAGGAACCGACCGACTTTTTATCCTTAAAAAATACCAGATAAATTCTGATCCTGTTCACCTGAAGACCAACCTCAACTTCCCCAAGTAGCACAGAGTCATAAAATTAACATAATGACTTCTTATACCATCTTAAAGACCACGTATTTGTATGTTTTAGAAGCAAAAAGTTAATGTGCGTTTTATAACCTTCAGGCGTTGCTATGACGTCGTGCAGTAGATATAACGAGAGTACAATAAATAATTCTCGAGATGAAGTTGTACTATGGTTTGTATGTAAATAAATTGTATGTGTCGTTAAGTAGAACTTAAGAGCAGTTGCTGTGAGGTTATTATGACAATGAACATATGTGGTTCTAATGAATAGATTTTTGAAACGTTTCTACGACTACATATTGTACTCATGTAATGTAGTTTTATCAACTGATGAACTTTGGTCGTAATGATTACATTATGTATCTATGTTAGATTATTTTTGTTGGTTATGTTATTTTTGTTGGATAGGTATATTGTGTTATGTATGTAGAATATTCAGTTCCGTATGAATGATTAAAATGCCAAAACAAAAATCCAATCTGCCTTACAAGAGAACTGGAGCGTATAGAAAAATATAAAGAGGAAGGATGAGTGCCTACCCCAAAATTAACATCTGAAATAATTAATCAGTCTATCGGGACACTGCAAAAAAATTAAGTTCATCCAGTTCCTTCAATTGTTTCCACAACAAGGAAAGACATAAATGATATGTATGTGCACTTCGAGTGATAAATAAAGAATATTTAAATATAACTGTTCAACATCAACATAACCTCTATTCTAAATTGTCAGTTATTTTTAGCGTTTTCCATTAGGTGGAACTAGCGGAATGCTTATGCACTCAGTGTATATCTTTTTCTGTTTTGATAGCGTTACGACGTTAGTACAACAAAACTTGCTACTTGTGGTCACAGCGACTACATTACAACTTTTTTTTTGTAAGATATTGCGATGTCTTTGAGACACTCGTAAACTATTCTATGATAGTACATACCGGAGGAATTACAACTTTTCGACACTAGAAGGATGGCATCCATGTTTTTCGATTGATTGATAACATCATTCTGGTAGCCATATTGGAACAAAAATATTTAAAATAATAAATATGGGACCCTGGGTGTTATATCAATTTAAAAATCATTGGAGATGTGCTAATCAAGTATCTTTCGTAATATGGTCTACATATTTCAACGACTAATGAGAAAAATTGATGAAATATATTTTTTCTGAAATGAAAATAAATATTTATCTCTCTTCATTTTCGAGGCGCATTAATTTTAAGTGAGTAGAATTGGATTTGATCGTAAAAATGGATTTGCTTGGTCACTAGAGTTTCAGAACAATTCTTAAAGACACATAAATGAAAATCATTTTTATCTCGATAACTATCACGGTCACAGAGTATCATGAACATGTAAAGGAAGGCTGACTTATATATTATATTGATATTATATAAAATCTTTTGATATGGTATACATATTGTAATACTCATTAGAAAGATTATGACCTTCATGCATAATGATATAATGACTACACTAAGACCACAGAACGACCCTTTTGCGACTGGCTTATATAAGTCTATATTGGCAAGTCATTACCACTACTTTATAACGTCGATGTGACGTCGCAAGAGTGTGCCTTTTTGTCGTATTGGCTACATAGCGACGTCTTAGCATATTACAAGACATAAGTCATGGACTTTTGCGAAAGGTCTAGTAGACGTCTGTACAACCGAATTATGACCTATGTGTGCTACTTGGGCCCGTATACTCGTTTATTACTCTAAGACTAGAAAGTGGGCAATATTTTGCCAAATTGCGTCGTAAAAATACTCTGGTATTGGGAGTCTTGAAATCGTAGAAACCTAATTACTATCTACAAAAAATAACGCCATGACCCTTTGTAGCAAAACCTGGGAGTCATGTCGCCTACAGTTTAGGCAACACGCTTTGCTCCTTATCGTGTTCTGTATAACGGGATGTGCACAAATTTAATCGCGCTCGGCAAGTGTTTAGTTGGCAGGCTTTTTCGAGGGATTAAAAATCACACTGTTTCTTTGCTCCGGTTTACCGTGAATAGTTTCGTTAATTCCTTGAAAGTATAAAGATCTTTCGCTCTGAAAATACCCGAATTGTAAGTGCCTTTGGTTCGGACAGACTTGAAAAATTCCATGATTATTTGGTCAGCGCCTGCATTTATAGGTTGTTCTAAGTGTTTATTAAAGGAGTTGAGGAACCGACCGACTTTTTATCCTGAAACAGGTTAGAACCCCTTGAAAAATACCAGATGAATTCTGATCCTGTTCACCTTGAAGACCAACCTCAACTCCACGTGGTGAGGTGATGGAACGGTTTGTAGACTTTCTTATGTGCGCGGGGCACCACAGGGCTGGACAAACCCCTCCCCACACACTCATCGGTACAAATAATCACTGAGCCGAAATACTGAAAGGGAATGATGACAACTCTTGGCCTTTTCGGTTGATGATGTTTCTTTCAGGGCATTGGAGAGGATGCCATAGGCCTTTTCTTTCTAGAAAATATTTTGTGCGCATGCCTCAACTTCCGCCATGATATTCGAACACTTTATACGTGTAGATCTCGTCCAATATTGAAACGACCGTTTGGTAGGTAGAGAGGGGAAAACACGAGTGGACACGATTTGCCGTGGTAGCTAATGCTACGGCGAATCTTCACCAGTATCTTGGCATGCAGCGTTTGGAAGGTTAGGTTTGTTTGATTAATAAATAGGTAGTGCAGTTATTTATTCAACTGTTCTTATACAAATATATCTATATCCATCTGGCAGATTTGTCGAAAAATATTTTTTCCGTTCAGAAGTTATAGGAGTGTAAGTTCTCTACGCCTCGTGTATCGCATATACCAAATAATTTGGTACGCCTATGGAATTTCTATTAATAGCCATTGTTCGGGCATCTTCGAGAAGAATTGGTTGTTAGGTAGGGGAAGGCCAAAGTGGTCGTTTCAATATTAGACGAGCTCTATACCCGTGAATATGCGCTATAATCCCCGATATTGATATATTGTGCGTAGTAGATAGGCCAAAAAAACAAGCAAGCAAGTTCAGAAATTTTCAACATGGGGTATTATCTTATTCAATATTTATGAATGCACATTTGATATGAGAAACATATAAGCGCTTCATGACTGAAAGTAATTCAATTGGTATATCAAAAAGGCGATTTTCCATACAACCAAAGTCAAACAACTGCTATTGGAGAGGCAGAACTTTTGAACTTTTTTTTTTAAGTACGAGACTCCCATTAATTTGATTTAAGAAATACATAAGCGCTTCATAACCAAAAGTGTGGACGAGGAAAGTCATGACGTCACAAACGTCATTCTTGTCAAAAACTGATTCCAAACAAACCTCTGTCAAATTTAAATCAGCTTGTCAGATAGTGGTAGAAAATTGCGTTCATCGTGTTATATATGAAATATTTGTGTTATCTTTGATTTTATAACTCTATTATGTGATTAAAAAAGGTAGTCTGCTTTAATTTGTATCTTTAGTAAAATCAATGATTTTTTAGATGGGAATGTGCTTTGCTCCAGATTGCAACGAACGTGCAGATTCTTCAGGTTTCCTAAAAAACCAGAGTTATTGATAAGGAAAGCAAATACGCAAACAAAAAAAATAATGATGTTTTTTTTTGTTTGTTATTAGTTTTTGACAAGAATGACATTTGTGACGACACACTTATTTCCTCGCCCATTGCCATTGGAGATGCAGAAGTTTGAAGGTTTTTTTAAGTTGGCAACTTGTGCGGAGGTTCCTCAAGGTGATTTCATATGCAAGCTTTCGCTTTCCGCGGGAAGCTTAAATATTAAGCGCCTCCTGTTCATATGAAATCTGTCATAGGTGTCTTTTCAATTTGATGAATTTTTTTGCTGTACTTAAACTGCCGTTAAACGGTAGTCTAGTAAAATGCCGTTATTAGATATGACGTCATTGAAGTGACGCGTCGGACGGCTTTTTATTGGATTTGCTTAAACTGCCGTCAAACGGTAACATACTAAGAATGCCGTTAATCAATTAGTGCTCTATCAGACAGCCCGAGGCTTGAGGCTCGAGAGGCTTGAGGCTGAGGCGAGGCTAGAGGCATTTGAAAAAACTACTTCGAAAAAAAAATTGAAAAAAATCCAATTACTTTTTTTATCGTTCTGGACATTGTGGTATTTTATCCAAAAATAAGTGTTCTCGCCTATATTGACGATCGAACCAAAAAGGTCCACATTAGATTGTTACTATTCAAAGTTCAGTTTCAGATAATGAGATGAAAACAGGTTATTGTTGAGTGATTTATATACTAGACGAGTTAATGCATACACAAAAAATCCCATAAAGGGATGTTTTTGTTACTATGACAGCGGCAAAACTTTGCCCTAAGTTTTCCAGGGACAAAACGGAACCTAACTTTTAAAACGGTCTAATTCTAGTACGTCTAGCAGAGTTGTTAAGGACCGATGGCAGTTCGTTCTAAATTACCTAATATGTAAATTAAATGAGTATTCATTAAATTGTACCGAATTACACTTTAGCTTTTTTTCATCGAAGTAAACTTAACATTTATAATTCGAGATTTACTATAATTCTCAGACTGTGTGTACCGAGTAATGTGAATATTTTTTTTATTGAAGGATTTGCAATTGTAGCTGTATGAATTATGTAAATGTGCTTGATTGGAAACCCATTTCATGATTGTAATAAAATCCATACCGTTTTTTCAAACGCATTTGTTATCAACACAAAATATAGTCGAAATTGTTCATCATAGAACATGCACCCATATGCGAAAATTAAAAGAGAGGCATTTACAAAATAAGATTTTTTTTTCTAATAATTGGGAATTACCCTTGCCAGCCTTTTTTGCTGAAACAACTTCTCGACTCCACACCTGAAAAATGAATTTTTATTTGAAAAAAATTGAGAATACAATAGACATCACAAGAATAAGAAAATAAAAGTTGAGGTATTATGTAATAAAATCTAAAATTCAAACTATAAGTACTCATAGATATCGGTAACCTAATTTCATTGTTTTTTAGATCGTATACTGCATCCTACATTCTACTAAAACCTTATCAGACCAGTTTAACCTCATCAGACTAGTTCTCTATAATTGAAATAGTTGGAGATCTGAGTACTCCAAAAGTGAGAAAGAAGCTTGTCATATGCTCTTTTCAAATTTTTTCTTAGAAATATAAGCATTATGCAAAAAATTAATTTGACATTTCGGGACTCCGCATAGTTGGAGAGAGAGCACTCATTTCCATTCATTTATTGGCCTTTACTTCCAAATCGGCGCATTTGGCCAAGCACTCATTTAGCTCATTTCATGTTGGCAACATTGAAAATCAAAGGAATCGGACTTTCCATTGTGCGAAAAATACATAGAATTGTAATTATAATAGTCAGTATATTATAATTACAATTCTATGGAAAAATATACAAGCAAATTTATAGGCCTCGTCACGACACATTACGCGCAAGCGCATCCATGTTAAGAACTCTTGTAATATGAAAATTTCGGACACTTTAACTCTCTTGCTTGTTTTTTTTTGGCGCAGTTTTCTTTTTTTTGAGAGGTTTTTCATCAGATTCTGAGTTTAATTCATCAACAGAACTACCAGGATAATCATTTTCTGTTTCAGGTTCCCTCTTGGTAGACATGTATTATTTCACTTCTTTCAGTCTTTTTTTTCTGATCACAAAGCTTCAAATGAAAAATGTACTAACGAAATTCACAGGAAAACTGAATGTCAACCAAAACTCATATTAAATTGTACTAACGTGTGAATTATACCAAAAAAGTACAATTGTACTAAAAACGACAGCACTGGTTAGGATAACAGTGACACACACACGTATAAAAAGTCCGAAAAGTAGAGGCATGCGCACAAAAAAAATCTAGAATGGAAAGGCCTTTGTTCTTTTGGACCAGTTACCATAGACATTATAACTTATATGTCTATGTTTGTTACAGATTCTACTTTTTATCATATTTTAAAAACAGAAAAGAGCATAATTTACATATATCGAAGAAAGATAGTCTGTTGTCAAACAGCTGCTAAACTGAATATCACCTACGAACGTACCTGAAACTTCTTTGTTATTTTTAATATTTCTGTTGAAGTGCAGAGGGTCAAAAGGGGCGAAAATACTGAATAAAATTCAAGAGAAGTCTGTCAATGGCCAGTTGTTCACATTTTTCTCAATCATTCCTAGAAGAGCTGATATACCTGAATCCATAAAAATGGAGAATATTTCCGAGTGCGAAAACGTAGAAAGGTGCCATGAAGAAACTAGCATGACCAATCAAAGATGTTGCAGAAATCCTTCGAAGCCCCTGTTGACCGAAGAAATGATGCGGCGAAAACTACAGTTTTTCTTCATGAATCCCATAGAAAAATGGCAGGCCAGGAAAAGATTCCCCTACAAATTCGGGGTGCAAGTTATAAAAATATTACTGGTAACGATCCAACTCTGTTTATTCGCTTATTATCGGTACAAGCACGTGAATTACACTTGGGATAATAGAATCACTTTCTCGCATTTATTTCTGAAAGGCTGGGATGCCACACGGGAGATGAACGCCTATCCGCCTGCCGCCGGTCCATTAGCCATTTACAACACAGATGATTTTTATTCGACTATCGATTATGCCTATAGAGGATATGCGCATTTGGATAAGGCTGTCGGACCCTATTCGTACGCTAACGAAGACAATACTATGACTGACATGATGTTATGTCTGCATCAGTACAAAGAAGGAATCATTTTTGGCTTTAATGAGTCGTACGTTTTCAACAGCGAGATAGTTAAGTCTTGTATAAATATTTCAGAATCCGAGAAGTTACTGGATTTTAAACAATTTTTGACTCATCGAAACTTGAATATTAACTTTTCTGCTTTAGTTTTCGCGGAACTGCTGTTTCCCATTAAAACAGTAAACTTCAAAGCGGCAGGTAGATTGTCCCCCCCGAGCTGTTACCAGTTTGATATTTCTATTTTGTTTAATAATGAAGATCACGATGGACAGATGTTGTTAATGCTCGATGCCGAAGCTGTTCGTCTGGAGTGCAAGGGCGACATACAATACGTTACCGATAACGAAATCGAAGCAGTTCTAAGGAGTCTCCTGAACTACTTGGTAATATTTACTTGCGTAACATCGCTTGTTCTGTGTTGTAGGGCTGTTTGGCGAGCCCAACAACTCAAGCAGATCACTGATAAATTTTTCCAAGCTCATTTTGAACAACCATTAAGTAGCCAGGACAAAATGAAATTTCTGAACACGTGGTACATAATGATAATCATAAATGATCTACTGATAATAATCGGATCTTTGGTCAAAGAGCAGATCGAAAAAGAAGAATTCACTACTGACCAGTGGGATGTATGCAGCTTGTTTCTCGGTGTTGGTAATATGTTGATATGGTTTGGTGTTTTGAGATACTTGGGTTTCTTCAAGACGTATAATGTAGTAATATTGACCCTCCAAAAGGCAGCACCACAAGTAGGGCGGTTTTTGATTTGTGCTTTGTTGATTTACGGTGGTTTCACTTTTTGTGGCTGGTTGATTTTGGGACCCTATCATTTAAAATTCAGATCTCTATCGACTACCTCAGAATGCTTATTCTCGCTCATTAATGGCGATGATATGTTCGCCACCTTTTCGATTATGTCCCACAAGTCCACCATTTTGTGGTGGTTTTCCAGAATATATCTGTACACATTCATTAGTTTGTATATCTACATAATTTTGAGTCTCTTCATTTCTGTCATAATGGATGCCTATGACACTATAAAGCTTTATTATAAAGAGGGTTTTCCGAAAAGTAGTTTGGAATGTTTTATTGGTGATACCAATTTCGAGGACGTATCAAGTGGTATATTTAGGAGCAGCTCAAATGATAGTTTGGGAGGACTGATGAAAGACTTGTGTTGCTGTGCAAAACTGCCCAGGTCGTACTCTTCTTTATCCACCACCAGCTTACATCAGACCGACTCTAGGATAGGTGTCTTAGTGTGATTGACCAAATTGTTATGAGATATATTTTTATACTAATCTAAGTAGCTACCATAAGATTTCCTTCCTTCATTGATTAAAAAAAAACTAACTAACTGTGGTTAGCACAAAAATGAATTATAAAAACTCGGATTATTTTTCCGTTTTTTTCTTATATCTCGGAAAATACACATTTTTTAGGAATATACATGTGTTTTTTGTAAATATTTTGATTCTAAAAGGTCTCCTTTAATTTTTGGGAAAAATGAGTGTATCCAACGAGACAAACGTAATGCTCTATGTTCATTAAACTTTTTGTATAGAAAAAACAAGCTTTTGTTCAAGTGAAATCAATGGATGTTGGCAATGAAAATGTTGAATATGGGCCTCAAAAGCAGGTTTTTCCTGCAGAAATTACATATTTTTATTCACTACTGTTTGAGTTCCAAATTGTATAGACAATGCTGAGCATTCCAGTTATGTTTCACATTATATAGTAATTGTTCATTTTATGAGTGGTTTGTATTTTTTTATTACCTATTTTTTCATGAAAATTAGACCATTTTCTATAAAGAATTCTAATATCAAAAAACGCTCCTGCCTATTTTCAGGAACATATATTTTAGATCTTCCCCAATAGACATTTTTCTTGAATAAGAAGGTGAAGAAAATCCATGGTTGCTGCTTCACCTATATTCTCAAGCACAATGCATCAAATACTCTCTATTATATATACTTGATATTGTTATAGAAAATGTTCACTTGCATTCATTAATGGTCCTTGTTAATTTAAGCCGTTTAGGCCCGGTATTTTCACCTCCGGTTATACTAGGAATAAGTTAACCAATGGTTAGAATGTGCTTTAATTCATCAATAAACGTTAAACAAAAGCATATTCTAACCGTTGGTTAATTTATTCCTAGTATAACCGGAGGTGAAAATCCCGGGCCTTAGGGGTATATATTTGAACTCTATTGGATGACAGAGTTTCTAGCCAAATGATATTTTTGTGAAATGGTTTATGCATTTGAAATTTCAGAAAGAAACTAAATGAAATAAAATTATGTATGTTATAGTATAGATCAAAGTTTAAAAGAAAAACATTCTCAATCGTAAGATTTTTCTGAAAATTTAAATTTACTTCAAAAATTCCACATCTGATTTTGTGAACACCCTTTTCATATTTTCAAACAAATAGATCAAAGTTATTTTGAGCTGTTTCAGAATTTCTGTAAACTTCAAAGAGTAACAAAAAAGGCAGATGTCTATTCTGCTAAGAGTCGTCAAATATGAGTAAGGACCAGATCAACATGGGTCATTCTAAGTGAAATGTGTAAAAAATTAAGTGTGGCTATACTATTATCTCTGTTGCTGATATAAATCAACTTTTGATTACTTCGTTTGTATGACTGTTCGTTTGTCGTACTCACTTCGTTCGAATCTGATTTGAGCAGTAATATTCTGAGTAATTGATCAGAGAGTGTTTGTTTGACAGGAGCAAGTTGCCATAGATCAGATAAAGCAGGCTTTATCTACTGCCCCAATTCTCTGGCAGCAGAGAAATCGTATCAAAGTAATCATAAGAAAATGGAGGAAGTTATCAATAATATTAAAATGATAAATGTTTTTATGATAGAGGCCAATTCGGATTGTTATTCAATTCGAACAGCTGTGGTAATTTGGTAAATATGGGATGGTCATATTGAATAATAAACAAAATATTTTAGATCATATGTAATTATCATAGAATGTGAACCTAGGATTTATGAAACATATGATTCAAACTAATATATCATTTTCATTTATACAGCATGTTCCATTGAAAAAACAAATAAGTAAAAAATATTGAGCTAGAAATAACAAGCCAAAATTCCCAATGTATTAACTGGTTGGATGTACAATATTGACTAATTTGTACGTTTTGCATGAAAAATTTGAGGAACGAAGAGAAACAGTGAAAAATTGTGAATGCTGGAGTTAGTTTATAGACTCTGCTGATATTCCTTGAAAAACCATAAATAAACTGAACACAAACACACTAAATCATCTTCAGTAAATTAATGACAATCATTTTGAAGTTATTTTAACTTTACTAAAGACAAATGAGATTTATTCAGTATCTAAATATTTGAATGTGAATTTTGTATGCACAAATTATATTTATCAGAATATTCTAAGGGGAAACAAATGAATTGTTATTATAAACAGTTGGTGATTCCAAACTGTATAACACAATTTAGACAATTTGGATTCAGAGTGATGCTCGACACAGGATGCGTCTCATTTCTTTTGATAGAATATGTAGTACCCCAAGGAACAGTGTTGGAACTCTTGTTGCGATATTATATAAAGAAATACCTAGTCAAAACTTAAAGAAAAGGCAGGACACGTCAAAGAATGGTTAAAATTTTTTAGCATACATTTCAAACTGAATTTCTGACATTCACAGCATATAAAAATTACTTACCTGAATAAAGAAAATCATTTCGATAATATAATAACCGAAAAATCTGCTTACGTCAAATATTGAGACATTGATAGATAGTTTTTTAAATGGGATACTCACATCGACAAAGTTACATAGTATAATTTACTTGATTTGTTTGAAATCATGAACATATCATAAAATCAGATATGGAAGATAAACTTTAGTCACTATCTTCCATCATTTAAGATAAACTCTTGGAAGTTATTCATGTTGAAAAGGAAAACATTCTCATTGAATATTGAAAAGACAGCTTTTTTTTTCAATATTCTGTTGGGAATGTTTCATTTTTCAAAATAAATTCAATTTTTGGACCCCCTTAATCTGTGATAAATGCTGTTTTGGAATTTAAAAACAAGATCTGTTTCAAAATGTAACCCAAAATGGTTTTGACATAACTTTGCAATTTTTCCCCCTTACAACTTTCCTTTTTAGGGGATATATACTTTTATTTCACTACTACTACAACGATATTAGTTTTGTTGTTGTAAACTTGCCTATGTACAACCCTGTGTTTTTTGGGTATGCCTCTGTTTATTTTCTAATGGAACATGTATTACTTGGAACGTTAAAAGTATATCTTTGTATAAATACATATATTATTATTGCACAAGGTTTTTACCTATTTTAGAATAACTTAACAAATCGCACTTGTGTTTTTTCTATTTTATTATGTTGTTACAATTATTAAATATCAAAATAGTGTTTCTGAAATCGACAAACTGAAAATTATACTGTAAAACATAATTTCACACATGTTTGAATACATTTCATGGAAAAAGTTTCACGGGTTAATAAGTGTAACGTTAATATGATTTATTGTATACATATTTACTATATTTATCAGAGTGCTTCAAGCTGTTATAATGGAACAATAGTATATGAATGTATAGATAATTTATTGAAAATATATTTTATGTTGATCAAGAATTGTTTTTCCTTTATTACCATCTTGATGGTCAATTATTTATTATACATCATCACAACAGGCCAATTTCTGCAACAACTGAAAACCAATTCGCTGTGTGCAAGACTGGTAATGCCCTCTAGTGACTCGATAGCTGAAGTAGTTTAACAAATTAAAAAATGTACCCATATAACCCTGGCTAGCTTTAACCTGACGGGAAACCATTAAATAACATCAGATTCAACGCAAAACTATTTAATGAAATTATCAAATAATATAATAATCAGAAAAGGAATGAGGTTCACAATTTTACCTGAATATGGGATCCCACTTCTACCCTTGCAATAATCCTCTGCGAAGTACTTTGTCCTGATATAATGCCGTGTATGATAGACAACTCAGAAAGACATCCAAAGTATCTCTGTTCATAGGGCTGATTGATCAGTTTACAACACCGTCCAGGCGTTTCTGTACTCGCAGTTTAAGTCGCTATTTGCTTTTCATCACCGGCTCAACACCGTCCCACTGAACTTGGTTAATACTTTTACTATCCACTTCTAGACGATCAAACGGAAAACATCTCAAATATTTATTGAATGAAAACCTCACGTCCCGGAATTAGAGATTGAAGTATTGTAGAATAACAGAACACATCTCATTGCTGCAGTTGGAAATGAATAAAATTTACACGTACCATTTTTGCAATCAACTACACAGCAATAGCGAGGGCTCATTGTTATTATATGTATGTTGGTATACTACCCAACCGTGACCGTTGCTACTACGATAATAATAATATTTATTCATCTGAAGTATGGTACGATATTTTTTTGTGATTTGTGAATAAACGGAGAGACCTCAGAAACTGAAAGTTTTCAGCTTGTGCTTACCAGGAGCATTACCTACTTCTGCCACCAAGGGCGCTGTCATAGTTTCATCTATCCCCTCCAGCCTAATGCACACAGCGAATAATGTTCAAGTTAAAAAAAATAAATAATACCTCTGAAGATATTAATTTCTAAGATTAACAATACTTTAGGAAACATATATAACTTCCTCAATATCAACAAACTCAAGATGAACATTTGTAAGTTTAAAGCAATTATTGATTGGGCTAGCTTAGTATTTTTATTCTTTGATACTTTTTAGAACCCTGTATACATTTTTGTTTTATTGGAATTGTTGGAGGTATGTGTTGTTGGCAAAATAACTGTCTAGACTGAATGTCAGTAAAAAACTTTGAAGAGGTGAATTGAGTAATTTATTGGCCAAAGGCAAAAACAACACAGCATAAATATAACTTAATTGATATGGATACAGTAAGTATTGAAATTAATGGATTGGAATACTTAAGGAATTTAAATATTTAGGGTTTATACTCTACGGGTTTTTGACTGGCTTCCATTCAAGGAGAGAATTTTTTATTTTTCAATTATCTTCGCATTGCCAAGATACTGCCTGGAAGAGCTTCCCATTACTTCAACCAATGAAATTCATAATAAGCCTATGAGAAACAATAATAATTTATGCGTTCCTCAAACTAATTACTGGAGGACAATCAATTCTTTCACAAGGGATTGTTGGAGCATAACGCTCTACCTTCAGGGCCGGATTTAAGAATGATGCCTATAGGCTAAAGTCCATTTGCTGCCCCTATAGTTCATATTTGCATAATACATTTTTTTATAAAACAAAAGGTTAGAGTTCATCGGAGTTTTCATCTTTTTTAAACAAAGTTCATTTAGTTTAGATAAAACTAAAATTTTAATGGTTTACATAATAAATTATATAAACAAATTAGTTATCTACTTGTTTTTTTGAAATGAAATGGGTTTCGAAATTAATTAATTATTTTGTTTTTGGAGATCAGTGATCACTATTTTAAACATATATTTATATTCTAATGCTATTGACTATTTTTTAGGTAATTGAAGAACTGTGTTCAATTTGGTCCTACACGATGAAATGAAATGACACAAAATGTAGTTAATTACTGGTTTATTTGTTGAAAAATATACAAACTTCTCTAAAACAACTAACCCCACATAATCTTCATGATCAAAGAACCCCGCACGAAAACGTATGAGAAATTGGCTATCGGTCGAATTGGCAGAAATTTTATTATGTTATAGTAGGAAAAAGTGTGAGTTTAAATGATTTTGTATGTTAAGTTTCTGAGATATAAGCGGCCAAAGTTTGTAAAAAACGTCGTATTGGGGTAGAATTAACAAGAAAAAAATTGTTTTTTTAGTCGAAATAAGACAAAGTAAGGATGAAAATGTATTGATGAAACTCATGTTCAATTATAATCTTATTGATGATAGTACATTAAGGTGTATACGGGGCATAGTAAAAAAAACGTTTTTCCGGTTTTTTTCCAGCACTATTTCAAAAACCAACAAGTTATATTTTGTTAAGATATCATAGTTTCAGTCTATTGTAGGCGAAAAAACGTGTTTTGTTTCTTGATGACTCTCTCTGTTTGAAATATATAGTTTTTTTAATTTTCGTGTATTCCCTATACTGAAAACAATTGACAGATCGTTTTTGATTACAAAAAAGGTGAATAAAAGATAGGGTAATATTCTGATGAACTCAATTGTTCAATATTACCTTTCATTTAGATAAAGGGTGCGTTACATTTTTGTTAGGTCATTTTTATTGAATATAAAAAAACTGTTCCGTTAATTTGGACCATATTTTACTCACAATATTTTGAAAATGTTGGTTATCATATATGATAGTTTTATCAACTTTGTATGTTGCGTTTCTAAGATATGCATTTTTGAAGTTTACGGTATAACGATATATGGGGTAACCTATCGATTTAACAAAATTTTATGGAACCTTTCGACACATTCAATTCTATTATTTATTGATCTGAGGGTATACACGAAAATTAAAAAATATATGAACAGATAGAGTCATCAAGAAACAAAACATGTTTTTTCGCCTACAATAGACTGAAACTATGATATCTCAACAAAATATAGCTTGTTGGTTTTAAAATAATGCTGGAAAAAATCCGGAAAAACGATTTTTTTTACTATGCTCCGTATACACTCTAATGTACTATCATCAATAAGAGTATAATTACACATGTTTATGAATTCCGATCAATACATTTTCATCCTTACTTTGTCTTATTTCGACTAAAAATACAGTTTTTTTCTTTGTCAATCCTACCCCAATACGACATTTTTACGAATTTTGGCCGCTTATATCTCAGAAACTAAACATACAATAGTTATTTGAGAAACCAGTTGGGAAAAGCACTATTTTTCGTGATGAGCAAATTTCTGTGGAACGAGCGAGCGAGTTCCGCAAAAGAAAGCGAGTTACGAAAAATAGTGTTTCCCAACGTGTTTCACACAATATTTTTTCTAATTTTGATATAATGTGATCCTTTTTCAAGTTAGAAATATAAAAAATATATATTTAAAAAAAACTGAAGAACACGCTTTTAACGCACTAAAAATTAAAATATAATTTTAATATTCAACGACGATTAATATTAAAATAAAAAAAAAACAAACCATTTCTCAATTTCAAAGTGAAAAATAAATAAAAATCGTCAGGCGTGGGGATCTGAACCCACGCTAACTTTTGAGATCCAGAGCTTAGTCTGGCGCCTTAGACCACTCGGCCATCGGACGACGTTAATTATCAAACGCATTACCATACTTTAACGTAAGTAAGAACGTTTTTTATGTACTTTTGTACCTGCTACCTGTAAAAGGGCTTCGCTTTCAAGCTAACAAGTACCACACTCATAGTCAAAATTTCAGTTTTGCTAAAATGACGTAGGTTTGCCGGCTCTGGTATCTTGGACTATTTTAATTATTTTTCACTTTTTAGCGCAGTGAAAAAGTACTTCAAGTAGTTTAGCCTTAAAATTATAACAAATTTTATTCCTGTATTATTCGTAACTGGTGTTGAAATCACCAGTTGCGAAAAATTTTACTTTTCGTAACTAGTGATGAAAAGTAAAACATTTGATAACGTCAACGAGTTTTGAAAAGTGTCACTTTAAATGTCAAAGCTAGAAAAAATCATTTAAACTCACACTTTTTTCTAATGACCCATCCTACTATAACATAATAAAATTTCAGCCAATTCGACCGAGAGCCAATTTCCCATATGTTTCCGTGCGGGGTTCGTTACATAGCTTTCTTACGAGATTTCTCAATGGCAAACTGTTAATAATGTCCTCATATGAAAGTGTTTTTGTTGTATTTGCCTCAATACAAAGTAATTAAAGTGAGTTTAACCGTATTTCAGAAATACTAGTTCGCAGATAGTTCTTAACTCTTCTAAGGCAGGAAAAACTGCGTTCTCCCGCGCAATTTGTATCAGGTATGCACAAACTTATCCTTACAGCAATGTCCAAATTGGGGTAAACATCTTGTAAGGAATTACAGCTCAGAAATTTCGAAATTCCTTCCAACGATTCAACAGACGGGTGATCAATACCCACAGCACAGTGCTTTTGAAAGTGGATGCACTTTTCAGTGAAATCCGAATGCAAATAATTTTTGTAGACGTGGTAAAGGTGGTAAGTAGCATGTATTCTTAAATTCGTACGGAAAATATTATTAACGTCTGAAATACTTCATTTTAACTTTTGAATAAATTGCCAAACTGCCGCCCCTGAAAATTTAGCCTACTTAGAAATACGGCCCTGTCTACCTTTTATAAGAAAAAACTAATTCCAAACTTGACTTCAAACATGAATTAAGGAGGAAAATCCGTATTTGTTGTTTAGTGGGCAAAAGCATGTGTACATTTATAAATTAAGGTAGTTCCGCCACGAGACAGTTGAATTAGGAAATTATTTTCGACGGAATCAAAAAATTTCAAAGGAATTTTCGATTTGAAACGCGAAAAAAAAATTTTTTTTAAGAGGGGCACTTGCCCCCCAATTGATTCTAGAAAATAGAAAGTCGGCGACTCAAAAAATTGATGTCCCCGAAAAGCACAGCAAAAAAATAATTTCAGACCCAGGCTCTCCCCTCCCCCCCCCTCACTAGAAATCATACGTCATGGGAAAAAATTATCGTTTTTTGATAAAACTTCAATGGACTTTTCTGTAGTACTCTTTTTGAACTTTTTTTTTGGGGGGAAGGGGGGGATAGATAGATAGATAGATTTTATTGACTACGTGACACATATATAAAATACATTTGTAGTAAGCCGGGCAAGGTGGATAAAATTAAAATTCAAATTATCTGCCGTAATGACATGGAATGATTTGAATTTATACAACATATAAAAGACTAATTTCAAACAGTAGACAGATTCATAGGACAGATTTACAATACTAAAAATAAATAAACATTTATGGAGTCATAAAACACCCATGAATAGCACTGGGACAAGCGGTTAAGTATCGGATATCTTTGATTCCATGAACTCATTTATGGAATAGAAACAACTTTCGAGGAGAGCCTTTTTGATTGTATATTTAAATTTGATTATGTTCATATTCTTGACTTCAGAAGGCAATTTATTGTACAGTTTTATGTCTAGTGAATTACGTGCAGATGTGGTTAGTCTGTATCTCGGATTAACTATTTTACTGCAATTTCTAGTGTTATAAGAATGATTATCAGAATTAATACAAAAGTTGTTGGGTTTTTATGAATATCCAGGAGAGAATGAAAAATGTAAATAGAGGGTAGAGGCATTATTCTCAGATCCCGAAATATTGGACGACATGAGTCTCTAAAACCTGCCCTGGCAACAATTCTTACAGCCTTTTTTTTACAAAAAAAGGCTCTACAGAACGAATACCTGATTAGAGTAACTTGAGTTGCCCCATAGTACAGTTCCATATGTGAGTGAAAGAGAGAGAAATATGTGATTTTGAGTATATCTGGACTTAGAACTTTTGCGAGACGTCTAAGGAGAAATAATTGACTAGAGAGTTTTTTACAGAGTTTTTCAATATGGCAAGACCATTTTAATGTTTCATCCAAAGTAATGCCCAAGAAATTTACAATACACCCTTCATTCAGTGAGGAATTTGTCGAAAATGTGATGGATTGTGTTTTACAACGATTTTGTTTGAAATGATTGGGGACCAACCATTGTTCAATTTTAGTGTTAGACACTTCCATTTGGTACTTCAACTCATCGTGATTTGGGTTAGCCCCATAAAAGGTTACATCGTCTGCAAACAGTACACAGTTCAATGGATTCATATAATCAAAGATATCATTGATATAATGAACAGAAGCCGACCTAACACCGAACCCTGTGGTACACCTTATTCAACTGTTGAGCTTACTGAATGGGCTTCTTTCAAAAAGACTGATTGTGATCTGTTAGAGAGGTAAGATTTGAAGAAATCATTTGCTACCCCCCTAATGCCATAATATTCGAGTTTGTCAAGGAGGGTACTGTGTGAAACACAGTCAAAGGCCTTGCTCAGGTCACACATGGTAGCTGCCGTGTGCTTACCCTGTTCAAGACCCTCGACTATGTCATAAATTAATTTGGCAGAAGCTAGGAGTTTACTAGGAGTTTTTTTTTCGCGTTCAGACTCTTAAATGGTGCCTTATCCTTCTTTAAAAAGTCCCCTGGCACAATCCGCATTTCTCTACGACCCCCCTTTAGGCTGTGCGCTTCCCCGTGGACTATTTTGAATAACGAGAGTAGTTTTGATTATATCTGTCAAACTAGATGGTCAATCACTCTGATTTTTTTTCACAATACCTGTGATATCCTGCTCTAGCTTCTCCTCGTTTTTCATAAACTTCTTAATTTTAATTAATAGTGTGATGTTTGCCTATGCATGGTCCATATGTTACGTGTTAATTGAGTCAACTTCAATTATATATATATATATATATATATATATATATCTCGGGTTCGGGATGGTGAAACTTGTTAAAATGTTATAGAGGTGTTGTTCACATGTTAAACAATACGTATGCCAAATTTTAATAATTTCCTAATTCAACTGTCTTGTGGCGGTACTACCTTAAGGTTTTTGTTATCTAATTCAGAAATTTGTATATGTCTATTTGAAGTAATTGATTAGATATGATAAAGGTTAATAAATCATTACAAACTAACCTAATTAAAGATCTAGGAAATTGAATGTATGTACAAGTATAATAACATTTAATTGAAAATTATAACAATATTCACAATAATTATAAATTACAATAAATGAGGTAATTCTTCTTCTGTATGAAAAAGCAAATCTCAACAAACTGCATTGGTGATTTTACAAACAATTGGTAACTGGTGCAAATGAAGTTTTTCATTATCAAAAAGTTTTTTATGCATAGCCTACTATCCAAAAAGAATGAAAATTAATCACTTTAGAAGGGAAACGAAATTAGCTGCCCTGAAGTGACTGCTTACTCCAAATAATTTTATCATAAATAGAAAAAATAATCAATTAGTAATTTTTTCTTATTAGAAAACAAGAAATTTCGCTTAACACAAGAGGCATTCTGGAGATTTTATCTGCCTCAATTTCTTTGTCCTACACATTTTTTCAGATTGTGGGAGGTCATTGAAAAAATTGTTGAAAATGAATTTTTTCCAACAAAAAAAAAAGCTTCAACCAAGGTTGTTTCAGTTATGTAAGTATATTCCAGATGATAAGAAACTGTCCTTTTATCATTAACAATATTTCTCTGACGACATTTATATTAAATAATCGCCATTGTAAGTATTTGTCCATTCATGTATAGGTTAATAACCTAAGAAAAGTGGTAGTGACAAGTGAATTTTCTAATAAATTTGTGTGTCTTCTACTACAATATTTCATAACATTCATAATCAAGTTAACTGTCAACTAATTGAATTGTAAAATAAAAGTTTCCAGATTAAATTCTCTGATAATATTTAGGAAATCCTCAAAAAGCAAGATGAAACACTGGATCTATTTGTGGGGAAAAAGTTGATGGGTAAGAATAACTATGGATTGTTATTGAATATTAGAGTTAATATTGTGGATTTCAATTTGCGGCTTTCACTTTCTGGGAGAGGATACTTTCCGTGAGTTTCTGACTAGTTCTTTAGTATACAATTAGAAAATTTTTAGTAACAGTATTCATATATATATTTAAAGAATGAAAATTGAGCAAAGAATGACTAGAATTCATAATCACTTGAAAATGAAAAAAAAAACATATTTGTTAATCAAATGAGAAAATATTGATTGCGTCTATCAGTTCTGCGAATAGGAATGCATATCTGTTCAAATTGTTCATGTTACAGAAGCTTCTTGAAATAATTTTTTGGAACAAAAATTCCATATAATCTTAATTTGCGGTAAGTATATAAATATATTATCTCTAGGCTAAATTAGATAATTTAAGTAGTATAAAAGTAATAGACTCAAAAAAATATTTATATTCATTTTCGTTGTGATGCATTTAATTTTAATAGTCCCGAGAAAAAAAAATCTAGAGTGGTAGTATATAAGTATATATAAATCTAAATTAAGAGATTCACTCGCTGAGTGTGGACTGAATTTCTGAAAAACTCTTTCCCTTAGTTTCCGGCACGAAAATATAAATGAAAAATATCCCAATCATCGAGGCAAAGCTAAAAATATAAAAACTACTGTCATTACCAATATAATCTGATATTTGAAGAAAAAATTTGGTGAGTATGAATGCCAAAAACCAGTTGATAGTCCCGGCAGATGAACTGGTGATGCTTTTTATTTCGGTCGGAAAAATTTCCGAAGATATCACCCAAGGAATAGGCCCCAATCCAAGAGAGTAAGCCACCATGAAAATGCAAAGTGCTCCCACTGGAATAAACCCAAGCTTTTCCAAAACACCGTCATCTATATCAGTTCGATATTTCAGAGTAAAATACACGGCCAATATGAAGGTGGTGATTGTAACAAACAGGGCAGAAATGAAAAGTAGTATACGACGACCAAGCCTGTCGATTACCAAAGAGGCAACAAAAGTTGCAGCAACCTGAAAAGCACCAACAATGATAGAAGCGGTTTTCGGGTCTATCTCAACACCTGATGTCTTGAAGATAGCGCTAGTGTACAAAATGACAGCGTTTACGCCACTGAACTGCTGGAAAAACATCAAAGAAGAAGTAACAACTATTGCTGTTATAACTGACCTCTGCGTGAATGTCTCGTATAATGAAACAGTTGCTTGCGAACTCTCCTTCAAAAACCCTTCGATCTCATTGATTTCAGAGTCTATATTGTAATTAATTCCTCGAAGCTTAATCAAAGCCGATCTAGCCTCGTCGTACATACCCCTCTTCAACAAAAAGACAGGCGTTTCACATTGGAAAACAAATAAAATGAAGAAGACGAAAGGCATGCAGGCACACCAAATAGTGAAATGAAAAGGGTTAAAATATTTTCCAAACACGTACGCCAGAAGTATTCCTACTGTCACCATCAGTTGAAAATAGCTGCCCAAAGTTCCCCTTAAGCTCTTATGAGCAATTTCGCTGGTATAAAGTGGTGATGCAATGCAACACGCACCTGCAGCCATTCCTGTTATCAAACGACCAAAATATAACATAACAACGTTGTTGGCAAATAATATTAGTAGCCAACCCAGGGTGAAGGGTATCACCAATGATAAAAGTGTTTTTTTGCGTCCGATTATATCGCATAGGAATCCAGTCGGAATGCACATGGCCATCCCTCCTAGGGTGGCAAATGATCCTGTCCATCCTAGTTGATTGTTGTCTAGTGGTATGTTATGGTATTTACCGGCTTTGAGGTCATCAAGAATGGGGGAGGTCCAGCCAAGTACCGTGCCCGCTGCTACTGCAGAAAATGTGGCTGAAACAAAAAACATCAGTCAGGTGCATCTTTTTGACTCATGTGGAAGGAAAATTTATCTTTATTATCTTTGAAGGGAGCCCTATAATATGTCATTTTGAATTAATCATACCAATATTTGTGTAACGTAGTCGAATGTTATATTCAAATGGACTATTAATCGCCTTTACATGATATGGGCCTCTTCACTATTAATACTATTATGAATGATGTTGATTGGAGTTTTGTAGGTAATAAAAGTCTTGAAAACCGATTCAAACTTTTTATCAACATAATAATATCAGCAATCGATATAGCCTTTCCAGAAAAAACTAAAATTATAACTAACACTACAAAAAAATTCAATTGGTTAACTCCTGAACTCAGACACGAACGAGACTGTTTGAATTTTTTACGTGACATATACAAAAACAATGCAAGTACTCTCGTCAAAGATGAAATGAAGGATCGAAAGAAACTGTACGATAGAAACATTTGTATAGCTAAAAAACAGGCAAATGACAGGTACATAGCAGAGGCAAATAACTCACCGAAAGCAATGTGGGATATCATCAAAAACAAAAATAACTGTAAGATTAATAAAATACAAAGTGACTCAAATATCAGCCCTGATAATTTCAATGAATTCTTCAGCACCGTTGGTAAAGAAATTATTGAAAATATACCTCAGGCAGACGTTCCATACGAGCATTACCTACCTACTGAAAATCTTCTTACGGATCCTGAAACTTTCAGATTCACTCCCGTGTCTTACGTAGAGGTTAACGACATTATCAGTAGTCTGAAAAAGACAAATAGCAAAGACGTGTTTTCTATCAATCTACGGATTATTCTGGCCATAAGATACATAATACTGTGTCCGCTTACAAAGTTGATTAACAGATGTATTGCTAATAACATATTTCCGACCATTCTGATGATCTCTAAAGTGGTTCCCATTCATAAAAAAGGATCTGCAGATGAACCATCCAATTTCAGACCTATTTATGTCATTCCCACTATAGGAAAAATATATGAAGTAATACTAAAAATTCAATCAACATTATATTTAGAAAATAACAACATTTTTACACATTCACAATTTGGTTTTAGGGCAAACCATTCCACCACTCTAGCAATCAACAAACTCACTGAAAAAATTAATGAAGGATTCGAGAATAACGAGTTCACATCTGTCGAGTTTCTAGACCTAACAAAAGCATTTGATTTTGTCTCATATAATATATTACTGCGCAAACTGAAATTTTTCAACTTCAGTGTAGACAGTATTACTCTGATAAGATCATATTTATCTAATAGAACGCAGTATGTACTTTTCAATAATAAAAAGTCAGATCTGAGAACAGTAGAATGAGGAGTTCCCCAAGGATCTATTTTAGGACCCATAGTTTTCCTTCTTTATATTAATGACTTGCCCAAAGCTTCACCCCAATCTGATCTCATACTATATGCAGATGATACCACCACAGTTCAGTCAAATAGTGACACGATCTCGTTAGCTTCTAGGATCGAAATTCAGCAGAAACAACTGGAGCAGTGGTTTCTGGCGAATAAATTGAAAATAAACGCATCCAAGACAGAATGTGTCATATTTTCTCTCAGACATCACAATACAAAGCTCACAACTCGTACCTCAACTACCTGCGCAAAATCACAGCGAACTCCTATGCAAAAAGACGTCCAGCTTCTTATTCCTATTTAGAAATCTATCCCACAATGTTAGTCATAACACACTACTTACGGCCTATTATGGACTCATACATGGTAATATTTCATACGCGATTCTCACATGGGGACATTCCCCCCATTGTTCGGACATTTTAGGCTTTACGGATCATATCAGGCCTGCGACATAGAGATGACTGTAAGAACGTCTTCAAAGAATTGAAAATAATGACACTACATTCTACAGTGTCTCGTTTATATCAAAGAAAATGAACATAAATATAGAAGCCATTCTCAGATCCACCACTACCTAACAAGAAATCGTCAAAATCTCCAGCCAAACTACCTGAGGCTGTCACGAATCCGTAACTCCACTAGTTACTATGCCCCTCTATTCTATAACGTACTTCCTGCAGACATCAGAGCACTGGAAGAAAATCATTTTCGGAACATTATCAAAAGGTTTTTAACCCAACATGCATTTCCTCGTTTAATTAATTTTTAACTTTCGTAGTATTAATTCTAACTAATTTTCTCTACCTGTTATTTAATCATTTTAATTATCCATGTGTTTAAATTTTTAAGTCTATGTGTATTATTTATATGTATTTATGTAGATATTTGACTTGTGTAAACATTCGTGTATTAGCACCAATAAAGAATTGATTGATTTATTATGTTATATTGTTGAATAGGCGATGATTGATTGGACAGTTGTTGAGTCTGACAAAATATATAAAAAATTGTTGTCAAGTTGACCAAATTTTGCTTTATTTTAAGTTTTCTGACCAAAAGCAATTGAATATTTTACATTGGTCCTGAAGTTTTTCCCGGACCAGATGCAGAATCAGAGTGGTGAATGCGAGGACGAAAAATTGCCTTTTTAAGAGACCTGTGGCAAAACTAGCGAAGTAGTTTTGGACTCATTAAATGCCTTCAAACTGCGGGGAGAATGTAACATCGTCGTTTGCTATATTCAAATGGACCATTATTCCCCTTTATTATTAATAATAATAATGACGTTTCTTTATTAAGTCAGAGTTCAGTCAGTGACTGCTCTTACACTCAACCTATGTTATATTGTTAAGTTGTCTAGGCGATGATTGATTGGACAGTTGTTGAGTCTGACATAAATATTTAAATATATAAAAACTTGTCAAGTTGACCGAATTATTTCAAGTTTTCTGACCACAAGCAATTCAATATTAAATTGTTACGATGTAGTAATCATCTGTGGAGATTTTAATGTGAACTTCCTAAAGGAATCTAATGACAAAACCTGATTTGAGGATTTTATAGAAAGTTTGAACCTATTGTGTCAGAATAAAGAGCCCACTCGAGTTGCAATAGACAAAAGTGATCACACACCAAAATTGACTATTTCCTTACTCATCCAGCAATTCAATATGAGGAATCAGTTGTTAATTTACAACTTGGGGACATTTCGGCCTTGACATTAAACTTGATCAGTTCAAGATCGAAACAAATAAAGACAAAAAAACTATACTTATAGAAATCAGTCCAACGCTAATCTAGCACTAAAAATCGGATTCGAAGAATTGTTCCACTATCCTGATGATATTGATCAAACATTTTCAACCTTTCTCAATACATTAAAATACTAGCTTGATCTAACATGTCCTGTTCATAACGGTAAATGTAGTCACATATTTCTCCACTAAGTGGATCAATGCGGATATTTTGAAGATGGGATTTGATGAATTTATCCTGGCTATAAAAAAATACCTCGAATCCTAATATTCCTCAAAACTAGCAATACGCTAAAATAATAAACGACTTCTTTTCAAAGCTCTCTGGCGGATAAAACACACCGTCAAAAGCAAAAGAGTATCTGGGAAACGGTGAACATAAAAACGGGTAAGGATAACTTTAAGAACATCCAATCAATTCAAACTATGGATGAAATCATTGACAACAAAAAAATTATAGCTAATGCCTTTGAGGAACATTTTGCATCAAGCGCAAGCAATGCCATTAGGGACCACTTTACTGTACACACACACACACTACTGTATGTTAGGAATACTTTCCACTTCATCAGAATAAACTGTAATGAAGTAATGGATACCATACAGTCACTAAAACCTAGCAACGCAGTAGGTATCGACTGTATTCCTACAAATGTAATAAAAAAAGTTTAGTTCATCTATTATTAATCCTCTGATTTATTTGATGAACGAATCTGTAACTCTATGTAAATTTCCAACTGAGCTCAAGGTCGGGGTTGTGATACCGATCTTCAGAAAAGGTAACCAACTATCGCTAGATAACTATAGACAAATCACAGTCCCCACAATACTATGTAAAGTTATTGAAAAATGCATATACAAACAAATGCTATGATTTCTTTTTAAATATAATTTTATAAAGCAACAGCATGGATTTCTTCCTGACAGATCGACAGAAAGTGCAACAACTGGGGTTTTTAATAACGTTCATAGACAACTTGACAGGGAGATATGTGGGTGCACTTTTCTGCGATCTGTCCAAGGCTTTCGAATGTATAGACATATCAATTATAAAAAGTAAACTGTATTCGTTGAAAATATAAACAGGATGTTCATAAAATTGAGAATGTTTCCCTTTTCAACTTAAACTGTATTCATTAGGCTTCAGAGGAGACTTCCTTTGTTGGTTATCTTCTTACCTCAATGAGAAAAAAAATTGTGTAAACATCGAAAATAATATATCAGAACTTAAAGAGGTTGAAAGAGGAGTTATTTCAATGACCTCCCACTTCACATTAATGCAGACCACACCGTGTTATAAGCTGAAGACACCATCTTGGCTGCAGATGCAGATCTTTGACTGAACTGGTCTATAAGCTTAATATATTGGCTGGACAATTCGCAACATGGTGCTATAAAAACTCCCTAATAGTTAACTCCAACAAAACCGTAGTAATGTAATTCTCCTCTAGGAATCAGTTAACCAAGAACTTTACTGTAAAAGTTGGAAGTGAGGATATACATCCCTCACTGGTGACAAAATTTTTGGGAGTAATGATAGATGGCAACATAGGGTTGGTCTCTAACATAGACACTGTAAAAAACTTAATAGTGCCTATTATGCTATACTACAACTAAAAAATTGATTCTTTACTGAACAGCCAGATGGCAGAATCAGATTGGTCATACAGAGACGCTTCAATAATTTTTTCCATTTTAAATATTTTCTGTTTCAATTTATTTTGATTTGTTAATTGTTAAGTTATAAGCCGATAAAAATCGCAACCACATCCAAATACGTTTAAAAACATTGTATTATTGCTTTTGAGATTTGGGTGCATTTAGTGCATACATTATGGACACATTGTTTTGTTGATATTAATTGATAATAATAATGTTTACTTTTAACCCTCATTTGTTTTTTTCCATGTGTATCCGCAATTATTTTAGTAGGATTTGTTTGTCGATTAATTTGCACAGTTTTTTAATAAACATTTAAAATGAAAAATTTGCACTTTAAATAAAAAAATTTTAATATGCATTTTATTATTACTACTGTTCTACCTTGTTGAAAATAATTTTTGCAATTTTTTTTAAATGTGTTTAATATTGTTGCAACAAACATGAAGTTTGTGATTCCCTAAAAAATTAAAAATTTAAGTTAATTTTACAAATATTTTTAATTTTTTTAAAAATTTGGGAAAATGTTTGAATTTGAACCAAGTTATGCGAAATTTATTTGATTTTTTTAATAAGTTTAAAAAAAAATCTTGGGAGGCCATGTTTTGGTATTTAGGCATAACTTTCCATTCTTAACAATTTTGCTCAATGACACTTTTATGAAATAAGGGCACTTACTCTTGTACAATACTTTTTGACCTACCCTGTATGCTGTTTGACTTGCAACGATTCTAAGTTCACCCAATATGATAATCGCACATGCACCAACTTTCGGCAATATTTGTATTTTGGTTGTGCAATTAATTTTAAAAATTCCCATATGTTGCACACTTAAATGACCACACTGTATATTATATATTCCTAAAAATTTTTCCATGACCAAAGATTACGCATATCCATCGCTCGAATCGTGTTATGGTCTTCAAAAATCCCATAAAAAATAGCACTTTCAATTTTTCCCGATTCCAATAACTTTTCAAAAAAAACCTTTTTTTGCAAAAACTTTATTCGGACTATTACATACAACAAAACATGTTTTGTGTTTGATTTGAGTGTTAAAATAAAATAAAAAAAGATTTTTGTGTGGACAGTCCCGGGGATTGAACCCGGATCCTCGGAGTTACAAAGAACACGCTCTAACCACTGAGCTAATCGGACCTTTACCAAGAGCTTAGCCAATGTTGAAAAGGGAAACATTCTCAATTGAATATTGATAGAAAGATTTTTCTGTGAATTGAAAAATCCACGATTAAAATGAAGTTATTTTTTGTGAATGTCTAACAGAAAACAACTACTTCCCCGGCTAAAGCCACGCTGGACATTGAACTACATCTGATATATATTCTGAAAAGGCCCTAACTCTGAATATCTATCAGATGGTAGTTCAATATCCAGCTGCTTAGCGAAGTAGTGTTTCTGTGAGACATTCACAAAAATAACTTCATTTAATCGTGATTTTCAATTCGAAAAAATCTATCAATATTCAATGAAATTTCCCTTTCATGAAACTCACAAGAGGTTATCTTGACGATGGAAGATAGTGACTAAAGTTTATCTTTCAGTCGCAGATGATTCCACATCTGATTTTATGAACATCCTGTTTATATTTTCAACAAATCAAGCTTAGCCAATCTTCTTTTTGTTGGCAAAATTTCTTAAATATTCCAAATTCCGGACAACTTTCCTAAATTATTTTTTTTCGTATCAACCATTCTTGGGCTAGTCAAATCGGTCCAGTTGTTCTCACGTGTTGTGTTTACAAAGAATCGTGATTAATTTTTATTTCATAGATATTGTTAAGTTGTCTAAGCAATGATTGATTAGACAGTTGTTGAATCTGATATAAATATATAAGAACTTGAGTTGACCGAATTTTGCTTTATTTAAAGTTTTCTGATCAAAAGCAATTCAATATTTTATATGTTCAACTTGAAAAATACTCCAACCTACTGAACACTGTAAGCCACTGACATACTGTCCATTTTTACTCAGAATTAATTTCAATACATCATTTGACAATCGGACATAATGTTCTAATCTTTATGACTTAGATATAAACATTTTCCAACTATGTATTCCTGTAATCAGATATAGACTAAAGCAACAATCAATAAACGCCCACCAAAATCATATTTGAATGTTTTCACTATAGTATATATATCATGTGAATTTTCAATCCCCGATTTGCTTCTATTAGAATAATAGCAAGTATGGGTATTGTACAAGAAATTTATAATATTACTAGCTGATACCCCCGACTTCTTCCGCGTGGAATCTATATTTTTTGTTATGTTTCACTTTGCCTCCTTCTATCTAGCTTATGCCTGTGGCTTTGGCAGCTTCCCTTTATCCTGTTTCCTGTTATCTCATTCCTCGTTATCCACCTCACCCATTATCCCGTTTCCCGTCATTCCGTTTCCCGTTATCCCGTTTTCCATTATCCCGTTTTCCGTTATCCCGTTTCCCGTTGACCCATTATCGCGGTATTCTGTTATCCCGCTATCCAGTTTTAGCTTTTCGCGTTATCGCATTAGCCCCTTATCCTGTATGTATTTCATCCCGCTATGATGACGGGAATAGAGTATGTGACAATAAAACCACATTTCTTCATAACCAAGTGCAACCAATAGAAGGTGAGCTCCCACATATATATATATATATATATACTATAGTGCCGCTGGACCATACCGTAGTATCGCGCACTTGGTTTGTCATCATCGCCAGAATAGCTCGCAGAGATGGTAGATTTTTTCCTACTTACTTGACACTTATCGTCATATTTTGGACAACTCACACAATATCTTTATAAATTGTAGCCTATGTGTAATTCTGATGTATAAGCTATATTATTATAAAGTTTCATTAAAATCCATCCAGTAGTTTTTACGTGAAAGAGTAACAAACATACCTACAAACTTTCGCGTTTATAATATTAGTAGGATAGGTTCTTTGGTCTGTATTTGGGTGTTGCCTGTTAGGAAGCAATTATCATAAAAAAATAACTGATTGCAGTAGTTTTGCTACACTATTGTATAGTTTGAAATCATCTGCAATCATTAATGTTGCATTTCTGGAGGGACTGCTGCAAAAGCAGTTCATCAAAATGTGGCAGAAGGCGCCATGCATGAGGCAATCAAAGCTCCAAATAAAGGGGCCATCGAAGAAACTGTCCAAAGGGATCCTGTCACTCAACAGACGGGATATCAGGACCGTGACTGGTCTCCTATTGGGACACCATCAACAGAACAGGCACAAGGAACTAATCAGGATCACAGATGATCGCTACGCAGATGCTGCCTGGAAGATGACGAGACATCGTCGCACATCCTTACTGAGTGCCCCGCTTTGGTGCACCAGAGGGAGATCAACCTTGGGAGCATAATTTGAACCCGATGTCAGAGAAATCAGCATGCCCAGCTGATTCTCCAGATCGCGATACAATGGGCACAAGTAAAGAGGCCTACGTACACGGAGTTCTCCGGAGCCAGCCCTCTGTGTGCAAAGAAGTTGTATGTCTTGGGGTTAATTATATGGGATAACTGGATGATTGTGAAATGTTTGATCAGCAATGTATACTTGCATATGTAGGTATTTTTGCGACACCTATTGTTAGTAGAATTTACCTGCGAGTGCTGCAAAGTATTGTTGAAACTTAGCTGGTTTATTTTCGAGAGTACTGCTACTACCGCGAACGTCCTGAAACAGGGCTACTTTGAAGAATATTAAATATTTAATTTGAGATACTTACCACGGATTCATAACCTGATTCGTGATTCGAATTGACTTGATTTATCAAAGAATATCTATCTTGTTCCATTGTGTTTTGAACTTATGAAATGTTTCAAATCAGAGTTTTCTCTTCTTGTTTGTCAACAATTATTTTTGAATTTTGATCCTTGGTTCGTTCATTGCAACAGATTTTAGCTGCTTTCATGAGAATTTAAAAAGAGAGGTATATGTGAGTTAGCTAAGTTGAAGAAAGATACACTGTTGTCAAATAACTGCTAAGGTACAAACGAACAACCCCTTTGTTTATAAAATATGTCAATATTCTCATGCTTCCATTAGGTGCATTTAGGACATCCCTCTTTGCGAGAAATTCGTTTTGCATCCAGCCTCTAACCGGCGAAGACAAGGAGGGTGTTATTTTTTGTGGGGATGCAGGTTGTCTTGCTCTGAGCAAAACCGCATCCCGGATTATTGCAGGACACGTTTATGACTGCGGCACAATCACAACATAGAATGTATCATTCACCAGTGTTCTGGGTAGGCCTTGTTACTAACTCCATACGCCACCTAGAAACAGCACTGTTAATTTGAACGAAACAGCGAATCGTCGAAGGACATCCTCACAACACGGCTACAAAATTTATAATTGAAATTGAAATTATCTGCCCTGACTGACAAACGAACCCGGGAGCTCTCAGTCACGAGAGCCAAACCAGCTATACCCCCCCGAGAGAAAAAAAAACATTTTTTCAAATGATATATTAGTTGCTTCGAATGCATTAGCCTTCAGGAAATACACCATGGATCACGGCAATAAACTAATTTAAATAATTACAAAGGTATTTTCAATACAAATGTGGATACTTTTGGTAAATATACGTATATGAATACAATAGGAAACACGCATGTGCCCCTTTTCCAAAAGCTCAGCAACAAACTTTCATAATTCCAAATTGAAAACGCCAATTTTTTCATCACATTCGAAAACGTACTCCTAGCGCCTCTGATAGATGTATGCATCGTTACTTCACACATTTCAAACTTTTAACACTAGTTGCTTCCAACTGTCAATTATAATTTCATCCGTCTTTATTTATATGTTGTACCATAATATTTTTGTTCTATTGATTTTTATTGAAACATCACATTAAAAGTGAGGTTGAATTTATGTTTGGATTGTAAGAAATAGTATTGTCTATCAATATTATTGAAACAACCACAATTGGCGCTAGTGTTTGGGGGAAGTAATTAAAGAGAAGGTCAAAACTAGTTTAAATTGATGAGCACCTTCACATTTGAAAATTTCGAGCAAACTTTGAGATTGGAGAAATTATTTTCACAAAATGCAATTTTTGAGGATCGAAAAAATAAAATCACGCGTGTTCCCTATTATTAGAATTACAAATACTGTCAGACAGAAATACATCGTATGATTTTTCTAATAGATCTACTCACCACTTATTCCATTTGAAATTATATGGAAAGGTTTCACTTTGAAATTTCAAGTACATTTTTCAAGTCAATCATAATTTCGAAAATACGAACTCGCCTTTAACAGCATTTCTAACCAATATTCTTCTTACTTTTCTTTCTTAAACAGATGTTTAGGACAGTCAAATACTGATGGGACTGCTTCTTTCTCAAAACTTTTTGTTCCATAAGGATTCATATAATAGTTATCTGCTTTAAAATTATTGTTACAAATTACCGCTTACTCATAGAGTTCTGTGGTTTTGCCTCCTGATGGCTATCATCCACTCATTCCTCATAATTTCATCTTTCGGAAACCTGTGATCACAATGAATTCTCGTACAATTTTAGGCTGCACAAAATAACCTAGATCAAACAATGAAAGAAATTATTTTTTCCTTTTTAGGGCATTTGTATAAAAGCTTTTTTTTATAATTTCTATTCTTAATTTTTAAGTTCTGTTTTTATTAACATTCTGATGACAAATGAACACTAAGTTACCTGAATGCGACTCTCTATTTTACATCACATTGAGGTTTCATTGTAATCACAATGTGATGTTGGGAAAACCATCCACCATTTCTGAACGAGAGGTACTTTTCGACTCTTTGAATGTGTCATATTCTGACGTCAGGGAAGCCCTGAGAGAATTATATTGTGCTTCCCAAGAATGTTACATACACCTTTAATTTTGATGTATCTATTGCAATCACATGTAGATCGATGAAGATATTCAATGAGAAGACTAATAGACCTCAAATTTCTGTCACATAGACCAATCCGCGGTTTCACAAGGATGCTCAATTTCACTTGAAAGTGAATCACATTTTGAATCAGATTACATCTCACTAGGGATTTCATAGAACTCACATTCTACAGATGTCATAAAGCCAGCACAGAGAAATTATGAGCTATTCAAGTGATCTACTCCTGAATTTTGTACTTGTTTTTTCAATAGAACATGTTCTGCTACCTTAACAAAAAGTTAGCAAAGCAAGGTGGGCAGATATATTTTTTATTAGAAAAATCAAATGCTTATGGAAAGCTTTCTGAATGTTCTATTCAGAAATTTCGAGCAAAGTTTACATGTTCAGATAACTTTCTTCATACACATTGGAATATCACCTTGAAATATTTGAATAGGAAATTATTTTTAATCAAAACTGAACGGCAGCATGTATGTGCTCTATTTCAAGATGATATTTCATTGTGACAAATGAAAAGTGATGTGAATTAACAATGCGATAATGAAAAAATGTAAAGTTAACATATTACATATTTTCAAAAAGGAGACACAAAATTCCAGAATCGCTCCTAAATAAACTATAATTTTCTGTTTGAAAGGAATTATAATCAGTCCACCTTGATCTGCTAATTTTTGTTAAGCCAGCAGAACATGTTAGATTAAAAAATATATGCGAGCACAAAATTTCGGCATAGACATTCAAATCTCTAATTAGCTCATAATTTTACAGTAATAAAAAAATTCGTTCTGCTCACCTTGCTTTCCTAGCTTTCTGGCGACATATTCTAGAATGGGTTTCGATAGAGGTTTCAGTAAAAATAAGATGGGTATGAAAAATTCTGGGAATAAATTCAAAATAATTCCCAGCAGAAAACATCAATATTAAAATATATTAATTCAATTTTAGGGCGCCAACGGTGCTTTCCGTTCTTTCCTCTGCTTTGCATGGCGAATCCAATCTCTTGTTAATATTTCGTACTCCTTCAGTGTTGTGGGGTATTCCCCAGAAATTATATCTGAAAATTATTGAAGAATATTGAATATGATTTCGTTTGTTGGTTCTATCAGCTTCACTCGAACTTCAGATAAATTGAACTATATCTTAAAACAAACAAATGACATGTCTGGTCTGTAGAAGAGATTAAATATTAGCTCAATGCTCTTTAATTGAATAAGCTACAGAAATGCTGAAAAAAATATGTTATTCAAAAAATTTCTTGTGGCTATTTGTTTCTCACCATCTAAATAATGATTCTAGATTTTTAATGAATCAAATGTTTGGTTCAGGAGAAACAAACACATGATTCCTAAGAAAACCTGAGTTAAAATAACTCCTAAAAAAGAATAAAATGAGATAAGTAGCCTAATACAATAGATCTGAAGGATCAAAATTGAATGTTCCTGAGAGGTTGAAAAGGCTCACAAACTGATATTCACCAAGATCACTTTATTTAAAATAATGCGAATCACTTTTTCACCTTTGAGACATGAAAATGGGATTCTAGCTTACTGACATTTTCGATTCAGCAATGAATGTGCTTGAGAAGTCAGAGATATTCACAAATTCACATTCATATTCGTCTCAGATCAACCGAAATGAGAAGAGCAATGTGAACCTTCAATCTTATTTGGCATCTCTTGGTGATAACAGCGACGTATTATTGGGATTCAATTTTGTAATATTTAGCGACATGAATGCGACATCTCAGGGATGTTTTTGTTAACTGGGTAGTTACAATCCAATGTTTTGCCTTCACATTCTCTATAATTTTTAAACTATTCTGACGTCAATGATCTCTCCCCAGCGAGCATAAACATCCTGAAATGTTACGAAAATGTAGGCATGAGGATGTTTTTTTGAGATGCAACATGCACTTCCCAAAGAGGACTTTAAGGGATGTTGGAAGTATTGTATTTATTCTTCTGTGGCATTTCTTTGTAAGCCTACTGCGAAGTTGAAAAAATGTTAACGTGTGGATGTTCTTTCTAGAAATAACATAGTTCGCCTTGAGAGGTTCATCCCAGATATTTTCATTTTTTTGCGGCTTCCGACAGACGACTTTCAAGCCTTTCTCGAATAAAAAAAAGCAATAAAAACAATAAAAATAATTCTCTATATTTACTCTCTTTGTTTTTGATACTTCCCGTTACCGCTAAGCCACCTGTGATACTCGGGCTTTTTAAGCTAGCAGCTAGCCGCTATCGCTAATAGCAAAAGAGTACCGAAAGAGAATTAAACATGAATTGGAGCCGACGCGAGGCATTAGTCGAATTGCCGCCCTTAGATTTTGCCGCCCGTGGCTTTTGCCTACATTCGCCACATAGGTAATTGACACGCCCCTGTTAAGTGTCACAATATTACCATATTTTACTTAGGGGAGTAATGCCTTTATGTACCTTTTTGTACTTGCTACCTGTAAAAGGGCCCCGCTTTTGAGCTAGCAAGTACGCATACATTCTTAGCTACATTTCACAATATTGAGAATAACGTGTGTTCAGATGATTATATCCTTTTTTAAACCTACTTTTTTATGTTTTTTGTATGCCGAAGTTGGATTAATGGTTTTTATTGAATATGTGGCACGTCAATTTGATATAATATACCGAAACCAGAACTATGTTAGCTGCGTTTGATCACTGACATCATGCTCACACGTAAGTAAAAAAATAAACATTTTTCGAACGGTTATTTTGCACCTCAGTCCAGAACTCTTAATTTTTTATCTTATATTCTCAAGTCCTCAGACCAAATACCCAAAACATAAATAGTCTCACTCAACTCAAAAAATGGTTTCATTCCACGCCAAGATACACAACGGTAATCACTGCAAGTCAAACAATAATCGTCCCATTTCCAAGTTTATGTCGCTATGCCACTCAACTGTAATTCATTACTTACATTCAATACTCTATTTATAAATTTTCATATATCTTTTGTATAAATTATTATTATTACTAGCTACTTCGTCCGCGTAGAATTTGTATGTTTTCCTATGTTTTTCTTTGTGTTGCTCCATCTGGCTTATGCCAGTGGCTTTGCCCGTTATCCCTTGATCCCTTTTAGGGACGGAATTTTCAAATAAGGTCAAAACGATTTATTTATTTGTAACACTAATTTTCATGATCCTAACTTAAAAACTAACGGAACCGCCATAAAAATGTTCACCCCCCATTTCACCCCTTTAATAAACACCGAAACACGTATTTCTTTATTTGTAACAAATACCTCAAATACCAATTCTTATGACCCTAACTCAAAAACTAACAGAACCCCTATACAAATTTCCAATCCCCATTTAACCCCCCATTTCAACCCTTTAGGGGTTAAATTTCCAAAAACACTGAAACAACTTGAGAACTAACGGTACTCCTATAGAAACTTTTAACCCCTTTAGGGTTGAATTTTAAAAAACCCTGAAATAATTTTTTTTCAATTGAGAAGAAAAGCCCAAATACCAATTTCCATGACTCTAACTTCAAAACTATAACGGTACTTTCACTTTCACCCCCTTCTCACCCCCCTTTTCATCCCTTTAGGGATGGATTAGTGGTTATCTATGTTATCATAGGAATACGTTGTCAAAATTTGAGCTCTTTAAATTAGGTCCAGCGGTTTGGTCTGGGCCTTGATCGTAAGTCAGTGAATCAGTCAGTCAGCCAGGGCATGTAATTATATATGTATAGATTAATGGCCTCAGCGGAATATTTTGCCACTAATATCCAAATTTCTTTCAGGTTGTCCATGCCTGGTGCTTTACGATGTTCGAGTTATTTTATTTGAATGAAAAATTTTGAAGCAGTTGAGTGTACTGTTTGCAAAGATTTGTATTTTGTAGTCTCCACTATGAGCTTAGCATATCCTGTATCCACTGAAAACAATAACTTTGATAACCCAACATCCTTCAGCCTAACGCTGAGTACGCCACTGGCCCCTACTTCATATCGATCAATCGCGCAGCGCATTGCGGCTGCCGCACTGCACTGCGATAAGGCAACCTTGCGGTTTCGTACCGCACGTATTGCCGCCAAGCCGATAAGTTAGCAAAATCTAAATAACTGTAAACCGCAGCGGCACTAATCGAACTTGCCTTCGAAGTCATTTGTTTATGTCTTTATATTCGAGATTGTCACGAAAACTTCCGGCGTTGTACGAGTAGCACACAAAGTTTGTAGAGGATTGAAATCGTTGGAAATAAACGTAAGAAATGCCGCCGAAAAAAAAATTTAGTTATGAAATTGTCGACTTGATCGAAGCCGTTGAGAAGAGAAGATGCATTTGGGACAAGAATTGTGATGGATACAAGGAACGAACCTCAGAGAGCAGGAATGGAAGCAAGTGTGCCGTCAACTGCATGACAGGTTCGACAAGTTGGACAGAGAGGAACGAAGTATTGTTGGTAAGCATTATTGAGAAAAAGTTATATAGACCGCGGGCATGTGACGTCACAACATGCTGGCAAACAACCCAGATTTGAGCGAGATGGGTTATGAAAAGGAATGTTTGGAATACAAGAATAATTTTCTTGCATGTAGAGAATCAGGCGCATGCTGGGGCGATTTTAGGGACCGGGAAATAATTTTCTTACAGGCCCCCCCCACGTCTTGAAATATTTGTCATTTATTTAAATTAATTATTCGATTAATTATAACACACTTCATAAACTGAGAGTTTTTTATATACTGATACACAATAATCAACCCTGGTTATTCTTAAAAAATAAAGAAAATAGAGTTTTCATATATCTTAACAAACGTGATAATGTAAGGAATAAATATTTAACAAAAATACAAACAAAAACAAAATAATGTTTTAACAAATATCTAGATACAAATACAAAACACAAATTCTAAGTGCGAATTTACACGATCCAATAAATTGGTCAATTTTGTGACCTTGAATTTTATTGTTAGGTGTAAACAGAAAATTGTCGTCAATTTGAAATTGACCAATGAATTGATGAGTTTAGAATCGGTTCTAATTTTTCATCAATTTTTAGAGACAATTTGCAGTAACTTTCGGCCATGAATTGGATGCCTGCTAGAACAGAGATTTTCAGGTTATATGTTATTGTTTACGCGATTTCACATAGGTACCCTACCCTAACCGCGAGAAAAATGATTGTTTGAAAAAAACTTAATTTACGTTGCATTACATTAGCAGCAATGTGCATTGCTGAATATAAAGACAGAGATGTAGAAGATGGTGGATTAGACCTTGGATTGGGAAAAGAGGGAAAAGGAAACTTGACATCAGTTCACGAAAAATTCCTGAGTGCAGATCCTAATCAATTCAAACTATATTTAAGAATCGATCAGATTCAATTCAATAAGCTATTGAATAATATTCGGAACTTTTCCTATAGTTGAACCATTTCTTGTCAGTATGTTGGTATTCCTGAGTAAAAACTATTGCCAAAATTGACCAATAAATTGTCAGGTGTGAATATAACCCATATTGGTCAATTTTATTGTTCAATTTATTGATCAATTTTGTTGGATCGTGTAAATTCGCACTAAAAATCGAAAATCCGGGAACTATCACAACTAATACTGTAATAGACTTTTAAACGCTTTATTGTTCTGGCACAATTTGTCAATAATAACCTCGGAGAAATTATAAGCTGGATTTATAGTTAGACGGACTGTAAATGTAGACGCACTGCAAAAAGATCAACTATATAATTTATGTACTCTTGTTTATAAATGAACGTAAACGCATGACGTAACGTAAGTGAAACGGACTGGAACGGAAGAGTTGGCCAACTTTCATCTTTTATACTACGTTTCTTGCGTCCGGCCAATCAAAATAAAGAATTATGTGTGATATTTTTCAAAAGACGCAATTATTCATTAAATACTGGAACAGTCATTTACGTATACTTAAAAAATTGATCTGGATCAGCAGTCTTCATCTTCAAAAAATTATTGTAGGCATTCTCTACTTTTCTATTACGGTTTATGGGTCTTGTTTTGTAACGTCTTAGGCCCACTTGTATAGGTTCAGTTTAAACCACAGGTGTCAGTTAAACTTTGGTTTAATGAATAAAGTTCGTTGTATAGGTGTCTGTGACTGCCATTCGGAGTTTAACTGTCAACTGATGGATGGAGGGGCAGTTAAACTTCAAGCTTCGGTTAAACACATGCGCGGATTGAATACTGATGTTTGGACTGTTTGTTTTTCCTATAAGTATAACCTATAAATATTTGTCTTGTTGACCAGATTTTTTACGTTTTCAAAATGGACGTATTTGAAATATTTGAAGATATATTATTCAACGATGAAGATGAGATAGATGATATAAATATTGTGGAAAACCCAAGAAGACCGCGAATTTTTCTTCCGCGAATCAACACCATGGACATTTGGATAGACCAGGAATTTATCAATAGGTTCAGGATTTCGAAAGCATCCGTAGAGGTATTAATTCAAGAAATTGGCATACATTTGCAAAGGAATACGCCACAGTAAGTATTTCTTTTAAATTAGAACAATGAATAATAATTAAATATTATCCTTAGTTGAGATTCTTGTATTATTTCATTTTAGGAACCATGCTCTTACTCCATTGACGCAAATTCTGGTAGCACTACGGTTTTATGCTACAGGAAGTAGCTGAACGTGCGGCAGACTTTGGAGGAATTGACACTGGCACTGCATCACGGTTGTTGTGATGTATCAAGGGAAATAGCTGAGATTGTCACCTATGTATATTAGGATGCCTATGACGAATGAAGAACTACAGGAAACCAAAACAAACTTCCAGAACATAGCAAATTTTTTCCTAATGTTATTGGTGCTGTGGACTGCAAACATATTAGGATTCAATCTCCAGGTAAGAATAAATAAATATATATATATATATATATACACAATTTCTGAGATGTGTGTTTGTGAATACAACTCCATATTCTCTATAAACAGAAACTGGTCAATTGAATAACATATTTTTCAGGTGGACAAAATGCTGAAAACTTTCGTAACAGGAAAGGCTACTTTTCAATTAATGTTCAGACTGTGTCTGATGCAAACTTATACATGAGAAATATAGTTGCTCGCTGGCCAGGATCTAATGATAGACTCATTTACAGTAATAGCGATTGAAGGCTCAGCTCAACGGTGGGATGTATGGAAATAGTTTTATTGTAGGTGATTCAGGGTATACCCTGGACAACCATGTAATGATTCAGTAGCAAATCCAAACACTGCTGCTGAAAACCTATATAACGAATCCCAAATAAGAATTTCGTAATGTGGTAGAGCGACAATATGGAGTGTGGAAAAGAAGATTTCAAGTTTTAAGACTAGAAATGAGGGTGTTATGAACACCACTTTAGCCATTATTGTAGCTGCAGGGGTATTACATAATATTGCTCTTGTCCAGAATGATCCCGACCCACAAGAGGACAATCCCATTGAACAAGAAGCAGTTGTTGAAGACAATATTGAAGAACAAATTCAAGAAAATGGAAATTTTACCAGACAAAACTTGATAGATAATTATTTTGCGAATTTGCTGAATTAGATGTTATCGCAGCTCTGCTATTTAATAATATAATAAAAAATTCCCTTTCAGGTATGATTATTTTTATTTCAATTCTGGTAATGTATGCATATCAGGTGAATGTAAAAAATACAAGAACCCTCCCAAGAATAAAAAGCTAAAGATGTTCTGAAAAATTTGTTGGAAATTATGTCACTCTCATATTTCTTTTAAGGGGGCCGATATATCCAGCACTTTAATAATGAAAAACTGACACAGATTTCATACTTTTGAACATTAAAAAAAAAAACGGGAAAATGAGAAATTCCTTTTTATTATAGTTTCATTAATACATTACATTAACATTAATTTACAAGTTTCATTTTCAATATCTCCAACTCTTTCTTCTTTTTTTCAATCTCATATAAATGTAGTTCCTTCATTTGCAACATTTTCAAAGCATGTTCTTCTGCAGCTCTTATTTGGTCATCTTTCAGACTTATTGTTTGCAGTTTAAGAAAATCCAACCCCAGCTTCTGAAACACTTTTTTTTTTTTGTCTGAATCCCTCTGTTAGTTTTGTTTTCTTCATTTGTTTTGTTCTGCTCTCCTATTCAATTTGTGAAAATATTGTTCATGAAATGATGAGTTGAAAAATAAAACCAGACTACTGTAGTAAACCCTTACAAAAAGCAATAGCAAGAAGCAAGTTGCATAGCATTATGATTTATTTATTATAGTATACTCAATGTTACAAAATGACTTGACTACCCCTTGTTGCATTTGTATTTAGTAAGGGTTTACTATACTAGGTGGATTTATAGTTTCAATTCTCATTTTATTTCTCTTTTGGTAATTCACTGAAAAAAGTATTCACTGGAGGGTAATTTGAAAGGTACTTATTAGTGATGAACTATTACACCTCATAAGACTGATTTTGACTATAGCGTAGAAGAGTTTCTGCTCATGAATATATTTTAAAATCACAACTACACAAACCTCGAGTGAACTTGTTGTCTCACTTTTAGAACTGTACTGTCTAATTATATGTATATTTTTTTTTTTTATATTTATAACACTAAATATGCTGTTTCAGTGTTGTAATTGTACCATTTTACCATTCTATATTTATTTATTTTTTATATATATACATAACACTAAATATTGTATTTTTATCAATCTTAACCAATCTATGCTAAATATCTTTTGACTAGTCCGATAAGTTGCATATTCTGTAGTATTTACCACACAATGTGTATTCTTTTGTGATGAATAAATGATTTCTGATTTCTGACTATACCTGTAAGTTCTGTGGATAATGGTTTTTCAACTTTGTAGGCGTCCATTCAGCCCAAGTTTCTTGAGCATTTGCAGTGTTATTCTTAGGACTTTGGTCTATTTGGTATTTTACAAGCGACATCAGTTTGATCTTGTTCTAAAAAAAATTTTTTCAATTTTATAGCAACAACCATACCCAGTAATAATTTGAATCGAGAAGTTGATGGCTCATTTTGATGTGAAATGTTATTTTTTCATGTTAACTAGGTAACAATTTATAATATCAAATAATTACAATTCTACACACCCACATATCTTGGAAGAGGTCTCTTGAATTTCCTTGTGGCTTTTGAAGATTCTGATCTTTGGAAAATATCATTCTGGATTATTTTCAAATGTGACCGTTTCCTCTAAAAAAAAACACATTATTATTATTTTCTCTCACATTAGTCTAACTTCAGGCACCACCCTAATATACACCAATCAACCTCACCTTCCGCGTCGTAAAAAATCAATTCAATATTAGAGTCCTCCAGTACTGGCTCAAGAGGTTCGTCAATATAATCGCTGTCAAAGCAGTTCTCAAACCCGTAACAGCAATGCCAATTATTTCTTTTATATCATCATCCTGTGTTGTTATTTTGGGAAAAATTTCCCCTTTTCCGCCACCCAGTTCTGTAAATTTCCTCTTTCTCTGCTGCAAATTTTTTCTTGGGTTCTTTTTACATTTTTCCCACTTTGCTTTAAGGACTTTGGAGGTTCGTGGTTCTTTCGTTATATTGCTTTCGTTAAATTCTAGGCACAATTTCTGCCAACCCTCCTTCTCCCTCCATGTCCAGCGTCACTTTTTGGATTCCAAAGGTCCTTATGTATTTTCACCAGCCGTATTAGTTCCTCCACTTCTTGCTTGGAAAAATTGGATGACCTCCTGCTGCTCCCGCAATCCATTTTGATACAGGTACATTAAACAAAAAATAACAAAACCCCGCGAACGGACAAATGTGGAAAAACGCAAACAATTAACAAGAGTAGAGAACCTCTAATCTTTGCAATTAACTACTAGCAATTGTAACTCACTTGTCATTCTTGTCATTACTCAGACATGACGTATGTGACTCGACACAGTACTGCCAATTTTCCTTCGAAACAAACAAATATTGATGGACCATTGTGATTTGAAGTTAGCTACAAAGTCTTTAACTGGAAGATATACAAGAAATATTTATCATTTTATCGGTTTAAACTTGAAGTTAAATTACAGTTTAAACCCCAGTTTAAACTATACTATAAACGTAACCTATACAACTGGCCCTTAGTCGCATAATTATTGTTCTTCGAGTCTGTCGACACTTTGCCAATGCTACTGCACTAAACAACAGTCCCACGGCACCAAGAAGCATACCTTCATGTATTTCATTATCCATTGTGACACAGAAAACGAAGCATAGATGAATATTTAGAGTATAATACAAATCCAAACCAACACAGGCTGTTTATGATTCGTATAATGTGTAGGTTATGTTCAATGTCACTATCACTTCCATCCATGCGCAAAAATTCCGTTCCGTCGATTTATAAATTAAATAATATTTTACAGTCCGTTTGTTACGTATACAGTACGTCTACGTTTACAGTCCGTCTAACTATAAATCCAGGCTTCACACACCATAGTAGAAGTTACGTGTTTTAAAGCAATGGCCCTTTCAACAACTTTATTGGACTTTACAAATCTCAAAAAAATTGCACATTTTTTTTTTTTTATGTTCTGGTTCCCACGAAAAGGGATATCCTGTAATGTTCAGAGAACATCGTGGGAACCTAGGGAAAGAAGGTAGGAGTTGGAGTTCTTCTTAAATTTCTGAAGGTTGTATGCCTCGGGGAACACCTCCCTAGGCAATGAGTTCCAAAGCCTCGCTGTTCGTTGGATGAACGAGTCTTTGGAAAGTGATGTTCTGCAGGTTTCCAGAGTGACCACGAAGGGGTGTGATGACTGAACTTGACGGGTTAATCTCGAAGAGACTGCCAAAGCAGGAACGATTGTTGATATTTCAGAAGAGCATCGCCCATGAAAATATCTATAAAATAGAGACAAATCGCCAACTTTTCTACGGTGTTCCAGACAAGTGAGCGAGTTTGTAAGCGAGGCATCACCGACGAGACGAATTGCCCTTTTTTGGACAGAATCCAATAGCCTTATGATATGTTTAGGTGCCGCACTCCAAATATGGGAACAGTATTCAGGACAGGTCGGATCTGTGCCTTATAGATCATAAGCAGCTGACTGGGGTGAAATAGCTCTTGGCCGAAACAGAAAACCAAGTTTTTGGGATGCACTTTTGGCAATGGACCTCACGTGATTTTCCCAGGAAAGGTTATTGTTGATAGTAATACCAAGCATCGATATGGATGGCTTCAGTGGTATGGTTACTCCTGACAAAGTTATGTTAGGCACAGTGAGATCGGCTTTTCTAGAGAAAAGACATGCTTGTGTTTTGTTTGCATTGAATTCTACCAAGTTATTAGATCCCCATTCGAGAATTGTTGCCAAGTCCATATTTATATTATTAACATTTCTTCCTCGTTCATTTCTGGTTTCACGGGCTGATATAGGGGCCCTGGAAGAGAAAGCGGTATGGAGGGTACTATCATCGGCAAAGCTGTGTACTGGACATGAAGTTGCTTTCAACAGGTCGTTGATGTGAAGTAGAAATAGTGTTGGTGCGAGAATGGATCCTTGCGGAACACCAGCATTTATGAGTAGAGTGTCAGATGTCATGAGATCATGATGTCAGATCATGATATCAGATGTCATGAGATGTCATGAGAAGAAATATCCATTGTTATGAAATATATTTCTGCTATATATGCTATATATATTTCACACACCACTAGTAGAAGTTACGTGTTTTAAAGCAATGGCCCTTTCAACAACTTTATTGGACTTGACAAATCTCAAAAAAATTGCACATTGGTCATGAGAAGAAATATCCATTGTTATGAAATATATTTCTGCTTGGCGAACTTCTTCTGATATAATTTCAAGCATTGCGGAGATAATTTGCAAAATAATCTTTGTGATAGTTTTATTGCTTAAAAACTTATTAAACTCCGCCGACCTTTACTTTTATCAGAACTTTTTTTTATTTGCTTTTTTTTGACAGCTTCCTTGACATGCTTATCCAATATGGCATCAAATTTGGCTACTAAAAGCCGCTCTTCAGTCCATAACTTCCAACATGAATACCCTTCAAGAGGTTATCTTGAACGATGGAAGATAGTGAATAAAGTTAATCTTTCAGTTGCAGATGATTTTGTTGAAAATAATTATTACATTATTTAGAGATACACCCTATGTGATATGTTTATAAAACATTAGAAAAAGTTCACTTGTTTAAGAAAAGTCAGTTAGACGTGTGTGAAAATAATTTCATTAAAAAAGATCTTGTTGATCTACAAAACAGTTTATTCCAGTTATTAAAACCCTCAACCTACATAATCTCAACAGGTTATGGCCCGGATGCCATTAAAAAACTGAAGCCAAAAAGTTTAAAAAAAGAGGTGAAATACAGACCAGGCATCTGCCATTAAAAAAAAAACTAAGATCAGCACCAAAAAGTTGAAAAAAGAGGTGAAATACAGACCAGGCATCTGCCATTAAAAAAAAACTGAGATCAGCACCAAAAGGTAAAAAAAGAGGAGAAATACAGACCAGGCATCTGCTATTGAAAAAAAACTAAGATCAGCGCTAAAGAGTTAAAGCAAGAGGTGAAATACAGACCATGGCATCTACAGTCGATGATGTAAGTCAAATAGAAAAGTTGAAAGACACCGAAACATTTCAAGTATGGAAATTTCAACTTCTGATACTGTTCAAGGCGTATGGATTATACGAAATCGTCAATGGGAAAAAAATGTTTTCATCTCTAACAAAAGATGAAGAAAAAGCAGACTGGCATCGAAAGGACGCAAGAGCTCACAAAGCTATAACAACAACAATTGATAAAAAAATCCTTATGCATATCCTCACCTGTGAAACCTCCAAAGAAATGTTCGACAAACTGTGTTCAATTTTCCAGAAAGACAATCAACAACAAAAATGCAGCTTACTACAAGAATTTTTCAATTTCGTATATCAAAAAGGTTCAGATCTATCGATGCATATCAGTAAACTAGAAAATTTAGCATACAGATTGAAAGCTCTTGATCAGAAGCTCATGTCAAAAATTCTATCAACTTTATCTCCAGAATATAAACATTTCTGTACAGCTTGGGACTCTACACAAAATGACCAGAAAACTATTAAGGTAAACGCACCAGTTATTGACACTTTTAGGAAATGAATTGCATTAAAACAATTCCATGGGTCACAATTATGACCTCAGATTTAGTTTTTTTTTTCCTGTAGTTTGTACTTTGCAATCACTATACCAAAATAGATTCATTGAATAAAACATAATTGTTATTTGTAAAAATTTAACAACAATATATGTTTGATGCACCAGTTATTGACACCCAGATTTTTTCTATGTACCAGTTATTGACACACCAATGATTGACACGCAAAAAAAGAACATTTATTCAAATCAGTAATTGGAAATGAACTTCTTACAAAGAAAAACAATTACAATAAAAATCGAAACACATTTTGAAAGAGCTAGGCTTCAAATATATATTCATAGAATGTGGAGCCACACATCCAACCACTTTCGGACCGTCCTATGCCCCAACTTTTATCAACACCCGGAATCCTTTCATATTTGAAAATAATCATAGGAGGACCTAATTCTCCAGCCGCATTAGCAGTTACCAAAACGGTAAGATTCTCTTTTTCGTCATTTGTTCCTGCATTATACACACTTTTATTACCTTTTTTTGTCAGCACTTTGTCGCCCTTTGGCTGAAGAAAAAGCGCTCTCATCACAATTAAAAACTCGTGTGGAATCGTTTGTTATCGCAAATAGGTTTTTGGATATCAAATATTCCTTTATTTCTCGAAACCATTGTCGAAGTTGCGGTTCAGAAACGTTTTCGCGAGCGGCGTTAAATTTTGAGCGACCCTCTCACTCAGATTTGGATGACGTTTCATGAAGGAATCGTACCATTTTCGACCAGGACGAGAGTTGGCAAATGGTTTGGTCTTTTGGATTCCTGAACTATCAGACTCACACTGTCAGTAGCTGCTCCTTATTGACTGGGTGGTGTACCTAGCATGAAAGACCCACTTCTCTAAAGGTCCTCTTCGTTGGTGGTAAGAACGGTACTCGGCCCCATTCTACACTCCGTAGGTAGCCTACCTGACGATTTATACATCAGTGTTACTCTAGGAACAGAGGGAATTTTCGCAGCTGTAGCTACAGGTATTCCTCTTGCTACAGCTTCTAAAGCTGCATTCATCTGATCCTGACTATACTTCTTCCTTGGCCCAATCTGTAACAATTGATGTTCCAGTAATTGACACTCTATGTTCCAATAATTGACACCCCCTGTCAAAGACTGGAACCAGAAATTTGTTCGAGCCCATATTTCTAGGAGAGCTTATGTATGTCTTCTTGTGCTTTTTGGCATTCACCTTTCAATATTTACCAATGTACCAGTCATTGACACCCAATGTCAATGACTGGTACACATATGCATTCCTTGATCCAGTCATTGACATTCCAGAAAAAGTGGGGTCAGGTGATTTATTGTGATTGAATATTATACACAAAATCAACTTTACAGTCTACTGAATACTAACAAATAGTTGAAATTCGATAAACATGCACACCGAAAATGAAAAAAACAAAATTTGAATGGACCTACCTTAACAATGTACTTAAAATCATTTCGAAAATCAAACACGTTGAACTTTCATCACGAATAAACAAACTATGGAAGCACCCAATTTCCCGCCCAATAGCTACAAGGTTGCTAGATGTTCCAATCTTACAGATTATCTATGGAAATTGCTTCACTTCACTTCAATGGCCTTATTTTTGAAAAAAATATCAACAAATGTCAATTACTGGAGCACTGTCAATAACTGGTGCGTTTACCTTACCCAGTTGACAGCCCGATTGATTGCGGAAGAAACAAGATTGAAAAATCACGGTGATGAAGGAATAGTAGCGTTCAAATCCAGAGAAAACCAATTCGACAAAAGTAGATACAGTGATCGCATCAATAAGAAGAATGAATACGGAAAGAAGTGTTTTCAGTATGGAAATCCAGGACATTTCGCTAAAAACTGTCCAAGCAAATCTGGAATGCGTCGTTATCCACAATGTAAATTCTGCAAGAAAACTAATCATCTCGAGAAAAATTGTTTTTTTCGTAAAATTTCCACACAAGATCAAGAACAAAGTAAAATTGCTTTTCTGTCGAACGAGAATGTTGAAGAAACTGATCATTTCATTGTTGATTCTGGATGTTCATCACATATGTGCAATAATAAAGACTTATTCGAATACATTGAGAATGAAAAGTCTGAAATTATGGTAGCGAAAAAACATCAATCTATGAAAGCCGAAGGAAGAGGAAATATTGAGAAGGCATCTTAAATTTCCCTTTAAAAATTTAACCAAAAAATGATGGCGAAGTTGCTTTTCGTGAAAATAAGGTCTTTATAATGAAAGACAATAAAATAATATTGGAAGGAGAGAAACGAAATGGACTTTATCTTGTTAACCTAGACCAAAATCCAGAAGTAACTTTTTTGACTGAAAATGAAGATGTTATGACTTGGCACAGAAAGTTAGGACATATGAGTGGGACAAATATGAAGAAATTGAATAACATGACTACTGGAATAGATTTACAGAAGGAAGACTATGAAAAACTGGACAAGGTCTGCGAAATTTGCATGAAATCTAAACAGACGAGACTACCATTCATTAGTGAAAGATATCACGCAAAAAGGCCACTTGAAATTGTACACACGGATTTATGTGGACCAATTGATCCGATTACATGGGATAGAAAAAGATACATACTCACCTTTTTGGATGACTACACACATTTCTGCATGATATATCTACTGAACCATAAATCTGAAGTTCTGGAACACATGAAAAACTATGTTTGTGAAGTTGAAGCGTTCAAAAACGTCAAAGTTTCGAAGATGCGACAATGGAGGTGAATACGTAAATAATGAACTCCAAAGTTGGTGCAGAAGCAGAGAAATCATTTTGGATTATACTATACCTTATACACCTCAATTAAATGGAAAATCAGAACGGCTAAACAGAACCCTTATGGAAAAAGCTCGTGCTCTCATTTTCGATTCTACTCTAGGAAAAGAATTCTGGGGCGAAGCATTGCTTGTATATGCATATCTGCTGAATAGAAGCCCCTGTTCTTCCATGGATGTGACTCCCGTGGAAGAATGGACAGAGCGCAAACCAAATTTATCAAGATTGCAAATATTTGGATGTGAAGTATTCGCAAAAGTTTTGGGGTACCTGAGAAAATTGCATAGTCGCAGCAAAAAGTATACGTTTGTCGGTTATGCACTGAACGGTTACCGCCTATGGGATGCTGAAAAAAGAGAAGTCATCGTACGCAGAGATGTTTTATTCAAAGAAACACCAAAAACTAATACAAACGTTTGTTCTAATGAAATTCAAACGCGAAGTGTCATGAACATGTCAGATGACAGTGATTATAAAAACCATGACGACGAAGAAATTTCAGAAAATGAATTACAGGGTGATACGAATTTGAGAGAGGAAATAGTAATAGATAGTTATGAACCAGAAATACAGGATGATGAAGAATTGGGAGAAGGAAATCGACGAAGAATCATAAAGAAACCTAAGAAATACGATGATTTCGTAATGTTAACATACCAAGAAGCAGTGACAGGACCAGATAAGAATAAATGGATTTCCGCTATTGAAGAAGAAAAAATTGCATTGGACAAAAAGTATTATCAAGCCGATGGGTTTTCAGAATCAAAGATGATGGACGGTACAGAGCAAGACTGGTTATAAGAGGATGCGAACAGGAATATGGAATCGATTTCACAGAAACTTTCAGTCCTGTTGTGAATAGCTGTTCTATTGGAATTTTATTCGCCCTTGCTGCCAACAGAAATCTATTCATCAATAAATTTGATATAAAAACTGCATTTTTATATGGAGAACTGAACGAACATATTTTTATGCACATTCCAGAAGGTTATGAAGAAACCAATAATGTTTGCCTATTGAAAAAATCCCTATATGGACTCAAACAGGCCCCTCTCGAATGGAATCAGAGATTTACATGTTTTTTAAAAGAGAGAGGACTCATTTCTTTGAAGGCAGATCATTGTATTTTCAAGAATAAAGAAGGGACACTATTTTTGGGCATGTACGTAGATGATGGATTATTATTGGCTGAACGTGAAGAGGATATGAATAGTTTACTACAAGATTTGGGAAAAGTATTTGAAGTTGTCAAATCTGAGAATCCTAGTACGTTTTTGGGAATTGAAATCGTAAGAAAGGAAAATTATATTGGACTCCGTCAAAAAGATTACGTTACAACAATTTTGAGGGATTTCAACATGCAAGAAGCAAAACCGGCACCCACACCTATGATTATCTTAGATAGAAATCAAGAAAATGGAAGAATTGAAAAGAATTTTTCATTCAGAGAAGCAGTTGGGAGCTTACTTTACCTCATGAATAAAACTCGACCTGATATATCATTTCCAGTAAGCTTCTGTAGTCGAAAAATGGAAAATCCCACAAATCTAGATGTTTCCAATCTGAAGAGAGTTATCAGATACTTGAAAGATAAAAAAGATGAAGGAATAAGATATACAGAGGATTCAAGATTGACAGAACTTATTGGGTATTGTGATTCGGATTTTGCTGGGGACACTGAAACAAGGAAAAGCACAACGGGCTATGCCATATTTTTCTGTGGTGGACCAATAGTATGGTGTTCCAGGAAACAGCCGATTGTTGCTTTGTCTACGACCGAAGCCGAATACATTGCAGCAGCAGACTGTACTAAAGAGTTGATTTATCTCAAATCATTAATTGAGGAGTTGATAAATCAGACAATTGAAATAAAACTAAGAGTGGACAATCAAAGTTCGATAACACTCATTAGGAATGGACAGTTCAACAAAAGGAGTAAGCACATCGACGTCAGATACCACTTCATCAACGAAAAAGTCAGCGAAGGTGTGATTGACATCGAGTATTGCTGTTCTGAAAATCAAATTGGAGATATTTTTACGAAGCCCCTTGGGAATCTAAAATTCTTCAAGCACAAGAAATTTTTGGTTGATAAAATTTGAATTTATTTTAGAAATGTAATAATTAGGAGAAGGTGTTGAAAATAATTATTACATTATTTAGAGATACACCCTATGTGACATGTTTATAAAACATTAGAAAAAGTTCACTTGTTTAAGAAAAGTCAGTTAGACGTGTGTGAAAATAATTTCATTAAAAAAGATCTTGTTGATCTACAAAACAGTTTATTCCAGTTATTAAAACCCTCAACCTACATAATCTCAACAGATTTCACATCTGATTTTATGAACGTCCTATTTATATTCTCAAACAAATCAATTCCTGTCGATGTTTCGCTTGAAACTTTTGTTAAAAAAAATCTGATTTTATCTTTTGTTTCCTCTCCTTTGTTAGTTTTCTACAAATTACTTAATTTGACTACACCAGATTCAGCGCACTGTAGGTTTTTCTGCTTTCGAAGCTGGAGTTTTTCATGCCCGGAAAGTTCTTATCTTTACATGGTTAAATTTTACGAATTTTTAATGCATAAAAAAGTACACGACACGAGACACGATCATGTAAATATGCACGACGCGACGTAGTCACAGTTTATAGCTAAAGAAGCAGTTAGCTCACTTGGCGTCGGCACTTTGATCTTTATGTTCCCGTTTGTACACTGCGCAACTCTGATTTTTATCCCTCGCGCATACCGCGTGTTACTGTGTTACTAATACTGACATTTTTTGGATACTTCGAAGAGCGATAATCGCGTACAGTCTTCTGCGTATCCTGAATTCTTTCCCTGGAGTGGATGTTACCTTGGAACATGCATTTGGGCCAAGTGAGCTAACTGCTTCTTTAGCTATAAACTGTGGTAGTAGTATGTAGCATGTAGCAGAGACCACAGCCTGTGGGGCAAGCACAAGGCGCTAGAATATCAAAGGGTTGGCGAACTGGAAACTGGTGGAGGTATTGTATTACGTCGCCGGTCGCCTCGTTAGGTCGCTCGCCGCAGTCGTCTCTGTGTTGCTCTTCAATAGGTTGGGTGTGTTAGGTCAAGGGGCAAATTTATCTCATCGGGGTCGTGTGGCCCCTTGTGGCCAATTTATGAAGGCCCACCGGGAAACTCCCGGTCGGCCAGCACGCGCCTGTAGAGAATTGTTTATTAATAGTTGTTTAATCAACTAGTATATTATTGGTGGCGATTAATGATCGAGATTTTTTAACGCGAGAGCGAAGCGAGCGTGTTAATGTTCGAGATCATTAATCGCCATTTTAATATACGAGTTAATTACAAAAACATTCCGGCGACCTCGTTCCTGCAGTCAACGTGAAATTTTCGATATCAATTTCCTTCAGCTAGGAGGAAACTTACAATATATTTGGATTTGAAAATACATACATTTGACAGCGCAAAGGTAATATGATTTGGAATTTGAATAATATTCGAATTCGTGTATGTTTAGTTGCCTATACCATAATGATGCATTAATGGGGAAATCGACCATGTTCAGGTTATTAATGGTCGATTTTGGTGTATGTTTGGTTGCATATATAACAATCATGCATTAAAAGAGAAATTTAAGGTTATTAGGGGTCATTAACGATCGATTTAGGGTAGATTAAACAGACTCGTTAATACGAGGTCGCCGGAAATCGTTATTTAATCAACTAGTGTATTAATCGACATTCCAATATACGTGTTAATGAAGAAAAATTTTCCGTCGAACTCGTTCCTGGGGTCAACGTGAAATTTTCGATATCCATTTGCTTCAACTAGGAGGAAACTTTCAATATTTGGATTTTAAAATACATACATTTCACAGCGCGAAGGTAATATGATTTGACATTTGAATAATATTCGAATTCGTTTATGTTTAGTTGCCAATACCCCAATGATGGATTATTAGAGAAATCGACCATTTATAGGTAATTTTCAATGGTAGATTTCGGTGTGTGGTTGGCTGCATATATCACAATTATGCATTAATAGAGGAATTGAACGTTAACAGGGGTCATTAACGATCAATTTCGTGTAGATTAAACAGGCTCGTTATTACGAGGTCGCCGGAAAATACAATATTTTGCCTTTAACATGCCTTAGGCATGTTAAAGGGGTATATGAGTTATAGGTATATAAGTTATAGTAGGTATATGTGTTTCAAAACATGCAAACATTCTCATAATTATTGCACTCGACAAAAAGGGCATTTTCATGTACCATTCTCCAAAAATAATATATCATTTTGATCATATATGGGTTTGAAAGTATTTGATTAATTTTTTTCAAGCACTTTTGTTAAACTTTGTATTATTTTTGGTCTTTCTGAATATATTATATACTGACCCGACAGACGTTGTCCTGTCCAAATGTCTATATATTTGTTTGATATCGTTTTGTGAATTTGTTTTTTTTCCTACGTTTTTCTTTGTGTTTTTCCATCTAGGTTATACCTATGACTTTGCCCGTTATCCCACTTCCCGTCATCTCGTTATTCTGTTAACCCGTTTCCGTTATCCCGTTAACCCGTTTCCCGTTATCCCATTATTCCGTCATGCGAGTTATAGCAGAATGTATGGCGTAAAAATATTTTCCGTGTAGGTATACCAATTTTCATATCGATTGGTTGAACTGTATGCGCTGCAGCGTCATCTAGTGGCGAGCTGAAGTAAAATGAATAGCATAAAAACTTTCTCCATAAAAAACACTCATATGTGCTAACTTTCATGCAAAAATCCCATAGAAAAAAGCACTTTTTCCAAATTTTCCTATTTTCCGAGAAACTTTTCCAATTTGTCTTTTTGAAAACCTTCATCGGACTATTACGAATATTTTACAAAAAATAGTTCTTAAGTTATGCGCTTACCAACGAACAGAGGAATTGATTTTTATGTATCATATAGTTAATAATATTAATATTTTTTTATATTTAATTCACAAAATGCCAAGTAACCCCTTACCAACTTATCCCTATATGCGCATTTCGATAACTAAGTTATCATCATCAGTAGGTTAACTACACTAAATAAATTGTAACATTATCATACAATTTATACCTGCTGTTTCTAATTGGGTTATTTTATACTAATTACTGCTCTCAAGTCGCAAATGGGATTTTGATGGTTCTACAGGGATTAAGGAAAACATAGTTGAAAACATATGCCCATTATCCTCATTAAGTAAATTTTTATTTTTGTGGATAACTATACTCTCTAGGCAGTCTAATTTTCGAGTGTCATATACCGATTTTATAATTTTCAAATTATGAATGTTAATTTTGGAAATTGAACGTTTTGTCTGACCATAATAGACGTCACAATTTTGACTACTAATTTCATAAATTGCCGACTTTTCTAATATGTCAGTTTTGTCCTTCGGGTTTCCTAATAACGTTTGCAAGTTATTTCTATTACTATAAACTGCTTGGAGATTTACATCCCGGAATATAGTGTTGAGACCTCTCGTGAGGTTTAGATGGAGAAGGATTCTCACGAATCTTCTGCTTTCCGTAAGAAAATTAGTTATCGAAATGCGCATATAGGTGTGAAGTGAATAAATCGCAATTCTAATGGTACAATTTTTGTTTTGCAGAAATGCGTTGTTGCCAAGTTGGTTAATTCGGATTATTGAAAATCTGATATGGGGATGATTCGAAGTGATTATTATACTAATCAATCAGGCAAATCGTGCAATGATATTGAACTTTGGCGGAAATAAAATTTGGTAAAGTTTTATAGAAATTTTGCTTGGAGAATATCGAGATAACTCTTCTGCTCAATCAATTTTTTTGTTGTAATTTTCGTCTCCAGAAAATGCGTTGTTGCCAAGTTGGTCACTTAGGATTATTGGAAATCTGGTATGGGAACGGTTCAAAGTGTATATCCATTAAATCGAGTGAATTTTGCAAACAAAATCGTCTTTGCCACGTTATGAACGGTGGTTGTCGTTGAGAAAAGATTTATGGAAATTTTAGATAAAAAATGAATATGAATCTTTTTGGTTTCGTCGGTTAAAAATTGGTATGTGGGGATTGGAAGATTATGATTTTTTTTGTCCAATTCATGAGTTCAAGATGGCGACTGGTCAAAATTCAGGATTACAAGTTAGCGGACAAATGTTATGATTTATGGTCCGATTCTATTCAAAATTGGAATTTTAGGGTTTTTTGGGTCAGATATTATGATTATTTTTTCAGAATCCAAGGCGACTCCGAACTGACTGCCGAGTTTTGTGATTCCTTTCAGAATTTGTATTTGACGTTTTTATTTCAATCACATCAAGCCCATAAAACGGTTTGATTTCAATGAATGTATGTAGAAAAAAAATTAATTAAATATTGAACTTTTTACACCAAATTATTGAAAATGATTTATTTAACGGTAAAAACAGAAAATTAAATCTATTGCAACCATAAGTTTGTTGGAGTGAGTTCTCGAAATGCCCCCCTCTTGCTACAATATAGCCTTCCAGCCTTCTTCGCATAGACTGACGTACGCGTTCTAAAACTCCAGGAGTATTTCTTATGTGGTCAAAGCCATCAATGATCTGCTGACAAAGTACTTCAATGGAGCGCACTGGTCCTGCATCATAAACTGGGCTCTTCAAATACCTCCAGAAAAAGAAGTCCAGCGGGTTGCAATCTGGTGAGCGAGAAGGCCAAGGTATTGGACCTGCTCTGCCAATCCAACGATTCGGAAACCGTAAGTTTAAATAATTGCGCACAGTTAAACGAAAATGAGGTGGAGCACCATCGTGCATGAATCATAGACGCTGACGAATGAAAGTATAAAAAACCTTTATATTGTTTGGCAAGAAGTGTAAGTATGTATCGCCATTTGAAATTCTCGGGGAAAAAAACGGTCCAATTATTTCATCTTCCATTATCCCGGCCAATACATTTAGGCTAAACTGCACATGATGACGTTTTTTTCTAATCTTCTACGGATTTTCTACAGCCCAGACATGAATATTGTGGAAATTTACTACTTCATCGCGGCTAAATTTAGCCTAGTCAGTAAAAAGGATGCGGGATAAAAAATTCGGATTTCTTTCGCACTTTCCAAGTACCCACCTAGAAAAATGCAAGCGTCGCGGGAAATCCCCTGGAAGCAATCCTTGAACACGTTGAACATGGTATGGATATAAACTATTTTCACTAAACCGTGAAACACAAACGTCACACTTACAAGTAAATCAAATTGCTGTTACAAAGGTAGAAAGTCATAGCCCACTGAGTATTTTAGTTTGTTACTTCAATATTCCCCTTTCATTTGCCAGCAATTTTCTCGAAAACTATTAACTGATTCAAAAAAATGCAAGAAACCAAAATTTCAGGTTTTTTCATGGCCAACTTAACTGTGATATTCAAATAAGTTTTTTTTTCGAAAATAGAAAATTTTGGCTATAAAAACTGTAGGCAACCCTCATTCACCCCTTTGAATCAGTTACCTTATTTTTGAAGCAAGAAATGAATAGAGCGTGTAGCCACAATTCAAAATTAACGATTTTTTTCGAGCAAATTGCGATGTCTGTAGCTTGGAGGGGGTGAATTTTAGGACACATGTTTATGGGAAAAAAGTCCTATTTTGACCCAAGGAATGCGCCCTTGAAATATTTGTATTGAATTTTGTAACACCCTGTACATATTCAACTGACTTCATTAACAAGTACGCATGAAGCTTTCGCGGATGATTCGTAAGGTGCTAGCTGAGTTCGTAATATGGAGATGAGTCCGCGAAAGCCATTTGCGTACGTGGTACATACAATATTTTTTTGTAGAAGTTTTTCAAAGAATGTTTCATATAAAAGCATTTTATTTTTGTCATCAAAATAAAGAAATATCAATAATCAATCAAGTATGGCAACTTCAGGAACTGAAAAAAATTAAAATTGAACTTTTACGAACTTGTCCGTGAAGTGTTGCCATGGCTATGGCAATACTTTACAAACAAGCCAGTAAAAGTGGCATTTTTGGATTTTTTTTATCCTGATGTAGTTTTGAGGAGCGTATAAAAAAAAATATAATAATAGTTCCCTCTCAGGAAAGCAACGAGATCCATAACTTTAACTGAAAGACATTCCCTCAAATTTATTCCAAGGACTGAAAATACAACGATGTAAAGTTTGCGCGAAACAGAACAAAAGACGGGAAATCAGACATATATGTCGCACATGTGAAGTACCACCGTGCCTCATTCCTTGTTTAGAAACATAACATACAAAAAATATTTTTAATTTTCTATTAGTTATGGTATTTTCTATGTTTTTTCCAGTCAATGTAAACGTCAATCCAATATATATATATATAATTTGTTTTCTTTGAATACCCGATGAATTCCCACACTGCTCTAGACGTATATATACGCACAACCTAAAATATTGCGCATCTGAAGTAATATTTCAAAAATAATTTTCGCAGTGAAAGGGTTAATATTGTCCATTTCAACACGGATTTTCATTTCGAATCAGATTTTGGCCAATAAAAACACGTACTTTTCATTATGAAACGAATTTTCGGCCTATTGGGAATTCAAAATAAAAACTTTTTAACAAAAAATTAAACCGACGAAAAAATCAACTGAAAAGCAAAAAATTAAATAAACCTTTTTAGTCTAAATGATAATTGAGCTCCTAAACTAATGTAAGTAACTGATTTTGAGTCGGCGCCAAACAAACAATTATCGAAGATCATCTATGAAAGAAGTCATCAAAACGCAGCCGTGCATCTCGCTGCCATCATTTTACGCTTCACCTAATTCAATTGCTAGTTTGTTTGGCGCCGACTCAAAATCAGTTACTTACATTAGTTCAGGAGCTCAATTATCATTTAGACTAAGAAGGTTTATTTTATTTTTTGCTTTTCAGTTGATTTTTTCGTCGGTTTAATTTTTTGTTAAAAAGTTTTTATTTTTTACTTTTCAGTTCCGTATTTCGTCGGTTTAATTTTTTGTTATAAAGTTTTTATTTTTCAAATTTTTGTGGCTAAAATCTACCAATTACTACCTACTTGTTTTTCGATTACTTCCAAAATACTTACTTACCCACCTTACGTCAACTATTACCAGTTAAATAATATGTTTATCTACTTTTACTATTTGTTGTAATATAAATTATTTTCGTTGTTCTGGTTAGTTTATTTCATTACTTTGTATATCATTCCATCCTCTCATAAAATATACTGATTTTGACGGAACAAGAATAATGTCAGTAGCGATCTGTCATTGTCAACTACGTATGTGTGTGCTAATGTTCACTAGTGAAAAATCAATTATCCCCTATTTTTCTACCCGTGAGGGTTGCTAATTCCTTTTGAAATCCAAATATAAGGTATACCCTATCTATTAAAAAAATAATCATCCAAATCGAAGAACCCAGTACAAAGTTATGCCTGATAGAATCGGTTAACGGATCAGAATTCAGAGGGTGAGTGATCAATATCCTTCATTTCGCTACTCTTAGGGCTGGATTTCATCTTTTGAATTCAAATGGGACCAAATTCGAAGTACACCCTATCCACTGAAAAAAGAATTATCGGAATCGGACGCCTCAGTAAAAAGTTATGCGTGATCATACATAAAAAAATATTATGGAAAAACATAAAATACACGGGTCGAATAGAGAACCTCCTCCTTTTTGGTTTCGTCGGTTAATAAGGAATACTCCCTCTGGTGTCTATTTTTGAGAAACTATACATAAGTACATTGTTTACTTCTCATTAATGATTTTAGCCATTGTATTCCTGAAACTTGTCGAATATCTTGTGATTGTTGACATTTAATGAAATTCTTGTTTACCTGGTGAATGTTCTGTTGACTATTGTACGTCCTCGAGTGAAAAAATGAGTGATTCAAGTTCAAATCATTATTGTTGTGTACCTCAATGTGACTCTTGGCAAAACGATACTACTGGAATAAGTTTTCATCATTTTCCGTGAGAAAATGAACGTAACGTTCTGGTGCAGACTAATCAATGATTGAGCGAGTCTATAGACAGATGATGGGCTCCTGAAGAATAATAAAATCAATGATGCTTATTTTAAAATGTAAAGTAAATTGTAATAATTTATGTCCTTTGAATAATTTCCGATTTTCAGATAAATAGTAAATATACAGTGACCGGCAGAAAGTCATATGGGAAATTCTTTTATTAATAAATTTTGACGAATATAGATATGTGCAATCGCTTCTGCATCAAATAACCTGAAAATTTCAATTTGGAAAAATACATTTTAGACAAAGAAACTCATTAGTAAGGCCAACAGTAATATTTTAAATGATATTTTGTAAATATTCGCAAGCTACTTCTATTTTATTCGGAAAAAAATTGAAATCTATGGATTTGCCATGTATTCAGCTGCTTCATAAGAGGTCACTGAAATATCTCCAGGACATTATAATCCCGATACTGTTCATTATTAATAAAGGTCCTTGTATCTACATAATTTTAAATTGAATTTTTTATTCAAACAAAAAATAAATTGATTACAAACTTTCGAGTATGCATTAAATTGTTTGGTTTATGATTATTTCAGCTTCTAATTCTATTATAAAATGTAATTATGTAAAAAATTTAATATTAAAATTCTGTAGATACATGGTTCTTTGTCAATAATAAACAGTATCGGGATTATAATGTCCTGAAGATATTTCTGTGACCTCTTATGAAGCAGCTGAACACATGGCAAATCCACAGATTTAAAATTTTCTTCGAATAAAATAGAAGTAGCTGGTGAATCTTTACAAAATATTATTCAAAATTTACAAATTTCTCTTTGGGCTTTACTAATGAGTTTCTTTGTCAGAAATGTATTTTTCCAAATTGAAATTTTTTTTATGGCAAAAATTGATTTTTATTTTTTCATCTCAGATTTTTTTCCAAACTTGTACATAGCTATAAAAATGTCGTTCTAAACAACTTTTCCTACAACATTTTTCAATATTTTCCCAAATAAGTGTGTTTTGAGACATAATTTTTAAATTTTTTAAATTTACCGCCAAACAAGAAAAGACGAACGGCACTGTACAACATCTTTTGGGGTTTCTTTTGATGCAGAAGCGATTGCATGTATCGACATTTGTCAAAATATTATATTAAAAAAATTCCCATATGATGCGTACTTTCTGCCGGTCACTTATATATATATATATATATATACCTCGTAGAAAAAACCACATTCCCGGACTCCGTATTGCCATTGCAATCTTTACGGTCGTCCGGGAATGTTTAGCTTTTTCCACTAGATATACAATGTACTTACTATTGATTTGTTTCAAATATGATAAAGCTCCCACATATCTGCCATTTGCCATAGACGCGTTACAATCTGCCAGTAAAATTTTATTTCTGACGCTCCAATAATCATTGTTTTCTTTTTCAGAAGATTCTGTGATGGATAAATGGAGAAATGTCAGGGATGCTTTCAGGAAATCGTTGAGAAAAAGCATAGATGAAACGCAGAAAAGAAAATATATCTATCACGATAATCTCCAATTTTTGTTAACCGTATCCGAAAAAGAGCATCCATTATCCATGCGAGATCCACAAGAAGATCACTCGGTTGATGCTTATAGCGAGGTAGTTGTTAAGGAAGAAATGGAGGAACACGAGCCGGATGAGTATGACCAACGGAGGGCGAGTAGTGAAGAGTCGGAGAAGAGAAAGCAAACAGATAAGGCGAAACTATCGATTTCAAACGAGTTTGACGAAGCAGTGATCGCGGTGCTGGAAAAATCGGGATACAGGAATGAACCGCTAGATGAGGATGAAGCATTCTTCAAATCGTTGCTGCCATCTGTGAGAACAATGACTCAGGATGAAAAATTGAAGTTCCGCGTTGAAGTTATTCGTAGTATACAGAATATTAGGATGCAGAATAAAGATTTGCAACAGTGGTCACTATGTATTCTTTTTAGAATGAAAGGATTGCATCGTATGAAACCAGTGGCGTATCTAGGAATTTTGCTTGGGGGGGTAATGACATAAACAAGTTATATACCTTTATTTATAGGTACAAATAATATAAGATTTTTTTTTCATTCAAATTCAAACAAAAATACAAAATGCAGTAAAATAAAAAAATATATACATATACTTATAATAGGTACGAAAACAAAGATTTCTTTCGTTAAAATAAAAATAAAAAACACAAAATGAAATCCAGTCTCCTGTATTTGAAAACCATTCAATAACATTTGAAACATCCTGTTTATATTTTCAACAAATCAATCTATTTGCACATCTCTATGAACATGAAGTAGACCTAATCCAACCAACCGCTCCTGTTGCATCGTTGATCGCAGCCAAGTTTTCAATCGCTTCAACGAAGAAAAATTTCGTTTAGCGGATGCCATACTAACTGACAATGTATTGAAAATATGAAGACACTTTTTTATCAAAGGAGATATGTTAGCGTAACAAGATTTAAAAAGAAAAATAATTAATAAATTCAAAAAATGATAGAATCAGCTGAACACTTGAAAGAATGTAGTTTCGTTGGAAAATAATTTTTTCTATGAATTTTGATAATGTTAATTGTTAATTGAGTATATATTTTTTTAATTCAATTTACGTGTCTCAACTACAATGGTTATTGACACGGGCACAGTATTTATGTTACAGTATCATTTGTTACAGATATCTAGAGTATAACATTTGGGATATTACAGTTCTGGTAGCTCCAACGAATTAGATTTCATCATAAAGTTTAGTGTCATTTAGAAAATCTATGATTTTACAATAGTGTTGTGGACTATTGTGTAACTGGCAACCCTGGAAAAAATAGCGCGCGAGAATTGTAAAAAAGAGGAAGACTCTAACCTAACTGAGAGAGACATCGGGGGTTCCCGGTTATGTGTGTCTGAACCACAACAAAATATTGTATCTACTGAATTTACAAAAAATTATAACATTATAAGTACAAAGTGGCAGTGTGCATTATTTACTTATTTGACAAATCATAGACTGAGCTAACAACAAAAATCAAACGAACAATTCCACGTAAAACGTGTACATGGCGCCCAACGTGGGGCAATAATAAACACTAGTGTTGATATGTGTTAATGTTCAAATAGAAACTGCTACGAAGTTCTAACAACAATTTTGTAAACTTCGTGTGGTGGTCAAACATGTGGTTGGTAAAAAAAACCGTGAGTACCTGTTTGATTTTAATTGATAATTGAGGAAACGATGGATAACCAATGGCAGATTTTGATTAGATGCAACGAGACAAATATTTGATATGATGGACACTAGTATTTATTCGCATTTGGAAAAATGTGGGGATCCACAAACCGTATCTGTTGAATTGAATCCAAAAGTGATGTCACAGTTCAGTTCGATGTCTCACAAAGTGTAGTCGCATTCTCAACCGCTCCTGAAATTAATAAATCCGACCTGTGTGAAGTAGTGAAACTCTGCCCGTAAGTTCACAATATTGATGCCCGATATTCCCTAGGCCATATTCCTAATATTCTAATCATAAAATGAGCACAAGAAGCAAATTAGACATGATCAATATAATAAAAGATTCTGTTAAGGAATTATTCCAAGACGACGACTTCATAGGCCAATTGACAAAAACGTTATCTGACAAAATAGAACAAAAACTAAAAGCTATCACCGAAGAGATAAAAAAGGCCAATTGACAAAAACGTTACTGACAAAATAAATCTAACAACGTTTGTATATACGGGGTACCTGAGATGATAAATGAAAAAACGAAGGAAGTTATACTTGAAAATCTTTCCAAAAATTCTGTAATAATTCTTCAAGAGGGAGATATATCAAGCTGCTTCAGAGTGGGGCACCCGTCCAATAATGAGAAGAAACCTAGACCAATTATAATGAAGTTTAGAGATCTTCTGGATAAAGTCAAGCTATTTAAAAATCTGAAAAACCTGAAAAATAAATCCATATTCATCACAGAAGACTTAACTCGAGAACGAAGAACCCTCCTAAAGACAGCAAAAACATCACTACCAGGCAAAAAAATATGGACCTTCAAGGGCCAGATTTTTATCAAAATCAACGATTCCAACGTGAAGATTTCATCCTTGCAAGACATTCAGCAGTATGTACAATGAATATTAAAAGAATTCACATTTTCATGATTAGTTAGTGAAGGTTAATCACACGTTTTATTCTGTTTTTTTTTTGCTTCTGTCTTTGATCTTTTCTTGTTTTTTTTAGTATATATTGATACAACTATACAGGAGCGGCAAGATGCACTATATATCCTTTTCATTTTCTATTTATATAGACTTTTATTGTTATTTAGTCTTATCCTTTTGAAGAAACTCACTCTAATTTTTTAGCGTACCAATATGTTAAACTTTTGGATTCTTTAGAGAACTATGAGGAGAGGAAACAAATATCTGTGAAAATATAGTAGACAACTTATCTCTGATATCTAACAAAATCTCAACATTTTCACTTCAATATAAGAAGCATAAGAAAAAATTTTGACGAACTTCTACTCTATATTGAAGAATTCCATCATAATAACATTGATATACTAGTACTATCTGAATCATGGGTTTTGATGATTTGGACGCTTTCACAATACCAGGGTTCAATATATATTATAATGATTCGCAATTCAACCAAAACGATGGGTTGTGGTTTTTGTAGATGTGAAATTTCTGCCGAGGTAACGATTATAAATTTAACGGAAATAAAACTGATCAAAATGAATTTTAATCTCGGTAACAATTCATATTCCATAATTGCTACATACAGACCACCTTCAACAAATGTAGATACTTTTTTACAAGATATTGAGAATTACCTAAAAACACTTCCAACAGTAGATTATAGTGTATTGATAGGGGACATAAATATCAACTTACTAGATACTGATTCCCTACTTGTTAATAGGTATATATGCCTGATGGCAGAATTAGGGTATTTTTCCTATATAACGGAACCCACGAGGGAATCTCATGGATCTTCTTCCATTATAGATCATATATTTGTAAAAATCTCCAATAAAGCTAGAATCAGTATTAATAAACTGAATTCTTACATTTTCAAAACAAATTTAACGGATCATTATACAGTGCTCTTATCCATCCCTCTCAAATGCGATAAAAAAATAATACAAAAATCACAAAAGAAATCATTAATATAAATCAAAAAAATTGTCGAATCTATTCATTAATGAAAATGGCACTCTACATTTGAATCTCAGGAACCAGAAGCTGCCTACATGGTTTTCAGCAAAAAAATTAGTGAATTTCTGCAATTAAGCACGCAGGTTAAAACAGTAAAAAATACCAAATATAATACAAAATTAAAACCATGGATGACTCAAGGGCTATTAAACTCTATCCGAAGTAGAGACCTTCTAAAAAAAAATTTGAATAGACACTACAACGAGGAAAATAGCCAAGAATATAAAAATTATAGAAATTTTCTGAACAATCTGATCAGGACAACTAAACAAGAATACTATAAAACAAAAATTGAAAACTGCCAAAAAAATATCAAAAAACTTTGGAAAAACATTAATGAAATAACAAGTGAAAAACGGCAAAAAACCTCGGACTTCATTATCATTGATGAGGAAAATCAAAAAATTACTTCGGATAAAGAAGTCGCTAATCAGTTTAATAAATTTTTCAGCAGTATTGGTACAAAAATGGCAAAAAAAATCAAACAATCATCTACTCTTCCTGAGCGCTGTAACACACCGACCAAAAATACTCGAGATGCAATATTCCTTCGACCTATATCAAAAAATGAATTAATAAAAATTATATCAGAACTAAAAAATAATACCTCACCTGGTCCAGATAAAATATCAGTAGAGCTAATAAAAAAATATCACCTGTATTTAGTAGACCCTTTATGTCATATTTTAAATTTAATACTAAAAGAGGGATAGTTCCTTCTGCTTTCAAAGAATCATTAACTACCCCAATATTCAAATCTGGGAACAAAAGTTAACGAACAACTACAGACCAATAACTGTGATAAACAACTTCACAAAAATCTTTGAGAAATGTTTAAAAACAGAATCATGAGTTATTGTGAAAAAAATTATATTCTATCAACATCACAATTTGGATTCAGAGAGAATTGTTCCACGGAAAAAGCAGTCTTCGAATTAACAAAAACACTTCACAACTGCTTTGAAAATAAACAGAAGTGCATAACGGTATTTTTGGACTTGGCCAAGGCATTCGATACTGTAAACCATAACATCCTGTTCCAGAGACTAGAAAGCTCTGGCATAAGAGGCCTTCCCCTGGATATAATAAAGAATTACTTAACAGACCGCATACAAATTACTAAAATCAATAACACGTTAAGCGACCCTCTACCGGTAACCATGGGTGTACCACAGGGACGGTATTGGGTCCAATTTTCTTTCTACTTTACATAAACAGCTTGTACGATTTGAAACATATAGAAGGAAAACTCATCTCTTATGCGGACGATACTGCTATTGTATTCATGGGGGATAAATGGGATGAAACATATAAAAAGGCTGAACATGGACTCAAAAAAATATACAGCTGGCTTAATGAAAGTATGCTTAGTTTAAACATCGAAAAAACTAAATTCATCACCTTTTCGTCCACAATAAGAGATCAACCCACAAATCTAAATATCCGACTACATGGAACCGTCTGTTCAGATGACCCCAACTGCGCCTGTTCAACCATAAAAAAAATTAAAAGTATTAAGTACCTAGGTGTGATGATTGATCAACACATTCGTTGGAATGAACACATCAATCATACTACAACGAGACTCCGCAAATTGATATTTAAATTTTACCAGTTAAAAAACATTCTGAACAAAAAAAATAAAATAATGGTGTACGATGCCTTGGCTGAGTCCATAATCCGCTACTGCATTGTAGTCTGGGGTGGGACTTTTAGAACTTCCCTTCACTGCTTAGAAGTTACTCAAAATACCTTACTGAAAATATTGTTTAATAAAAACAGGAGGTATGGAACTGAGCAACTCTATAATGAATCAGGAGTAATAGATCTTAAACAGTTATATTGCTATCAATGCCTTATCTGGACAAAAAACTGTACATCACCCCCAGAAATACACTATCATCATACCCGAAGAACAGCAAGACAGGAAATTCCTATTCCCTTGTATAGAACCACAATCACACAGAAATTTGTAACCTATTATGGCCCTAAACTCTTCAATCTACTACCCTTTGACATCAGAAATATACAAAATAAAAATAAGTTCAAAAAACAAGCCAAAATGTTTGTACAATTACATTATAAGGATGTCCTGAAACCAATTCTCGAATAATTACATACATCACTCTACAATTACCAAGGTTTTTCCCATTTCTTTGTTATTTTTTCCTCTCCTCTCATAATACCAATTTTGAAAATAGCAATTTTGAAAATTTATTATAGTTCCTTTCACCCTGTTACTATTTAATCGAAACAAAAACATATGATAAGAGAACGACCCACAATACAAGCTAGGCTTAGGTGGGCTCTCTTATCAAATAAATAAATAAATAAGGAATTGTAAAAAAAATTGTAAAGATCTTACTGAATAAACTTACTTACTTACTTACTTACTTACTTACGTATAGCATCTCCCGTGATGGTCATATTATCATTGTCCATGCCGATGACTTACGACCTGCCCCAGTTGGAAATTATATTCCTTTACTGCTAAATTCGAATGATGGAGATGATAGGAGCTGAAGTTCAAGGACTGAAGTGGCCAGCCCTTCTCGACCTTTGGCATCATTTCATAATCAAGATCGATTAAACTCGTCGTTAGTTGAGCCAAGTGCGGCTGGAAGACTATCAGACATAGTTTCTTCAGAACGGATCACCGATTTGGATAATTGGTACCCTATGTAATGATAGTTCTAGTTATTTGTTGAAATAGAGTGCCCAGACTAGTCAGTGATGAGCGGTGTGGAGTTAATTGGACCGCCTTGCTAGTTTCAAATTTTTTATGTTTCAAGCAAAGTTTTAGAAATTGTAAATTTGAATGGACGCCAGAATTTTTATTTAAACTAGGACAAAAATCCAAAACCTTATTCAATAATGATTGCACATCAATTATCTTTCCTTCTGTAAATAACTACAACAATAAAACAAATACCAACTTATAATAATCTATTTACAAAAATTTACATCTCTTCCAAATTCAGAACATTTGAATTCAAAAATTTATTTTCTTATTCCAATGTAAAAAACGAATATTGTTTTGTATTGCTGAACTGTCGGTTTTTTCGATGACGATGTACCTTGATTGTATTTTTCCTTGTCTAGCACTTAGCTAAACTCCACGAAGTGAATTGGCTCGCAATCAGGGGGTACTTATAGCTGCTGGGCTACCGATCAGGTTAACACGAACATCAGCTTCTGATCCATCAAGTGTGTTCTCAGCGATTTAACATGAAAACAATATTGTTTGTGTCAGAGTTTGATATACAAAAATTATATTTCTTGAAACTTGGAATCTTTTCAATGCACTCCTCAACTCATTGTTGTTACAGTTGAGTGTAATCTCATCAAGAGATTATTACTTAAAATTAATTGAGTAACAAATAATAATTCCAATACTAAATTGAAAACTATTTTTAATAATTCTTATGAATTAACAAAAATTGATCTTTGCTTTATAATGGAAAGATGATTTTTTTTCTGATCTTGAGCGCCAAGATATTTCGTTATCAACAATTAAAAATCAGAATTTGAGACAATCAAGTTTGTTGAATTTGATTCACGAAAATGACTTCAATTTCAGCGATATTCAAGAAACGTATATGAGAATAAATGTTTTACCAGCCGTCAAATACTTCTTCAAAAAGGTTTCTGAAAATTCAAAGAAAATTCCAAGTACCAAATTTATACATGAAATATACATATTAGATCACTTCAACCACATCAAAACCACAGCTCGGTGATTATTGTTACCAAATATATGGAACCATACCAAAGATATATAAAAACTCATAAAAAATATATACATGTGGGATTCGTAATCCTGACAGAATTCTTCAAAAATATATAGTGAACGACACTGCTATTTTTAGTCAGATTGCCTAAATAAACCTAATTACTGTTTTCATAACCAAAATGCGTAGATAACTTCAGATTCTTCCCTTGTGAAGAATTATCTAACGTTCTCTTAAAAATTATTTGAATGTGACATATTTAATATATCTACGGTCCAAACATAAGTTCTCAGTACATACCTTCCTTGATATCACTCTTCACTGATTTGAATTCATATTCGCGGAGAAAGGAAAATGCTCTGATTCAATAAATTATTTCAACATGGCATATTCTACTCTTTAATGGCCGACGAGCTTCAGGAAAACAATGTATCTTAATTGCCGAAAGATCAGAAAAGGGACGAGAATGTCACATGCATCGTCTTAAATATCCACGTACTGTCAGATCATTTGCGACAGCTCTTCTTCTTTTAGCCGTAATTATTGTTCCATTACCGACGGTTAATGTCGCTAAGATTTTCAATAGGTAATGTAACAGATTTTCAATAGTGAATGATCTCGAGCATAGAGCATATAAATAAGAAATGTAACAGATATATCGTTACACCTACTCGGCAGCTGGATAGCTCCGACCATGAATCGACGAGTATTAGTGTCCTTTCTAATGATCAGCTCTTAGAAAATGGTGTTTGTCCAAGGGAGTCGACTTCAGATGAGGCCGAATGTACCATTGATGCTAGCTTAACAGTAGACACCATAAAGGACCAATCCCCAATTTCGACATTGACAAAAAATGGAATTGTCGCATCACCCGAACTTAATATGGTTCCTGAGGCTTCCAGTTGAACCGATGTTTCTTTTTCGCCACCTAGAAGACAATTCGCCAACCATGTTCCTGCTGTGTCGAGAATGTTCCAAATGTTCGTACTGAATTCCCGGAATCACTTGGAAAAATGTCGACGGCAGTGAAGAAACGACCTAGACTTAATAACACTTGTGTAATGTGTGACTGATTAATTGTGTTCAGAACCTTTTATTTAGTTATATAGTAATTAAAGTTAAAGTTGTATTCCCTTCCTTTTTCCAGATATGAATTTTGAGTTTTAGGAAAACCATATTGTCATATTATATTTTACAAGGTATTCATCTGAATTTATGTATTTTGTGAATATTTTTGATTCTTTTCTTATCCATATTGTCATATTGGATGAATTTTGATGATGTTTTATTTGTTTTGAGTTGTGGTTCCGAAAGGAGGGAGTGTTGTAGAATATTGTGTAGCTGGCAACCCTGGAAAAAAATAGCGCGCGAGAATTGTGAAAAAGAGGAAAACTCTAACCTTACCGAGAAAGACATCGGGGGTTCCCGGGTTATGTGTGTCTGAACCACAACAAAACATTGTATCTTCTGAATTTACAAAAAATTATAACATCATAAGTACAAAGTGGCAGTGTGCATTATTTACTTATTCAACAAACCAAAGGCTGAGCTAGTTGGAGCCCAACAAAACAAAAATCAAACGTGTACAAAATTGGTTGTACTAAGAATCTCTATTACATTTCCTTGGATTTTATTTTTATGCTTAATTCTCATATCTTGGTTGAGCGGGCATTCTTCGAGTATATGTTTAACCGACAGTTGTATCGTTGACAGAGCGGTGGATTTTCTGAGCACATCAGGAAACCATGTGTAAGACGTGCGTGTCCTATTCTGATTCTTCTAATAATTGTTTTATCTCTTTTCTTCATTTTGGACTCGGAAATAGCTTCGATCGACTGGTTGATGGTGCCTAGATGTGTGTCCTTTGTATCACAGACATTTTGCCACTTTTGTCAGATGCTCCTTTTGAGGCTTGATTTTAGATCTGGTGGAGCTGGATATGGATTAGAGGTGAATCTGATAATGACGCCTCTTTGGCAGCTCGATCGGCTAGCTCATTTCCGATGATTCCTATATGTGATGGGACCCAAATAGTTATGGATACTCCTTTCTCAGCCAGGTCCTGGTAGGATTTGTGTATATTCTAGACCATGGGGTGTTGTGTGTAGATGTCATTTATTGATTTAATGGAAGAAAGAGAGTTTGTGCATATTGCAATATTTTGATGATCATTTGAACACATCTTTAAAGTTTCCGAGATTGCGTAGAGTTCGCCAGTATGAACACTGCAGATGGGAGAAAGCCTTCGTTTAGCCAATGTCCTTTGTGATGTGACTACTGAGCAGCCCACATTGTTTTATTTCGTGGAGGCGTCAGTGAATAGAATATCATCGAAGAAACATCCGTTTTTGAGTTTAAGGAATTCTTGTCTTAGAATTTCGTTAGGTGTGTCTAATTTGTTGTATTTACTCAGGAGGATATTTGGGTTTGGTATTTTTTTTAAGCAAGGGGGCATGCTGTAGGGTCGGGTTTGTGACATGTGTGCTAAGTTTATGTTTCCTAATAATGGTTTAAGAGTAGGTGATGTCGGTAGTATAGATCTGGAGGCAGTTTGGGTGATTGGGTACTCTTGGTTGCTATCTATAGACTGGGTTATTGGAATTTGCAGATACTCTAGCAAAAAATAATAGTGCTTGTTGTTGTTGACGTAGGTGTAGGGAATCTCGGAGGATTCACAATATAGGCTGTAGGAGGGACTAGACCTGAAAGCACCAAGGCAGATGCGTAAGGAGGTATTTTGGATGGTGTTCAAAATATTCAATGTGGATTTGAAGGCAGAGACAAATATTGTGCTGCAATAATCTAATTGGATCTAATTAGAGCTCGACAAATTTTAAGTAGGTTTTCTTCATCGGCGCCCCATTGAAAGTGGGGAAGAGATTTTATGATGTCCATGCGTTTGAACAGTTAGTTTTGCTTCCAGGTCATTTTGCTATCAAATATGACTCCTAGGATTCGGTGCTGATTTTCTACTTTTAATGGATTCCCATTGAGGGTTATATGTGGAACGTGGGCGGTAAGTCTCCTACTGAAGTTCATAACTTTGGATTTGGCTGCTGAGAAATTAAATCCTGTATTTTTAGACTAGCGACATATGTTGTTTACGGCATTTTGTAGAATAGCACATGTACTTGTATTTCTCCCATGACAAAAGAGTATCAGGTCATCGGCAAATAGGGCAAATTTAAAAGGAGGTTGTATGGAGGAGCATATGTTGTTAATGGCTAGGATGAATAGGGTGGAACTCAGTACAGAGCCTTGAGGTACCCCATTAACTATTTTGAATGAGTTAGATAACACCCCATTTATAGTTTAAATGATCTATCAGATATGAAGTTTTGAAGAAAGTGTAAAATATTTCCCAGTGAGGTTTAATTCATGGAGTTTGCTCATGATTACAGATTTTGTGGTTGAGTCGAAGGCACTTTCTATGTCTAGAAATAGTGCAACAACGTCTTGATTATTTGTTATTGCTTCAGAAATGCCATTTTGGAGGATGACAAGATTGTTTATAGTAGTCTGAAATCTGATTGGCAATCACTTGATTTTATTGTTTTGAAGGTACCAGAGAAGTCGTTTGTTAATATCTTTTCTAGAAATTTACACATGGTGCAGGTTAGCGAGATGGGTCTGTATGAATTTGGAACTAGATTGAGAGTGCCCTGTTTTTTGACTGGGAGTATTATTGCCTGTCGCCATATAGAAGGGAATGTATGGCTTTGCCAGATTCGATTATACAGTGAGCATCATAAGTGTTATCCCCCTACCTAACTCGTTACTGGACTCTTGTTAGGAACATCGCCGAGTCACGTCGACTTTTGATTTCTACAATGTACATGTTTGTATGAATAGTTTACCCCTAATTTCATCCCTTACTGGAGGGAAGCAACCCTTTCGAAAAATTTAAATAGCATGGGTTGGTGAGTGATAGCTCATTTGAAAGGGGGTTTTATTCTCTATTCAACCGTGCAAAGGAATTGACATTTGCTCCATTAATTCTCGAGTCATTATTGTTTCAGAACAACGAAAATTAACGTAGCGCACTCATTCTTAGAATTAAAATTCGGCCCTGCATGATATCGGTTTTGGTTCAGACGACAAGTGAGACTTATTTGCCATATGTTTGGATATTAACTGCACGTTTCTGTTGGTGTTCAGGATTGTTTTCAGGACAAATGGTCAAAACAATAAAGGAGAGTGCGAGTCAGTGTATCCTAACTGTAAGTTTTGATTGCTATTCATCTCCAAATAATGTTGCACCACGTGAGTTAAATGAGAAATACGAAGCGATTGTTATTTTTGAGGCTCATCCAATTATCATGAGGCTGACGAATGTTATGAACGTTTTCCAGATCGCCCTATTGATAGACATTATTTCAAACATTTAGTGGAATTTTTATGAGAACGGCAGTGTGCAAAATAAAAAACGTTCTGGGCGATCAACTACTGGGGAAGATAAACAAGTGGACATTATGGGCGAATTTGTGAATAATCCGTCCTCATCGAGTAGAACTGTTGCCTTGAATTGTGAGGTTTCGCAGATGACTGTATTGAGAGTTCTGAAAAAAAAAATCATCCCTATAAAATAAAGATGTTTAAGGCGATGATCCAGACCGCCGTCTAGAATATTGTGAAATTTATCTAATATATTTTGCAAAATCCCAGCTATTTGAACACATTGTTTCAGTGATAGCTACTTTTTTTTAAACGGTCACGTGCATAGACAAAATGTGAGGTACTGGTCCGATGAAAATCCTCGACTTCTTTGCGAAACTCATTCTTAGATTCCACAAAAAGTCAATGTGTGGGCAGGAATACTGGGTGACCACATTATAGGTGGGTTATTTATTGAGGAAAATCTGATTGGTGCCCTCCATTTGGAAATGCTGGAAACAGTGATAGATCCACTGATAGTGGCAACTGTCGAAAATTAAAAAAATTTGAAGACAAATTTGACATGAAAGTTATTTTGTAACAAGATGGAGCTCCTCCTCATTTTTTTGAATACTGTTTATGCAGGACGATGGATCGGGCGCCGAGGATCTGTGGAATGGCCTCCAAGATCACCAGATCTAAGCCCTTAAGATTTTTTCTATGGGGTTACCTAAAATATAAAGTATACGAGACTCAGTGTCACTCTATTCAGGAATTGCGAGCGCGGATTACGGAAGTGTGTGCAACAATTACTCGAGAAACTTTGTCAAGCGTCAGGGCTGAAACTAAAAATAGACTTTATTTTTGCCAGGTCAACGGGGAACATTTTGAACATTTATTGTAATAACAGATAAGGTTAGTGTTAGTTTAGTTGCCTTCCTGTTTGTGGTGTTTTGTTATTTTTAAACATTAATAACTCAACACGTAATGAAGCAAATTTCAAATGTTTTGCACAGTTGAATGGACACATACTTTCAGATGAGCTATCCCTCACCACCCCATGCCATTTAAATTTTTCGAAAGGGTTGCTCCCCTCCAGTAAGGGATGAAATTAGGGGTAAACTATTCATACCAAAATTTACATTGTAGAAATCAAAAGTCGATGTGTCTCGGCGATTTTCCAGAGTCCAGTAACGAGTTACATAGGGGGGGTAACACTTATGATGCTCACTGTAGAGGGCAAGAAGTTTCTGCAGGGAGTTAGGATGTAAATTGTTTAGGAAAATGAATGGTATGTCGTCTGGGCCGAGAGCAGAGTTTTTAGATGACAGAAGAGCTTTTGTCAATTCTTCAACTGAGAAAGGGTTGTTGAGTGGGTCTGAAATGAGTGAGTTTGTCATTTGGTCTTGGGAAGGCTTATGAGTTATAGGTACATTATTTTGTTTCAGGATTGTTTTGCCATGGAAGTATTTGGCTAAGTGATTGGCAATTTTTTTGTCTTCAGTGGTAACTTCATCTTGGTTAATTAGGGCGGTATTGTGGCCATGCATGTGTTTTATTTTATTCCAGATTACAGTAGGAGGGTAGTGGACGAATTGAGTAACGTAATTGTTCCAGGAATCTTTTTTACTTGATTTTAAGATTCTTTTAGTTCTTGCCTTGAGTTTTTTAAAGTTAATTTTATCGTCTTGATTTCTAGTTCTGCGGAATCTATTTAGGGCTTTTTGCGCTCTTTGACTGCCTCTGCACATAAGTTATTCCACCAAGAAACTACTTTTTTATTGGGGTTTATTGTGACTTTTCCTATGTGTTTATCTGCAGACTGTATTAAGCAGGTTTAAATTTTTTACATGTCATCGATGTTTTCTGAAAATGTTAGTGTGTCTGTCTGTTCTTTTACACATTTTTGGTAATTTTCCCAGTTTGCTTCTGCGATTTTCCATTTGGTGATTGTGGGTGTTTGTTTTGATGTATTGCCACTTATTAAAATGGGGAAATGATTACTGTTATATAGGCTATCAAGTGTATTTCACCTGAGTTCAGAAGCTGTTATTGGGTATGAAGCTAAGTCTATTAAAAAATTTCCTGAAGCTATTTTGAATTAAATTGGGTCTCTTAAGCTAATATCTTTATTAGAAAAATTTCCTGAAGCATAAATGGTGTTGTGGGAGTTGAAGTCACCTACTAGTATAAATGGTCTTGGAAGTTGACTTATTAGGCCTGTAAGTTCGTTGGGAGTGAGGATTGCAACACCCCTTACTTTTGAACCCCAGATTTTAAATTATATGATTCAAATTCAAGAAGGTGAAATCACTTTGCCGATAGGCTGCTCAGATGGATACGGTTAGGCCGTGAGTGAGGTTCAATTAATGACTTTTCCTAGTTAATCAAATTTGTCCACTAAAAAAATTATACATTAATTAACTTGACTAGTTCCAGAGTTGGGCGCCAGACTTGCTAAAGACAAAAGTCAAAGATAAATAAAATTAAATAAATGTTACCTAGCTTGTATGGGAAGGCAAATAAATATGCAATAAATCAACTTAACAAATTTATTCCAGTTGGAATTAAAATTATTGAACAAGATAAAGATAAAAAATTAACAAATACTAGAAGAGTATTGAACTTCTCTTAAAAGAATGGAAAAATTACATAAAAAGAAACCAGTAATTTTGACTCTGATCAAAATTCGAACATTTACACCTATGATTCCTCCAGTTGTTGGTACCACGAATATACCTTCGGAGATCTTGAATGAAAGAGATGAAGGCTAGTTTCTTGAAGCTGGTCTCAGCGGTTCTAGCAGGAACTTGGTTTCAGCGGTTACGATGAAGATGGTCTTGGGTGGTTCGATAGTTGATTTCAGACCCCCTTATCGGCGTGAATTTAGTTGATCTTCACGGACCAGTGCTGATATTGATGTGCTGTAAGACCTCCCAGGCTACTAGTCCTTCCGTCTCCGTAGATGGGTTCTCTCCGTGGTATATATCATGCGAAGAAGACGATAGGAATCAGAATATGTACAAAAAGGGGAGAACGAAGGATATCCTTTGAACCTCAAGTTTTATGTTTCAAATTTTAATCGAGAGTCAAAAGATAGATGCAAATGATAGCATACAATAAAAATCTCAGTCTATATAAAAGACTGGAAAGTTACAGTGAAAGAACAAAGATAATAAATAGCAATCCAATCTGCTATTCTGGAGTTAAATTTATAAGTTAATTTTAATAATTAAAAAAAAATATTAAAAATGAACAAAATTTAAAACCAAACAAAACAAACCTCACCCAAAACGTGATGTTCAAATTCAGTTAAATTTTGAAACAGGTAATTTTGATAAGGTGATTCTATGTACCAGAAGGGTAAAAAAAAATTAATGAGGAAAGATATTCCAAAAGAAATATAAAAATTTCCTTCAAATTTTACCAGAGAACAAATATAGTATTTTAAAGCAAAATACTATAAAATTGCCAGAGAAAAAATCTACTATTTTAAAGCAAAATATTTAAAGGTTGCCAGTGCAAAAATATACTATTTTAAAGCAAGTGCCAAAGGAAAATATAGCGTTATAACCAAAATACTCTAGTAAGCTACAAAAAATATAGGGTTTCTGAACCAAGATAATAGTCAGAGTAAAAGTATACTCTTCAGCCAAGATAAGAAGAGAGAGACACACGTCTTTCAGTGAGCACGACTCTCTAGATAAAGATAAAGTGAAATAATTCTCTTTTATTGAAGAATTTCCAAAGATAAACCGAAGAGGGAGACCACACGTCTTTCAGTGGGCACGACTCTCTTAGATAAAGATAATGTTAAATAATTCTTTTGATTGAAGAATTTTTAAAGATAAACTGAAGAGGGAGACCTCACGTCTTTCAGTGGGCACAACTCTCTTAGATAAAGATAATTTTGAAATAGGGCGGCAATTCCCTTTTCAAATCGATAAACAGGTAATTCTCAAAAATTAGAATGAATCTCCCTGCTCTTGGCGATAAGGTAGTAACTGAAGTGAATTGACTCTGCAACGATCAAAAATCAAATAAGCTACACTGGGAATTGAATGGAGTAATAGATATAAGAAATTTATTAAACGGAAATCAACTTTACGCTTGAGGCATATATTGAATCGAATCGAGTGTTCTGAGACTGTTAGCCAGAGGTACAACTCTCTCCATAAGCAATTCTTTCTCAAGAGAAAAGAAAATTACTCTCATAAACATATAGTTATGAAATAAAGAAAATTGCTTACCAGAGAGCCGTCCTATTAGGTCACTCCAAACTGTGTCCCAGAACAATCAAATACGCCCTTTGCTTCAATTGGAATCCTTGGAACAAACCGGTGGTCGTGTGAGGTAGGTAAGCTCTAGTCCCTTCGAGATTACCAATTACTTGGTACCTAAAAAAGGCAAAAGCGTAGAACTGATTTCCAATGAAAAAAATCAGTTCCCAATATTCGGAACAGATGTTACGTTAGCCACAATATGTAGTATGAATGATTTGTCAAAATGGCCGAAATATCTATATTAACCTTCAAAAATTACCATGCGGTATATCCAAGAATTCTAATATTACAAGCCTAAGGAAAAAGAAGAAAATGCTAATCAGCTACAACATTAATTGAAAGATAAAGAGAATAATATTACTCAATTAAACTCCAGCAGTGAAACTTATTCAACTTATAGATCGTACGTACCAAAATCAATTTACTCAGTCCATCTGCCTATCTCGACGTTCAAATCAAGAAAGAGATCGATTATTCCTTCGGTTCGAACAAATCACCAATTCTACCTGGGTTTTTCACAAACTGTTCTTGGTTTTATCTATTGAAAACACTTGGAAAAAAACACAGCTTGACGACATGAATACAACTGTCACGATAACAAAACTCGTCCAACTTGACAGAATACGAACTCATGATGATGGCGCTGTCCCATAGTTCACGATCGGCCGTGACTAATGACCCGTTCCACCGTAAGATAACCGGAATAGTTATGAGAAATTGATTATGTATAAGGAAGTAACGAAAAATTCGTTACAGGATATGGTTTGGAGGAAAATATACATTGCAAATAGTGAGATTTTTGGGGCACCAAACTGATATCGCAAAGCTTCTAAATTTGTGTTCAGGAGAAGTTGTTCAGAGTAGATGTCATTTGATGCGAATATTGAGGTACCTCCGCTGGCTCGTACGCATGCAGTTCTGAGGTAGTGGTAACTGATGAAGTTTTTCAGGCGAGGATTGTGAGCCGATTTGAAGTTTGTTTCTTGTAAACAGATGATGTCTGGATTGTTATCTGAGATGAGTTGGTGAATGCGTTCAAGACGGGGATAAAACCCGTCATAATAAGATTGAATGCTTATAGTGTTTTAATTAGTAGAATGATTATTGTGACATTGAGATTAGTATATTTAATTTTTTGGAACCGCCGAATAATTGCTCACAGAATGACTCCATAATTTTTTTGCTTCCTTGAGCACATTTTACATGTGTACTCAATAATATCACGCTATAAAACTGTTTGAAAGTTGATTATTTTGCTAACTAAATATTGTAACTTTTTTTATTGATATTTCACATTATTATCAGTTTTATGTCTGACAATTAAAATTACAAAAATTACGAATTTGTTTATACAATATTTATAAACAAATATTTTAAAAAACTATATATTTTTTATATTTTTATTATTTAAATAATAAATTGGGGGTTTTTTCTTTTAAATTAATAATTGGTTATTCTCTAAATGTATTTGTTTATTTAACAATTAAACAAACTTTGATTGGCATTATATTTTTTTTGAATAGAACAAAAACAACCATATACGACAAACTGTTCAAAATTTTTATTTTTTAATTTTTCTAGAAAATTCTTTTAAAAAAAAAAATAAAAATATATAAATTTTAAAAATTGAAAAAACTATTATAAACAATAAAAACAAAAAATAAGTTTTTTTTCAATTATAATGAACTAATGCAAAAAAACAATTTTTGAAAAATATTCAACTTATCCATTTGTTTATATATATTTTATAAAAAAATAGCGAAAAAAAAAAAAAAAAATATTACTCATTTCTATATTTTGTTAACTTTAGAAATTTATAATTAACAAAATAATCAACTTTTAAACAATTTCATAGCGTGATATTATTGAGAAAATGTGCTCCCGGAAGCAAAAAAATATGGAGTCATTCTGTGAACGATTCGGTTTTTAATAAAATTTGTGGTTCCAAAAAAACTGTTTAATTAACAATAGCCTCAGATTACCAAAATTCAATGAAAAACTTATTTCAAGTATCTGCATTTTTTTGAATTTTTAAATTCGTATTTAATACTTAGTATACAAAAATATTATCTCCAGAGGTGCTGTACTCCTGCATTAACGCCCACGCGGAGCCCTATTTTCAACGATGAATTAAAATTATAAATAACTGAGATAGAGTTCCGGGAGTAGGGACTTTTTCATGGGAAATTTCCTCCTCTTCAAGAACCTTCTCCATCATCAATAGTTTTTGAGCTATTGCCAAAAAACTAAGGCCGTTTTAATTTGTTTGTTAAAAAAAATTGCAAATTTTCGTCGGCGGAAAAAATCGAAAAATACGTCTTTCTCAGAATGGCATCCCGAATCGAATGAACCATCGCTCATACTTTCAGAAGACTAGACTAATGAGAACATGCCTAGCGACAATAGCGGCCAAGACGTTTTAGATTTGAGTATAGATGTGGAGTGTGGTGCCCATTCCATCGATTTAAACATTTTGCTATTTGGGGGGACCGCCCCCCCCCCCTCTTAAATACGCGCTTGTATGAAACTGTCTGAAAACTATAGATTATGTTTGAGCTATTAGCAACTGAATTTTCGAAAATAAAGAAAGCATAACTGTCTTTTGAATTTATATGATATAGTGAAGTCAATTCAAAATGTTAGGTTATATCTATAAATTCACGTAGATTTGCGCCACTATCCATACGATACACCGACGAGATTTTGAATTTAAAGTTTGAGTATACTGTTACCAAACTGGGGTGCGTCTTTATTTTATTTTTCGATGAAACATATTGATACAAACACAAAGAAAGACAGTTGTTTCATAATATTACCTGGAGAAAACGAAAATATAAATTTATTAGACCTTATTAGAACATATGTAGTACTCCGACACGCAAACATAAGTCATTTTTTATTAATTACGTCAAGCAGAAGTGCACATCACAACCTGCCAGTATACATAAAATTGCAGATTGTAGTGAAATATCTTGATTTAGAAAATGCCACAGCTTTAGGCATTATTTACTGGCCACTGGCTGTCGATTTTGGTTATTGTGGGAGCAACTATGGGCGACATTAAAAGACATGGAGGATGGCCTTCGTCAACCGTAGCCGCTGGTTATGATGATTCAGAAAATAATGAAATAAGTGTTGCTGGAGAATGCACTTCAGCAGCTGGATTAGGTACTTTTGTTGAAACTGAGAAGAAAAATGGTCAAACATATTGTGGCAACATTAAACATAACGAACAAATCTGGAATAAACATACATAAGGGGCAGGAGTAGATGAACTATCGCTTATATATTCTCAACAAAAAGAAAACCTTACAATGTATGGAATATGAAAGCACTAAATCTGATCTTGAAAACCCCACACTATTTTTATGCTAATAATGGATTGATAAGAATATGAGAATGAAGTTATTGAAAAACAGCCTTATCTCACCTATTGCACACGTATTTCAAAAATTGGATTTATATGAAACTATTTCCTGTAGATGCTTTTAAACATTCCCATCGACGATAAGAACTAATGCAAATGATATTTATTCAAGCTATGTCAGTGAATGAGGTATTTCTGCAAATAACTGAAATAATGCATATTTTCATACTAGTATAAAGGCGAAAAAAATCCTTTCAAACTTCAGTTCAGTACAACAATGAAGACTCAGCAGCAAATCACTGCGATTCTGCTGTGTGCGTTGCTGGGCAGCACGCTGGGCCATGGTGAGTTTCGCAAAAGATATATCAGATTGAAAGTGAAGTAAATTCGACAGTCAAAAGGGATTTTTTTTTAAATTGATTTCGTAAAAACTGTTTTCGAAAGTAATTTTTTTAACGAGAATGATTTTTACTAAACCCTGGAAGATGTAGGTACTTCAATTTACGCATTCCTGGGCAAAAATGCCAAGTTCCTGGGCAAAAATGCCAAGTAGTGTAACAGTTTTAACTGTAAACCTATTATTTAGTCTCCTATTTTCAAATTGCACTAGTAAATGAACCCGAAAAGTTAATTGAAAAAATAATTTTTTCCAATATTCTTCGCCGAAGATTTGGTCCATTTGGATATTTCATTTATTCCAATATGAGGATTCTCATGCTATCCTTTCGAATTATACTTTTCACTTGTGATATAGTTTCCACGTTTTTTCATAATTTGTTTGAACAATCTAACTGGATATATTTTTTTTTCTTTGGTTTTCCACTCGCGCTGTTTTAGAAAATACTGGATTATATTCAATCCTTCCGGTCTCATGTCCACTGTTGTCTGTCTCTATTTTAAAATGGAATACTGTTTGCTGCCTCTCCACCTCTCCAGGCTAAGGCATATGCACCAATTTGAAAATGGCTCATGTTTTTGTAGGGTAACTGACTTTTGAGGGAATGAGTGAATTCAAAGCATGGTATAGATTCAGAATGCCTCCCTTTGTTTTTGAACGTGAGGTTTTACGCAATAAATGTTATCTATATTTTCTATATTTTTTCAAGTGCTTTTTTCTTGCATCTTGAGCCTATCCACCGACTTGCCCTTTAGGCAACAAGATATATGCATTAATACTTTATGGATACTTGGAGGCAAATAATACTAATCATACTCAAGTATAAATATTTTGTAGTCTACCATACATATATTTTTAATATATATATATTTTCTTTAGTTCTTGACCACATATATATTTCCTTCAATTTTTCGGAATGAAGGTCTGATTCAGTCAATTCATATAATTTCTCTTAACTAGTAGAAGTACTTCGACGCAGTCACACACCTACAATAACGTTCGTACGATGCGAACGCAGAATTCAAATAATATAATTTGTAAGTGAATACTCATAAATGTTACAGATATTTTTATATAAAGTTAAATAACGTGTTATATTTCGAACCATATGTTTTTAAAGAATTATTTTAGTGCATACATTTCAATATTGTGTTAATTTAAATATGTCTCAAACTCCATATTTTTAATTTTAGTCTTTCAACCTGATGATGACAAATACCATTCGAAACGTAGTTAAGAGAAATTGACTGAATCATACCTTTATTCTGAGAAATTGAAGAAAAAAAAAATTAATATATATATATATATATATACAATATTTCTCTTTCAAAACAATCAGGTTCCTTACAGCCAGATCCTGAAATGGAAAGCTAATAAATATACTCGTAATGTTATAATTTAATTCAGGTACATGTGAAGGTTATGATAAAATGCAAAATATGATATGGCTTGTACTAACAGTTAAAGTTATCAGCTGATGTTTTGGAACGGGGTTTTTCCTTTTCATTGGTGGAAATCATCATTGTAACTAATAATATAGAGAAAATGTCCTCTAGAAACCAGTTTTTCCTGTACATGGGTTTCCAGTTTTTCGTGGCAATGATGGCATAAACACATTGGCACAAGTTAAACATTGAAACTCAATATAAACTAAAATACGTACCTGCTATTTTATTTCGAACATTCAAAATCAGAAAACTTATCATATGAATTGATTCCAAGTATATAAACTACTGAAATGAAGAAGTTAATATAACTATGTTTAAAGTGTTTTTTAGGCAATTTTCTATGTTTGTTGCTACCAACCGAAGATTTTGTTGTAAATGTCAAAAAAAAATCCCTGAAAATTTTAGCTCTTAATATTAACATTAAGTACTTTCCCAGAGCGTGAAAAGATTTCCCATTTAAAATACACTTTTTTTTTTCAAATATCTATAACTCAGCGGAATTTTATGCTATCATATCGTAGCAAAGCGCGATTTACTCAGCTGTAATCTGCACCTGTAAGATTGTACGGGTCACTGAATCAGATTTTTTTTACTGGGTTTATGGAAAAAAGTAGATGAAAACCTTGTAGGAAATTTAATTTCCTACAAAAAAAGTCCTATAAACCGAATCGCTAAGATTGATATTTCTCGAGATATAAAGCGGTAACTTTGTCGTAATATGAAAAGTTTGATTCGATAATCCTCAAAAATTCCATATTACGACAAAGTTATCGCTTTATATCTCGAGAAATATAGATCGTAGCGATTCGGTTTATGGGACTTTTTTTGTAGGAAATTAAATTTCCTACAAGTTTGTAATCCACATTTTTTCCATAAATCCAGTCATTTATGAAGTAACGTCAAAAAAATAAGAATTTTCTACAAAAATCAGATTTAGTGACTTCATGTGCAGATTAGAGCTACGTCGCAAATGCACTTTTGTAGAGCATGTAATCCTGAGTAAATCGCGCTTTGGTACGATATGATAGCATGAAATGCTGCTAAGTTAAAGATATTTTTTAAAAAATATGAAAGTTTACGTGTATTTTAAATGGGAAATCTTTCCACGCTCTGGGAAAGTACTTGGTGTTATTATTAAGAGCTCAAATTTTCAAGGAATTTTTTTTTGACATTTCCAACAAAATTTTCGGTTGAGAGCAAAAAACAAAAAAAATTGTAAAAAAACACCCTACTATAAAACAATGTATTTTGAAATAGTCTACTAACTTGTTGGATAACTGGCCTTGATGGATAACTGGTTCAAAATTAAAAATATTTGCAGGAATCAATTAATTACCGATAAATTAAAATGCACGGACGAGTAATTCAAATTTCAAATACCGATAGTTATTTTTTGCCTTAAAAAGAAAACAAACGGAAACTTTACATGATTACTCACGAGTGCGTCTGTTCATTTGTCACTCTAGCATTCGGCTAAGAAACTGTTCGACGTAGTGAAAAACTAAACTAAAAAAAAAATAATCAGGAACATTTTGGATGGGGAAAGTCTGATGTACGATTGTTTTGCCTTGTGGAGTTTTATTTGAAAGAGCTAATTGTGAAGATTTCATACTTTTTTCGGTATTTTTTTATTTCTAGTTTTAAAGATATTGCTAAAAACTGCGTCAAAAACATGTACCCTATCTCGAAAACTACCAAAGCAAAAATTGTGGGAAAATTCACTACGAAAGTTTACAGGAAAACCAGCGTTGATTCTAGGCCCATTGATTTCACAAATTCCTAATGATATATTATCAAAAATCTTAATTTTGCAAAAAGTTGATGAATTGAAGTAGATAGTAGTAATGAGATAGTCATAGAAACAATATACTAAAAAAAAACACATCTATCTATTTTTCCAAATACCAGGAATCTGCGTCTTTGTCACCTATGCGTGACATGCCCAACAATAATTCACTATTAATAAATTTTGGTATATAAAAAGAACCAAAGCGTACTAATTTATCCTCTCTATTTATTTCTCAACACATATAAGTTCGAAGATTCCTTCATTTTAGGGGTCAAATAAAATATCGGAAATGGCCACTTTCTAATTAATGTCTTTTTTGAATGTCCATTAAATAATATCACCACAACAATATGGATTCAGAAAGGGGCTTTCAACTGCTGATGCTGCAGTACTCTATTTAACAAATTCTATAAAAAAAATGGCGCTCCAAGATGGCGGACGAGATTTAGGATTATGGTCTGATTCGATTCAAAATTGGTATAATTGGATTCAGGGTCGAAGATTATGAATTTTTGTTCAAAATTCATAAAATCAAAATGGCGGCTTCAAGATGGCCGATGATCTCTGTATTTATGGTCCGATTCTATTCAAAATTGGTATGTGGGGGTTTTCGGGGTCGGAGCTTTATCAAAATTCCCAAATTCAAGATGGAGTTCTGTAATAATGGCCGGTTTCGATTCAAAATTGGTATGTCAGGGTTTTCGGGGTCGGAGATTATGATGTTAGTGGAAGATTATTGCTTTTTAGTTAAAATTCATAAATTGAGGTTGGCAATTCCAAGATGGCGGATGAGTTAATCTTTAGATGGCCTCATAATAACCGATGCTTTAACAAAAATGCATAGATTAAGGAGTACTTTTTAAAGACAAGCTTTTATTCAAATGCACTAAAAAGTAAAAAATAATTGCTTTGGATGTGTGACGTATGTTATACCGTGAGTTATAGATTCAAAAACTTTGCGCGACAAGCTCTTGAATCTATAACTCACGGAATAACCTACGTCACAAATCCAAAGCTATTATTTTTTACTTTTTAGTGCATTTGAATAAAAGCTTGTATATAAAAAGGTCCTTTATTAATTATTTTTATTGCCATTGATATGTCAACTTATTCCTGAAGAATTTTAATTGGGGTGGTAGTGTGAGTGGAATTTTCTGGAAAAAAAAGTTGATTTTTTTAAAGGTGATATTTAAGATACAAATACAGTGCAACTTTTTATAGTCCCCCCTTGTTAACTTTCGAAAGGTCCGACGTAGAACAATAGGACAAATGAATGATATCACCGATACTACTTTTTGAAATAAAACACATTGTGATTGCTTGACAGAAGGCGCGGGGGAGGCAAATCAACATAAATTTTTTTAATAGCATGCGAGAGGTCAAATGACACATCGTTGAAAAGATAATTCAATTTGCTGATCAACCATCTAATTTTTTTTGAATTTCGTTGAGACGTTTTTTGTCAATATGCCTTTGAAATGTCAAGTATAAGTGCGGATCTGAATGGTACCTTTACCTCGATAACTTTTGAACGGTTTGATGTGAAACAATGGGACATAAAATATTTTGAATTGTATCACCGATCTTACGTTTTGAGAGAAGATACATTACAATGACTCGAAAGAGGGCGCTGGGGGCACATTAACTTGAGAATTTCGAAAGGCATAGAGGGCGAGTTGCACATCGTTGAAAAGGTTATTCAATTTTACTTTCAATCATTTACGAAATCCCAATTGCGATGAGTACCATGAAATACGGTCATGACTTAATCTTTCATTTGCGAATTCTTTTCAAAGCTTGATTTGAATCCCTACAATAATCCAATTTCCGGCCCAAATAATACCCAATTCATTTATTTTCCACGACTATAATCATAACGGGTACCATTTATTGGATTTGGTGAACTGATAATCAATATTTTTTCGATGTTTAAGACCTTCTAATGTATAAATGATTATGCTCTTCATATTGATAATGAATTATCGCAACTGAAACCATGAATTGAACGAGTGTGTGTTGGTACACCTGCAGATGTGTTACATAATGATCGGGAAGAATTTTCGAATCGAATATTTTATTGTCAAGAAGCATTAGGCGGACATTTCGAACACCTTATTCATAAATTGACAACAATTTTGCTTCTTCTTCTCAATAAATAAAAATCCTACATAATAGTTTTGTTTTTGTTATACTTGACATATCAAATGCATATTGAGAAAAAACGTATTGACGAAATTCCAAAAAATAGATGGTTAAAAAGAGAATTGAATTATCTCTTCAATGGTGTGCCTCTTGACCCCCTCCCATGATATTTGAAATTTTCAAGTTGATGTGCCCCCGCCCCATTTATCGAGCAATCACAATGTCTTTTATTTCAAAACATAGTATCGGTGATATAATTCAAAACTGTTTTCGTCCCATTGTTCAACGTTGAACCGTTCAAAAGTTAACAGAGTAGAGGCCATACAAAGCCGCACTGTATATGTCTCTCAATGGAAGTATTTATTATTATTATTGCAAAAATATACGGTGTGCAAAAACGATTATTTGATCGATTGAACATTGAGCATTATGTTCTCTTCCAGAATTCTTGAGAGCCAAACGTTTTGCACCCCAACCAAGATCATCAAGATTGGAATCACCATTCCAAGAACGCGCCTTGGCCCCAACGGAAGAAGAATGTACCATCGTTTGTGAAGGAGGAGGTAATGATAACGGGCTTCAGATCATTTTCAATCAAACTACCAGCCTTGTGGGCGTCGTCAACGTCACAGCTAAAGTATCGCTGACCCTCGACATCACAGCAGGCTTGGTGGGCGTGTTCGACGGTCAAACTGGGGCATTCTTCATCATAGATCTAAATGCCCAGACTGTTCTCTACGTGGAAGCAGGCCTGACACCCCTCGGCTGGAATAGCGCCAAGGCCACATTTGAGATTTTCTTCTCAACATTGACCAGCCTCAAAGTTTTCCTGGACCTGAAAATAGGCCAAAAGTTCACCTTTGACAACATTTCCAAACCGGTGTTAACAGTTTTTGGTAAATTGGTCATCCAACTTTTCCAGTCCATTGAAATTCGAAAACAAATTGAAGCCGATTACAAATCATCTTTGACCCTCACCGTCCAACTAACTCTTTCTATCACAGCTAGACTGAAAGGTTCTCTGAATGGCTTCTTTCAATTGACCCCAAAAGGCCTACTAGTACTTTACGGAGATTTAATCTGGTTATCAGGAGTATTCGAAGGTCTCGAAGTTTTCTTCGGTTATATTTCCGGTGGTATCGCCACCATTATCAAAGCTAAAATACAATTCGACTTTGCTTTGATCTTCGGAGCTGCTAGCGGTTTTGAACTTTTCATCAATCTTCTCTTCATTATCATAACCAAAATAGACATCTCAATTTGTGCCACTCTACTGAATTCCTTTGACGCCTGGCTAGAGGTGATCGTGAAACTGGGAGGAGGTGTCTCTACTGGATTAACTGGAGTCTTCAAAGTTATTTACTATATACAACTCTACATCCAAGGTAAAATCAAACTGGACGTTTTCATACAAATCCTCATAGAAGTGTCTGCCGAGAGATCATCAGGAGGCAAACTAGAGATAGATATCTTCTTCCAAGCTCTGTCCACGCTCGTAGTCAATTCCAATGCATCTTCCTCTGAGGGACTAAAAGCATTCGTGCTTATCGTTAAACAACTACAAGAAGGCAACCTAATCGTCAGGAATGTGAATGTGTCAGCATTATTAGTCATTTTCACCCAAGGCGGATATAGCACCGGCCTAAATCTACTGGTCGCTGTCCTCTTCAAGCTGGTGGTGGTTATTCAATTCACTGTGTCAATTTCGGCCTTGCTTCTCATCTTGTTCCAATACCTGTACAGCGCTGCAGGTATAACGTGGATCATTCGATTGGGCATCAAAATTGATATTTCATCAAGCACTGACATATCAGTACAAATACAAAAGAAAGTGAGCATATCTAGCTTGACAAAGCTCCTAACTGGGGGAGTCGATGCATTGATAGCGAGTATTCCCTTCTATGGGGATATTTATAGTAGTCTATCTCTAGCAGTAAAGACTGAAACCAAAGAATCTTTCTCACTCTCAGTGATCGTTAAGTCATCCACGACGATATCAACATCAATCACGAGTTTTGTCAAAGGAATAGTGGGTTTGACACCAACTACCAAACAGGAAAGTACTACCGCTAAGTCAGGAGGAGGAATTTTCGGAGGCGGGGGCATTTTAGGAGGCATTGGTGGAATTTTTGGAAGCGGTAAAAATTCTAGTGCTGGAGGTTCTTCCTCGGGAGGTAGCAGCTCTAGTGGTGGAGGCTATTACTCAGGAGGTAGCAGCTCAGGAGGTAGCGTCTCTGGAGGTAGCAGCTCAGGAGGTAAAGGCTCTGGTTCAGGAGGCATCGGAATATTCGGTGGTAAGTTAATTGAATTGGAATCGTATAGTGTCCGCCATGCAGTGAATGGCATCAGCCCGACTTCAGCGGATTTTTTGTAGGTGCTTTGAAACATCATGAAAAAGTACAGTAATCGAAATGTTTGCACGGTGAAGATAATTTCGGGAGGTATGGCCCCTAAAAGGTGGTTTTGGAACGTTATAATTCCACTTACTTTTCTTTCAATTTTTCCCAATAAATGTCAAAAATCAAACGTTAATGATTACGTTTTGTCTATCCGAATCCTGTTGATTTTGTTACTTTATTGATATGCGATATTGCCTATGCCTCCAGACATAAATGAAAATTACTCAAATTGAATGCAATGCGACATGTGGATTGATCATATGAAAGTATAAGTATGAGTATGAGAAGACGATATTATGGTGTGAAAAAACACATGTGATACAAGAAGTTTCAAACCCGAAGACAATGTTACACTTTTGGGGCGTGTTGGAAGCTTTTGGAAATGAGATATGCCTTTGACGTGTCGCATTTTAAAAGTTACCAAATACCTAGAAATAACAAAGTGTCGCCAGAAGATCATTTTGTTTTAATTTACTGTTTTCAAAGTAAATGTGCTTCAATACTCTTACATTTTATTATTGTCAATGTTGAGAATGCTTTTACTTCCCAGTATGAGCTGAGAAAAAACGTGAAATGGGTGAAAAAAATGCAAATAAAGTGCTGACGAAAATAAGGACAACTCGAAGCACATATACACACTCCGATGTTGAACTTATGAAATCTGAACTTTAAAGGGCCATGTAACCCAAATTGTTTTTTTTTGGCACACAAATTTCGATTTTTGAAGTGTTTTTATCATTCTAGTAGAGTAGTGAAAATTTAGTGAAAATCCGGGTTGGTCCTATTTACTTGACTACATGGCAAGTCAATAAAACGCCAAGATCAACGCAACCACCAATGTTTGATTTTGAAAATTTAAATGGTGCTTTTTCTAGAAATTATCGAAAATTGTAAATAAAATATACCTAGGAAAATAAATGAGTGTGTGAGTGAGGAATAGTTTGTAGACATTTCCAAATCACCTTTTGTGGACCTTCCTAAAATTATTTCTTCCATGAAAAAATTTCGATTGCTGTACTTTTTTTATCATCTTTTAAAACACCTGCGATAATTTCGCTAAAATCCGGTGTGGGCCTATTTACTTGACCTTTACCAAGCCTACTAATTTGTCAAAATCGATGTTTAGATTTTGACAAATGCCACATGACCACTGGTATTGCTAAAAATAAAAAATACTATGAAGTCACATGTTTCAGGTATATCTTTCGAAAAATTTAAAATGTTTATATTTAGTTACAGATATTCTTTTGGCTCTCTTGAATAGTTTGATTGAACTGAAACTTATTTTTTGGATGGCAATAGGAAAAAAAAACTCGTTTTTTCCACAACTCACAAGACTTAATTTTTGAAAAATTGGCTTTCGCCATTGCCCTTGCTGTAACATTGGTTTGTTACATTGAGTGTTCAACAATAAGGGGTAATTTACGCCCCATGTCAAAATGGCAACAGTGTCAATGATGGTGATAGAAAACCAAAAAATAAAAAGAATGAACAATTATTGAAATACAACAACTTAAATTTTATTCTACATATCTTCTCTTTTTTACATAAAATCATTGTATCGTAAATTTTCCTTTGAAATTTATAAGGAACTGGAAAAATGTCAGCTGCACAAAGACCGATGGTTTATTCTAAGTCCTCCTAAGACACATGGGGTCAGGTCAGGTGAGCGTGGCAGCCAAGGAATTTCGAATATCTGCCTATCCATTGACATCCGTGGAATACCTCTTTAACATTACGAAAAATTTGGCGATAAGAGTTGATGTTGTTGAACAATTCTATGCCGTAAATCTTTCGTCTTCACATACCCCCTATAAAAAAGACTGAAGGAGTCAAATCTGGTGACCTAGGTATCCACTCCATCATCTGGTCAGCCTGACCTGACTTGGCATGAACTAATCTAACGTCTAATGAAAGACAATCAATTTGTTACTTATGTTGGGTTTTTCATTGCCTGGTTATACAACTCGATGATCTTATATTTTAAGATGCTTTATTGGAATAACGTTTGTTTATAATGTCGTGGAAGGTGAACTTTTTTCACGTCATTAGTTGTTCAAAACTCCAGCCCACTAGAGTGTACAGCTCACGAAAACAGCAAAAATGGTGTGATTACATAATACTTCAATACCAATACTTTGAGTAAGAACTGTATCAATTGAATTTTCAAAGGGGAATGCAAAAACAAATCTCAAAGCGAGAGATTTGTAGAAGACTCATAGGGTCTAGATTATTTTTCGATAATCCTAGGTTAGGGATAAAGATATCGAGATAATTGATATAAAACACGTATCTCACGTCGATTATACCACTGTCAGTGACATCAGTGCAGTGTGCTATATCTTTTATATATGAACAAAACCTATACCGATCAATTATCGATCCATATTTAGTTATTGAATTTGGAATATTTTCTTAAACTTTCTTTATTATTGAAAGTACTCAGTTATTATCTATCCCAAACACACCCTAACCTCAGAGTAGGAGGTTGTTATAATCGAAAATATTGATGAAATATATATTTTTTTACTTTCAGGCCGTTCTCACTCGAGAAAGGAAGAAGAAGAGCATCGTGCCCATCATCATGCTATTCATCATTAATACGATTTCTCGTATTTAATAATTATTTTATCTGTAAATATCTAGAAAATAAACGGTACACATTTTGTAAAATTGTTTTTTTATGAGTATTTGAAAACATCCTTTATGTAAGTCATCCTTATTGAATAACATAAGCCACGATCTGTGAATAACCGGCTGTGGCCATTCGGCGACAATCCAATTAATTATACAGGGTGATTCAAAAGTACTTTGACAAACTTCAGGAGGTGATTCCTTAATATGAATTGTCCAAATGAATATATGTTCGAAAACGCTTCGTTTCCAAGATACATGGTGTTGAATTTTTATTTTTATGTTAGTTTTTTTCAAATAACTTTCGAAATACTGACCTTAATTAAACAAAAATTGGTATTGAGAAGTTTTTTGAGGTGTCAAATTCCAACCTGATGTTATTATTGCTCTTACTCGTAGGGGGCGCCACCTACACGTCTTTTTTTTTCTGAAGATTCATAACGTTTTTAAGCGTATTTCTGGCACATTTTTCAGTAAAAAAATAAATTCTACGTAAAAAAGCTACCCTTGTTGCAAGTCGCTTTAAGCAACCGTTTTCTAGATATTTGGACTTCAAAATTTCAAGTCGACTATTTGATAATCGATGCGTGTTGAAGTTATTACCATTATTTTGCATTTCTCACAAGAATGCTCAGGGGCTCTATTCTCGAATGTTGACCAAAATTGGTCGAATTCGACATTTTCGATGTAAATTGTCGCACAACTTGAAATTGTGGTATTCTCTATTGGTTTCGACATCCAAGTCATATGCGACAATAATTGTCGAATAGCATGAGCTGGCAACACCGAATTAACGATTCGCGAATGTGTTCTTGGCCTATCGACCGTTGATAGATCATTTATTTTATTCTTTGCAGTGCTGGCAAGATCTAAGATCAAAAACAAAAAAGAAAAAATCGGAACAAATTAAAGATGCTAGAGGTACTGGCGGTGGTCCTCCACTTCCACCTAAACTTGATATTACAGATGAATTTATATTGAGCACTATAGCACCCACAGCGATCACAGGTGATACGAATGTAAGTGAAACCCCCATAGATTTCGACTTCACATTCAATGATAGAATGGAGGATCAAAGTATAGAGTATGTCATTCCAGATGAAGGAAATGAGGTATACTCCAAAGAAGATATTATCCCTTCCTCAACCATTGCTTCAAAAGAGAAAAGGACAGTGGCTAGCCAACGTTTGCACATCAGTGCTGTTGCGGCAACTACTCTTGCTGAAATTAGTAGAGGTACACTGGGTGTGCAAAAGCAGTACTATAAAAAAACTCCAGTTACTTGAGAGACAAGTAGTTGCTATTGAAAATTTGGTGAAAGTTCTTGAAGGAAGGGAGATATTGTGTCAGTGACTGTTTAGTTTTTCCTACTATTTGAGTTTTTGTACTGGTAACAAGTGTATTACTTTCCGTTTCTTGTTTAGTTTTTCCTACTATTTAAGTTTGTGTACTTGTACAAGTATTTGAAGTTTATTTATTGTTGTTTTCTTCTACCATATTTTATAAAGGAAATAAAATGATTAATAAAAAAAACTTTTTGAAACAAGCTTTTATTCAAATACCCTAAAAAGTACAGAATTATTGCTTTTTATGAACATCAAATGTAATATATTAAAATAAATTATTTTCATCAACATTTGATTGGATTCATCTAAAGTAATTCATAACCCTCCTTTGTAGCCTCATACCCCTGTCAGTAATGGATTTCGTTGGGCATTCTGGTTTTCAGTCTCGTGATTAGGAGGAATAAGACCAAAATCTACTTCTTCTAACTGTTCATCGTGATTCAATATTAACTGTACATTATTTTCTATGCACATATTATGAAGCACTATACAGGCGTTTATGATGGAAGATGATTTATTAGGTGAATTATGCAAAGTCCTATGTTTGAGTAGACACCTGAACCTCATTTTTAATAATCCATTACACCTTTCAATGGTGCATCTTGAGTTTTTTTTGGGCTTCATTGAACCTTTCTTCTTCCTCGGTAATGGGGTCAACCAAGGGTGTAATAAGCCATGGGCGAAGAGGATATCCAGAATCTCCTAAAAATATAGCACAAGTAAATCACCATTTCAAAAATATTAGAACACTAGAAACAATATAGCAAACTTTCATGTGGGAAGTATTATCTCTATATTCTATTGAACATATTAACTTTTTTTTTACCCAGAAGAAAGTATCCTTCAAATCCTCTTCCATATAACTGTTCTAAAAATTCATTCACATTGCTATTATTCCATATGTAGGAATCATGGGTGCAACCAGGATATTTAGCATTGACATGAAGAATTTTCATATTTTCATCACATATCTGAAAATAAATTATAGTGTAGAAATAATTCATTACTTTTGCACACCTATAACTTACCAACATTCACAAAGATATGTTCAGGTGCTAATGGATCATGCTTTTTTGGAGGTACAATTGCCACATGTGTGCAATCAATACAGCCCACAACTCCTGGCATCCCAAATGTGTTGCGAAATCTAAAATGATTTGAATGTAGCTAAGCATTGATTTTTCCTTTTTCTGTAAACCTTTGTCTTATAGCATTGAGCTCATTGATATTTCTCGGAAATTTTACAAATCTTGAAAAAATTTCTGGAGAATTGAGAGCTAATGTAATGTCAATCACACATCTGCTTACTGAAGATTGTGACAGTGCAAAACTTTTATTGTCTCCCACAGTTCCCTGGTACGAACTAGTAGCAAAGAAATGTAGTGCTAAAAAAATCTAGAGAAAAAAAAAAAAAATTGTAGTCCTCAATTTAACCTGGTTGGTAGGTACTTATAAAAGTGTTTTATAACTCACCTTTTCTTCAAGAAGTATTGAGGAAGCCCGATGTCCCTGTTCCACAAATGGTTCCAGGATATCAATCAACTCTCTAGCCAATTGCTTGGTCAATCTAAATGTTTTGATAAACTTTCTATCAGATAAAAGCCTGAACGCATTCCTATATATACCTTTTCTGACTCGAGGCTGTTGATAGTTTTCTTGGTTTTCTAAATTTTCAATCGCTATCAATAAAGCTGCCATTTCTAACCTATGAAATTGATAAAGAAAATCTGTCAAATATGTCATCTCGCATTCGACATGAAATTGTCGACTGCTCTGGACCATTCTACAATTTGTCTATCAAAAATTTTCGAATGCGACATTTGAGAATGAGAGATTGCGTTTTTCGTTCGACAATGTAGAAATCTCGCATGCGCCAAAATATGTCATCGTTTGAGAATAGGCCGCCAGGAAATGGATATGACGTTTAAGTAAGTAGTTTTGGTAATTACATATTATGTGACAGTTAAACGTTATGTTGAAGTTTCTGTGAGTTTTAAAACACTAATTTTGAAAAAATTGATTTATTAAACAATAATGCTCGTTTGCCGATATGCACTTCGTTTATGGCCTTGCGGATGCAATGCGCGCGAAGCAAGACGTATTTACCAGGAGCGATTTCCTAATCGAGTACTGCCTTCAGCTCCAACATTTATCAGTCTCCACCGTCGTTTGGCAGAAACAGGTAGCTTCAAGAGGGCAGCTGATATTATTGGAAGACCACGAGCAGTCCGAACCCCAGAATTGGAAAAAGCTGTTTAGAACGCTCTCGAGGAGAATCCAGAAACAAGTACAAGAATAATTGCTGAAGCTCTCAATTCTACTCAGTTCACAGTTTGGAGAATTATTCACGATTTACAATTTTATTCATACCATATTCAAAGGGTACAAGCTCCTTTGCAGGTTGTTAGATTTTTTGATTGGTAGTCAAATATAATTTTTATATTATGTAAATATCTACCTCTCCCCAACGCATTACTTTCCTCAAAAACCACTAGTTTTTAAGAAAATTGGCTGGAAATCCTCAATTTTTAAGATATGTACTCCTCACGGACGAGGCAAACTTCTCCCGAAATGCTATCACAAACTTTCATAACTACCATGTTTGGGCTCTGGAAAATCCGCACGCAGTTAGTAAAAGAGATTATCAGTATCAATTTTCTGTAAATGTATGGGCGGCAATAATTGATAATTACTTGATAGGTCCTTCTTTCTTCAGTTCCGACTGAATGGCGCAACTTGCAGAGACTTTTAGAAAATGAATTGCCGGGACTTCTTCAGAATGTACCATTAGAAATTCGTATCCGCATGTGGTTTATGCATGATGAGGCTCCGGCCCATTTTAGCGCTGTAGCCAGGGAATTCCTTAACACTGTCTATCCAAATCGATGGATCGGTAGGGGTGTAGAAGAACCTAACCAGACGTGAGCACCAAGGTCACCAGATCTAAACCCGCTAGATTTTTATTTTGGGGACATTTGAAGTTACTAGTTTATAAAACTCCAGTGGTGAACGAGGAAGATCTAAGAAACCGAACAGTAGACGCCTGTGAAACAATAAGAAACACACCAATAATTTTTGAGCGGGTACGATAGTCAATGTCTAGAAGACTGAATGCCTGTCCTTCGCCTGAAGGTGGTTAATTTGAACAATTTATTCGAATACAATTTAGTTTCCTTTATTTTATTTTATTCTACATATTCAAAATTTCTTGAAATAATATGTTGATATTTCTTGCAAATTTTATTAAAATTAATACAGATTTTGCACCCTTGATACAAAAATAACTATTTCAAACGAGTAAAAATAAATACAATAGGTGGCGCCCCCTACAAAAAACCAAAACTACTTACTTAAACGTCAAATTTATTTCCTAAACATTCTTGTGAAAAATGCAAAATAATGGTAATAACTTCAACACGCATCGATTATCAAATAATCGACTTGAAATTTTCTAGTCCACATATCTAGAAAACGGTTGCTTATAGCGACTTGTAACAGGGGTAGATATGATAGAGAAATTGATTTTTTACTGAAAAATGTGCTAGAAGTACGCTCAAAAAAGTTATGAATTTTCAAAAAAGAAAAAGACATAGGTGGCGCCCCCTACGAGAAAGAGCAATGAGAACATCAGGTTCGAATTTGAAACCTCAAAAAACCTCTCAATACCAATTCTCGTTCAATTAAGGTCAGTATTTTGAAAGTTATTTGAAAAAAACTAAAATATAAATAAAACTTTAACACCCTGTATCTTGGAAACGAAGCGTTTCCAGACATATATTTATTCGGACAATTCTCATTAGAATATTGTGAGGAATCACCTCCTGACCTCCTTCAAAGTACTTTTGAATCACCCTGTGCCATACTCATGTTTTTGATACATATTCAATGGTGCCGGTCATTGCCAGGTCTTCATGCACTGACTGGATGTGATTACACTCCAGCATTTTATCGTCGGGGTGTTTTGCCCGGACTTACAGGGCGTTATGAATTAACACACCACACCTGTAAAACCCGACTTTCTCGTTAGATTGCGAAAATAAGCAGCGAGAGCATCGACTATCTGAGGATGGTCGAACCGAAACTATGTACCAGGAGCGGCCTACTGGACATGTTTCATTTCTCCCTGTGCTTGGGCGTTAGTTGTTCATTCAGGAAATACTACCGTTAAGAAGGATTCGAAAAACAATAATTAACCAAGAAAGAATAATGCACTCATAAAATGTTAAGAATGTACTTATATATTTAGTAAAATGTTACACGATTATTTTCTACAATACTCCGTACAATAAAGAGAGTGTAGCTTATTGGCAGTTAATTTTACAGTTGGCTACAAAACCGAAATAGACTTACTGAACAAAATCTTGACATCAATTGCCACAAACGGCTAGAAATAATTCTCTTTTGAGATCTTTGTAATCTTGAAACTATGGAGATACTTTTACAGACACATGCACATTATAAAGGGTTCGCTTTGCCACAACATAAATACAGAAAAACAGAACATTGGACTCACCCTGTTTCACACTTATTCACTGGAGTAGGTTTTTAAGTGACAATTAGTTTTGATTTTATTAGTATTTCGATTACTCCCGCGTCAATTGGTTATTTTATTTTATTCGCCCGATATATCAGTATAGCGCGATATGGCTATGGTTTTTCTAAGAGATCATGAACTATGGAGTTGCGGTTTTCCCTTGATTTATCTCGATTCGGGAAGCGTTGACAAAAATAGGCAATTTTTGGAAAAACTATTGTTCCCTCGTGCTTTCACTTGGAGCTTCAATACTTGATTTGAATTTCGTTTGCAGTTGCTTACTTTAATGTTTTCTGACGATCACTACATTGATTGGAAACTCTCATTATTATTGTACGATACTGTGATTCGATGGACTTCTGAACCTCACTTTTGAGAGGAACATATTACCGTGTAAAAACTATGATATGACTGGCTTGGCTATTGAACACCGAATGAATGTTTTGATATGATAACTCGCGCTTTTATAAGATCTTCAGACCGCGGTATTAGGTGGGTGAATGAGATAAAGAGTTGTTTTGTTGTCGTTTAATTGTTTTTCTTGTCAAAATAAATCATGGTCGTAAAAGTAATGGCTTTGTTTTTCTCATTGTACGCATTGATAAATACAATGAAATTTTAATGAGTAAATTTTAATGGCTGTCAATTATCTCTAGATTTATTGCGTATGTCCGTTGTTACGATTCAATAATATCGCGACTCAATGTCAACAATTTTAGGAGTTATGATTGAGTTTACCAAGTATATCGATCTGTGGACGTTAATAGCCATATAAATAAACTGTTTTATTAGGACATTTTTTAATTTCCCTTCCCATCTTGGAATGGTTTTGTTTACCTCGTAATTTTGATAAATTATGGGGGTCGGCGGATGTACGAGTTATCTTACTTTTCTTTAATTGTTTTCGGATAACGACTTATTTTTAACTTATCAGCGTTTTCCGTCAAGCATGTGAAACCTATTGAACTATTCTGTCTATCACGATCTTGTTTGAGAATATTATGCTGTTTTGTAGGGAAGAAAGTTTTTCTGTAATTTCAGGGCGTGACAGGGGAAAGAAAAAACCTATTCAAATACTTCGAGCGAATGAAGAGGTGTTATAGTGTGAATGGCTTTATTTTTAAAAGCTTACAGAATCAAGAACACCATCAAGCATTCGATAAAGTCGTTGAAAATTTCGATGCCTCTCTAATTCCACCATGTATAGCCGAATTATTCCAACAGTTGATGAGGGTTCTTTACGTCAGCAACATTTGGTGTAATGCACATTCACAATACCCATCGTCTTACGATTCTGCTGATGGTTATGGCTGGAAATTGTTCGGAGACGCTTACACTTTCCATTGGTTCGAGGGTGATGCAATGCCATCCCCAATCAAAGAGATAGTTATTCAAAATCTGAACGATGAAGCGATAAACCAGATTATGAACAACCGAATGAAGGCGAAGGTTAATATACAGGGTGTTAGTGAATAAGTGCGACAAACTCCAGGGGGTGATTCTGCATGAAAAAATAATGACAGTTTGCTATATAACTTTTGTCCGCAAATGCTTCGTTTTTCTTAAAAACTGACTATTTATTTATTTCTCTGAAACCAGTCGAGATATGCAAATAAAATGTGGTGAGTTCTAAGAGGTAGTTATTGCGCATTTTTTGACATGCAATTAAGAATTTTATGTTCATCATTGGCGCGCATACGAGTAATGATCTCCATTTTTGTAAAGAAAAAATGGTACGCCACTGATATATTTCAAATTAAAAATTTTTGGATTCCTCGTTCAATTTGTGACAAAAAATTTCGCCTGTCTTTTTTTCGTATGGGGCGCCGTTTTTATGCAAAAAAATAAAACATCTTAACGCGTATTTGTCATTAGTTTAATACATTATCTAGTAGCGATGCTAGTAGGCTACAGTCAATATGCTGTTAAAAACGAATATTTCAACGAAATGTCAAATTAGCGTTCCTTCATTTTTAAGCTTTTAGTTTGGTATAACATTAATGATAATAAGTAATTAATTTTTCTTTTGTCGAAAAGAATGGAAAATTATACAAATGGTCGAAGTAATGGAAATGGTCGGCGAGCTCGACGACTGTATGCTGAGTTGTATCCAGGACGTAGGGTACCCCAACACACAATATTTGCTCGTCTTCACCAACGTTTGCGCGAAAATGGTACATTTAAGAAACAAACGGCTGACTGCGGGCGCCCTCGAGAAGTACGAACTGTGCAACTAGAAGAAGCAGTTAATTGCGGAGTCACCTGAAACAAGTGCTGGAAAAATTGCCAACATACTGAATGTAAGCAACTTCACTGTATATAAAATTCTCAAAGAACAGCAATTGTATCCGTTTCATATTCAACGTGTGCAAGCTCTACTACCTAGAGGCTTTTTTCCGCGCCATTGGATTTTTCATCAAATCGCTCAAATTCCTAATTTTTAAATGGCATTTCGTTTACTGACGAGGCTAATTTTGGACGACAGTGTATACGAAATTTCTATAACAATCACCTCTGGGCTAAGGAAAATCCACATGGAATCTTTGAAGTTAATTTTCAGTAAATGTATGGCTTGGGGTACTTGATGATCATTTAATCGGTCCATATTTCCTCAACACCTAACAGGCGACTCTTACCTTAATTTCCTACAGGAAGAGTTACCTGTTCTTCTTGAAGAAATTCCTCTACAGCTGAGACAATACTTTGGTTCATGCATGTCCAGTCCATTATATCATTATTGTACGTAATCACTTAGATACAGTATATCCAAATCGTTAGATATGCAGGGGAGGTACGGAACAATGGCCTGCTCGATCTCCGGATTCAAATCGTCTATATTTTTGCATTTGGGGTTTCCTCAAGTCATTAGTTTATACCACTCCCGTCGAAAATGTTGAAGACCTGAGGAATCGAATTATAGTCGTCTGTGAGACAATAAGAAATATTGTATTAGATAGTTCTTGATAAAATGTATTGAAGAAATGAAAAATACGCGTTATGATGTTTTATTTTTTTGCATAAAAACGGCGCCCCATACGAAACGAGGCAGAAGAGATTTTTGTCACAAATTGAACGAGGATATCAAAAATAATTTTTAATTTGAAATATCTAAGTGGCGTACCATTTTTTTCTTCAAAAAAATTGAGATGAACATAAAATTCTCAATTGCATGTCAAAAAATGCGCAATGACTACCTCTTGAAACTCACCAAATTTAATTTGCATATCTCTACCGGTTTCAGAGCAATAAATAAATAGTCAGTTTTCAAGAAAAACTTTATCTCTGAAAACGAAGCATTTGCGGACAAAAGTTATATAGCAAACTGTCATTATTTTTTCATGCAGAACTACCCCCTGAAGTTTGTCGCACTTATTCACTAACACCCTGTATAAAATTACATTTTACAATCATGCAGAGAAAATACTTCCAAATGTCAATTACAGTTTCAAAAGATAACAAATACACAATAGTTATAGTTTAACAGTTCTTCTATAAGATTATATAATTGAATGTCACCAATTTATAACAAGTGCAGAAACTGCAAGCTCTGACGAGGACCCTGAAGATTGGGATGAAGAGGAAGACGACGAAGATAGTGATTGATATAGATGATTTTCACTACCGCATATCATCAGATGAAGATAGCGACAATGAAAATGAAACATGTGATGACGATGAATAATACATGTATTTTGAACTAAATTTACTGTATTTCATTTCTTTAAAAAAATTATATAGGTACTATTTTTTCATAAAAAGTTGCAAATCAACCATCAATTTCTTATCACTTCTTCATTAATGTAAAGACTAGAGAATTATTTTCCAAAACTTACCAATGATATTATTAATGTGAAAGTGGAAATATTGTGTCCGAAATACATATAATGAAAGAAGGGAATTTTCTGGCCTAGTGGACAAATTATTAAATTAAAGGTGAAAAAGCATCCTCAAAGGGGAGTCGAACCCACAACCTTATGATCTCTAGCCATATGCTCTAACCAACTGAGCCATTCGAGGACATAGGAATCGACACACACTCGTGAATCCTTTTCTTCCATAATTAAATGTTCATGTTGGAATATGAATCGAAGATCAAACGTACTTATCACTGGCCGTCGAGATCCGTTACCTGTCACTCTAACTTCATCGTTATTTGACGATTTCAGTAGCAGATTCAGGAAGATGATCTCTAACCACTGATTTAGCCAAATATATAATATGAAAGTAGAAACATTGTGTCCGAAATACATATAATTAAAGAAGATAATTTTGTGGCATAGTGGACAAGTACGTTTGATCTTCGATTCATTTCTAACATGAACATTAAATTATGGAAGGAAAGGATTCACGGGTGTATATCGATTCCTATGTCCTCGAATGGCTCAGTTGGTTAGAGCGTATGGCTAGAGATCATAAGGTCGTGGGTTCGACTCCCACTTGAGGATGCTTTTTTACTTTAATTTAATAATTTGTCCTCTATGCCACAACATTCCCTTCTTCCATTTATTTCTTTCGGACACAATATTTCCACTTTCACATTATATATTCGGCTGAATCTTATCAGTGGTTAGAGATCATCCTCCTTAATCTGTTATTGAAATCGTCGAGTGATGATGATGTTAGAGTGACAGGTAACGGATCTTGACGGCCATTGATAAGTACTTTGATCTTCGATTCATTTCTAACATGAACATTAAATTATGGAAGGAAAGGATTCACGAGTGTATGTCGATTCCTATGTCCTCGAATGGCTCAGTTGGTTAGAGCGTATGGCTAGAGATCATAAGGTCGTGGGTTCGACTCCCACTTGAGGATGCTTTTTTTCTTTAATTTAATAATTTGTCCACTATGCCACAAAACTCCCTTCTTTCATGATATTATTAATATTTTGAAAAAAAAAAAAGTTTTCAGTATGGCGGCCATTTAACGATCTCCTATCAGTATGGCATTGCTTCTCAAAATGGACCACGGGGTTCATAGAAACGAGCCGCCATACTTGTACCTATGATACAGGGTTAGAGGAAAATTTGACATTTTTGAATCAGTATGGCGGGTACCGAAACAATATGGCGTGGATAAAATCGGTGATGGGACATTTTTTTCCATCATTGGCTGAAAAAATTAGCTTTGAGCTAGTATTTCAAGTTGAGTATGGCGGACAGTTTGCGACACTGCATAGTATGGCATACAACTCCTTATACTTTGGCTGTTTTATGTATAACATAAAACAAGAATTAGCTTTGAGTTCATCCCCCAAGAGCATCGTTTTTTTAACACATTCAAAACATTGCGCAGCGCAACGCCGACACCTACGCCATACTTGCGCTACCCTGTTATTTATAAACACTGGCTTACTTCTCAAAAAGTTTTAGCTTTAGCTAATCATACGTGTTTTTTTTTGCTGGCTCTTGGTCTATTAGTGTAGGACCTCAGTTATTATTAAGACAAAGAAGGTTTATTTTCAACCGACGAAACTAAAAAAGAGGAGGTTCTCTATTCGACCCGTATATTTTATGTTTTCCATAAAAAAAAATTATGTATGATCACGCATACTTTTACTGAGGCGTCCGATTCCGATAATTCTTTTTTCAGTGGATAGGGTGTACTTCGAATTTGGTCCCATTTGAATTTAAAAGATGAAATCCACCCCCCCAATTGGCCTTAACCGATTCTATCAGGCATAACTTTGTACTGGTTTTTTTGGTTTTTTTTTTTGAAATTTAGTTTCCAAGGAACAATAAATATACGGTTGACAGCAGATCGAAAGGAATTAGCCACCCTTACGGGTAGAAAAATAGGGGATAATTGATTTTTCACTAGTGAACATTGGCACACACATACGTAGTTGACAATGACAGATCGCTACTGACATTATTTTTGTTCCACATCCGTCAAAATCAGTATATTTTATGAGAGGATGGAATGATATACAAAGTAATGAAATAAACTAACCAGAACAACGAAAATAATTCATATTACAACAAATAGTAAAAGTAGATAATCATATTATTTAACTGGTAATAGTTGAAGTGAGGTGGGTAAGCAAGTATTTTGGAAGTAATCAAAAAACAAGTAGGTAGTAATTGGTAGATTTTAGCCACAAAAAATTGAAAAATAAAAACTTTTTAACAAAAAATTAAACCGACGAAATACGGAACTGAAAAGTAAAAAATAAAAACTTTTTAACAAAAAATTAAACCGACGAAAAAATCAACTGAAAAGCAAAAAATTAAATAAACCTTTTTAGTCTAAATGATAATTGAGCTCCTAAACTAATGTAAGTAACTGATTTTGAGTCGGCGCCGAATAAACTAGCAATTGAATTAGGTGAAGCGTAAAATGATGGCAGCGAGATGCACGGCTTCGTTTTGATGACTTCTTTCATAGATAATGATCTTCGATAATTGTTTGTTTGGCGCCGACTCAAAATCAGTTACTTACATTAGTTTAGGAGCTCAATTATCATTTAGACTAAGAAGGTTTATTTTATTTTTTGCTTTTCAGTTGATTTTTTTGTCGGTTTAATTTTTTGTTAAAAAGTTTATATATTTTTTGCTTTTCGGTTCCTCTTTTTGTCGGTTTGATTTTTTGTTAAAAAGTTTTTATTTTTTAATTTTCAATTCCAATATCAAATCACTGAGTGTAGTGAGCACAAAATGCCACCTAGAATCAATTATACTTGCTTTCATTGATAGGAATTTATCGTGTTGACTTTTATTATTGCTTTATTTAACGTCGGCCTATTTCTGCGACCAGGGCTAAACACCGACGCCGGTGTGCACATTCCCCCCAAGGAAGGGTTCTTTAACGAGCTCACCATCTATGAACTCGGGACCGCCATCTTAACGTCCCCTCCGAAGGACGGCATATCTATCGACTTATCCCGTGCTCATTGATAAGACGCCTGCAGCTGCGAATATGCTACTACACACAAAAACATTTATCTTGACTGAATTGACTCAAGAAAATAATTTGTTTGTATACAGAGTGGGCCATTGAAAACAAAACAGCGGCTCTGTAGGTCGGCAGAAACGAATTATATAAAAACGCTCGGACACATCAACTACATTTTCGAGGGAGACATCGTTCGCGATGAAATTCACCCGAAATACATTCCATCCCTCGGAGCTATGACTGCCACCCCTAAATTTTTAAATGGCAACATATAGCAAGTGATACCTCATTTGGAAGGTATTTTCCTTCCCAATATTAAACAACAAAAATAAATTAATTCTATCGATTCGTTTTCGAGATATAGGAACTTGAAGTTGGGAAATCACTTTTTATTCACTCAATCAATAAAAACAATATCTGATAAAGCAACTGTCGCAATAATTATTATTGTCGATGAACTAAATGATCAAACTGGCTACCACCCATTTCCATACAATAGTACAAGTTCTGTTCAAAACGAGACCTCACATTTCGTAGCATTTCCGGCGTTATTCGACGGCATTCTTCAATAATTCTCCTTCGTAAATCTTCCAGAGATTCTGGTTCGGTTGCAAATATTTTGTTTTTCAAGTGACCCCACAGGAAAAAGTCGAGAGGGGTTAAATCTGGAGATCTGGCTGGCCACTCTATAGAGCCTCTTCTTCCAATCCAACTTCCAGGAAACATTATATCCAAAAACGCCCCAACAGGCTGTGCATAATGTGGAAGTGCCCCCTCTTGTTGAAATATCAAGTGATCTTCATGGTAACGATCGTCATTTTCAATGATGTCCACTAATTGTGGATAAACAAATTCATTCAATAATTCCAAATACGTTTCTCCTATCAGGTTACCGTCGAGAAATACTGGTCCAATCAAACGGTCTCCAAAAATACCGGCCCAGACATTTTCAGGTGTTTGGGGAGTTTGAGTATGGAAAACATGTGGATTGGCATCTGACCAATAACGACCATTACGACAATTCACAGACGAATTCAAAAAGAATGTAGACTCATCAGAAAAGCAGATGTTGAAAAGGAAATTCTCATAAGCATCTATTCTCGTAGTCATAATTTCACAAAATTCCTGTCGCCTATCAAATTCAATTGGTGTACCGAATGTATTTTGTAGGGGTGGAATTTATGATGTTTCGGGATTTGGCGGATACTGGTTGTACTGATATTGGTAACACTAGCCAATTTCCTTGTGCTCAATGTTGGGTCTGCATGAACTTGTCCTGAAAGTGCAACTTCAACAGCTTGATTTCTCAACGGAAATTCACGTTCTGGGTCTCGTTTCTTGTTGGTTACTGATCCAGTTTGACAAAATTTTTGCACTAATTCTAGAACGTATTTTCTAGCAACAAGTTTATCTGGATGCGTTTCATTGAACAAATCAGCTGTACGGTTACCGCACTCATCATTCTTAAAAAAAATTGTTATTATTTCAACTCTTTCCGCGATCGTATACACCATTATTGCGGAAAGATATTCAGCAGCTATAGTCAAGTAATTCACTCTAATGTCGTTCAATCAAAGATCAGTTTGACACTGATAGACGTCCACAATTCGATTAGGCGAAAAACTTATCTCATACGTTTTTGTTGACTCGATTTGAGTCGAATTCGAGAAAACGTATTTTTATCGATTCTTAAGAACCTTAAATTTTTTTCGATCAAGTAAATGAGGATGAAATGAAAATTTGAAACGGAATTGCATGTTATTTGTTGATAAACAGTTAGATCATTTAATTCCTTGACAATGATAATTATCTTGAACAGTTGCATTGTTAGATGTTATTTTTATTGATTGAGTGAATAAAAAGTGATTTCCCAACTTCAAGTTCCTATATCTCGAAAACGAATTGATAGAATTAATTTATTTTTGTTGTTTGATTTTGAGAAGTAAACTACCCTTCAAATGAGGTATCACTTGCCATATGTTGCCATTTAAAAATTTAGGAGTGGTGGTCACAGCTCCAAGGGATGGAATGTATTTCGCGCGAATTTCATCGCGAAAATGTAGTTGACGTGTCCGAGCGTTTTCATATAATTCGGTTCTGCCAACCCACAGAGCTGCTGTTTAGTTTTCAATGGCCCACTCTGTATAACGGAAGAGATGATTTTCTTGTTTCAAAAAAGTCATTTATTCAACATATTTCTTGACAGAATACGAAGATATGGATAAATGAAAACGTTATTCATGTTGAATTGATAATGAAATTTACTCAATTTGAGAAAATAATTTATTTACTTAAATATAAGCATTGCTTTGAGTTAGAAAATCAATTTATTTTATTGAAAAACACAATTTCCTTGATTAAAAACTTGAATACTCCAATGGGAAGCGATTCTTTCAATCCAAGAAACATACATTTATTCATAATAAACTTTTGTTCATTCTCTTCATCAAAACCATTTGTTTTGTAAAAATATTGATAACTGGATCAGAAAAATATATTCTTGTATGAATAAATTAATTATGCATGATAAAATGTTCGTTTTCTCCCTTTAACATTACCAGTTGCAGTCAAACATTCCTTACTTTTATTGAATAAATTCATATTCTTGATTTGTAATGCATCCATAATGCTTTAGTAAAATCATTTTGTTACTTCAAAGAAATCATTTTCATCGTTTTCTCAGGTAGAGAAATACATTTTTAGGGCTAGAATTATAGCACTATATCCCTTTTGTCTTAATAATAGACTGATTTGAAACACTGAATTTCCTTTATACTTACTGGGAAAAATGACATATGAATATTTTCTATCAATATTAATTATATGTTGTGATGATGCAAGCAGTAAATAAAAGTTATTTGTGTAGTTGTCAGAAATATTTAAGTGCTGATGGAAAATAATTATATAATAGTTTTTGGTAGAAAATATCCATGACAAGTAATTGTGAAGAGATTCAATGCTTAGAATCGAGTTAATCTTCTGAAGACCATGTTGATGTACAAACAGGGACATAGTGCGTAATAATTCAAATTGTAGTTTTACAAAATGATCTAAACAAGAGTATCTATTAATTAACAAAATTCTTCCATAAAACAGCTACAAAATACAATTCTTTGGTTAATATATTTTTTTCCAACAAATGATACCATTTGTTCATTTATAGAATTTGAAGAAAAAATAAAATGTAATTTAATATCATGAGATCGCAGAATAATAAAAACAAACAACTTTTAAAGGAATAATTCAGATTTATCAATTTAAATCAAAAACATATTTCCGAAGTCACTGGTCAGATGAAAAAATAAAAACATCGGAACATTAAAGCAAGCATTCAAAAGGAAAATGTTACCACAATGACCTGAAATCATAAAAAAACTTAAACAAATAGATCCATGGAAATGGTCAACTTATTCCTGACATTCCACTGAAGAAAATTTCCAAGTTTTATTATTCAATTTCACTCTGCCTCTAGCTGGAATCAATCGAGGTAGAAGCAAAATCTGTTCGGTATTATTGACAAATTCGATACTTCCTATATCGAATTTGTCAATAAATTATAAGAAGATGAAATGTTCACAAACTATCCCAAATTTCACCATTATAATATTTAAGTTCATAAATTAGTTTTCAATTAATGCTATAAAATGTTTCTTCTGGAAAAAATATCATGATGCAATCTTTTCTTTTGGAATGAACACACCTTTTAAGTAAAAAATAAAAAATATGTCATCGTTAATTTGTTTGAAAATATGAACATGTCATTGTTGAAAAGGGAAACATGCTCAATTGAATATGATAGAAATATTTTTCTGTGAATTGAAAAATCCACGATTAAAATGAAGTTATTTTTTGTGAATGTCTAACAGAAAACAACTACTTCCCCGGCTAAAGCCACGCTGGACATTGAACTACATCTGATAGATATTCTGAAAAGGCCCTAACTCAAAAGAAAAAATCTGAAATTGAAAATTTGTATTTTCATTCAGATAGTTATTTGATTTTCTATTCCAGTCTCAATTAGGAACTCATAATTAATTGAGAATGTTTCCCTTTTCAACATGAATACCCCCCAAGAGGTTATCTTGCCGATGGAAGATAGTGACTAAAGTTTATCTTTCAGTCGCAGATGATTCCTCATCTGATTTTATGAACATCCTGTTTATATTTTCAACAAATCAAAGAAGAATGTTTTCCAAAAGAGAGTACTCACCAGAAATCATTCGTAACATTGACGCAGGAGAGACATCGCATTCACTAGGTCTTCAATACATTTTTGTCGACGAAAATCTATTTCACGCTTCCACGATCATCAGCAAGACCGGAAGAAATGGGAAACACATTTTCAAGAAGCAATCCCACTTTGCAAAGATGGAAAAAGTTAGAATCATTTATTTTGGAGAGACACTTTGAAATTCGTGTTTTCTGGCATTAAAGCCTGTCATGGGGTATGATAGATTGATTTGGAAAATATAAACAGGATGTTCATAAAATCAGATGTGGAATCATCTGAAAGATAAACTTTGGTCATTATCTTCCATCGTCAAGATAACCTCTTGTGAGGTATTCATGTTGAAGAGGGAAACATTCTCAATTGAATATTGATAAAGATTTTTCTGTGAATTGAAAAATCCACGATTAAATGAAGTTATTTTTTTTGCGAATGTCTAACAGAAAACAACTACTTCCCGGCTAAAGCCCCGCTGGACATTGAACTACATCTGATAGATATTCTGAAAATCGTGGATTTTTCAATTCACAGAAAAATCTTTCTATCAATATTCAATTGAGAATGTTTCCCCTTTCAACATGAATACCCCACAAGAGGTTATCTTGACGATGGAAGATAGTGACTAAAGTTTATCTTTCAGTCGCAGATGATTCCACATCTGATTTTATGAACATCCTGTTTATATTTTCAACAAATCAATGTCATTGTTCTTCGTCATGAATTTAATGTGATATTCTTTGAATTCAAACGCATGCAGAATATTCCAAACTCAAGATCAATTGAAAAAATGTTTCTTTCGTTCAAAAAATGCATATTCATAGTTTTAAACCAAGGGTATGACAATTTTAAAATGGACCTTTCACAGTATTTCCCTACATTGAAGGAAATGAAAAAATACATCAATAGGAGGAATTATTTTTTAAAATCATACGAGTTGATAACTAACTACATAAAAGATTACTGTCCTTCATATTATATAGGTGTAGTGACTTCAAACAAGCCAATAGGTATATCGACCCAAGGTTTAACTAGAGAAACCGCCATTTCTTGGTAGTGCTTTGTGATACTTAACAAGGAAATTAGATATGGTTCCATCATCTGGTAGAAATGAAAGATAAACTGAGCTGAGAAAGTACTTGGCCTGGCATCAGACACGGCGGCGTGACCAGGGTTGCCAACGCCATATGAAGAAAAATCCCGACCAAAGGCTAGAGAATTCCCGAAAATTTCCGTAATTTACCGAAAATTCCCGAAAAAATCCCGAAACTTATATCTGATCTGATTTTTTCCAGCAAATTCAAACGAGCGAAGAAATATACAATTATCAGTTGTAATACCACAAGAGAGCGAGAATAAAGTGAAAATAATTTGACATATTTTCGGAAACTTGTTGCCAGGCAATAGACACAAGAGCCCAATGGGCTATTGTCAAATGGCAACAAGTTTAAGAAAGAAATCTGGATAATTATTTTCTACTTTATCGAACTCTCGTGTGGTATCCTATAGATTATTTTTTTATATTACGATCATAAATACAGTTCCTGGCACAATGATACAAGGTACTAAAACGGTTTTGATTCATGTCTCACTTTTCATGCGAATTGATGACAGACGTCAAATTAAAAATATAGGTTGTCAAAGAATAAAAACAAAATACCTCAAATTATTCCCGCGGCAATTTTCTAGGTAGATTATTCTCAAAGAGAGTAAACTGAATAGGAGGCACTAATAAGCTCTAGCCAATCAGAATCTTGTCGCATTAACGCATCATAGTGACGTACTTGGACATGAGTACAGGTGGCCCACATAACATACAGAGTGGTCCAATATACATTCAAGAGCCTGTAACTCTCAGATACCAGAGTGCGGAATGCGCTAGTCCGCCACTGTTTAGAGTGAATGGTGGCGATGACATTACCATATACGTCACTATGACTCACAAATGATCTTTCATCTCTTTCTATTAGTGTCACCATTGTCTTATGGGGAACAGACTCTCCTATAACGTTTACTCTCTTTGGATTATTCTCACTATAATAATGTTTTGATTGGCCAAAACGTACATGAATGATTTGAATTGAAAGTTTCCATTGGTTTCTAGAAATGTCAAAAAATAATCTACAAAATATATGGGTATGCTCTCATTATGTGGCGAGTAAACATTGATAGGAAACAGTAATGACGTGACACATGACAGTTGACGACCGTCAAATGTTATGCCTAGTTCACATATCAGCTTTTTGCATTTCAGCTTACGGCGTCCTGTTTTCTGATTGGCTGCTCAATATAATGAACTTAATGGTCCATATCTGATGTTGCGTGATACGAATAAAACGGTAGTAATAAAATATCCCGTTTTTTTCTGGAATTGTAAAAATTCCGACACAATTCTCGGCACACGTTGAAATTCCCGATTTTCGGGAAAAAATCCCGGTAATTGGCAACGCTGGGCGTGACATATCGCAGGTCATATGATAATATATCAACGTTGCCAAGTGTATTATTATTCATCGCGAGGCTATTGCATGAATTCCGAAATACTGTCATTCACTGTGTGGCGTATGGCTCATGAATTTCCAGCTTGGGTAGTATTAATAATATCAGGCGTTTTATGTGTTAGTGCAGTTTGGAAATAATCATTTCAAGTATCATTAATTTTAATTTATAAAATATGTTTTTCTTCCTTTGTATTCCTAGGTACTGGAATGTATTACAGACCTGCTTCTTCTCCAATTTATAAGGCAGTTTTTGCTACAAAAGGTGGCGTCACCTTGCAGAAACCAATTTTTTTAACCTCGCCTTTTCTTTTCCTGTACCCTTCAAATTGAAAAATAAATGTGGCATCATCGCTTAGCTACCAATTCTCAAGAGATCGGCATTCTTGAAATGAGATAATGAAGATGGAGATTTATTACAATGAAGTTTCATTTCAAATAAATCATTTTTAAAGAGAAAGGATAATATTCCTGATATAGAAAGTTGCAAATATTTCAAAAATAATTGAAAATTCATCTTGTAACTGAAAAAAAAAAAGTTTTTGTAAATGTGAAATCGAACATTATCTGAAAGAACCAAGAAGTGACACCATTGAACCCACTACTATGGAGGGAAAAAACATAAAAGTGTATTTTGTATTTGAACATAATTTTTCGAAGGATTTTCTTCTCGGTTATACTCATTCATATCCATTGTTATGAAACAATCCCTGTCTCCAAAAACTTAGTTGCAGAGCAATGCTCAATGACTTTCAGGTAGCCTCAACTTCTGAGGCGTTATAAATAAAATACAATCTGAATGGTCAAGGTTATCAAGTTATGGGGTTTTATTTATGATTCAACTTACACCCTTTAAAATGCATATGAATAGCCTTGGATTAAGAAAATATGGTATTGGAGAAATATTAGGTTTTTCAATTCGAAAAACTGATAAATTTCAATTTTGAGAATTGATTTTTTTTCGAAAATCAACTTTACATTTCTTGTTTAATTAAAGAAATTCATATTCAACTAATTGTATCAAGGAAAGAAAGTATTAGGCTTTTCAATTCGAAAAAATTGTTAATATCAACCTGAAGAAACTATTTTTGTTGTTTAAAGCAATGCATATTTATATTCTTGTATCGAGGAAAAAGTATTGAATCAAAATATTGCGTTTTTCTAATTCGAAGAAATATAAACTTGAGAAGAAATTCTTTTTGTTGTTTAAAGAAATGCATATTTAAATTTGTAGGATCGAGGAAAGGAAGTATTCAATGAAAATATTAGGTTTATTAATTCGAAAAAATTTAATATCAACCTGAAGAAATTATGTTTTTTATTTGCAGCAATGCTTATCCATATCCTTGTATCAAGGAGCAAAAGTATTAAATCAAAATATTACATGTTTTCAATAAAAAAAACGTTGATATCAGTTGAAGAATTTATATTTGTATTTTTATAATGACATGTATATATTTCAATAAAATGATTCTCTTCCATTGAAAATAACAAATCTTTCGAATCAAAAAAATATGCTCAATTCAAAGAAAAGATTTACTTGAATTAGTTTTTTCAATTCGAGATTTTTTTGTGTGTACGCTACAGTTATTAGGGCATTTTAACGCGCACCTTCCTTGTCAAGGTGGTCACCCATTCAAGTACTAAACGCGCCCGGTGTTGCTTGGCTTTGACATATAACAATGACAAGAACTAGTGGGCATTTATCGCGAAGCTAATATATTAGCAAAAAAAAACTGATTTGATTGGTTGTCTCTATGAGAAAAAAGTAAAAAAAAAGTCAACAAAACCAATTTTTGAAAGCTCAGTATATATTACATAGACAATAGTAAACAGGCAGACATTCAACAATAATATCTTACATGGCAAAAAACTTATATAATATAAAATCGGATATACATGCAAGTAAAACTTATAAATTAATTACAATTAATATATAAAAATAATAATTTATTATACAACAATAATATAACTATCTAGTTTTTTATCATTTTATTCAAACTTTTGAAAGCGTTAGGATTTTGAAGCACGCGTGTACCAAATATACAGGATGCTCCGAAAATACTTGATCTTACTTTCTTATAAAAGTTATTTTAGATTTTTTTAGGGTTCCCTATAAACTTGATTTCTACCATTTGATTGACTAGACAAAATATATTATTCTGCAAAAACAAAAACGAACATCTGTGATTTGTAGAGAGTTTTTGGGAGATATGCGTTTGATTCAATAGAAGTTTGTTCATTTTGTTCCTGGTAGACATCTGGAATAAACTGATTCAATTCTATATATACTTGAATAAACGGATAACTTTTTTTTCTGCAGTTTTTTGGTCGGGAAAAAATATCAGAACAAATATTTTCGATTCATCCGATATTAATAATCATGGAATGGCAAGAATAGGCAGTTTCATCGATTATAAAGAACACATTAAACATTTTTTTCTTTCAGTAATTCAGTTCAGGTACACAGCTAGATTGGCATTCATTCCACTCTAATAACGTGAAAAATCAATTGAAACTGGGATTATCAATTCCGCCTTTCTCTTGCGATTTTTTCACACCAGAAAGAAGTTCTTGGACTTCAGCAAGCGATTTCCCCTTGGTCTCTGGGACAACAAAAGCAACAAAACCAATACCTACGAAAGAAATCGCTGCAAATATGTAAAACGTCGAATCTCCTCCTATCGAAGTCTTCAAATCCGCATAAAACTTGGTCACGATAAAAGCCAGGAACCAATTGAAAGTTGCTGCAGAGGAAACCGCGACTGATTTGATCTCTGGTGGCATCAGTTCTGCAGAAATCAGCCAAGGAATGGGGCCAAAGCCGAGAGAAAACACGGAGATGAAAACTATCAAACACAAAACAGGCAAAAATCCAATATTATCGATCTGCTCCTTATCCAAAACATTCCTGTCTTTCAGTGTGAAGAAAATCCCCAAGACGAGACCGGAAAGCATCATCAGGGAAATCGAGAACAGCAGGAGAATTTTGCGTCCGAACTTGTCCACGACCATCGAAGAAATGAAAGTTGCCACCACCTGTGTAATTCCTACAATTATAGTAGCCGTGGAAGGCTTCAGACTGGATCCCGCGGCTGTGAAAATATCACCCGTGTAAAAAATAACAGCATTCACGCCACTCAGTTGCTGGAAAAACATGAGTCCGAAGCAAATGAAAAGTGCCCGTACACTAGCTTTGCTCGTTACCGCTTTGAAGAAAGGAACATCAGCGACGGCGTTCTGCTCGATACTCTCCCTAATTTCCTTGATTTCAGCATCGCAATTATATGAGGAACCCCTCAGTCGCTGCAGGGACTTCAGCGCCTCGGAGGAACGATTTTTCTTGGTGAGATACACCGGAGTCTCGGGCTGGAAGAAGAACACGGCCGCGAAAATCAGTGGTACAACGGCGCAGAGTATCGCAAGGCCCTGCGCAGACATGAAAGCCCCGGCAATGTACACGATCAGTATGCCAACGGTGAGCAAGAGTTGGAAAAAGCTCCCCAAGGTGCCTCTGATGTCGTTTTGGGCTATCTCGCTGGTGTATAGGGGCGCAGCCACGCAGAAGGCTCCTCCCGCTAGACCCGTCAAAAATCTCCCGGCGTATATCATGGAGGTGTTCGTGGAACAGATTATGAGGAGCCAGCCTATGCTGTAGGGGATGACGGTCATGAGACAGCCCCATTTTCTACCGATCAGGTCGCATATGAAGCCGATGGGGAAACACATCACCATAGCTCCGAGGGTCATGAAGGATCCGATCCATCCCATGGAGTTATCGTCGATGTAGATATCGTTGAGATTCGATTTTTTCAGCTCGTCGGAAATGTTACTGGTCCAACCGAGAACTGTTCCTGCTGCAACGGCACCCAGGCACACTGAAAAAAAAATCTTGTCAATGATTCATCAACATTTTAGGTAATGAAATAGTCAGCAAATAGGGATAAAATATAGGAACAATTACAGTAATGAGTAGGGGAGCTGGGGGGAATGGCGCTCAGTGGGGAATGGCGCTCACCACAGTTTTAGGAATCTTTTCATGTTTAGGGGCCGCCACTGGCCTTCACTGCATTTCTGCTGTGCACCAGTTTCATCTAAATTAGTACAAATCCAGATTTCGTGCGTAGTGTGTTTTGCTGTGCTTATATCATGTAATTTTAGTGTCTTATATATTTGAAGGTATGTTCTTATCATGTTATTTTACATTAGTATGCTATTATTCTAAGGGTATGTTACATCTTAGGAGCATTTTAATGCAAAGCTTGCGTATTTATCTTAACCTAAAAAAAATGGTGACCATTTGTGTTGACTGTTTCGAGTGGGGGCAATTCCACTCGGAATGAGCGTGATTACCCCACCGATGAGCGGCATTGCCCCAACCAGACACTTAGTATTATTTCAGGTATGTGGTCACCTGTAATTACTTATTTATGATCGTTCTTGTTTCAGATGGTGCGTAATAGAACAAGAACAACATCTAAATCACAATGGCTTTCAAAATCTATGATGGCAGCAATAGACGGTGTTAGATCTGGGAGAAAAATTAGGGAAGTTGCACGTGCTTTTAATGTGCCTTACAGTTCTCTCCGAGATAGACTCGTAAATGAATATTATGAACCTCGTCTTGGAAGAAAACCTTCATTTTCTAGAGAAGAAGAAGAAGAAGCAATCAAAACCCATATTTTAGACTTTTACGGACTGACAGCTCTTGAACTCAGAAGAATTGCATATCAGTTTGCAAAAAAAAAGTTATATAAAGACTAATGTTTAATGAGGATACTCATTTGGCGGGAAAAGACTGGCTTACCAGATTTTTAAGCATTAGAATTAAAGCATTTTCCAAGAAAATGTGGCTATATTTTTCAAGAACTAGAAAGGCTTATGGAACGCTACAAATTTGATCCTTCCGTTATTTTCAATATGGATGAAACAGGAATCAGTACTGTGCATAAACCCAACCGAATATTAGCACCTAAAGGTCAAAAACAGGTTGGAATAGTGACAAGTGGGGAAAGAGGCTAAACCACTACTGTTTAGTTGTTTGCTGTGCCTTTAGCGCATCTGGAACATTTATTTCGCCAATGTTTATATTTAAACGACAACGAATGACTCCATCATTTCAAAAAAATGCCCCCCCTGGATCAATCTTCAAATGTTCCAAATCCGGCTGGATAACAGAGGAGTTATTTTGTGAGTGGTTGGAACATTTTGCGAAGCATTCTAACGCTATAAAGGTACATCCTGTTCTACTGAGTGCTGATAACCATACCTCTCATATATCCCTTGAGAGCTATAACTATTGCCGAGACAATGGAATCATTATGCCTAGCATCCCCCCGCACACCTCTCATAGGCTTCAGCCTCTGGATATTTGTTTCTACGGCCCTCTAAAAAAGGCTTATGATCGTGAGTGTGATTTATTCTTAAAGTCACATCCTCTACAAAAAATAACAATTTATGACATTGCTGAATTATTCAACAAGGCATACGGGCGAGTAGCTGCAATAGGAAAGGCGGTTAAGGGATTTGATAGTGCAGGGATATATCCTCTAGACCCCAACATATTTGATGGAGATTACCCAGATTTTGCTGACCAACTGGAGAATGAGCAACAGCCTTCCACTTGTAATGACCCACTGGATACTCATACTGCAGTTAGTCTAGACGATCATTCGAGCCAGGAACCTCTTACGAGCGAAGTGAATCAAGAACCCACCATTAACAAAATCAGCAAAGAACCTTCTACCAGCAAAATACAAACTGCGAAGTAAATATGTCACTGCATGAAATTGCCCCCCTTCCTAGGGCTTTAACTGTTTCCAAGTCAAATGGAAAACATGGTAGAAAAAAGCAGAAATCTGAAATCTTGACGTCAACGCCAATGAAAGACGTTTTGGAGGAGAAACAGAAGAAAAAAGAAAGAAAAAGAAACCGACAGCCGGGAAAGAGTAGTAAAGCCAAAGAGGAAAAAATACGTAATGTTACAAAAAAAGTTCAATTCGATGACAGATCCAGCGAAGAGTCTGATAGTAGCATACATTTGTGATGATGATTCTTTGGATGATCTAGAAGATATTCAAGATAATGTGTGTGCTCTTTGTGGTGAATTTGGCCTAGACAGAGAGCTATGGTTCCGGTGTGTGAACTGTGCAGAGTGGGTACACGCAGAATGTAGTGGTGCCAACAGTGCTGTGGGCTATAAGTGCGACAACTGTGACTAACATTTTTGTTTATCTCCTTAGTTTATTATGTTAATGTCAGTTAAGTTGTACTATGGGAGTCATTATTTGTTTATCATTTGATCTTCTTATTTATAAATTGTAAATAGTCGATTCATCTGTCTAAATTCTTTATGTTACAGCCTATTAGTCAAGTACTCACATTGGTAATTGTTCGTTCACTTTATCCCATTGTTTTCATGTGAAGTTTCTTTATTTTATTTTATACTAAATCTTTGAAACAGATCGTAGTTTCATCTGCTTTCTTCATTATTTACAGCATAAATGTTTAAGTAGATACATAAACAATAATGTATACTCACTAACATTTGTGCAGTGAAATATCGTCTTATCGATTGAAATATGTTGAGCGCAATTACCTTCCTGTTGGGTATTGCGCCCAATCAATATATCAATTTTAGGTCATAAACAAAAAAAATATTAAAATTTTCTTATGTTCGTGTGTGTAAATATTAAAAGAGTAGGTGTTCTCTGCGCAAATAAATTTGCAGGTACCTATAAGTAAAGTAGGTAACAAAAATTATCAGATGAGCGCAGTTCCCCCCAGCTCCCCTAATATACTGAGATAAATTTTGTTTTATGAACCTAGTTAACTGCAGCCTTATCATTGGTCTGATTAACAAGTTGAAAAACGGGTTAATTCTTGTTCCCGGTCCTAAAAATATGTGCGATAGCTCATTCGATTCGGAATGACGTCTAGAAAAATGTATCTCGAGCATTTATTAGCACATAAAAAATTGCAAATGTTATTAACAAAATGAGATGAAAAAAATATATTCAGTTTTTCGTTAATAACTCAACTATTATCTTCAACTTTTTAGTGATTATTGCTACAGAAGACTACATCGGATGGAAGATTTTACTAAATTTTGTGAAGGTGTAAATTATTTTTTCTGACGATCTTGGTGAGAATAACCAGGTCATAGAAATTATTGTATTTTCCCTTCCTTTATTATCACCATTTTTAATTCTGCCACGGAAGCCAGATTGGAAAAACCAATTATCGTGCTAGTGACAATGACTCAAGTTATTAATTTGTTCATTACTGTGTAATGCGTCACTTGGAATTTTATCCAAAACCGGAGAATGATACTATTTTTGTTTGTGTTTATGGCAGTTTTAATGGCTCATTAGTAAACATTCAAATTTAAATTCCATTCAGTATGATATTAATTACAGATTTAAGAATCAGTATCTACTTAAAAAATTGCTCGAAGTGACCTCCATTTACTTCCTGACAGTGAAATATCCTATTTTTAAACTCTTCTCGTACTTTTACAAATGTGTCTGCGGAAACAGCTTCACATTCTGCAACAATAAGTTGTTTTAAAACGTCAATATTGTCAGGTTCAGTGGCATTAACCTTCGATTCAAGGTACCCCCACAGAAAAAAATCCAAAGGTGTGAGGTCCGGTGATCGAGCTGGCCATTCCGTTGAACCTCGTCGTCCAATCCATCTACCATGATACTCCTCATCCAAATACCTGCACCGTAATAGTGTGGAGGAGCACCATCCTGTTGGAATGTTATTTCCAAATTGCCGAATTCATCTGGATTATCTTCCAAAATTTCAAGGATAAACGGTTATATTGCGTTTTGCAACAGCTCCAGATAAACCTCACCAGTTGAATTATTATTTAAAAAAAGAGGCCAAACGATGTGGTTTCCCAGAATACCTGCCCAAACATTCACCTTCTGGGGAAATTGGGTATGTGTTTCACGAAACAGGTGAGGATTTGCGTCACTCCAATACCTCACATTCTGTGTATTTACATTTCCATTTAGATAGAGAGTACTTTCGTCACTAAAACAAATTGTTTTGACATAGTCTGGCTGTTGGTTAATTTTAGTTTCCATATTTTCACAAAATTCTAGTATTCGGTCTGGCTCGTCGTCTGAGTTAACCTTTTTTTTTGGTGAAATTTGTTTTTTTTTAACACCGTGTGTACTGTACTTCGACTGACTTCACATGTAGATGCACCGTGAGTTGTTGAAGAAGTAGGATTAACTATTACTTCTGCCAGTATATAATTTTTTTTCTCATCAGAAATTTGTGGTCTGCCAGATCGTTTCGCATCATTAATACTACCCGTTGTTTCAAACTTACGAAGAAGCTCCCTTAAATAAGTACTCGAAACGGGGCGATCGGGAAACCTCTCATTAAAAATGCGTTCTGCTGCATGAATATTTTGTCCAGTTTCACCAAGAATTAGGATCGCTGCTACTTCATCACCTGAAGCACGAACCATTTCGCTTCTTGAAGCACTTAAACGTTCGGCTCACAACAGTTTAACAAATCATTAAAATGTACAAAAATATTAAAAGTACCAAAAGCTGCTAAAACAGTTAAACGTTCGATCAACAATACACAAATTATTAAATGTACAAAAACTTGGACAATTACAAAAACGTCGAATTAGGGAGACTAACAAAAACTTCAGCTTATTTGACATCTATCTAGAGGCGGAGCTTGAATTTTGAATTTTAGTATTAACTGATTTAATTCATCACAGCTTTGCGTTTTTTAAAAGCGAGTTGCCAAAACTGCCATAAACATAAACAAAATTAGTATCATTGAATAGGTTTTTTCAATACCTTTTAAAAGAGTTGTCGCTTGCCGTAGGGTTCCATTTAAAATTATTGGTCACAATGGTCTTGTGACGTCATCTTTGACGATTTCGTCATCTATCATCACTAGTAGGGAAGTTTACAACCTTTAATATTCAGTTTCCGAATTTCATTTGTTTATGTATAATCGTTCCAAAAATAAGAGGGGGGGAGAGACTTTTGAGAAGCACTGTATAACTGCTCCCTGCTAGCTAGGAGTTGATCAGGAGTCTGATAACCTCGTAGTTTGGGCTTTGGAAAAGGGTGGTACGAGAAATTAGTTTTCTCTCCGTGAAGCTCAAAATAATGATTATGAGTAGCCCGTGAGGTATTTTTGTTCTGAGACGAAATTATAAAGTCATAAAGTTGAAGTGAAGTCACCAGAAAAATCACTTTCTGAACTAAGATTGTAAATATAGGAAAATTGGTCTCCGGGGTGACACAGTGAGATTTCTCACAAAGATTATGGTAATTATATTCTGTTAGAGGTGTTCTAGTTTAAGTTTATTGTTGAAACTTATAAATTGATAAGTTTACGTTCATCTGTTCAATTTATTGGATAGAATATATCGCTGGAGTTCTCATGGCCTGTGTCATGAAGTTAAAATTGTGAATATTGATTGAGTTGAAATTTAAATAAAATATAAAATAAATATTGTGGTTACATTTGGAAGCTTCTATGGAAAGTACCTTTCCTTTTTTCAAGCATATAAACTATAAAATCTCAACAGTGTTTAAGTTAGGATAAAGACAGGTCTGTCTGACTGAATGTGCAATCAAAATTCCAGTCCCAAGGGCTGTAACTAAAGCCTACAGACCTTTGGAGATTTCAATTAAGTCATATCCGTTTCTCCATCTGTTGCTACCCCTGGTAAGTGGAGAAAACCACTATAAAATCTGGCGGCCGAGTTTAAAAATAGTTTGAAATAGGGTCTTGGGGTCATAAATAAAGTAACGATTCTAGGGATAATAGTTATTATTCCCGACCCTAGAAAATCGCTTTACAATTTGTTGAAGAAGAAAGTTTTGTTTCATCGAGACCACGCACCAGTTCACATCCATTATCGCGATGGCCAAAATCAATAAGTTAAAGTTCGGATTATTTTTTCCCGCACTCTATGCAACAGATTTGACCCACTCGGATTATTTTCTGTTTGCAAACTTGAAAAAATGGCTCGGTAGTAGAAGATTCGCCAACAATGAAGAGGTGGAGAGGACTTTGACAGTCGTATAATGTTGTATTCCCAGAAAAAACTCGCTTTCATGCAATAATGCGTGAAACACAAGCTTGTATCACATTTATGAAAGAACTAGAGCACATCAGTAAATCATATAGAATCATTTTTCGTTTTGTTTCGATTTACATTTTTTCCTTTGGAAATACTCATTTTTCAAAAAAAACTACATATCCCTTCTTTTGTGAAGAAAAAGTACTCTTAGTTTATTTGCAAAAACCACTGGAAGTGACCTATTTCATAGACATATTGGCCAGCCTGACCAGGCAACCCCAGGGCAATATAATATGTGTGTCTATATTCATTCAACTCCCAAAATAAATAGAAAATTAGAGTACCCAATGACGAGGGATATCCTACGGTACAACATTTAGTTTCGTGTTTTTAAAGTCTATAGCTTACCTGACAAAGCTGCTAAATACTGGGGAAGCGTTTTCGATTGCCCGCTGGAGTCCGCCATTTTATTCTGAAAAAAAAGCAGATGAAAAATGTCGTGTTTCAAGAAATATGGTGTAATAGAAAAAATAAAATTTCGGTCTCTGGAAAATAACTAATAACTGGAATATTTCAAGGTTATTCAAAAATTATAAGTTATCAGCATAACGAAAGGAACCCCGTGAATAATCTAACGCGAGTGCTCATTTGGTACCGGGTTATTCACTATAAATTACCCCTTCTCATCGTTATTATTGCCTATAGAAAAAAAAGTTAAATTTAAAAGTTCTGTGGTTATGTCTGAATGTTGATGAATTGCTATCAAAAATACAGTAGCGTGCAGATTTTGGAGGTTACAATTTTTTTTTAAATGGGATACCCTGTATATTATTGAATTTTTTGAATGGTATTTTTTTCCTGATTTCAAAAATATATCATATGTTACCCCTATCTTATACCGTTTTTGAGTTATTAAACGTCGAATAACTTAGACTGGTTGTTACTATAAATAGGTACCTATCCTATAAAAGTTAAATTTTTTAAAGTTTGTTTTTGACATTTTTGTATAAATATTTGAACTTTTTCTTCCGTACTGTAAACCATTTTGATTATTCCATTAAAGAAATGTCACTAAACAAACATAATATAGGATATATTTTTGAAATCAGGAAAAAAAGATCATTCCAAAAATTCAATAATATACAGGGTATTCCATTAAAAAAATGTATCTCCTGAAATCTGCACGCTACTTTATTTTTGATAGCATTTTATCAAAATTCAGTCATAACCACACATCTCTTACATTCAACTTTTTTTTTCTATAGGCAATAATAACCATGATAAGGGGTGGGTAAGTTATAGTGAATGAACCGGTACAACTGCATAAAGTATAACTTTTTCAACCGACGAAAAAAGGAGGAGGTTGTCAAGTCGACCCATTGTAACAAAGTTACTATTTCACCGTTTTCATAAGGAACCAAAAGCCCTGAAAAATAAATAAAAACACAACTCGGTTATTTAAAGTCATTAAAATATAATTCATTTTGGGTTAAAGTGCGCGAATTAAAACTATTCAAATCCTTATTTTCATACGGCCACGCCGATGCCGCTTCGCGTGTATATGAAACATACCCGGTTGTTAGCTGCGCGAGCCAGCGAATCGAGAAAGCATTTTTGCATCGAGCCAGTCCGTGCTGTAAACAAAAGTCGCCAAGAATATTCAGTTCCTCGATAGCAGCCCGATAAATCAGACCGCACGATCGAAAGCGCCCGCTGCCATTAACGTCACCCGGCCTACGTCATAGGAGGGATAGCGAACCTGCCGCAAATGCGATTAATAAAATTTTGTCGTGATCCATCTAGTGAACAGGCAAGTTGTGTGGAAGCCGAGAAGCCGATCTGTCGTGTGCCATCGGAGACGAGTACCTCCGAACCTGCAACCAATCCGTCAGAGGGAAAAGTTTACAAGTTTGGTAAATATAATATTCAAAGTGTAATTGATATAAATTTCGCAAGTTCCTAAAATCGGTTCGCACATGAACGCCAGCTATTCTGTAGAGAGGGATCAGTGGAGAGGGAAATTGGCTAAGGGTGGGTATTATAAAACTATTTCGACAGATAACTAGAAGTTAACTTGTGGATGACGTCACATGTTAAAGTTAACTTCAAAATGTAGCAGTTAACTTTATCGGGTGGAACGGGTGTCGGTTAAAGTTAACTTTGTAGAAAATGGTGGTTTTCGATCGTCGACAATTCTCCTGCTCCTGTCAATATTGCATATGAGTCATATAACCTCAATTTTATTGTTTTGATTTTTCGTTTTCGCAAAATGTTAGCAAACGGTATCCTCGTTATTTTTGAGGAACTTTTGACCGATGATGAAGAAGATGCTGTGAATATTGTTGAAGCCCCTCGGCGACAAAGGATATGTAGGAATCGGTTAGACCATTTCTCCTTGTGGAAGGAAACATAATTTAAAAACCGATTTCGACTATCAAGAGAGTCTGTACGCTTGGTAATGGGGCACATTGAAGCAAATTTACAAAGACCAACTAATAGGTCAGCATTTCTAGTACCTATTTAAATTCTCGTAGAATTATACATATTTTTAGAAATCATCCTATATCGCCAGTAACACAAGTGTTGATTACACTCAGATTTTATGCAACTGGTTCATTCTTGGTTCTTGGTAGTTGCTGGAGATTTTGGAGGTATTCACAAGTCAACTGCTAGCAGTGTTATTAGAAAGGTCACATGGGAAATTGCATTGTTATCCTCTATTTACATAAAAATGCCAGAGACTTTTTGTGTAGTGTTATTCATTTCAAGACTCTAGTGAAGTGGTGTATTTAAATCTTAAGACAATATCATTTGCGAAAACTCTCTTTGAAGGAGACAAAGTATGCTCTAAATGGCTTGCAAAAAAATATTTTTCGGAGTTTCTGTAAGCTTAGTGAAGTCATCGGGAATTATTTTGAAGAAATGTTACACATTATTATTTGTGAATGTTCGAATTAAAAATAAAACTAACAAAAATAGTTTTTTTATTTCATTTAAAACAAACAAGATGGTGTGAAAATGTGTCCTTATCACCTAGATAAACATATATAGTCACTCTTTTTCCATACTGTATGAAACATCTTCGGTACGTCGAATAATATATCTTTTTTCTCTTCTTAAGTCTCTTTTTTTTTCTTCTCAACTCTCATCAAAGGTTCTCTTTTTCACTTTTTTTCTTGGCCCACACACACAATAGTCAATAATATTCACCAGGTAAACCAGAATTTCATCGAATCAACAATCACAAGAGATTTGACAAGTTTTAAGAGTACAATGGCTAAAATCATATTAACATTAATGTTTCGAAAAGTAAACAATGTGTCATCACCTAGATATACATGTTGTAGTGATATTCACTAAAATGACTTTTCAAAAATAAACTTTATTTTATACTTTGGTTACAAAAAATGATTTTGAATATGACAACTATTCGAAGTGCAAAATGGAAGTTTGAGATAGAAGTGACGTTCTTCGGTTCTTGGGATCCTCTTATAGATGCGGTGGTGCTGACTCAGAACTGCGCCTTGTTTACGGCTTCTGGAGCGCACGTGGATAAATGCCGACTTGACTTTGTCCAATTTGCTCTTGCAACAATGTTGCAACTGCGTTGTGGAATTACTGCGTAGAATGCCTGGATTTTTTGATATAACATACATTCCATTCCATACTGTATGAATAATTTTCGGTATGTTGAATATATCCCTTTTTTCTCTTCTTAACTCTGTTTTCTTTCCTCACAACTCTCTATGAAGGTTCTGTTTTCACTTTTATCTTGCCCACAGACGATACAGGAGGATTTTGGGAAGGGACTGGATTCTTCATCAAGAGCCCATCGTCTGTCTAAAAACTCGCTCAATCCTAGATTAGTCTGCACCAGAACGTTACGTTAATTTTCTCATTGAAAATGATGAAAACTTATTCCAGTACAACGGGATCGTTTTGCCAAGCGAAAAATTGTAGGTTACCTTTTTGCCTTCTTCTTTTTCTTTTTATTTAAAAAATGGTACCTTTATAAAACTGACATTTTGAAGCTCAAGTTAACTTGACTGATAAAATTAAAGTCAACTTCAAAACATATTTATAATACCGGCCCTTAGACGAACAAACCAAAGATCACGCGCCGAGAGTAACCGTCCGAGTTGTGCAGCCAGATAGTAAAGTGATTTCCTGCTTGGTATTCCACACCGGTGAGCATAAAGTGTTAATTAGGCAGTTCGAATGTGGATCACGGGCATTGCTTTTAATTTAGTTCTTATAAAATCTGTCAGCAGACGGGTTCCACTGACAGTCGCGAAGGATAGTGTTAGTTATAGGGAGTTTAGTTCTTGAGTTAGCCGTTACCTATAAAAGCTGACAGTGAAGTGCCGTTCTAAGGACGGGCTCCACTAACGGTCGCGCAGGATAGGGCCAGGTGTAGGAAGTCCCTTTATAGTTAGATAGGGTGAAGCCGATACACAGCTTGTCGGCGGAGTCCATCCACACTCTGTCAGTTAGGTGCCGTTCCAAGGACGGGCCGCACTGAAGTTGTGTAGGAAAGAAATAGGGGTAGGAGAAACCGGCGATAGTTCTCAAGCTAGCCATCACACACCCAACCTGTCAGTTGAGTTCTGTTCCGAAGACGGGTTCAACTAACAGTCGCGCAGGATGGGGATGGGTACAGGGAGTCCAATTGATCAGTAGCTACTGTAAAACCGATATACAGCTTGTCGGAAGAGTCCATCCACGATCTGTCAGTTAGGAGCCGTTCTAAGGACGAGCCTCACCAACAGTTGTGTACAAAAGAGATAGGTGTAGGAAAACCGGTGATTGCTCTCAAGTTAGTAGTCCAACGTCCAATCTGTCAGTTGAGTGCCATTCCAAGGACGGGATACACTAACAGTCGCGTAGAATAGGACTAGGAGTTGGGAGTAATACCGTTATAAGAAGAACCCTGCGTGTACCCGAAGAATACTACCCTCCGAGTCGAGCGAACTGCCTAAGCATCTCGAACCTATGGCCGACCTTAAGCTTATATATTTGATACCAGCTTTTCGTATTTGCTTGACTAATTACCGCTCCCCCTTATCATGTGCTTTTGGTTGCCAGAATAGTCAAAGTAATATTGAGAGTACAAAGTTTGACACCCCTCCCCGCTTTTAAAGTATGCTTTGCTTTCCACTATGTAACATTTGAGACTGCCTGTTGAGTTGATTTGAAAAAAAGGCAAGCGACCATTTTCAGAGGACAATTACAAAAATAATATTCATTTGGAAAAAAGACAGTAGCGTATCATTATTTTGGCAGGGCATGTTAACAGGGACGCCACTGATGAAAATTAAGAAATCCTTTATCATGGAAAAAAGTATTTTTATGAGTTCTTTGCATGTACCAAAATTGAAAAAAAAGCCAAAGCGGTTCAGAGATATTGGGGAAGAACTGATTTTTTTGTTAAATTTCCACATCTTGTTTCTTAGAAATAAAGCGGTTGCGGATCTATGTTCATATGAGGAATTTTTCTTAAAATCATCCTAGGATTATCGCCCTTTGGGATCAGCATTCAGTTATGAAACACCCTGTATAGGGTTAACACGATCTATATAAAGAGTACTAAAAGTAGCATGGAAATTTGTAGAGACGGTGAAGAAAACATTGAATATCCAACTAAAATATTTTATGAAATGCAATGCATAAAGTACACAAAGTCGTCTTCACTAAGGATTCAATATAAATTGAAACTCAATTGGCAGACCACAGGCGAAAAACAACTACTTTCCTAGCAAATACCACGCAGAACGTTGAATGACATTCACCTGACAATCCATGCAAACTTCCATATAAATGGAAATTGTTCGCAAAGGTTTCTTTCTGATAAGCTCAATTATGTTTAAATTCATGTCGTGTCCGCCTAACAATCCGTATACCGGTTACAGACTTTTTAGCCCTCATCAGTGCGGAGTAGTCACCAGCCAGAGATCCGTAGAGCTCTGGCCGAAGCGAGACACAACCTAAATAAAATCACCATCGAGCTTAAAACATCTTTAGGTACGTCGGAAAATATAACTTTTAACCGGCGGCACCTAGTGACAGAAAGAAACAATCCATACATTTCTCCTACCTCGATTGGATTCTAATGAAAGATTCCTTCTCAGTAGAAGTGGCTTAGGTTGCCCGACTGGCATATATTTAATGAAAGAAAAAGCCAAGTGAAGGGAGATAAAATATGAAATGCAATGCATAAAGTACACGAAGTCGTCTTCACCAAGGATTCAATATAAATTGAAACTCAATTGGTAGACCACAGGCGAAAAACAACTACTTTCCTAGCAAATACCACGCAGAACGTTGAATGATATTCACCTGACAATCCATGCAAACTTCCATATAAATGGAAATTGCTCGATGGTGATTTTATTTATGTTGTGTCTCGCTTCGGCCAGAGCTCTACGGATATCTGGCTGGTGACTACTCCGTACTGATGAGGGCCAAAAAGCCTGAAACCGGTATGCGGATTGTTAGGCGGACACGACATGAATTTAAACATAATTGAGCTTATTAGAAAGAAACATTTGCGAACAATTTCCATTTATATGGAAGTTTGCATGGATTGTCAGGTGAATATCATTCAACGTTCTGCGTGGTAATTGCTAGGAAAGTAGTCGTTTTTCGCCTGTGGTCTACCAATTGAGTTTCAATTTATATTGAATCCTTGGTGAAGACGACTTTGTTTACTTTATGCATTGCATTTCATATTTTATCTCCCTTCATTGGCTTTTCCTTTCATTATAATATTTTAGTTAATGTGACACTTCCGGTTGCTCCGGGAGTGACGCTGTCCCTGAAAAGAGCGCAGAGCTCTAGAGCGGGGACATAGGACAAACATTCGATATAGAACTAAGGAACATTGAATAAAAATATGAAAATAAAATACTTTCGACTTGACCGGGAGTGACGTCATCTTTGTTATTTTCAAAAAAAATGGGACCCTCCTATGATTTTGATTCAAATTTATGTATCATACCCTATAGCCGAAATGAACCGTATTTGAGTTACTCGAGTTTTTCTAGAAAAAATTACAAATGCAGCCTATCGAACATACACATTATCACATCCACTGAATAATTTACAGGGTGCTCAAAAAGAGGTCCAGAAAGTGAATGAAAAACATGGAAAATCCCAATTTTTTCAAATGGAAACCCCATTTTTCCTTCTCATGATTCAATTCTATTCTATATGAAAATGAGCCCCAGTTCTAATTCTCTTTCCTATACCCAGAACCCATAATACAGGAGTTATTCCATAATAGTTATTTAATCAACTGATGTATTAATGGTGGCGATTAATGATCGAGAAATTTTAACGCGAGAGCGAAGCAAGCGCGTTAATGTTCGAGATCATTAATCGCCATTTTAATATATGAGTTGATTACACAATTTTTCAGTCCTTAAACGTGAAATTTTTGATGTCCATTTCCTTCAACTTGATGGAAACTTACAATATTTGGATTTTTAAATACATAAATTTGACAGTGCGAAGGTAATATGATTTGACATTTGAAAAATATTCAAAGTTGTGTATGTTTAGTTGCCTATAGGGTAAAAGCCGGATAGTTGCCTCGGACGGATACATGCCTCAGTTTCAAATGCTCTATGTTAGACGAATTGACAGTGTTGCTTTTTGATCATAATTAAAAGCGTCCCCCGCGCAGGCCTCAGTGCCGCATAAGCCGTTGAAGTAGGCGCACGTGTTTTGTCCGTGTGAGAAAACATCTTCCGCGGCGATACTTTGACGAGCGCCCGAATTATATTTGTAAGTAATCTCTATTGAATATTTTTATAACTGATTGCGATTTCAGTCAAAAATATATTTCTTTGAGTGCATTAGAGTTTAAATTGCACTGTTTATTAGGTTTTATTGTTAAATATGTTTCATTTATTTCGTAAATAAAAAGGACAAGTATCCGTATCAAATCGGATAGTTGCCTACTGTCTTTTGCGGATTGTTGCCCTATGTCTAAAAGGGCTAAACAATCAGCAGAAATTTTAAACTCGAATGAAAAAATAATCGAAAAGAAGAATAAAACTGAGAAAGTAAAGAAAACAAGCGTAATGAAACAAACGAAAGAAACAAAAAACAAACTAGTTGGTAGCAAAGAAAAGATTACGAAGAAAAAAGGGCGACTACAAAAAAATGAAAAATCAAAACAATATAGAGATATTACTAGCAGTGAATCAGAATCAGATAGCACAGATTTTATTGAACTGACTGAAGGAAGGGTTCTAAGGAAAAGAAAAACTCGTATCTACAGTTCTAGCAGTGAAAAATGAAGATTATTTGAGGATAAAATAGAAAATACCAAGAAAGAAGTTTCAGTTCATGATTATTGTGTAGAATGTTTTGAAAATTATAATTTAACTAAATCGAAATCAGATTGGATTGAATGTCAGATGTGTCGAATGTGGTTGCATGAAAATTGTTCAACACTCAAAAACCATTGCATGAGATGTGGCAAGTTAAAAGCTTGACTTCTGGTGATAATCAATGCTAATGCCAAAGTTGATTACCATATTTTTAATATTTAAGATAAATACTAATACTTAATTGAAAAATTACATGTTCACTAAATGTTATAATTTTATAATTATAATTTAACTTTAAATAATACTTAATACAAGATTGTATTTAACAATAAAAACTGATTATTTAAATTAATATAAGTTCATTTTTATTGGAAAAAAAAACAGACGGGCATCTATCCTCACATTGGGCAAGTATCCCCCCAACCATTTTTAACGTTAGGCTAGTATCCGCTATAGTTGGCATCTATCCTCTTTTTTAGAGGTCATATTAAACTGGATTTACTTAAAATTTATAATATCTATAATTTTTTATAGATAGGGTATGTTAGAAGATTAATGAACTATGTTTGAGAATACACTTTGAATAAAAAATGTATTGGTACACATTTTTTAAAGGGCTTTTTAAAAAGTGTGGCAACTATCCGGCTTTTACCCTACCACAAATATACATTAATAGACCAAATCGCCCTTTACAGTTTTTAATGGTCGATTTCGGTGTGTGTGCATACATCACAATTATGCATTAAAAGATAAATTGAAGGTTAATAGGGGTCATTAACGATCGATTTCGTGTAGATTAAACAGACTCGTTAATACGAGGTCGCCGGAAATAGTACTTTATTCTGCATATTAACTACCTGAAATTTTGATTTTTCTAGTAGGCTGTGCATATCTACCGACAAATGAAGTGAAGTTAACTGTCAGATTCATCAACTGAAAAAGTCCAATATGGCTCGTGTTGGGTATAATAATCAAGAATTCGTTAATTTATTAGTGATTTACGGCGATTGTAATAAAGTTTTCACAAGAACATATGATATTATACATGATTATTCCCATTTTTATGGCAAAAAATGTTCAAACACATTGCCTTCAACTTCTAAGCATTTTTCACATCTTCGTATGACGTCTCCTACATTATCATTTCAGGTGGAATAGAGTTGAAGGCTGTGCGAACTCTCTGTTGAAAATCTTCTTTACTTGTTGGCGTATGAAAGTACACCTCATTTTTTGTATAACACCAAATGAAAAAATCCATTGGAGTTAAATCGGGAGATCGCCAAACCACCATTGGTCATGAAAAGTTTCATCTAAATAGATTTTTACCATTTATCTGCCGATTATGTGGGGGTGCCCCATCATGTTAATACCATATTTCTCTATGGTCGACTAGCGTCAGCTGTTCCAAATAATCCTTATCGAGATTTCTCAGGATTTCTAGGTATCGTTCACAAGATAATAAAACAACCCTGTGGATCTTTCATTTATTTTTCTACATGCTATAAATACACATAGCTCTCTGATGGTATTTTCAAGTACAATTTACCTATGATGAATTCAGATCATTATACTATACAGATACTTCAACTTGCCATTCAATTGTCATGATAAAATTGGAGCATCACTATGGCATTGTTTCTAAAAGCACAGTAAACATTGTAATTCCGAAGATATTGAAATTGACTTTCCCGAACAGAATGTGGATTGCTATCGCTCCAGTAGTGAGAGTTTCGCCTGTTGAATATACGATTTTTGGTCAATTTTACTTCTTCGCTGCATATGATGTCACTCACAAATTGGTCATTTTCGCGATTCTTCATAATGATGAACCCCGCAAAGTTCACCCTCCTCTCATAGTCGGATATAGCTTCAGAACTAAATTATGAGAATAAGGATGCCATTTATGTTTTGCCAATATTTCTCTGCATGGACATGTGAAGCATCTTTCAACGATGCTTCTGGAAAAGCTACGGAGTACCCAAGCACTGTAATTTCATTTTTTTCGTTGTCCACCACCGTTTTAGTTTCAATAATCTTCCTCTTGGAGGATCCATAGTTCGTGAGGTTGAATATTAATCTTCTGATGATGTCTGGAAATAGTTTTGGTTTTCCTGGATATCTTGTAGAAAAAGTGTCACATGTTCTTGTGAAAACCTTATTACATTCGCCATAAATCACTTATAAATCTTGATTATTATACCCAGGGGGCCATGATCGGCGAAGATATATAAAAAAAATCCTGTTGTGGTGACGTCCTCAATAGGTAGTATTTCTATTGAAATCTACCACAAAATATGGCAGAAAAAATCAATTAGCGGCTATACTCAAACGAACAGACAAACAAATCTGTGGAACATGTTGATGTGCAACCTCACAACTAATCATATTTCACAAGTCCAGTCAACTTTATACGAATGAAAATTGTGATATTCACAAATTAGTAAAATTTTTAAGAGACATTGATATAATTAATGAAATTTAATGTAATCTATATATCAGGTAATTTGTGAATCACTCAACGTTGTCTCCAATAACATCGAAGGTTGAAGTGGCAATAAATACATATAATAAAAATAATAAAAAAAATTGTATAATAAAAAGAAATTGGAAGAAGGTTGTATATCCGCAAGAAATGCAATGTAAAGTACTCCAAATGAGGGTTTTAGGAAATATATTCCAGAAATTAATTAGGTAACAGAAAATAATTTTTAGAATAATAAGAAAATTACAGTCGAGAGTTTTTTTTCGAGTTTTTCACAACTCGTAGGCACTGAAAAATTGTAATCTTTTTCTCGGCAATCGAATACAGATATAGTCTACTAGCTTCAAGGCATGGAGGTCACAAGAATGGGTCATTTTGAACCCGAATTACTAGTTTGGAAGGATATTTCTATCCTCCACTTCTTCCTAGAGCCTCTGCAGCGCGAGTTCTTCGGCGAGTTTGGCCGGGCTACTCAATCAGTGGAACCTCCAAAATGAGGCACTTTCTTTCCAGAAGATTCCATCGCATGGGTTTAGCTGTCTCAGTAAATAATGATCGTCAAGCATTTTGAGAACACTCCAGTATTATCTACGAGTATTATATCAGTAACAGTAAGTTTTGTTTATCTTATTCGATAACATCAACATTGTTAGCCAAGCCCATCAAGTGATTAGCGAAAGTTTTGATATAAAAAGATATCAATAATGAAAACACATGATTGATTTCTACCAGTATGATAAGACAACACCCAACTCATAAATTACTAAGTATGAGCTATCAATAATATAACTGTTTCCTTCTGATAAAGTAGCACGCCCGCACTGGCGGATCTGAAGGGGGGGGGGGGCATGGGGGCCATGGCCCCCCTAGATTTCTGAATAGTTGATATTGGTTCAACAACCAGAGTCTGGATATGCAACTAAACCTTTGATTGGTTTTCAACAAGAAGAAAACATACGTTATACAAACCAAAATTATTCGTTGTACTTATTGAATGTTTTCTCAAACACTCATCCATGCCAAATCTACTCGTTTTTAAATTTCATAGGAGTCGTTCATCATCCAATACAACTATGAAACAGAAATATTCTTCTATGCAGTGCGAATGTATGCAAAAAAACACAGGCGGCTAAATCAGAGTGCGGCAAAACAGATAACGATAAAACGATAGAAGGAAAATAATTGTTTTTTGGGGACTATGCTCTGGGGACTATGCTCTGGGGACTATGCTCTGGGGACTATGCATCATAGTGGTAAGCCGTGAGCGGCGAGCGGTAAGAATAAAAAACAAAGGAGTAAGTTGAAAATAGTTATTTTTTTGTCGGAAGTCGGCAACCGCACATAAATGAAAAATGATTATATTCCACTTGTTTTTGAAAGAAAAGGTCATTTGTCATTTCACATTTGTTCTTCAATCAGTGAGTGTAAGGTTTAAGGTTTAAGGTTCAGTTTATAGTTATAGATCTTTTTCATTGAAATAGAAATAGTTACAAGTGAAATTGATTTTATCGTAAAAAATGGTAAGTCCCACATTGACATTATCAACGAGTTTGATTTTTGCATATTTTGTGAAATCGATAAACAGTGTATAAGTATAAAATTATAATTACTTGGATGAACAAAAAATTCTTCAGTACATTCTCGAAAATCATTTAATTTCTATATTCCAAAATTCTACAAGTTCCAACTAAAACAATTATTTCTATGCTTGTTTTTTTTGGCCATGGTGAAAAAAAAAGCATATTGAAACTTTTTTATTTGATCTGGAGAATTGAACTGAGCTGTTTGATTTATTTTTATTATTATTCACTGGTTTCAGTTGTTTTCAGTATGTTTGCAAACAGTGGCCAAAGGCATAAATAATTTGTTTTATGAATAATAATTTTATTAAAAAAAAATCCGCAAGTTTTGTTTTTGAGAGTTTATTATTTAAAATAATTGTGGAATTGTGGAATTGTGTTTTGTTTGTTTCGCAATATTTTTTCCATCTTATTTATATTATTGTTCACTGGTTTCAGTTGTTTCAATAAAAAAAAATATATATTTCATTTCATTCCTATCGATTCTATAACTTTGGTTACAAATTTCCATTAACCCATGCCCCCGCCCCTGAAAAACTCATGCCATCGCCCCCTTAAAAATTCCCTAGATCCACCAGTGCACGCCCGTATATCATCGATATAATGCACTGGAATGAAGTGTAGATATTTGTGTATACACAGCGTGTTCCGAAAAAGTCATGAATGAATATAGTTTGCCCTAGGTAATGTTTATATAATTGTGAATATTTATCAAATTGTAAATATCAAACTATTCCACATTGAGGATTATCTGTAGTTTTTCTTGTGAAATCAACATCAAGTAACCAGTTACCAGATAAAGATTTGTCCTCATAATAATATAATTATTCGTCATATGAATGATCTAGGGGTAATTCTCGATAAGGAACTCTAGTAGAATGCGCATCTTGAAAAAGTATCCAACAGAGCCCTATGGACTTGTAAAAGGATATGTGGGAAAACATGGGGAATGCAACCCAAACAAATGTACTGGCCTTACCTCACAGTGGTTAGACCTGTGGTTGTCCGGTGGAGCAAAGGTGCACAGAATAGAGCACGAGAAAAGCTCAACAAACTTCATAGGTTTACGTGTCTGACCATAACAGGGGCAATGTCCACCACCTCGACAGCGGCAATGTGAGTCCTCAACATCCCTTAGAGAAGGAGGCAAGAGTGGGTGTATACAGAAACCTATCGAGGTCAACGAGTAATAGGGAAGAACATTGTTTGCAAGATCGAGAACGAGATAAAATCCCGATTCTAGCAATGCCATCAGATACAATGATCCCCCTATACAAGTTTGATAGACCTTATGAGATTCTCCTCCCGGGAAGAGATGAAAGGGAAACTGAAGAACGAGAACTCACCAGAGCCAATCTACAATGGTACATAGACGGCTGCAAAACGGAAGAAGGAATTGGTGCCGAAGTACATGGAGTTCAATCAGAATTTAACCTTAGTGTAAGCCTGGGTTAGGTTAGGTAAGTGAATAGGTCTCTTACGGCAACCCGTGATGATCTATTGTGGCTCACACCAATTCAAATTTCACCAAATAAGTCCAGCTTCTTTACGAAGCCGATTAGTTTAGCTGGTGAATGATCTTTCAGGTCCGATGGCGAGAGTGAGGCTCTGCCAAACGTCGAAAACCTGATTCTGTCCGCGGGAGGAAGGCACAAAGTATGTGCTCTGCTGTTTCGTCATCTTCAAGACAGACGGCATACCGGATTTTCCGACAGTCCTAGTCTTGACATGTGGTGATTCAGACGGCCAGTGGCCAGTACGTAGGCCTGTTAGACAACGTAAGTCCTCCCTACTGGAGTCTAACACTTGTATAGATTTTCTGATGCATTTAATTTTGTTTTCAGATTGTGGAAGGTTATAATTCCAAAAAAGTGTCAAGAATAACTATTCCCTCACAAAAAATTTGCACCAAACAATAATATATGGAGATTCTCGCAATATGATCTCATTAGAGGATACAGCTTGTGCAATCATTCACGGGAAAAAATCGTATCAATGAGTTGACGATGATGAAACAGATATTTGCTTAGCCGCTAATGCTATATATCGATTGCAGAAGAAGATTTCGGAAGTCGAAACATTTTTGCATTTAAAAAAAGTTTCTCGTTGAATGAATGGTAACTGATTGCAATTATCATAAGATTCGACTGGTTAGTATTTATGCATGAATCCTTGTAAAAAAGATATCGGTTATACTATGAACACTCATGTGCGATGCCAATTTAATGATGAATATGAAAAAAAAGAGAAATGCAAAGTATTGATTATATGAACGCTTTTGAGAGCTTCATTAGTCATAGGCGAATTGATTGGGTTGAATTTGTGATCCTTTGATTTTCTTTGATAAAGGAGTAGAAAATTCTACTCTGAAAAATTAAGGATTTCTATGGAATTTTGCAATGACAATTTCTCCTTGTCTGTATACCATGCACCGAACGCATCCTGATTGCAGAGCTAGCGAGAGTTTTCCACCCTCTCGGGTTCCAAGCTCCACTGACAGTTTTTACCAAACATAATATTCAGTGACCAGTATTAGACTGGGATCAACCACCTGAACAAAATTCTTCTCATTTGGTCCCGAAATTCTCTGAGTTACACCTACTTTCCTCGCTTCAATTGCAAGACTTAACTCAATTATTATCATTATTATGTTCCAAATTGTTAGTAGAGGTGTAATCTAAGTTATTTGAATCTTTACATTTAAATCTTTTTGCGTTTATTTTTATTTTTTGTATTATTTCATTTATTTATATATTTATTTTATTATTATTGTTATTATTGTTTATCTACTATTATTATTATTATTATTACTGTATATCATTATTATTATTATTGTATGTGTATTAGGATTTCCTAAATAAACGTATTCATTCATTCATTCATTCATAGTGCAGTTGATTCGCACCCAAGAAACTGATTGTATCCTCTTTTAACTTATTATGTATTACAGCGACTGTGTGCAATCTGAGAATAGGTTGCAACAGTAACATAATACATGAATAATCCTGAGTGAGTATTTGTGTTGCAAAATATTCAAAAACCTAGCCCTTCTGCATCTATTATTGCATTTCTCAGAGCTCGCCTGGGTGAAGATCATCAGAGTTCAAAGATTCTTCGGTACCTTGAAACAAAAAGTGAAAAGCAAAATAACTCACGTCTCTCCCGCAAACTTTAATCTATCATCAAACTCATCAGTAATATGCAATACTATGCAACCGCATACGTCACCCCGACTAACAAGGCTCTGGCATACATGTCTAAATTCAAGCTGTGAGCGTCGTGGCGACGGTTGTTTGGCTCCGGGGTTTCAAAAGAAACGGAGCCGTAACGGAGCCTCCGAGAAACAGGACGAAATCTCGGAGTATTTAGCCTTAGCCCTGTGCGGGGACGCCACAGGGCTGGACCAACCCCTTTCCCCTCACCCGTGGGTACCAATGACATTTGAGCCGAAATACCGAGGGAATGAGGACAACTCTTGGCCTTCTCGGTTTTTTTCAGGGCCCTGGAGAGAATGCAATTCCGAGCATTGTGCAGGATCGGAAGTTAATTCTTCAGGGTACCAAACAAACGATGAGAGCCATGCAGATGAACCTCCAGCACTGTAAGATAGCCACGGCAGTACTTGCAGGTTGCTAGGAGGGACTTCGAAGTGGCCCCTATTATTATAATTTTTCAATGTTAACAAAAAATTAAAAACTAAAAAAATATTGTTAGATTTTTTTATCCATGTGTTTTGCTATTGCTATTTTTGCATCAAACGAAGGCATTTAATAACATTTTTTTTCCCATTGCTTATGATCGTTTTTTTATATTTTCATTATTTGAATAAATACCTAGTTGAGAATTTTTTTTTCTTTAAAAATCATAATGGCATTTCTCAATAGAATAATAAAAAATAAATATTAAATTTTTTATTGTTTATTAGGATAAAATTTTTATAAACAAATGCCAAATTCATTATATTTTTTTCTGAAACTACTGAAAATTACAAAAACAGCCATATGAAACAAAGTGTCGAAAACATTTTTATACCGTAATTTTAAAAACTTTTTATAAAAAAAATGTTTTGGCACTTTGTTGCATATGGTTGTTTTTGTAATTTTCAATAGTTTCAGAAAAAAAAATCATGAGATTTGGAATTTGTTTATAACAAATAGTTAACTGAATAAACAATTGAATTTTCAATATATTTTTTATTCAATTGAGAAATGCCAATTATGATTTTTGAAGAAAAAAATAATTCTTAACTACTTATTCAAATAAGGAAATATAATAAAAACGATTATAAACAATAACAAAAAAAACATTCTTGAAAAATCGTTATATTCTCTAGACGACGAAATGGCATGATTTTTTTTTGAAATATTAAATTAATCAATTTGTTTATGAACAATTTATAAATGTCCTGAAAAGTTTGTTTCGAATGTTATTGAATGCCTTCGTTTGATGCAAAAACAGCAATAGCAAAACATATAAATATTTTTTTTTTTAATTTTTGATTTTTTGTTAACTTTAAAAAATTATAATAAACAAAATAAACAATTTTTGAAAACTTTCATAACGTGATCTTGTTAAGTATATATAAGAAGGGCTTTAAGGGCGACACAATTTTTGAACTATTATTTAAACATTTATGCCATTTTTTATGAAAACCGAGGTCCGAAAAACAAGGACTAATTAACAAATGCCTAACTTGTTGAAAAATAAACTTTTTTTTTTTGCAACGGGACTTTGTTATTTCATGTGTAAGAAACACACCATAATTTATTAAAATTTTTAAATTGATATTTAATACTACAAAAAATTATTTTATGTGGTGTACTCTCTTTAGAGCCGTAGCGGTCGCGCGGAGCCCTATTTTCAGCGTTAAATTAAAATTATAAATAAAAGAGATAGAGTTCTGGACTTTTCTATTGGAAATTTCCTCCTCTTTGAGGATATATTTTTCGATTTCCGCTATAGTTTCTGAGTTATTCCCAAAAACTGAACCCCTTTTCTTGTTTTTGTTTTTTGTTATTATCAAATGCAATTTGGGTCAGCAAAAAAAAACAAAAAAATGTCTTTCTTAGAATTTCATTCCGAATTGAATGAGCTATTGCTCATATTTTTTGGATACTTGGAACTATTTTTCGCAGGAAACGCACCTCTCGACTAATCTACTGATAGAATTAATACTTCTAAGTACATATGTTGAAAGGAATTCAAGAATATTAGTGCTGAGAACCGGAAAAACGCAATCGATCATGTAATACAAATTGAGAAACTTTACATGCAGGTAGAATTATAATTAATATAAATGATGGTTGATCTGAATCATTAAATTTAATAATTTTTTTTAAAAATACAGGCGGTATAGGATGGAATAAATTCATTTTTACTTATTATGTATTTGTTTAAAAAACCTGAAACAGGTCGATTTCTTTTGTCAATTTGACAATTTACAGTATAAAAATATTACCCCCTTCTTGCACACCCTCTGAATTATGAGAAGAGGAGTCGTGTGGCACCTTGTTCGAAAGGGATTTTCATTCTCTGTTCAGCAATATTAAGTTTTTCGAATTTGGTGCAATCATAACTGAGAAAATTTATTTTGAAAATGTAAAATGTTGATACTTTACGTAGAATGAAGGAAATAATGCCAATAATGTTTAGTAAGTATTTATCAATTCATTTTACAATTAGTTAATGTTCAAAATGGCCCCAGTCACTTCTTGACGATGAGCAAGTCGAGCTTAAAATTCTCGTACAACATTTTATAGGACCTCAGGTGTTATGTTGTTCATTTCTTCCGTTATCCTAACTTTGAATTCTGCAATATTGTCTGGTCTATTGAAATATACTTTCGATTTTAAATAACCCCATAAGAAGTCATCCAGAGGAGTCAAATCGGGAGTTCTAGGCGGCCATTCAGTCGTCCCACATCTTCCAATTGGGAAAAACTTCGTTCGAATAATCTCCAACAATACGTTTGTAATGCGGTGGAGCTCGGTCTTGTTGGTACCGAATTCATCTATCTATTACATTTGGATCATTAACATCAGGAAAAAGCCTTTTTAATGTAAGCTGTAAAAAGTTCATCAAAAAATCTAGATAAACCTCACCATTAACTATGCCTTCAAAAAAATAAGGCCAATAATTTTGTTGTTAATGACACCAGCCCAAACGTTCACTTTTTTAGGATATTGTGTGTGAGCCTCACACATCCAATGAGGATTTTCTCTACTCCAATATCTACAGTTTTGTCTATTAACCGTTCCATTTAAATGAAAAGTAGCTTCATCTGTCAAAACAACTTTGTTTATGAACTGCAAATCTGCTTCGATTCTGCCCATCATCAGTTCACAGAATTGTTGCCATCAGGATCATCGTCATTTAACTCCTGAACCAACTGAACTTTTATAAGGATGATATTTTTCTTTATGTAAAGCTCTCAATATCGATGATTCACTTACATCATTGTCGGCGGCAAGTTGTCTACTTGTCATATGCGGATTTTCCTCAATCGCTAACAGTACATCTAACTTTTTTTCCTCATCCAATTTAACGTTTCGACCTGGTTTTTGAATAGTTTTTACATGTACAGTTTCACGAAACTTTGTTTCAATTTTGCTAATTTTAGACTGTGAGACGTGTTGACCAGGGTATTTATTATTAAACATGTCATAAACTTCCTATTGAGTTCTTGTTTTATTACCGCATCCAATCATTATTAAAATGTCTATAATTTGAGTTTCGGGTAAATGAGCCATAGTTAAATCAATTACACGCACAAATATTTTTCAATACACTGACGTGTGTCAGCAACTTAGGCCCGATTTCACCACAAGACAGATAAACGGCGTTTTCATAAACTCCGTTCTCACTAAACTCAGATCGAGGTTTATCAAGATTAAAATCTTGATAAACCTCGATCCAGTTTCACCGACACAAACAGACGAAAGCTAAACCGAGTTTATTGAAACTTAGTTCAAGGACAGTCAAAAACTGGCAACATAGTAAAACATGTGCGTTTCTGTCATTTTTGCATGGATTTCGTTGTTTTGTAGAGCAGCCAAAGCCAAGTGACAATATAACCTAAAAATTGAAAACCGATAACTTTCGTGTTTGGCTCATGTTTTGTGATATTTCTGTGGGTGTTTGGTGTTCAAAGTTTAGTTTTTCAAGGAACTTGATAAAAGTGACAATATCTTCTACAATAAATTTCAAGTTGGAATGTGAAAATATAGTTCATCAAATAAATTCCTTCTTTGGACTTCATTCGGCACCCAGCTCATTGAATAAATTGGTACAACATATTTCCTTTACCATAGTGAAAATACCACCATATTTCGTTAACTTATCAGACCAGTCTTTTCGTTTGATGGCATGTATCTAGGCTGCTTGCCTTCTCTGGGAGATTTCACAATGTTTTCTGTTTCTTACAACAGCAGATGGAATTCTGATAACAGGGTCAAAAATACAAACATGTACAATTTACCTGAAAAATCGTATTCGGCCGTCTTTTGATGCATTTTTATTGCATTTCACAACAGAACAATATGAAGGCATGATCATCTACGAATTAAACAATAACACATGTAATCCAACTACCTACTGAATTCTTTTTGAAATAGGTAAAAATGTTCAATTCTCCAACATAAACAAATCGGAAAAGTGAAGTTGTTTTACCTCCAATGTCAACCATCTGTCAAACGTGCACGAAACCAATGAACTAAACGTCGTTTAACTTCGTAACTGGCCAAATATAGCCCGTTTTAAGTGGAAACGCGCTGTTTAGAACAAACCGTTTATAGTTCCTGGTGAAATCCAATAAGACTTAAAATAATCTAAGTTTAATTTGACAAACTCGTTTAAGAGGTTGGTGAAATCGACTATAAATATTAGTAGTCTACTGATTGACATAACATTATTTATGTGGGTTTTGTGAATAATTTGTTGGTGTCTTGAACGACTTTTTCCTGACGTTTAGCAAAACAGATAAGATTCTTCCTTATGAAGTTATTTAAAATCAAAAGTATATATCAATAGACCGGATAATATTGCAGATTTAAAAGTTAGGATAACGGAAGAAATGAACAACATAACCCCTGAGGTCCTACAAAATGTTGTACGAGAATTCCACGATCAACTTGTTTATTGTCAAGAAGTGAATGGTGGTCATTTTGAACATTTAATTTAATCTAAAATTAATTGAAATATACTTCCTAAACATTATGTGAATTATTTCCTTCATTCTACGTAAAGTATCAAAATTTTACATTTTCAAAATAAATTTTCTCAGTTATGATTGCACCAAATTTTAAAAACTTAATATTGCTGAACAGAGAATGAAAATCCCTTTCGAACAAGGTGCCCCCCTTCTCATTGAAACTTTTTGAGGTGGTGCTCATAATTCAGAAGGAGTGCAAGAAGGGGGTAATATTTTCATACTGTAAATTGTCCAATTGACAATAGAAAGTATCTTGTTTCAGGTTTTTTTAAACAAATACGCTAAAAATGAATTTATTTCATACCTATGGACCGCACTGTATATGGAATTCTATAGTTTCAACGAAGCAAAAGGAAAACAGTTTGGTTATACTTCTTCCTTTTGATTTGAGTCAGACTACATCGAAATAATAGGAAGCATTTAGGGATATTTGAATCATTCTCCAAGCTTTGTTGTTTAATTAAGTTTTATAAAAACATAGAAATGCTGTTTCACATTAATCGTATGCTTGATTTATTTATTTATTTATTTATTTAAAATACAAGAGTTGAAGTTAAACTTTTTAACTCTTTTTAGCTAATTTGGAGGGTTAATTGACAAATTACATTTGAGAAATATGTGAATACGTTAATACACACATATGTACATGATATTTTATATATACATTTATATTGAATGGACTTCATGTGAAGATAAATTCTTGTGCAAATATTCGGTGGTTCAATTCGTAGAACCTGTCCAGTGAGTTCTTGAATGCATTGAGAGATGAGATGACACAACAGCAGGAGGTAGATTGTTCCACAGAGCGAAGGCACGATTGAAAAGAGTGTATTGATTGATAGCAATTGCAGAATACATAAATAAATGTTGAAATTAACCTTTACGACTAGCCGAGCCATTTTTTTTTCGTTATGTTGCCTTTTTCTCGTAGTGTTGCCTTTTTTCGCGGTAAATCGACTCTTTCAAGTTAACTTACTTTTCCGGCGACCTCGTATTAAGGAGTCTGTTTAATCTACACGAAAACGATTGTTAATGACCCCTATTAACGTTAAATGTCTCTATTATTGCATAATTGTGATATATGCAGCCAAACATACACCGAAATCGACCATTAATAAGCTATTAATGGTCGATTTCTCTATCAATGCATCATTGTGGTATAGGCAACTGAACATACACGAATTCAAATGTCAAATGAGGAATGAGGTCGACGGAAATTTTTTGTAATCAACTCGTATATTAAAATGGCGATTAATGATCTCGAACATTAACGAGCTCGCTTCGCTCTTGCGTTAAAATGTATTATCGATCATTAATCACCACCATTAATACACTAGTTGATTAAATAACTATTTTTTCTTGATATGTCGCCTTCTTTCCCGTTTCTACGTTATATTGTGTTTTTTTTTTCATTTTGTCGCCGCATCAAATTTATAACATGCATCTTTTTTGTGGGGTAACTATATGGGTTACAAACAGAATCACTTGAAATCATCATCAATCCAATCTGCAACTTGTAATGATATCACCAAAAACGCACGGAACACGCAAGAATAATTGTGCTCATCCGGCAGTAATTAGACATTGAAACTGTAAAGCAATTTCTAGTGCTCACCTGTATTTTTCTCACCAGTCGATTCACGAATGAGTTTATCGCTTATTTCGACATGGTAAATAAATCATTTATCTCAACATCATGAATCGATAGAATAATATTTGCGATTACAATCGGTATATATGAAATAATGTTTTTCATTTGAAATCTCATTCAATCTTCAGATATGATTTTTCTTCGCGAAATATACAAATCACGTTAAATTCTTGAATTAATATTAAAAATAATTTTTAACAAAAAATGAACCGACGAAAAAAAAACTGAAAAGCAAAAAATACTAAAAGGGTTATTTTTTGCTTTTCAGTTTCTTTTTCGTCGGTTTATTTTTTGTTAAAAGTTTTAATTTCTTTATTTTTTGTGGCAAAAATCTACGGAGTACTACTTACTCAATTAATAATTAAGGCATCCTTTATGTTGTAGTGTTATCAGAATTTCAAGAGAATCGGTTCACACGTGAAAAATCAATCATTCCCTATTTTTCTACCCTCAGGGGTTGATAATTCTTCTTCAAATTCAAATATGACCAAGATCGAGATATACCCTATACAATAAAAAAAGAATCATCTACATCGGATAAGCCAGTACAAAGTTATGACTGGTAGAATCGGTTAACGGGCCAAAATTCAGAGGGTGAACGATCAATATCCTCCATTTTGCTACCCTTAGGGGTGGCATTTTTTTTTCAATTTCAAATGGGACCAATTTTGAAGTACACCCTATCCAATGAAAATAGAATCATAGAAATCGGACTACTCTGTGAAAAGCTATACGTAGTCATACATAAAAAAATATACGCGTCGACTAGAGAACCTCCTCCTTTTTGAATTCGTCGGTTAAAAACAATTTTTAAATAAAATAAACCTTCTTAGTCTTAATAACTAAGCTCCTAAACAAATGTGAGAAACTAATTTTGAGTCGGCGCAAAACAAACAAGCAAATGAGTTAGGTAAAGCGTAAAATGATATCATCGAGATGCGCAGTGACATTTTGATAATTTTTTTGAAGTAATTCAATGATCTTTCTTATAGTGTTTCGTGACCTCACTGGTTATTATAGCTTGGAGTTTGGTTGGGAAAAGGTCAATTAACTGAAACCACTATGGATCTGTTGCCGACGTTTCAACTTTTATAAAGTCATCCTCAGGGCACTACAATAGGGATTGTGAATATTACAAGGGTGAATAGTAGAGTAGCTCAATACATGATAAATTACACGATAAAACCTCAATAGAGGTATAGTACAAACAACTTAAGTTGTAAATGGTCAAATCTTATGAAAATATTTATATATAAATTGACATGAATAAAAATTATTGTGGAGTTAAACAAATCATGTAGAACAAAGGATATTAAGAAATAGGTTCTTGTCGTATAATGTATATAAGGACATTATAAACTTGATTCTCTTGTTATATATAAATGGAAATTGTTAACATATGTCGAAATCGACGGAGAGTTTGCTCTGAATGAAGGCATCTAGTGGAGATTGGGAAAGTTTTTCACACACCATGCACGCCTATGGTTCCTACACGTACCTTATCAATAAATAACGAAAGAAATCAAGAGGAAAATACAAAAACTTTTCCAATCTCCACTGGATGCTTTCATTCAGAAACAAACTCTCCGTCGATTTCGACATATGTTAACAATTTTCCATTTATATTATAACAAGAAGAATCCAAGTATATGTAAATGTCCTTTTTAATATACATTTTATTACGACAAGGAACCTATTTTTCTTGTAAGTATCCTGTTGTTTTACTACATGATTTGTTTTACAACTTTACAATAATTTTTATTCATGTCAATTTTATATATAAATATTTTCATAAGATTTGACCTATTTACAGCTTAAGTTGTTTGTACTTTATACCTCTATTGAGGTTTTTATCATGTAATTTATCATGTACTAAGCTACTCTACTATTCACCCTTGTAATATTCACAATCCCTATTGTAGTGCCCTGAGGATGACTTTATAAAAGTTGAAACGTCGGCAACAGATCCATAGTGGTTTCATTTAATTGACCTTTTCCCAACCAAACTCCAAGCTATAATAATTCAATGATCTTCGTAGATTGTTTGTTTGGCGCCGATTCAAAATTAGTTACTCACATTAGTTTAGGGGCTTACTTATTAAGACTAAGAAGGTTTATTTCATTTTTTGCTTTTCAGTTCCGTTTTTCGTCGGTTAAATTTTTTGTTAAAAAGTTTTTATTTTTCAATTTTATGTGGCTGAAATCTACTAATTACTACCTATTTAATTTTTGATTACTCCCAAAATACTTACTTACCACCTTACTTCAACTATTAACAGTTAAATAATATGATTATCTACTTTAATTATTTATTGTTCATAAAATATAAATTATTTTTGGTAGTTCTGGTTAGTTTATTTCATCACTTTGTATATAATTCCATCCTTTCATAGGAATGTAATTATTGTGACGGATGTAGGAGAACAAAAATAATGACAATAGCAATCTGTCAAGGTCAACTACATATGTTTGCTAATGTTCAATCTGAAAAATCAATCATCCCCTATTTGTCTACCCATAGAGGTGGATTATTTCATCCCAAATTTGAATGTGATCAACTATGGGGTATACACTATCTAATAAAAAAAGATTCATCCAAATCGGACAACCCAGTTATGCCTGATAGAATCGGTTAACGAACCAAAATTCAGGGTGAACGATCAATATCCTCCAGTTTGCTACCCTTAGGGTAGGATTTTTTTTCCAAATTCAAATGGACCAACTTTGAAGTACACCCTATCCAATGAAAAAAGAATCATTGAAATCGAACTACTCTGTAAAAAGTTATGCGTGGTCATACATAAAAAAAATATACGCGTCGACTAGAGAAACATTTCCTTCAGCTACTACGAAGTAGTAGCTGAATCGCTTGTCGTTTGGGGGGCATTATTGATTTAACAGCGAAAGTAAAGCTTTGTGACTACTATTACAAATCCACTAGGAATAAAATTATAGTTTAAAAAACTAAAAAAACACGCTTTCATAGCAACGTGAGCTAAAAAGTAAAAAATATTTTTTTTAGATAAATATTCTGTTTAACAGCGATAAGAAGTCCCCCAACTCGATATAATTATTTTTTTTTTGAGTGAACTTGAAATAAGAATAAAGTGATTGATAAAATATTAACCGTAATGTAGAAGAATGAGTGGGGTGCTCGTTATCAGATGTACTTAGTTATTTGAAAAGTTCGAGTTATAAGAATGTAAAAAGCACCCCACCCCACAGTTAATATTTTTGTCGATCATTTTATTCTTATTTTAAGTTTATACTCAAAAAAAATTAATTATATCGACTTCTTATTGCTGTTGAACAAAATATTTTTTTTTGTTTTTAGCTCACATTGCTATAAAAGCATGTTTTTTTAGTTTTTCAACTATTATTTTATTTTATTTTTTTAGTCTTAACAAAATATCATGGGGAAACTCGAGTATTAGCATTTCATATGTAACAATAAACTTAAAAACTAATTTTCAAACTACAATTCTATTTTTTTAGTCATAATTTTTTTGTATGTAATAGTTATGAGGAAACTCGAATCTTAGCTTTTTATATATGTAACAATAAACTCAAAATTATTTCATTCACGTTCTCGTAACCTAGCATCTTTTGCATTAATAAACCCTTCGAGTAATTCAATTTCTATCCGATAAGGCATATATTGAATTAGCAAAGTTGTAAAAAAAGTTTTCTGGATCTGAAGATGCTATAAAGTATGGTACTCTCACAACTGCCGGAACATTTCTTATAGCCATTTTGCTGTTATCTCTCAACGTAATTAGTTGTCGACGGATTTTTGATTGAATTTCATAAGCATCATGATCAATGCTCCCTTCGGTTTCGCTTGATTTTTTTTGATAGAAAGGTTTGAACAACATTGCAAACTATAAGAATCATATCCAAGAAATCATAATCAGAATGTTCCAAAGGCCGTTTTTCATATCTTTCTAAGATATTACTACAATATCCAGTGGCATGTCCAGTTTTGTCAAAATGCAACACCCTATACCGCTGGTCTGGTTTTCTACAGTTAAGGAACACACAACTTTGCGAACTATCACGTAAAGGAATGTGACATGGACGATAAGCACATTCAGCAGCTCATACTTGTCGTTCATGAATAACCTTCATACAAATGCGAAGTAGCTTACGTGAGATATCCGATTATTCGTGTTGTATTTGTTGAATTGACTGAGCTATTTCTCTATCTACTCCTGTAGGTTCTCCTTTTGGCAACTACTTTGCAATATACAGGGTGTTTCATATTTGAATGGTGATCCTTAAGGGCGATAATCCTTGAATGATTTTGAGAAAAATTATTCATATGAACATAGGTCCGTAACCGCTTTATTTCTGAGATACAGGATGTTGAAATTTAACAGAAAAATCAGTTCTTCCCCAATATCTCTGAAACCACTTTGGCTTTTTTTTTCAATTTTGGTACATGCAAAGTACGCATTGTTTTCCATGATAAAGGATTTCTTAATTTTCATCAGTGGCGTCCCTGTTAACATGCCCTGTCATATTTTTGATCAAAATAATGATACGCCACTGTCTTTTTCCCAAAGAAATATTATTTTTGTAATTGTCCTCTATCTTCTCATAAAAATGGTTTTCTGCCTTTTTTTCCGTCCGGTGGACGGTTTTCGATTTAGAAAATAAAATACATTCATTTGCTTGTCCCTATTCGAATTTTTCTCTTAGTATTGATTTCACAATTGTGGTAACCAAAGGATCTAGGCAAGATTTTTATAAAACTATGACTATTATTTAGTTTTTGTAATAAGTACGCTTAAAAATACATTTTTTATTTTTTAAAACATCTATTATGAACAAAAAATACCAAAATCAAATTAACTGTTCAAAATGTCCGCCTCCTGCAAGTATGCATGCTTCAGCCCTCCTTGTCATTGACTCGCGTACTCTTTGGAAAATTCCTGGAGTATTCCTTATTGCTTCACAGGAAACTATTACGCGGTTTCGCAATTCTTCCTCAGTTAGAATTGGTTGACTATACACCAAAGTCTTAAGATGTCCCCAAAGAAAATAATCAAGACTGTTTAAGTCTGGGGATCTAGCTGGCCATGACTCTGTTCCCCCATGACCTATCCAGCGATTATGAAAGATTTGGTTTAAATATTCTCGTGCCAGAGCACTGAAATGAGCAGGTGCACCATCGTGCATAAACCACATGCGATTTCGCATTAAAATAGGAATATCTTCCAACATAATTGCCAAGTTATCTTCAAGAAATCGGCGATAATTATGTCCATTCAATCTGCGTGGTAAAAAAAGCTCCAAATAGGTAATCTCCAATAATTCCAGCCCAGACATTTAATGAGAACTGCTCCTGGCGATGAGATTCCACGATTGCATGCGGATTTTCTTCGGCCCAAAAATGATTATTATGAAAATTTCTGATCCTGTTTCTAGTAAAACTAGCTTCGTCCGTGAATTAAATTTCCCTGTGAAATGAAGGATTTTCGGTAACTTTTTGGAGAATCCATTGGCGGAAATTCCCTCGTAATGGCAAATCTCGAGGAAGTAGAGCCTGAACCCGTTGAATGTGATAGGGATATAATAGATAATCATGAAGAATCCTCCATACTAGAATATGGGCGATATTCAAATTATTGGAAACTTGCCTCGTACTTATTTCAGGATTTTCGTCAACTGAATTTAAAACAGCTACTTCAATTGCTGGAGTTCTTGCAATCCGATAACCTTCAGTGGGTGCTTGAAATCGTTCGAGCATCAGGAACCATTCTATTTGGGAAGCGCTCTTGATACAGTCACCTGGCTTCATATGCGTTGCCGTCACCAAGCCTATACAAGTAATGCATGTCTGCTAATTCGGTATTTGTAAAATGTATCATGTTTTTTTTAATAAACAAGTTTTTATAACAATAATAATATCACGTATCTAGCTAAAGAAGTGTCAAAATTGTTTACGTTGAAAACAACAAAATGTGTTCTCAGCATACTAGATAATCCTAATACTCTTCAACGGCTGATTTCGCAAAGGGACAAGCAAATGAATGCATTTTATTTTCTAACTCAAAAACCGTTCGCCGGACGAAAAAAAGGCAGGAAAGCATTTTTATGAGAAGATAAAGGACAATTACAAAAATATTTATTTGGGAAAAAGACAGTGGCGTATCATTATTTTGATAAAAAAAATAAAAGGCATGTTAACAGGGACGCCACTGATAAAAATTAAGAAATCCTTTATCATGGAAAAAATGTATTTTTATGCGTACTTTGCATATTACCCGCCCATAGTCTCAATAAATCTGGATGGTAATTATTTACCCAAGCATCTTACTTCCTTTCGACGCTTTAGTGGACAAATTCTTCCTCCATTACGAATAAATTCATCTGAAGAATGAAGACACTATCCGAGTTTCACTGCATTCTTGTCGTGGGAAGATGAATCGACATCTTACGGTGGTATTATTTTTCGTATCAGTGCCCTATCAGAAATTTTGGCGAATGTGCTAAAAAATATCGATGCATTCGCCATATTGTGAAACGAAAATTATGTTGTAAAAATCTAGTGCTTTCGCCATATTTTTTAAATGAAATTTTTTTTGACGATCCAGGTGAGAATAGCAGGTCAAAGCTATGAAATTATTGTATTGTCATCGGTTCTCAATATGTATGCGAAATTTCGAATACTTCGGAAATCTGAAAGAGGTGAAAATTAATTTCAAAGATTTTATTACATACATACAGTGCTTCTCAAAAGTCCCCCCCCTCTTATTTTTGGAACGATTATACATAAACAAGTGAAATTTTGAAACTGAATATTAAAGGTTGTAAACTTCCCTACTAGTGATGATAGATGACGAAATCGTCAAATATGACGTCACAAGGCCATTGTGATCAATAATTTTGAATGGAACCCTACGGCAAGCGACATCTCTTTTAAAAGGTATCGAAAAAACCTATTCAATGATACTGATTTTGTTTGTGTTTATGGAGTTTTAATGGCTCATTAGTGAACATTAAAATTTAAATTCCATTCAGTATGATATTAATTACAGATTTAGGAATCAGTATCTACTTGAAGAAATCGCTCGAAGTGACCTCCATTTACTTCCTGACAGTGAAATAACCTATTTTTGAACTCTTCTCGTACTATTGCAAATGTGTCTGCGGAAACTGCCTCACATTCTGCAACAATACGTTGTTTAAAAACGTCAATATTGTCAGGTTCAGTGACGTTAACCTCCGATTTAAGGTCCCCCCACAAAAAAAAAATCCAAAGGTGAGGTCTGGTGATCGAGCTGGCCATTCCGTTGAACCTCGTCATCCAATCCATCTACCACGATACTCCTCATCCAAATACCGTCTTACTGCACCGTAATAGTGTGGAGGAGCACCATCCTGTTGGAATGTTATTTCCAAATTGCCGAATTCATCTGGATTATCTTCCAAAATTTCAAGGATTAACGGTTCTATTGCATTGTGCAACAGCTCCAGATAAACCTCACCAGTTAAATTAGTATTTAAAAAAAGAGGCCCAACGATGTGGTTTCCCAGGATACCTGCCCAAACATTCACCTCCTGGGGAAATTGGGTATGTGTTTCACGAAACAGGTGAGGATTTGCGTCACTCCAATACCTCACATTCTGTGTATTTACATTTCCATTTAGATAGAAAATACTTTCGTCACTGAAACAAATTGTTTTGACATAGTCTGGCTGTTGGTTAATTTCAGTTTCCATATTTTCACAAAATTCTAGTCTTCGGTCTGGGTCGTCGTCTGAGAGTTGATGAACCATTTTTAATTTGTATGGATGAAATTTGTTTTTTTTTCAACACCTTGTGTACTGTACTTCGACTGACTTCACAGGTAGATGCAACGTGAGTTGTTGAAGAAGTAGGATTAACTATTACTTCTGCCAGTATATAAATTTTTTTCTCATCAGAAATTTGTGGTCTGCCAGATCGTTTCGCATCTTCAATACCACCCGTTGTTTCAAACTTACGAAGAAGCTCCCTCAAATATGTCCTCGAAACGAAGCGATCGGGAAACCTCTCATTGAAAATGCTGCATGAATATTTTGTCCAGTTTCACCAAGAATTAGGATCGCTGCTACTTTATCACCTAAAGCACGTACCATTTCGCTTCTTGAAGCACTTAAACCTTCGGCTCACAACAGTTTAACAAATTATTAAAATGTATGAAAATATTAAAAGTACCAAAAGCTGCTAAAACAGTTAAACGTTCGATCAACAATACACAAATTATTAAATGTACAAAAACTTGGACAATTACAAAAACGTCGAATTAGGGAGACTAACAAAAACGTCAGCTCATTTGACAACTATCCAGAGGCGGAGCTTGAATTTGGAATTTTAGTATTAACTGGTTTAATTCATCACAGCTTTGCGTTTTTCAAAAGCCAGTTGCCAAAACTGCCATAAATACAAACAAAATCAGTATCATTGAATAGGTTTTTCGATACCTTTTAAAAGAGGTGTCGCTTGCCGTAGGGTTCCATTTAAAATTATTGGTCACAATGGCCTTGTGACGTCATCTTTGACGATTTTGTCATCTATCATCACTAGTAGGGAAGTTTACAACCTTTAATATTTAGTTTCCAAATTTCACTTGTTTATGTATAATAGTTCCAAAAATAAGAGGGGGGGAGAGGACTTTGGAGAAGCACTGTAGATACATACAGGTGAAGTTAATAAAGCGTGTATAAAAAGCAAAGAAAATGCGTGTGATGTCTATTATCTAATGTCGACTGGCAATTAGAATTTGACAATCACTTGTTAGGTCATACACGAAATGAAATGTTGCGGAAAAACACACGAACCGTCGCTAAATTATATGGCTTTCACCCTTTTGTTGAAACGACTCGCACGCCACCTTCTGTAAATGGTTGTACACCTCCAAAACCAAAATTTCCTGGCAATCGGATGAATGGTATAAACAAAGAAATATACATATATATATATTAATATATATATATATATATATATATATATATATATATATATATATATATATATATTGGTATAGTGGGTTCTTGAATCTTGGTGATTGTATTTTTGGAGTTTTCTTGGGTTTCAGATTCGATTGTATTAAAATGAGAAGAAAATTACATTTATTTAAACGTTTCGCCCTCGTTCGGGGGCATCTTCAGTGAAATTTATTAAAAACATTTGAATCTTGGTTTTACCATGCTTGTGTTTTGTTACCAACATTAGTTGGATTTCATTCAAATGTTTTTGAATGTTTTTAATAAATTTTACTGAAGATGCCCCCGAACGAGGGCGAAACGTTTAAATAAATGTAATTTTCTTCTCATTTTAATACAATCGAATCTGAAACCCAAGAAAACTCAAAAAAAATATATATATATATATATATATACAGTGTCCGTCATAAAGTTGGCTACATATGGGAAAAAAAATTGTGAAAAACTCTAATGGCGGTTCGTTTCTGCATGTCTGACAACAAAAAAATCCGTCGCGACTTATATCACGTGACCTCAGATTTGGCGGGAAATTTAAAAAAAAAGTTGTCTGTGGTGCCGAAAAATGGGTCAAATTGACGAGATATCGAAAAATTTTATCGAGAAAATGTGTTTGGAATTCAACGAGGACCCCATTTTGAACCAGATTGAAAAAAAAACATTTTATTCCTCTACCCTTACTAAGAAACATTATCTGAAAACAGCTTTAATAACCTAAATCACATGAGTTTGGGTCAAAACTTATCAAATATTTGTGGAATAGACATGTTGCGGGAGATTAATTATGAAAACACGATCCAGTCTTGTCACTAGGTGTAGTGATGCCCTGTATATTGATGCACATAAGCTTATTTAATATTCTCAAGCCGTAAATACAATTTAAACCAACTAATATTTGTAATTAAAACTTAATAATACATTATTTATCCTAATTGAATTTAGTATTGTTTAGGTAGATGTGGAAAAATAAAAAAATCAACAAACAAACAATGTACAAATGTTCCATATTCTACGTGACCATCTTCGCGCTTCGTACATAGAATTGTTCTGGAACACATTTCGCGGCGATAATTTTTCAAGATAGTTCTGTTGATCAGTGCTGCACAATTCCTTATACAAATTTTTAAATGTTCTACATTTCGAAATGGGCGTAATTTATAAACATTGCTTTTCAGGTAACCCCTGAAAATAAATCACACTCCGTTAAGTTTGGAGACCTAGCAGGCCAACTCATTGTTCAACCACTCCCGCACTTCATTCGTAGAATGAATAGAACCCCATCTTGTTGAAAGATTAAACAAATCCGCTCTTTCAATGGTAGGTTGTCGATAAATGTAGATATCTCGGTCCGTAAAAAGTTCAAATACCGTTCGCCGTTTAAACTTTGTCTAAAAACGAAGGGACCTACAATTCGCTCTTATAAAATTCCATCCCATACATTCACTTTGAAACTATATTGGTTCTTGGCTTCAATAATAAAATTAGGATTATGATCTGCCCACAATTTTGAGAACTGACACCATTTGAGGTAAAAGTTGCTTCGCCAGAAAATAGCAAATTTTTTGAGAAATCGCGATTGTCTTCTAACATTCCCTGGAACCATACACAAAAATAAAATCGAGCGTCATAATCCCTGTCTCGCAGAACTTGCACAAATTTTGGTTTGTATGGGTGAAAGTGATTTCGCTTTAAAAATTCGTCTAACAGAGGTTTGGGATATTTCTGCCTTTTCTGCCATAATTTTCGTCGAAACTCTTGGTGTCTCAGTGACTGCCATTAAAACATTGTTTACATTATTTTCATTATTTACAAGGCTTAACGTGAACACTTTTATATTTGTTTTCAATCGAACCAGTTTCCTTAAATTTTTGCAATATCTTTGCAACCGTAGAAAAATGCAAATTTTGGTCGGATGCCTTCCATTGAATATTTCAGCTACTTCTCTTGTGCTATAATAATTTTCACCATATAGCAATACTATTTCTATTTTTTTTTGTATAGTCAGTTCTGGAGCCATTGCTATTGATAGATTGAAAAACACAAACCGATAAAGAGACAACTCCAACAAAATTGTCAACAAGTTATCGTGTCATTTGTTATTGTTACAACAAAAGTAGATCTTTTTTCAAAAGCAGCCTTATAAAATTCAAAAATATAGCTGTCATTGAAGTTGAAATTTACTAACCGATATTGAATTTAGCAAGGACAAATAATGTATTATACAGTTTTAATTTCACATATATGTATATATGTGTGTGTTTTTATATTTATACAGTTTGTATTTTTTTTGTATTTTAAATGTTTGTACTCTTTTGTATTTTAAATGTTTATAACTATTTTATAATTTCCTTCTTGTAGCTTTGTCAATGAGATTAATTCTTTCGATATAAAAGCATATTTGATTTGATTGGATTTGAATGTGAAACTGCGGTATGGCTTTGGATTTTAAAGAAATTTACGTTGGAATTGTGGAAAATTCCCAATGTAAGACATTTGCTTCGGTAGAAAACTTCGATAAGAAACAAAATAAATCAATTCCACATCTGGAAGAGTTTCTTCGAATTCCAAATTTTATTTTTAATACAAAATGGAGAAGCGGAAATCCTTAATTATCCTTCAAATCTAACACAGTCCCGTAAAAAACAATTATATAAATGTTCGAACAGATATAGGCAGACGAAACTAATCAACACAAAAGGAATCTTGAGAAAACAAGGATATGTCATGGAAAAAAAACGAAAAGATCGAGCATTTAAAAAAGTTGATGAGGCCAGTAGAGTAGTGCCCACCTTGGACTTGATTACTAAGAAATTATCCGACTATCCTGAATATACCTTCCAAGATCAGGATGGTATAAAAAAACGGTTACAATATTTTTGCTTAGATACAAAAAATATAATTATGATTAACTTTCGGAGCGTTTCTAATTATCACCCAATAGACCTACCAAAAAATGTTATTAGTGAAAATCCCTTCTGAATCCTTTAATAATCTCCTTTTCCAGATAGGTTACTGAAATTTGTTTTTGAACAAAAATAGGCAAAGTTACATTTGAAGTAAAAGTATAAATATCCGCCTATGGTCGGCATTTTCGATCAAAGCGCAAATCCTATTATGTTTTCATTGAAAATGAAAAATGTCTTATTCCTCAAGACAGCTGACTACAAAAACCTATACAATAGGTGTATGTTGATTGGTTTATTCATTGGATGTCATTTAACGTCCGTCGAGGCATTAGCCAGGCAAGTAGTTGTTATTTTATGGATATGCGACCAACATACACACATTTTTCATTTTCAATGAAATTATGGCTGGCTATCAAGAATGTTACAGATTTCTGTCTTATTGCAGATATTTCTATCCTGGATCAGGATGACATTCATTGGTAATGTTTTAGTTGCACTGGTTGTTTGAGATGGCGTTAGCTCAGTTCTGCTAATTCCATCCCAGCAAATGCTTTGAAATTGGATTGATATTGATTTTAACAGTCAGGTAACGCAGACATTAGTTATTTGTGCTTGACCCACCCTGTACTGATGAGGGGCAAATACCCCGAAACCGGTCTACAGGTGGTCAGCTTGAGTGGAGTGGTTGATATTTATCCATTTCGCAATAAACATTTGCAAAGACCTTGTAGGACTTTGCACGTTTATCCATCGGATGTCATTCAACGTCCGTCGAGGCATTAGCCAGGGAAGTTGTTTTTTAATCGAACCTATTTATAGTTTTTGTAGTCGCTTCTTGATAAGAATTATTTAATGAAATTATGGCTGGCTATCAAGAATGTTACAGATTTCGGTCTTATTTGCAGCTATTATGTTTTATCAGGGGTGGATGATAAACCCCATACTCATCCAACTAAGAATGGATGTACTATACTAGCGTTTCAGATGGCGCCAATGTCGGTTCTAATATCAATTCAGTAAACTGAATTGTCAAATAATTGGTGTGAAGGGAGGGTATTGAAACCAAATGTCAAATAATTATGAATGGCCCTTGAAAGCAAAATAAATCCCAATTTTCTAGATCTACCAAAGTACCCAAATAATAAATTTAAAAAAACCCAAGGAGGCCATTGGCCATGAACGGAACGTTTATAGAAAAAAATTGTCGCTAGTTACACGTATACCCAACCATTTGGTTAGCTGAACTGAAAACTTATTTTTTTTTTAACCGACGAAACCAAAAAGGAGGAGGTTCTCTATTCGACGCGTATATCTTTTTATTTTATTTTTTTATGTATGATCACGCATAACTTTTCACAGAGCGTTTCGATTCCGATGATTTTCATTGGATAAGAGGTACTTCGAAGTTGGTCCCATTTCAATTTGAACAACAAAATCCATCCCTAAGGGTAGCAAAATGAAGGATATTGATCGTTCACCCTCTGAATTTTGGTCCGTTAACCGATTCTAACAGGCATAACTTTGTACTGGGTTCTTCGATTTGGATTATTCTTTTTTTAATAGATAGGGTATACTTCATAGTTGATCATATTCCAATTTGGAATGAAATGATCCACCCCTATGGGTAGAAAAATAGGGGATGATTGATTTTTCACTTGTGAACTTTGGCACACATATGTAGTTGACATTGACAGACCCTCCTACATCCGTCAAAATGATTACATTCTATGAAAGGATGGAATTATATACAAAGTGATGAAATCAACTAACCAGAACTTTCTAAATTAATATATATTATATAACAATAAATAGTTAAAATAGAAAATCATATTATTTAATAGTTAATAGTTGAAGTAAGCTAGGTAAGTATTTTGGAAGTAATCAAAAATTAGGTAGGTAGTAATTGGTAGATTTCAGTCACAAAAAAGTGAAAAATAAAAACTTTTTAACAAAAAATTAAACCGACAAAAAAATCAACTGAAAAGCAAAAAATAAAATAAACCTTCTTAGTTTAATTGATAATTGAGCTCCTAAACTAATGTGAGTAACTGATTTTGAGTCGACGCCAATCAAACTAGCAATTGAATTAGGTAAAGCGTAAAATGATGGCAGCGAGATGCACGGCTGCGTTTTGATTCAAAGTAATATAATGGTCTTCGATAATTGTTTGTTTGGCGCCGACTCAAAATCAGTTACTTACATTAGTTTAGGAGCTCAATTATCATTTAGACTAAACAGGTTTATTTTATTTTCTGCTTTTCAGTTGATTTTTTCGTCGGTTTAACTTTTTGTTAAAAAGTTTTTTATCAAAATGAATTATAGCTTCTCACTTCCGTCTCCGACGTGGTAGCCAGCACACGTTGAAAGTGTTGCTCGTAGAGAGGGAACTTGGATGCCACGTGAGAGATAGGAAGTCAGCCGTTCGTTGTAACGTGCATATACCGAAATTTGTTTATGTGTGTGAAGTCCGCCGTTCGTTGTAACGTGCATTTGAAAAAATAATAAATGCTGTAAAATATAGTTAAATATAGAATTGTGACCAGTTTTGTGATCTGGCTTGAATGCACCAAGATGGAGCAAATAGCCATCAAATTATGGAAGAGAAGAATTATAGCTTATATTACTCAGGGATAGTTAAGCTTTTTATTGGTGAAATCATTTTAAAATCGGTTCAGATGTTCCAGAGATTACCCCCTACATATAAACAAACAAATTTACCACTTTATGATATTACTACAGATGAAACCAAGCATCCAGTATAAGATTAGATAATTTAACTGATTGTACCGTTAATGATAGTTATTATGATAACAAATAAAATCGTTTGTTCATATTCAATTCGTTGCAAAATTGATTAATATGAAACACCTCATTCGGTATTTGCCCCTCATCAGTACAGGGTAGGCCAAGCGGACAATGATGAGATGATCAGAATTCATCCATTTCTTAGTCATCAACCAAATGGAAAATGCCATTAGCTAACGACATCTCGACTTCAACTACGTTATTTGTTGAATTGCCAGTATTCTCATATATATATAATATATATATATATAATAATAATATATATAGTGCTTCTAATGTCCTATTTGAACGGTAACCAAATGAAATTTGGATAGAAATTGATGCATGAATACTATATTTTGGAGTGAAATTGACAGATGAAGCTTTCAAGATGGCGACTGGGCGCCACCTGGGGAAAAAAAATAAATTGAAAGGGGGGCTTGTGACACATCGTTCTGAAGCTCCTGACGAAAACTTCACAACCCTAGAATATAAAGTCAATATTTTCACTTACTACGAAATGGCGGAACATTTAATAATTACCTGAATACAAACACATTTCTTGACATGTTTTTTGGGTAACCTTCCACAGACTGAAAATGAAAATATAATCAGGAAAATCTATAAGTGTAGAGAAGGGCAAACTAATTAGTTCACCCCGATAAGTTATTCCTGATTATATTTTCATTTTCAGACTGTGGAAGGTTACCCAAAAAACATGTCAAGAAACGTTGTTCCTCCACAAAAAAATACATTCATTCAATACAAACACATTAATATCGATACATCTAGAAATATTTGTTTTTCTCTGCCATATGGCAATCCCAACAACCCGATAAGGTTTGATAGGTTATTTTTTGTTTAAACAAAAAATGACAAGAAATGTCAGTACGACAACGAACATCATTGTTCAGTTAAAATATTCTCATTTAGTTTTCGGTTTTACTAGTAAATATGTACCACGTGAACTATCTCTGAAATGGTCAATTCTCGTCCATTGGAAGAAAAATCAAGTATTTATTTACGGTGCGACGTGTAACTTTACGAATTCGAAAGAATTTAGATCGTTCCGAATCGTATCTGTAGAAATAGTTAAGGAACTTGTAACCAAATTTACAACTACCGGTAGTGTACAGAACAAAAGCCCCCAGGTCATCCGTCCATTCCGGAAGAACAGCAAGTTCAAATAATTGGTGAGATGAAAGTAAATCCTCAACAGTCTACTTCCTCCGTCGCGAATGTTTGTGAGGTATGTCCTTCTACTGTGTGGAGACTTTTGAAGAGGAATAAGTATCATCCATACAAAATCAAAATGTTACACCAGTTAACTGAAGATGACCCTGATCGAAGAACAGAATTCTGCGAAATTATGACGGAAACCATTGCAAGGCATCCTAACTATCTCCACAATATTTGTTTCAGTGACGAATCTACATTTTATCTCAACGGCAAGGTTCACAGACAAAATTGCCGTTATTGGAGTGACACCAACCCTCACATTTTCCGGGAAACTCATACTCAATATCCAGAAAAAATTAACGTCTGGGCAGGAATATTGGGAAACCATATTGTAGGACCTCTATTCATTGAACAAAATTCAACAGGGGAACTGTATTTGAATATGCTGGAAAATACTGTTGACCCTCTGATCACCGAAATCGTCGAAGCGAATCCTAATGAATTCGATATGGATATTGTATTCCAACAAGATGGAGTACTACCACATTACTACGGTCAAGTAAAAAACTATTTGGATAATACTTTCCCCGGTCGTTGGATTGGCCGTCGAGGTCCTACGGAATGGCCAGCCCGCTCGCCAGATTTGACACCTGTAGACTTTTTTTGATGGGGCTATTTGAAGCAAAAGGTGACGGAACTGAACCTGCTTTAATATTGGATATACGGCAGAGAAAAATAAATATTTGTAGAAATATCGACGTTACTGTGTTCGAAAATGTTCGGCGTGAAATATCGGATAGGCTGTTCTTATGTCAAGCAGTTCAAGGCAACCATTACGAGCATCTTCTGAACTGAACTCAGCTTCTTTCCTCAAATTATGAAGTTAAACGTCGATGTGTTCAGGCAATTATTGAATGTTCCGCCATTTTGTAGTAGGTGAAGATATTGACTTCATATTCTAGGGTTGTGAAGTATTCGTCAGGAGCTTCAAAAAAATGTGTCACAAGACCCCCCTTTCAATTTATTTTTCCCAAGGTGGCAGCTCCATAACCCTTGAAAGCTTCATCTTCAATTTTACTCCAAAATATTTTATTCATCATCAATTTCATTATCCCAAAATTCAATTTTTTGAGTTGACCCGTTCAAAAAATAAAAGGGGGGGACATTAAAGAAAAGCACTGTACATATTTATATACATATATATATATATATATATATATATATATATGTATATAAAGATATATATATGTATATAAAGATATATATATATATGTATATATATATATATATATATATATTTTATTTATATATATATATATATATATATATATATATATATATATAGGGTGACCCAGGAGTGTGTGCAAGCTCCATAACTTTTTTCTAACCAGGCTATCGACTTCATTTTTTTTAAACGATAGAGGCAAATTCTAAAAATATTTCTATTTATATACAGGATGTCCCAAGATGAGATCTACAACTAAGTTCTGTTTTTTAAAATGTCAACCCTCCATTTTTGTTACATTTCTGGATTTGCCACTGAATTGTCGATATAATGCACACATGTTTCTTAGACTTATCTGCAATAGTTTTTGACTTATATGTGCATATACCCACAGAAACTTCAGAACCATTCAAGGTAACTTAACCAACTTTTTTCCAGTTGATTCCTCAGACTTCAGCGCATGTTTCGAAAGGCAGGCGAACTCGGAGTCGATGTTTCATCGCCTACTATGATTTTTTGAAAATGACAAATTACAAATGGCAATAACTCGACTTTTTCAAATGCAACACCCTATATTTCATTGCATCATTGCATGGCATTTTTCAAGAAATTTTTGTCGATACAGGGTTTGCTGGGTCTACTTTGTGAAGTTTGCCAGATTTTATTGCAAAATTAGAAATTTTGATGATTTTTCCGTGTACTTTCAATAATTGTACACGTCTAATTGTTAATAATGAATTTAAATCGCGAAGAATTAGTGTATATGGTCTACTGTATTGGCGAAGCTGACAGAAATCCTTTATTAGCAAGCATAAAAAATATCCAGAAGCAAGAACTCCACGGATCTCTTCATTCCAGAAGTTAAGAGATCGGTTTGAACTCACTGGTAGTGTGTCTAATACCAAAAAGGAAATTGTTGGTGGTCGGATCAATAAGGAAAATGAGTTGCAAGTTTTATTGATGCTACAGGAAAATCTTGACTAGGGAAATGTCAGCGGAAATGGATATTTCACAAAGTAATGTGAACAGAATAATATTGAAACATAAGTTCCACCTTTATCATCTGAATCTACTTCAAGAATTATGGAGAATCTACACTGGTTGAGGACTGTTCATCACCAAATGCGATGGTCACTCGTTTGGGGAGGAATTATTGGAAATCATATTATTGGCCCCTACTTTTTCGACAATATGTTGAATAGTGAAAGGTATTTACACTTTATTCACGAACATTTTCCCAGAATGTTAGAAGAAGTGGATTTGAACACCAGAAGGACCATTTGGTTGAAACACGATGCATAACCTTAGGATAGTGCGAGAATTTTGAGATCAATGCTATCCTAATCGTTGGATAGGCAGAGAAGGAACTATTCCTTGGTCCGCGAGATCCCCTAACCTTACTCCTAGGATTTCTCTCTACGTGGAAGAAAGGATTTTCAGAGATTGTCCAACAACTGCAGATGATATGGAAAATAGGATCACGGAAGCCTTTCGTTCAACCCATGGAGCAATGCTTGCTAGACTTCGGGGCTCATTTACTAGGAGACTAGTAGCTTGTGGGGAGCATGATGAAGAAGAAGAAGAATATTTATTCGCCACAAAAGATTACACACAATGTACAAAAACTACAAATGTATACAAACTTATCGGACTAGTCAGGGGATAATGGTTTGTATAATTAACATATTCACATACGTACATACATAGATATACACATACATATATACTAATGGAAGTATAAATACAAACAAAACAAATATATATTTTTTTTTAAATACACTAATAAAGATAGATATAAAGCAATGAAATTTATAAATCTCATCGGACTAGTGGAGAAATTTATAAATTTTGCACACTCGCACATAATTAGAAAATCAATCACTCACAGAAAATTTTCAAAAATTAATTGGACTGATTGGAGTATATAAATTGTATAAATGTATAGTCGAAAACACTAACTAAAAATTGAGAAATTCGTCAATATCATAGAATTGGTTATCACATAAAAAACTTTGTAGGTTTCTCTTGAAGATAGTTATTGTACTACCTGTATCCATAAAACTTTTTATTTTGTTAAAACATTTAATGCCTATATATTTCGGTGAATTCTGGCTCACCCCAAGCCTAGAGTACGGTTGGTAGATAGCTTCGCTATTTCTCGTGAAATATAAATGCACATCACAATTACTCTTGAATTCTGTTTCATTTTCTCTGACATACATAATCAACTGGAATATATAGAGACACGGTAATGTTAGGATTTGAAATTGTTTGAATAGTGGTTTACACGGTGAACGTGGAGGAGCTTTGTAGATAGTCCTCAGTATTTTTTTTTGTGAGCGGAATGCATCTATGAAGTAACAGGAAGACCCCCAGAAAATCAATCCATACTGAAGTGTTGACTGGACCAACCCAAAATAGAGAATTCTCAATATGTCAATTGATACGGTTTCTCTCAAGTTCCGTATTATGTAGGAAGTAGTGCTTAGTTTAGAGCATAGTGTATTTATGTGTGTTTCCCAGGTCAGTTTTGGATCAAGAGTGAGACCTAAAAAGTTTATGGTATCCTTACTCTGAATAGACTGGCCACATACATTAAGGTATAGATCGTAATCAGGTGCGACATTCATTGGGAGAAAGCGCATGTAGTAGGTTTTTGTTAAATGCATCTTGAGTCCATTATCTGAACAGTATTCATTCAATTCCTTAGATGCATCATTACCTTAGATGCCTCGATATTTTTGTTTGACATCAGTATATTTGTATCATCAGCGTAAACAATCGTTCGATTTGATGACATGCAGGAACCATTAACATCATTGATGAATACAATGAAGAACAATGGACCCAAAATGGAACCTTGGGGTACACCCAAATGTATGTCTCTTGTGTTAGATCTAACACCATCGACAAGTGTGGCCTGTTTTCTGTGTGTTAAGTAGGAAGTTGCCCAGTTATGTGCCACTCCTCGTACACCAATGCTTTCTAGTTTCTTCAGTAATAACTCATGATCAATGGTGTTGAATGCACGACTTAAATCGTAAAACAAACTTACGACATGATCTTTATGATTTAGTGCTGCATAAATGAATTCAACGCAGTCAAAGATTGCTGTTTTTGTCGATCTCTTGCTTCTGAAGCCATGTTGAATATTAGACAGTAGTTTGAATTTTTCAAGATATTTATTAGTCTTGTGGAATAAGATGCTTCAAAGATTTTGGAAATTTGACTCTATACACATATTGACCTGTAATTTTTTATTTCCGATTTTGAGCCTTTGTTTTTGTAAACAGGAATACATTTGGACTCCTTTAAATCTGGAAATGATCCAGATGTGAACGATTAATTGATCAAATATGATAATGGCTCAGCAATAACATCACCTGCTTTTTTTATGACCTTTCCATTGATATCGTCCCAACCAGCAACAGGTTTAGAGGTAGTTTTGTTCAATATTTTCAGAATTTCATCTGGGGTGGTGGGTAATAAGAAGAATGTCATAGGGGATATATCAATGTTTATTTCGTAGTTGGGTTTGGAGATTGTTTTAAAAGAGTCTTTGAAAAAGTCATTTATGAAACTACTTCCCTCCAGTGTATTGGTAATTGATTCACCACGATTATCAATAATATTTACAGAGAAATTTCTATCACTATTAGGTTTACCTTCATTTATTATTTTCCAACTTTCCTTTGTAATGTTAGTAGATCCTATTATTCTGTTGTTGTTTTTATGCTTTTGATGTTGTTTCACAAGTTGTCTATATTCCTTTTTGGACTGTCTATAATATTTTGTATAGTCAGGGTCATTGAGTTGCTTCCTAATTTTGTTCATTTCACACAGCTGATTGTGCAAGTTTTTTATTTCAAGTGAATACCATTTTTTCTTCCTATTTGTATCAGTTTTCCTTCTTGTGAAAGGAAAAGAACAGTTCTAATGATAAAGAAAATTATATGAAATGTAATAAACTTTTTTCAAACGTTTCACTTTCATACATGTCCCTCCATTTTCGCAAGACAAAAGATTGCGAAAAGTTTCAAGGTTTGTGTTATTAAAATTTCTTCTGTAAATATATTTAGAGTCATTGTGTATTGGGGAAGCAATTTCAAATGTACATACCTGGTAGGTATGATCTGACATGAAAGTATCGCTAACAATTACATTACTCACCTTTGAGTTTGAGAATATGTTATCAATACAGGTAGCACTTTGATTAGTTATCCTAGTGGGTTCCTTTATGTGGTGTATGATATTGTATTCAAATAATAGATTTGTAAGAGAAAATTTCATTGTCTTTCTTCAAGAAAATTTACATTGACATCACTGCAAATAATGTACTGATCACTAGTATTGTAGATTTCATGTAGCAGTGATTCTAGGTTACATATGCAGTCTTTGAAGTCACTGTCGGGGGTTCTATACACATCCATCATCCAGATTTTATTTTTTGTATTTGGTAAATCCATTCGAGCCAAACATACCTCGAAACTTTTTTCTACTCTTCTCTTGATCGTGATAGGTTCCACATTGAGTCCATGTCTTGCATATATACATACTCCACCTCTTTTGTAATGGGTTCTGGCAAAATATGAAATCAGTTCAAAGTTTTTGATCATAGTGGTGTTTATTTCATGATCATTCATCCAATGTTCATCTAAACATACCAGATCGACACTCATTGATGACAGGGTAACACTGAGTGAGTCGCACTTGTTTGCGATACCTTGTATGTTTATATGTAAGATTGTAATTGACTCGTTTTCTGTTAAATGATCGCTGGTGGCTGATCGGCCAAAGAAAAATTTTCAGCATTTCCGTTAGTGCTCTTCTCTCTAACAATGTTCTTTTCTTCTTTTCTGAAATCGAACCCAGAAACTGCGACTCCTCGAGGCCAGAAAGAGCTGATGTATGCCTCCTCTTTGAGTTCAAAGTCTATGCCTACTTTATAACATTTATTGTCCTCCCTTTTTCTGTGTGTGTCAATCTCTTTGACATAAATAAGGTGTTTCTTATTTGTTTTCTTTTCTAAATATTTTTTGATCTTGTCTTCAGATACATGATCACGAATATTTGCTAAGAAAAGCCAGATTCGACTTTCTCTGGCTTTAACTACAAAGCCATTTCTTTCATCTTCTTCACTCACTTCCCCTTGTCCTATATGAAATTTCTGGGTTCTCGGTTTGTTCATTCGTTTTCTTCTGTTGTCCACTAATTTATAGGGAATTTCTTGTTCATGATTATTATTATCCCGTGTTTTGCAGATTTCCCCAGAGGACTCTAACATATTGCTTGTTCCGCTACTGTTCGAGGTTGGGGATTTATTTCCAAGTTGTGGTTTGTTTACATTTTTTTGTAGTAAAGAATGTTGACCATTCTTACCATTTTTTGCTTTATTTGAATCATCCAGTCTCGGACCTACGTTTATATTCTCACAAACGTTTTTATGGTGTGACAAGTTTACGCTTGATTCACTTAGATATGCTACTTTTTCATCCAGAAGCTTTTTATTTTAAAGTAAAACTGCATATTTTTCGTCTTTCTCAATGATTAATTTTCGCAGTAATTTTATTTCCAATTTCATATGGTCTATGTGATTACTATTACTTACTGATGTGTTTCCTTCCTTGTTTTCAATCACCAGGAATCCGTGTAAATTATTTGGCTTTGTTGTTCTATCATTACAGCAGATATTTCTTGTTTCTTGTTTCGTCTAATATTTCACAGTTTTCATTGTCTTTTCTTTCCATACAACTCCTATGATATGCGTTTCCACATTTCACAGACTTTGTTTTGCAGCATTCAAACGTTTTATTCAACTTTTTATCAAAGAGGTCTCTGGCACCTGTTTGCGATCGGCGGACCTATTTGAGCATTTATAAGTAGCTTTTCCTCAAAAATTTTACATTGATTCCTGTTAATCATCCTTTCCTTTTCTTGTAAAGATTACTAGAATTGTTTCCTTTGTGATGTACTCTTGTTTCTATCACAATTCCATTTGGTTGAAACATATTTTTTTTCAGAATTGTATGAATTTGTCAAATTTTACGACAGTGGCCTACTTACTCCATTTCTTTTTCTTTTTTTTTCGAAAAATTCATCTACATTTCTTATTTTGATACAAATCTCACAAATTTTGCAATGTAGACTAACAAACCCTATTTCGACAAAAAGCTCTGAAAAAACTACATGCAATGATGCAATAAAATACCCTAGTGTCGCATTTAACAAAGTCGAGTAATTTGTCATTTTCCAAAAATTGTAGTAGGCGATGGAACATCGACTTTGAGTTCGCCTGCATCTCGAAACATGTGCTGAAGCCCAAGGAATCGCCTGGAAAAAGTTGGAGTTATCTTGAATGGTTCTAAAGTTATGAATGTGTCCATGCACGACGCTATTTTGACACATGAATGGATATAAGTCAAAAACTATTGCAGATAAGTCTAAGAAACCCGGGTGCGTTATATTGATAAAAATATAATCAAAAATATAATAAAAATGGGGAGTTTTGAAAAAACAGAACGTAATTGTGTATAGTTGAACAGGATAGCGACCGTTGAATATGATTTTTGCATGGTTTGTTGGAGGGAATTCGTTCAGAATATTGAAGAAAACCCATTTCTAAATTATCGTCGTTTCGAAACTTTATTGTTTCATCTTTAGGATTCTGAAGTATAAGAACAAAAACATATATGTTAAAATGTAATTTTCGAATGGAGTATTGATAAAATAAAAAACAATACGTGAAATAACGATCGTTAAAAAGGAGAAAACATCGGACAATATACAGAGAATATACATCTGTTAATGATTCACAATTTGTGTTTGATCAGGTTAAAATACGAGGTGTTTAGATTTTCAGTATCAGATCTTCTCCTAACACATTTTTCTCTATGCTTTGTTATTTCAATCATTTCATTCATGAGTATTTTTTTTATTAGCGTCTCCTGTCCAATATTACTGACTGAATTAAAGTCGAATATATGATTTACAGTGTTCTGCAAGGCTTGTGGGCTTTTTCACTGTTTTTAGTGGGTTGTATATATTTTTACAATCCCTATTATGTTCTGTCATTCTTTGTTTCAAGTATCTACCTGTTTGCCCTATGTATACCTTGTCACACTCTGCACATGGTATTTTGAGAATAATGTTAGATTTCAGATCATTAGGTGTGTTTGTTTTTGGTCTTGTGAAAAAAGGATTTTTTACTGTGTTTTCGCATTTCATGCTGATTTTGCAGAGTTGTGGTGTCAGACCTTCTACATGTGGTAGTTTGAAATACTTGACGTTTAACGGTGCTTTTTCTTTTTTCTGTGTATTTTTACTGTTGGAATATAATAGTTTTTTAATCAAAGATTTGGGGTAGCAATTCTTTAGTAACATTGTTTCAGTAACTTTGAGGTTTTGGTTTTTAAAATCTTCATGTGCTAAGTAAGTGGCTCTGTGTTTGAGATTGTTAATAATCTTTTGTGTCATTGAGTGTATAGAGTGGTAGTTTATAAATCTTTCAGAGTAAGTTGGTTGGTGATACCGATCAGTTATGATTTTGTTATTTGATTTTATTAGCAAAACATCCAAAAAAGAAATCCTATTGTAGGATGATAGTTATTTAATGTTGTTAATATCTTGTCTACGTTTTCTTTTTGTATGCATAAAACAATATCATCGACATATCTTTTTTTTTAATGACAAGGAAAATTACATTGGCGTAGACATTTATTTTGTAAGTCAGACATAACGATATCAGTACGAATAGGGGATAAACAATTTCCCATTCCAAGACCAAAATTCGTTTTATAGAAAACTTCGTTAAAATTAAAAAACCTGTTGTTTGTTACAAACTGGAACAATTCAATGAATGCATCCAAAGGAAGAGTGGTGTGTGGTTCAATTAAATGCCATCTTTCATTTATCATGATGATAATTATATCAATGTTAGTTTTCTGTATGTTGTCCGAGGTTTCTTCCTTTTTAACGATCGTTATTTTACATATTGTATCTTACTCTGTCAATACTCCATTCGAAAATTCAATTTTAACATTGGTTTTCTTCAATATTCCGACAGAATTCTCGCCAACAAAATATCCAGAAATTAGTTATGTATCTTATTTTTGGACATCCTCTATATAATTAGAAATATTTTTAGAATGTGCCTCATTGCCGTACCTATCGTTAACAAATAAAACTAGTCGCTAGCTTGCATAGAAAAAAAGATATATATATATATATATATATATATATATATATATATATATATATATATATATATATATATATATAAGTTTTGTTTAATTCTTGAATCCTTTTTGAGATATTCTTTTGGGAAGGTTTTCTTGGGTTTTGGATTCTTTGAAAACAATGTGTTAGTAGTTGGTAGGAGAAGACGTTTCGTCCCTGGCCGGGGACAATATATATAAATATATACTTTTTGTTTTTTATTTGGGTTTTTGATTCTGATAATAAAGGTCTATGCGATTGTGAAAGACGTTTCGTCCCTGGTTAGAAACATTTTTTATTTTTTTTTATTATTTATATTTTCTTTCTGGAATACAATTTCAATAGATGAGAATTTATTTTATTATGAAATCAATATCAATTTGGTGACGTACCTGGACAGATTTGAATATATTATTTATTAAAAATTTAACAGATTTTAATTTTTGCCTTTTTCTTCATGTTGTGTTTTTTCCTTCCTCTTGTTGTAATAATTGAATATTTTTTTTTCTACCACAGTCTGGTTTTGTTTGTTTATAACCCAAAAACTTTTTCACACCAACGTTAAAAACGTTTTAGGGCTATAAACAAAAAAAAAACAGACTGCGGTAGAACCAAAAAATATTCAATACAACAAAAGGAAGTTTACCTCGAGGAAAAAACCCAACATGAAGAAAAAGGCAAAAATTAAACAGATGTTGAATTTTTAACAAATAATATATTCAAATCTGTCAAGGTATGTCATCAAATTGATATTGATATAATGCATTCCCGTCTATTGGAATTGTATTCCAGAAAGAAAATATGAGTCATAAAAAAACTAAAATGTCTCTAACCTTTATTATAAGAATCCAAAACCCAAATAAAAACAAAAAGTTAATTATATGAAGAGGATTCAAGAATATATATATATATATATATATATATATATATATATATATATATATAAATATATATATATATATATTAGGAAATGTTGTAAAATAATTAAACTTATAACTATCATTATTATTAGGTATTGTAGTTATCGTCGATAATGCTATGTTGTTTTGCAATTTTCTTTACCTTTTTACTATTATGAAATCTTATACTATGCTCTAGTCGCTGCATATGTATCAAGAGGGCAGTCCTGAAGTAGTTCTATTATCAAAAGTATGTGACCAACGGAATATCTAATGAAAATCCACGATTAAATCATGTCAAAATTCAAATTTATAGAAAACATTGAATTTAAAGTAACATCAACAGATATATAAGTTTTGAACATCCTGTATGACAATTCACATCAACAGGAAACCCACCAATGGGATATCGAGAGAGTTTGTGTGGGAAAAGTGATGATATATGAAAGATGTTATAGCAAAAATTGTAAAAGTATAATTTTATACCAATTTGTAAATAGTATGTATGATTTAGGATTATCTTTCATTCATAAAATCATTAGTAGTGTAATTAGAATAACAAATAAGTAGGTAGGAAGTGATACAAAATTCAGAAATCTGTGATAAAATAAAAAAGGATGTGTGTTGCCATGACAGTGGATAACAAGTTTGGGGGAGATTGAAAAAAGTTACAAAAAGGAAGCCACGTATGAAAATTTGAAAGACAATTCAAGAAAAAACTGGTTAAAAGATTCCCAAACGAGTGCAATTTTTCGTATATCTATCCAATAACTTTGAGTGTCTGATCCACTGTTTACATTGTTTTGGCTGAACATTCATCAAAATTCCATGCTAAAGGACTGACTATAATTTTAAATATTATTCCCATTAATAATTATCACTTATATTCATATTGCACCATTTCATATTATTGTTTCTTTTTAGTATAAGGTATTTATCGCAGAGTAGGGCAGTTTCGAGGTTTTTATCTGAATAAAAACAACCAGTTGTTTATTTTCTGCAATCTGTATTTCATCTAACCACATTTTTCCCCCACTGAACAGCATTTCATATCGAATCGTTAGTGCCAAGTCGGCAATACAGATCACAGAACCGACTGATGAGAAGGAGCTGACTCATGTTCATAGGCGTACCTGACTGAGCTGGGATAAGGTGAAAAGAGGTTTAAAAAGGAGAAGGGTAAGGTAGCATAGCCGGTGTTTTCATTTGTTATGATAAGGATTCAGAAATTAAAATCTGTGAAATAAATTCACAAAAATATATATAAAAATTTAAAATCAATAACCAACCAATCATAACAATATATTTAGCAGATTTGGATTCGACTCGAAAAATCTAAATGTTTGCTGATGATACAACATAATATATAGTAGCAAAAATGTACATAAGATCAAAATCAATATGAAAGATGACCCTTACAATCTGTATGGGGCTAGGAGAAATCATTTCATACTTCAGTCCGTTTTAAAAACGTGGTATATTGAATTTTATTTCTGTTCAATAACGATTTTTGACGTGTTATCACAGCTCTTCAGATTTTACTTGCTACTTGTGAAAATTATTGTCGTTTAAAATTTTGATATATTTGAGTTTTTTAATTTTTGATTGTCACATTATATCTGTAAAAAATGCACTATTATCAGGGACATCTTGAACTTTCATATACAGAGTATCCCAAAAGACAACGTCAACCCTGCTCATGACCAACCTAAATACCTAGTTGTAAAATATTTATCTTAGGTCAAGTGTTTCTGGTATCACAGCCACAAATGTAGTATTCTGTGAAATGTAACCAAATATTTTTCTGGTACGGTTATGGTGTTCTCTCCCTTTTGTTTTTGTTCTTTTTAGGACATTTACATTTTCATCGCACAACTTCAACCATTCATGCTGTAAAAACATATTCAATTGTGAGAGAAAACCGTAACCGTTCAAGAAAAATATTTGTTTATGTTCAATAGCATAATTCTTCTCTCATATTCAACAAAAAACATAATCATAAAATACTACATTTGTAGCTGTGATAACAGAAACACTGACGAAGGGTATATATTATGAAAAATTTTAAAAGGTGCCAATATCTCAAAAACGATGACATTTTTATTCTCTTTGGTCCTGAACAATGTCTGAATTATGAAACATGATGTGAATATTCAAGGTTATTTATATTACGTTATGACCAGAAAACCACCGATCAATAAATTTCTTCAATGTACTTGATGATTGATTCATTTTGAATTAACAATTGAATAACAGTAAATTTGATACCGCTTTTTAGTTTGTTTCAGAGTGGGAATGTTCAACGAATAAGCTTGTCATACTCCAATCATTTGTCATACTCCAATTATGTGATTCGACTTCCGGCTGTCGTGGGAGACAGACGTCGACCACGTGGTCAGGAAGTCAGATTAATGTGAGTCATTGCACAGCCGTTCCACGTGCATCGCAAAGTTATTTTATTGTTGTGAAAGTTTTGGGCATTCATGGTATCATTTCGAGTGAGATAATCCCGTTTGCCCACTGAAGGGGGGCCTAAGTTGTGGCTATAGCCCCCTATTACTGGCATATTATCTTGTAATAGATAGGCTATAAAAAGCAAGCGAGAATCGATGTCGTTTTCGCTTGATATAGGCTATTCTTATTTATCAATATTCGTAGTTGATAAATATAAGGCCAGTTGACGTTGGGACACCCTGTATAATGACATACACTTTCTATCAATCAAACAGATCGAATGAAGTTCATTATTGTTCTGAATTCTCTAATAACAATTAATGTGAAAGATAATACAATGAAGGAGAATATAATTAACACAATTACAATCTGAGATAAAGATGTTATTAAAATCAATCACACATAATGTTTTTCGCTTCCTGTTCAGTAGCGAGTTATTTTTCTATTTTTGGAAATCGAAAAGGGAATTGCGTGTTGACATTTATGGAATAAATGGTGCGGATATGCCGTATTAACTTTAACGTGCACCGGAAACATGTATTTGAATAGGATCAATTCTATGAAGATTTTTTCTGGAAAAATGAGTTATGGCCTGAATTGAGACTAATAATAATACTAATCTTTATTCAGTACAGTTGAAATGGTATACTGAAATGGCGAAGTTCTTCTCTTGCTGGGCGCAAGGTGATGGTCTTCCACTCAACCAAACTTGACCTAATCCTAGCATTTCATTTTAATATGTTGTCTCTTTCTGATTGATTATATATTACATATTGTGAATTCCTGTATAGAAAACTCAGTTTTTCCCTCCAAATGGAAGGTCGCACATGTAATACCTTTACCAAAAGTGGACAAGTGAATGAATTGAAAGATTTGAGACCAATAAGTATCCTCCCCATTATTTCAAAAATCCTGGAAAGAATCATGAAAAATCAGTTGGTTGACTACCTGGAGAAAAACGCTGTACTACCGGATACACAATCTGGTTTCAGTTGTGCCACAGCCTTACTTAACGTAACAGATACAATTATTAAAGCCTTAGTGGTACTATTGGATTACTCAAAGGCATTCGACATCTCGACCACAATGTTTTAATATGCATCTTGAATTACATAGGACTCTCTGAAAATTCGGTAATATTTTTGTCTAATTATCTAAGTGGTAGACAACAGCGTGTTATCTTAAAAATGGCATCTCAAGACAGAGGGCATTGACCTGTGGTGTTCCACAGGGTTCAATACATACATTATAGATACCATTTATACTGCACACTTTCATAACTTTATTGATAACTGCCATCTACAAATGTATGCCGATGACACACAGGTCCTATATTCATTCCACCCATAAGATATGCTGAACAGCTGTCGAATAATCAATAGGGAATCGAACATAATTCACAAAATCTCCCGTGATCATTATCTGGCTCTAAATCCTAACAAATCAACAGCTTTGCTCTTCGGTAATAACAAGGCCAGAGCGACATTGATATGCACATTTCTATTAATAATGTCCCAATAAACTTCGCCGACGTGGCAAAAAACTTGAGATGGTGGACCGATTTCACCTTGAGATTCCAAAAGCACGTTTCAGAATGTATAAAGGAATCAATCTGGAAACTTAAACTCCTAGATAACTCACGTTCCTTGTTGAATATCCATCTTAGGAAAATGATTTGTAAATCTTTAGTACTGTCTACCATCAATCATTGTGACACTGTTTACGGCCCCTATCTAACAGCATTCGATGAAAAGAGGATACAAAAATCCAAAATCATTGTTTGCGATTTATCTATAGCGTGAGAAAGCGATAACCGATTCTACATAAGCTCATGGAAGATGGTTGGCTAGATATGAAATCTCTCCGTAAACTTCACTGTTCCACTTTATACCACAAAATTATCCTCTCAAAACAGCCTTCTTATTTATACCGCAAAATTGTTTTCTGTTCGGATGTCCACAACCTAAACATACGAACAAAGGCTATTATAACCCCGCCTATTCATAAAACAAGCATGTTTGAAAGAAGTTTCTCATATAATATATCTGCTGTTTACAACTCCTTACCGAGTCCTATCAAAGACAAATCTGTTTCGACTTTTCATGAATCCTATAGGAAATTGCTATTGTCACTTCAATAGGATTTTATTTTCTTACTTTCTTTCTAGTTTTTAACCGACGAAACCAAAAAGGACCCGCATATTTTATGTTTTTCCATCATATTTTTTTTTGTATGATCACGCATAACTTTTTACTGAGGCGTCCGATTCCGATAATTCTTGGATAGGGTGTACTTCGACTTTGGTCCCATTTGAATTTAAAAGATGAAATCCACCCCTAAGGGTAGCGAAATGAAGGATATTGATCACTCACCCTCTGAATTCTGGTCCGTTAACCGATTCTATCAGGCTTAAGCTCCAATCAGGGTAATAGTGTATTTCGAATATTAGCCACCCTTATGGGTAGAAAAATAGGGGATAATTGATTTTTCACTAGTGAACATTAGCACACACATACGTAGTTGACAATGACAGATCGCTACTGACATTATTCTTGTTCCGTCAAAATCAGTATATTTTATGAGAGGATGGAATTATATACAAAGTAATGAAATAAACTAACCAGAACAACGAAAATAATTTATTTTACAACAAATAGTAAAAGTAGATAATCATATTATTTAACTGGTAATAGTTGAAGTAAAATGGGTAAGTAAGTATTTTGGAAGTAATCAAAAAACAAGTAGGTAGTAATTGGTAGATTTTAGCCACAAAAAATTGAAAAATAAAAACTTTTTAACAAAAAATTAAACCGACGAAAAAAATCAACTGAAAAGCAAAAAATAAAATAAACCTTCTTAGTCTAAATGATAATTGAGCTCCTAAACTAATGTAAGTAACTGATTTTGAGTTGGCGCCAAACAAACTAGCAATTGAATTAGGTGAAGCGTAAAATGATGGCAGCGAGATGCACGGCTGCGTTTTGATGACTTCTTTCATAGATAATGATCTTCGATAATGTGTATATATGTATATGTGTGTATACATGTTTACATTTCTACATTTCTTCTTAACCTTTATCACTCTCATTATATTTAATTTATTTCGTCTTTTTAATTGAGAAAAACATTTATGGAGGATGATTGTAATCTTACTAGCTATCTGGTATAGATATAAAGACATCTTTTGTTGCTTTCTAGGCACTGATAGTCAATTAAATACATTTTTCCGGCGACCTCGAGATCGAGATCCATCTGTTTAATCTATACGGAATCGATCGGTAATGACCCCTATTGACCTTCAATTTCTCTTTTAATGCATCATTGTGATATATGCAACCAAACATACACCGAAGTCGACCATTAATAATCTGTAAATGGTCGATTTCTCCATTAATGTATCATTGTGGTATAGGCAACTGAACATACACGAATTCGAATATTATTCAAATGTCAAATCATTTACCTTCGCGCTGTCAAATTAATGTATTTTCAAAGCCAAATATTGTAAGTTTCCTCTTGGTTGAAGGGAAATTGATATCGAAAATTTCACGTTGACCCCAGGAACGAGATCGACGAAAAAATTTGTAATCCCTCGTATATTAAAATGGCGATTGAGATCTCGAACATTAACGCGAGAGCGATCATTAATCGCCACCATTAATACACTAGTTGATTAAATAACTATTTTAACTTCATTAATGGCATTCATCGCTCAATCAAATTCACAAAATAAATAAATGAATGACTCGATAAACTTCTTAGATTTGACATAACGAAAATAAACAATAAACATTATTTTTCAATTCTCCACAAACCTTCGTATACAGATATTACAATACATAGTACTTCCACTCATCCCTACCAACACAAAGTAGCCGCACAGACTAGTGAATGTTTCTACGTCAGAAGATAATTTCAATAAAGAATTAAATATAATTAAACAAATTCCAAAACAGAATTTCTGGGTTATTACTTATTTTGGCAAACCGTCAGGGAAAATTTTCTGATTATTTAAGACATAAAGAAATTAATATCGCTTACAGAACAAATAATACTTTGGAAAAATGTATTGAATACAACAAAGATCGAATTGATAACTCTGACAAATCTGCAGTATATAAACTAACTTGTGGTACTTGTCCAAGTTTTTACATAGGACAAACAGGTAGAACTTTCAAGCAACGTATATCTGAGCATAGAAAGAGTTTTATTAAGGGCAAATCTAATTCAACTTTCGCTAACCATCTCCTGACTGAAAAGCATTGCTTTGCTAATGACTTGAACTTTTGCATGTAGAAAAGAAAGGTCAAAGCTCAACTTCCTAGAATGCTTAGAGATTAACAAAGACATAATTAACAATACTTATAAAATAATCACTCAATTACCTAATATCCAACTGACTACCTGCTCCTATTTATTTATATCAAACCTCAGTAATTGTAATTTAGTTAATTTCCACTTGAAAAAGCTATAGTATAACGAAACACGTGTCGTGGGTTTTGTAAACTAATTTTGTGAAAATCCAGTGAAGTGTTTTTAGTTACTCTAATTATAAATATTCATCAAATATCGGCTGCTCTATTAAAAAAAATGTCTTAATCGTTTACCTATGGGCAAGATCATTCTACTGCACTATTAAAAAAAATCATTACGCAATATCTGGGTTTGAGCGAAGTGGAGAACTATTCATGACAACAAAACATCGGAAGTCCAAAAAAGTTATATTTTACGTAAATGTGTCAGAAAAATCACATTTCATGGAGAGGTCGATGGAAAGAAAATTATTTTATATCATACAGAAGTCGTTTATTATATTTTAAGTTTATCATTGCGATGTTATTCACTAATTATGCGTAGACTCCAACATTGTTTATCATCGTAAGTATTATGAATAAATAAATCACGATAATCGTGTTGCTTCGTTTTGTTTTGTGTATAATTTTTGTTGCGTTTGTGGGCGTTGCTGCATGAAACACCTATTAGTGATGCCAGTAATGAGTATTGTTCGAACACATTTCTGCGAACTCAAATATTGATATCACTGCTTCTAGGTATTTATAATGTTTCCAAAGGAATGCCTGATTATTTGTTTACTCCCATACTCAATTATTGACTCGAAATTAATGACGGTTATTATTTGTCAAATTCAAGTCTGATATGAGTTCATTTCAGGTGGATGATTTCGTTATTAGATCAAGGTTTATGTAATCCCCCTCAAAAATTATGAAAAAATTCGGAGTAGATGTTACCACAAAAAATCAAGAAATAAAAACTTTTTAACAAAAAATGAAACCGACGAAGAAAGAAACTGAAATGTTAAAAATAACCCTAAGCTCCTAAACTAATGTAAGTAACTAATTTTGAGTCGGTGCCAATCAAACAATCAACAAAGATCATTAAATTTCTTTAAAAAAAATATCAAAACGCCACCGCGCATCCCCTGCCATTATTTTACGCTTTACCTAATTCAATTGCTAGTTATGGATATGGATTTTATCGGATTCAGATAAGTCTGAATCGTATTTTTCGTGGTTTATTACCCACACTTCATGTAAGTCACTTTATTTACAATTTTTTCTCTATGAATATATTTGTTTTTAACTTTAAATAGTGTCATTATTTGCCGCTCAGAACAGAGTAACAAATTTGCTAACCTAAAGGGAGAATCTCAGACCCTTCACTAACCTAACCTGAAGGAAAAGATTCACAAATCAGACTAGACATTGCTTCTAGCCGAATCTATTACCTATCGGATGGACTAGGTGACAAAAACCCAGTGCCGATTGTGATTTTGGGGAAATTAACCTCAAACAATAAAATCCTGGCCACCTCCAGTGGTCAGGTTGGTGACAGTGTGCTCCCTCTCGAAAGAGTGGTAGCTGCCAAATATATTTCCTTTTTATAACAACTTTGATAAAAAACCGACAGTAGTCAATTCCTCTTTATTAACCGACGAAACCAAACAGGAGGAGGTTCTCTATTCGACCCGTATATTTTATGTTTTTCCATCATATTTTTTTTATGTATGATCACGCATAACTTTTTACTGAGGCGTCCGATTCCGATAATTCTTTTTTCAGTGGATAGGGTGTACTTCGACTTTGGTCCCATTTGAATTTGAGAGATGAAATCCACCCCTAAGGGTGGCGAAATGAAGGATATTGATCACTCACCCTCTGAATTCTGGTCCGTTAACCGATTCTATCAGGCATAACTTTGTACTGGGTTCTTCGATTTGGATGATTCTTTTTTTAATAGATTGGGTATACCTTATATTTGGATTTCGGAAGGAATTAGCCATTCTTACGGGTGGAATAATAGGGGATAATTGATTTTTCACTAGTGAACATTAGCACACACATACGTAGTTGACAATGACAGATCGCTACTGACATTATTCTTGTTCCGTCAAAATCAGTATATTTTATGAGAGGATGGAATGATATACAAAGTAATGAAATAAACTAACCAGAACAACGAAAATAATTTAAATTACAACAAATAGTAAAAGTAGATAATCATATTATTTAACTGGTAATAGTTGAAGTATGATGGGTAAGTAAGTATTTTGGAAGTAATAAAAAAACAAGTAGGTAGTAATTGGTAGATTTTAGCCACAAAAAATTGAAAAATAAAAACTTTTTAACAAAAAAATTAAACCGACGAAATACGGAACTGAAGAGTTAAATAAAACTTTTAACAGATTAACTGACGAAAATCACTGAAAGTAAAATAAAATCCTTCGTGTCTAAATGATAATTGAGCTCCTAAACTAATATAAGTAACTGATTTTGAGTCGGCGCCAAACAAACTAGCAATTGAATTAGGTGAAGCGTAAAATGATGGCAGCGAGATGCACGACTGCGTTTTGATGACTTCTTTCATAGATAATGATCTTCGATAATTGTTTGTTTGGCGCCGACTCAAAATCAGTTACTTACATTAGTTTAGGAGCTCAATTATCATTTAGACTAAGAAGGTTTATTTTATTTTTTGCTTTTCAGTTGATTTTTTCGTCGGTTTAATTTTTTGTTAAAAAGTTCTTATACAACTGGTGACGTCGGCGAGATAGTTTTTTTAGAATATATTTTTCTCTTGAAAAAATTAAAACAAACTAAGAGATTGATCTTCAACGCCAATACCTCTTTGTACAATAATTACAAGTATTACAAAGGAACTTGATGAAAACAGAAAATGCATTGCAGTGTGTTTAGACTTGGAAAAAGCATTCGACACTGATTTGTTTGAAAATATGAACAGTATTTTCATAAAATCAGATGTGGAATCATCTGCGACTGGAAGATAAACTTTAGCCGGGGAAGTAGTTGTTTTCTGTTAGACATTCACAGAAATTAACTTCATTTTTATCATGGATTTTTCAATTCGCAGAAAAATATTTCTATTAAATATTCAATTGAGAATGTTTCCCTTTTCAACATTCGACACTGTTGACCATGCAATACTTCTTAACGTACTGGAACGTTTTGATTTACGTGAAGAAGTGTTGGATGTCTTTAGCAGTTAATTGACTAATCGGAAACAATGTGTTAAAATAAACAATACCTTAAGTGAAACTGACTATAAGAATTAGGGTCCCCCAAGGAACCGTTCTTGGTCCAATACTTTTCCAAGCTTATATAATTTCAGTGCTCTGTTCAAACGGAAAAGCAAAAATTATATCATACGCTGATGATACGCTTGGGATTTTGAGTGGAAACACATGGCCTGAAACTAAAAATTATATCCAGCTGAGCATGGAAGCAATTAATAAATGGCTGAGTATGTATCGCCTTTCATTGAACGCTAGTAAGACCCCCTATCTCGCCTCCTCTATATCAGCAACAAACAGACCTAATTCCAGGTATGAAAGATGAAATGAAAGAAACAAACGAAGTCAAATACCTTGGCATAATTATTTATTCATTTATTTTATTTATTTAGTACACCATTCAATAGCCGAAGCCATTAACAGAATTTGAAATATACATTTAGGAAGGGTTAAACAGAGCTAATCCTAATGTACATGAAATAAGACAACTTATTCCATAAAAAGTAAATAATAAGAGCAATGATGTGTATGGACTGAAAAAAACTCAGTGGGAAAAAAGTTTATACACATCACCACAAATATGAAACTATATTATATGTTCAGTAAGAATCATTATGTATGCAAAATAGCTATTTTGATGTCATTTGGCTTGCAGTTGAAAATATCTACGTTATTCTGGATAGACAAGTAATCAAAACATTCATTTGTTTGAAAATATGAACAGGATGTTCATAAAATCAGATGTGGAATCATCTGCGACTGAAAGATAAACTTTAGTCACTATCTTCCTTTAATAACCCTTGGGGGTATTCATGTTGAAAAGGGAAACATTCTCAATTGAATATTGAATAGAAATATTTTTCTGTGAATTGAAAAATAACTTCATTTTCACCGTGGATTTCTCAATTTACAGAAAAATCTTTCTATTCAATATTCAATTGAGAATGTTTCCCTTTTCAATAATCAAAACATATTTTATACAGAGGAGAGCGTGTAAGTACATTTGTTTGAGGAAAGGGGAGGTAAAATGTTTTACTATTACGTACAGGTAGCCCGGGAACATGCAAATTTATAAGTGCAAGTAAGTATGGACAACTAATTATAGAGAATATAAATTTGTGCAAAAATGATATACCTAGGTATTTACGACGATTGTCTAGAGAGTGAACCTGGAGAGTGATTATTGACAAAAATCTTAGGTGGAACAATCACTTTGACTATCTAACAAAAAAGGTGAGGAAACTAATATACACATTTTACCAGCTACCACAGTTTTAAGCGAAAAATCTACTGATATTAATTTACAAATCTCTAGCTGAATCACTTTTTCGTTATGGTATTCTGGGGAGCATTGTATAAGAATTCTTTACAAAAACTGAACACAAAACAAAACTGTATCCTAAAAATAATTTTCAAAAAAAAATATTTTTCCATACAAACCTTATATAAAGGGTGAGTCAGACTAAGACCCACAAACTCTGACTACAGATTCCTTGAAAAGTTGCTATCAAGGTATGTCCTAAAATGCATCCCCTCTGAGATACAGGGTGTCGAAAGTACGAAAAAAATAAAGATTCAATTTGTTTTCTCCAAAATTCCTGAGGGAAAAAATTTGAAACTTGGTACACTAATCAACGTCGTCGTTTTTTTAGATATTTCTTTATTAACCTTGGTCAATGATTAAATCGTTATTGAGAACTTGCTTTAGAAAAACATTTTCTAGGTAAAACCTTTGTATCAATAAAGATGTTTGATGATAGTAATGGAATCAAGGATGACGTCTGAGTAAATAATAGCCATTATATGCGAGTAGAATACTATACTTTTTTATTTATTTTTATTTTACGAAGTGGAAAAACTCGAAGTCGTCTCCACAATTTAATATTAACAATCGATTAGTTGAAAGATGGTGGAAGGTTAAAAACCATCGATTAGGTATACATGTTTCGAACCTCTATAGGTTCATCATCAGCGGAGAATAAAATTTATGGAGATTAAAAAATTATGTTATAGGTTAAAGAGTAATATAATTTTAAGTCAAGAGATCATATTGGGACAAAATGAAAACTTGAAATATTTGCCTTTAAGGGTTTGGACAGGTGTTAGTCCGGTTAGCTCTGTGTTGTGGTACTCCTTTCTTCAGTACAGGTTACACTTCATGGTGTTCATTGGAATAACTAGTCTGTCACATACGCACTGTTCTTTATTTATATATATATATATATATATTTGCATAAATATGGATAGGTGACATCTGAGCTCTTTGCATGGAATATTAATTGCTTTGGTTGGATTTGCTTCTATTTCATCATTGTTCCGTGCATGGAGTTCTCCTGTCGCCGCTCCATGGTTTCGTTTTGACAATTCAGTTTGCCAGATGGATGGCTCTTTGTGTGCTGTCAATCACCAGTCATTGCTACCATTGTTTTCACGGTCCTCATGTCGTCTTGGTATTTGGCATCGGCTAATTTAAAAAAGGGGACACAACCCTTAAAGGCAAATATATCAAGTTTTCATTTTGTCCCAATATGATCTCTTGACTTAAAATAATATTACTCTTCAACCTATAACATATTTTTTCATCTCCATGTAAGTAGCACTTATTGTATCACACTACCTATGGATTTAATTCTTTGCTCTTCTTTTATTGTAGAAATTTTATTCTCCGCTGATGATGAACCTATAGAGGTTCGAAACATGTATACCTAATCGATGGTTTTCAACCTTTCACCATCTTTTATCTAATCGATTATTAATATTAAATTGTGGAGACGACTTCGAGTTTTTCTACTTCGTAAAATAATACCACTCCTCTTCGAGATACAATGGACTTCTACCACAGGAAATATTTCAAGTTTTATTGTGTCCCAATATGATCTCTTGACTTAAAATTATATTACTCTTTAACCTATAACATAATTTTTTCATCTCCATAAATTTTATTTTCCGCTGATGATGAACCTATAGAGGTTCGAAACATGTATACCTAATCGATGGTTTTTAACCTTCCACCATCTTTTAACTAATCGATTGTAAATATTAAATTGTGGAGACGACTTCGAGTTTTAATACCACTCCACTTCGAGATACAATGGACTTCTTCCACAGGTAATACTATACTTTGTCAACGACTATTAAAAAAAAATTCAAAATTTTTATTGGGAAAAAATCATGTATACATCATTTATAACATATAGATATGGTAGATGTCGCTACAAGCCAAAGGAAAATAAGTGACAACCACACTCGTCCTCATGTACAAGATTAGCAATCAATTTCATCTTCGCATAAAATACTATTTTGCTTGAAATATTAGTATATATTTCGAGCCAATTTCCACATTTTGCTGGAGACTCTGGGAAAACCCATATTTCCCCCTTTATTTTCATAGGAGACTTCAAAAAACTAATTAAAAAACAAATAACTTTCGTATTCCTAATTTGTCTTTTCCACGGAACTAGGGAAATACTTGAAGAACAATCCAGTTCAGTAGCGGCGGATTCAACCAAACTAATGAGTAATGCATTAACAACCCAAAGCGCTTCACCGTACCATTCCAATGATATTTCTCACATCCATAACAACCAGCCTCCTTATCGGATTGCTCACGTGTTTTTGATAAGAAGAAAAAAGAACACAACAACAATGTATCACGTTTTATACCGACAACACAATGAAGAGGAGGAAAAAAATAATATAATTGTGAAAAATGTCCTATAAAAATAATCATCGGCTGCTTTTAAACTTTACTTCTATTCAAAATAATGGTCCAGCTAATTCTTCTTAGGTAAGTCCACCTCATCATCAATATTGTATCTTTGTGTCCAAGAAAAATATATTTGTAGTCCCTGAAGAAAGCCGTAGACCCGGCGAAACGTCGAAACGACATTCACAAAAAGAACCAAAACCCCGAGAAACACAAACTCCATTAAATAATATATATATATATATATTGTTATGTTAGGAAATGTTTATAAAATAAAGAAATTTAAGTTATCGTGGTTATGCTGTTTGTTTTGCAATTTTTCTATACTTTTTACTATTCTAGAATCTTATACCATGTTCTGGTCATCATTGTATCAAAAAGTCAGTCCTGAAGTATCTCTATTGGCATAAGTATGTGACCAGCAATACATCCAAAGTGCACAAACAATAAAATAACATGGAAATTTAAATTCATGAAAAAACTTTGGATCACAAGTAGATGAAATGATATACAAGTTGGAACATCCTGTATGGTAAATCATATCAGGAGGAAACCCAACAGCGAGATGTCAAAAACAATGCGAGGCAAACAATGAAATATAAAAATTATGAACACAAAAAAATGTCAAATATGAATTTTAAACAAATTTGTACATATTATATAAGGTCTAGAATTAGATATTGTAAATGAAATCATTAGAATAAGTAAGAATAACAAACAGAGATATAGAAAGTGGCAATCAATTTTAAAATTTGTGAAAATAAACAAAATGTGTGTGTTGCCAAGAAAAGAGGTAACAAGCTTGGAGAGATGAAAATTGAGATGTAAAAACGAAACCAGATACCTAATTTAGAGAAAAAAATATAACAAAAATCAAGATAAAAACGAGCAGAACTATCTAAAACCGCCATATAACTGATTCAAATACAAATGGAAAAATAAGCAAACTAGAAGAAACCATTTACCTTATTAAAATAACAAAGTCCATGCCATTCCCAGGAAAAAAGGGGCTCTATGCAGTATAGCTGTATTTCTCCAGTGACAAGAATACTTCCAATAGACAGGAGAACACCACAAAAGAAGGAAGCAGGTATTTCAACAAAACTAAATAAGTGCAAATAACAGGTCCAGACACTTATAGTGATTATTTGATCATTTGTGTCCATTAATTTGAACTTTTGTTGGTTTGTTCTATTCTGTTCCATAACATTCAAACGTTTATTCACCAAATATTTTTCATACAAGAAAGTTTACCATTTTTCATCACTGTTTTTAGTTAGATAAGTTAGATTTCGCAGAGTAGGTCAGTTTTAAGGATTGATTAGAATAAAAACAATTAATTGACGATTTTTCTGACATCTGTGTTTAATCTATTGAGCACCTAACAATATTTTTCCCCACAAAACAGCATATTTGACATCAAGCATTGCACCAAGTTGGCACTACTGAACCTGCCGTTGAGGATAGACATGACTCAGACTCCATAGGCGTACCGACTGAGCTGGGATAATGTAAAAAGAGTGTTAAACAAAGGGTAAGACAACATAGCCGGAGTTTCATTTCTGTTATGATAGGTATATATTTTTAAAATTATTAAATAAAACGGAAATCACTGAAACAAATCTACCATAATATAAATATGTATATATTTAATGAATGTCGACAACTTCCTAAGACATCGCTGCCTTTCGTATACTTTTTCAGCAGGAAATTAACTAAAAATTTATAGGTCAATTTAAAAAAAAACAACAATTTCAAAATAAAAAATGCAGCCACAAATCAAAATGCAGCCACAAATCACTAATTTTATAGAAAGAAAGATAACTCGATTTGTTAATATGAACAAGATGTTCATAAAATAAGATTTCAGATATACGCTTTATATTTTCATGCACCGGTTTGTGAAGGTTTTGAAAGACGTGTTTTGTAATTTGCATTCGAATAACTACCAGACTGCCGCACGTCCATGCAGTTAATGATTAATTTATAAAATAATAACATCAACACATGAACAATGCGAAGGTAACACCAAATGTGTTTTACACGCCAGTCAGGTGATTCATAAATACAAATTTGTTTTGAAACATTATTTTACATTATACCGATAGGATCTACAATCTTCATCAAGGTTGGTGAATCGAGAGGCATTAGAACATTTAACGAAGTATGTAATGATGAAAACCACCGATAATCTTTTCATTGTAGTGGTACACTTCCCAAGGATTTACAGATGATATAAAATACAGGATGTCCGACACAAAGTCTTCACTTCAAGCATTAAATTACCTGAAAGTATTAGTTTTTGAGATGGGTTTTGTGCAAATATGCTCAGTATATGTTAACACGAATTCAATGGTCTAATAAAGTTTTTCTCTCACATACGTGTATGGCAACACGAGGCAAAATACTATGAGTATGAGCAGCAGTTTATTGATATCAGAAGTAACATTAAACACTCCCGGGCAACAGTCCAAAAAATATATTTTTCCGACGAAATCTGCACGAAATCGATCGTTAATGACCCCTATTAACCTTCAATTCCTCTTTTAATGGATAATTGTGATATATGCAGCCAAACATACACCAAAATCGACCATTAATAACCCATTAATGGTCGATGTCTTTATTAATGTATGATTGTGGTATAGGCAACTAAACATACACGAATTCAAATACTATTCAAATGTCAAATCATATTACCACCGCGCTGTCAAATTTATGTATTTTAAAATCCAAATATTGTAAGTTACCTCCTAGATGAAGCAAAGATATCGAAAATTTCACGTTGACCACAGGAACGGTCGACGGACATTTTTTGTAATCAACTCGTATATTAATAAAATGGCGATTAATGATCTCGCTTCGCTCTCGCGTTAAAATATCTCGATCATTAATCGCCACCATTATTACACTAGTTGATTAAATAACTATTTCGTGCCACTTTTGAAGTTTTGAAATTTTCGTCGGCGGAAAAAATCGAAAAATACGTCTTTCTCAGAATGACATCCCGAATCGCATGAGCCATTGCTCATATTTTCAGTACACATGGAACGATTTTTCGCATGAAACTCACTTCTCGACTAGACGAAGTCTGAAACCATTGTTGAAGGAGCTTAAATCAGCGGAACCAATAAAAGTTCTTCAACTTATGAAACAAAACGGTTGGCTGGATATATTTCCGAATATGTGGACAGCACTTCGAGTTTTTCTAGCCATACCTATAAATGTCGCTGAAGGAGAACAAAGTTTCAGTAAATTAAAATTTATCAAAACTTATATACGGTCAACTATGTCAGGTGCATCTTGGAAGTTGAAATATTTTCAGACATTGGTTATTTCTCAAGGTCAGTTGAACTTTGGCAAATAACCAATATCCCTATTCAAGAGACCATTTTTTGACAAGAACAAATTATTCGATATTGAAATAGTACTCTGGACTACTATTTCAGATGTTGGTTTTTACTTCTGTAAGATTTATGAAACTCCAAAATATAAAAACATTACGTCTTTGGAAGGAATAATGCAATTATGGATCACTTGAAATTTTCTTTACTAATTCAAGCTCTAAATGAAAGGTTATTATAAATTTCATCACTATTCATTTATCACATTACTTGTTTATTTCAATTATATTCTCTGCAAGGAACATTATCAGAAAAAGTAGTTACAATGGCTATAAGTGCTACTGTTTTGCGTGAAGGAATATTCTGCAGTAATATGTTAAGGCAAAATTGCTGAAAATCGTGCATGAAGGTTTATTCCTAGAAACAGTTTAAAGGTATTTTTAATGTTATTTGACAAAAAGTGTATGACCCGTAGGGGAGGACACTTTTTAAGGTAAATAACAATAAAAATGTACTTCAATGCAAGATTTTCCGAATTGAAATATTACAAAAATATCAGCAACAAATTTTATTGAGAACAATTCAAAACACAATTATTATAAATCGTACTTGAGGTTGTAGGCTGAACTTTTTTGTAATCCAGGTGGGAACTACTTTCTGAATTTCTTCACTCATCTTTTTGACAATATTTTCGTGATGTTGCTAATATATATATATATATATATATATATATATATATATATATATATATATATATATATATATATATATATATATATATATATTAATATATATATAAAAGTCTAATCGGGAATAAATCTGGATTTTTCTAATTGGTTACCAACCACTTTGACTCAGCACATTTTTTGTTGCCCACTTGTGTTATTTTTGAAAATATTGGATTATATTTTATCCTACCAGTTCTGTAACCAGATATGTCAATTTCAGGTTTGAAAAAATGCATCATGCAATTTGTGGCCTCGCCGCCTATCCAAGCTAGTTCATAGATAATATATGAAATACCTTTTTCACCAGGCCATCTGGCTTTCTTTGTTGCATGTATTTACCAGTTTTTAAATTCTTGAGTAAATCATCTTCGCGGAAATCTTTGAAGTCTTTCCATTTGAATATTTGATTGTAGTGTTCAGATAGTCTTTATGAAGTACTCTTCATTAGATCTTCAGCATAGTTTCCACATATTATTATGCCTAGTCTTTTATAATATTTGCTAAATATGTATGAAGTTTCCTTATTAAATACGTAGTTTCGACAGGCACAAAACGTAGTAAACTGTCTTCAAATATACGAACGATTAAGATGTCTAAAAACTCTGGTGAATGAACTGATTCAATATTTTTTAGATTTTCGAGGGGACACCACCTGTTACTTCAACAGAGCTTCTCTCTGTTGTAGTCTGTGGTAGATGGCGCCGTCCAAAAATGTTTGTTTATATTCTCGCTTAATGTTAGAACTCAATTTCTGACATCTGCAGCATCTTACATAAAACTATTTTCATTGTTTTGTCGGTATCTATGCGTTTTCCATCTCTTTGATTTGAAATCTTGCTTAACTTATTACTGAGTTTTTTCTTAATAAAATCACTCGTTCATCAGTTCATTAGTGCGTGAGGATTTTTTTATTTTCAGGTAGTGTAGTGTGTGAGGATACTTTTTGTAGAATGGGCCATATTTTTATTTTGTGTGGACAGTATAAAGCCGCAGATTCGAAGATTCAGCTGTATTCAGTACCAAAAGCAAGTACAAATCTTGACGAATTGACTAATCATATTGTATGCATTGAATTTTATATTTTCTGCAATTTAATGACAACTTCATTTCCAATTCTCCGTTTGTCAAAATGCAGTTAACCTCAAATTCAAATGGTACTGAATACGAAAAACAACACGACAGTGCTTTCTTTGTGCAATGTTCGGGGGCTTCTAATTCTAGCTTTGCTATTGGTGAAGTTTGACAGATGTCTCTTTTCAACCAACCAATAGCAAAGCTAGAATTAGAACCCGCGAACAGTTCGCCTCAAAAAGAGAGCTGAGGAAATAAATATAGCCTGTTACTGAATTTGAAACTAAAACGAAATTGATGCCATCTGACACGCTAGTAACCTCTATTATCAAGTAGGCCAAGTGTGGCCAAGTCGATCCCAAACTTCTACAGGTATAATTGCTAAGCACCAGGGTTTTTAGACATCTTACGAACGATGTTTTCGGAAATATATTCTAAAGAAAATTCAACAAAACTGCTCATGGTTAACTAAAATTATATTCAACAACTACTGTCAAACTGACACACCAACAAATTTCGGTAACTGGGTAAGAAACGAAAAAGCCATCAGAATAAGGCACTGTAATAATGAAAATGATAATGTACGAGATAATTTTATGTCCTTGGGTAACCCGACGCCGAGGGCTGGTTACCAAAGTCAGTGTGCTTCCGATTGACAAAATTATGAGGCATTTGTCAATGTCCGAAGGATATTCGGTCAGAAATTATAACTAGCCACATAACCGATAACGATTTTTTTTTTCGCATGTCAAACTTTCCCCCATAAACATGTCTGAATAAACTCTAAGAAAACGATCGTAAAAACAGACAGTCCGACATACAGACGACGGGCGCGTGAGTTACCTAAAGTACCCTAAAATGATTTTAGGTGATAATATTTCTTTGAAAATTCCCGATGCGTATTTCGAATTGTCATACACCGGGCGTATTCTGGTTAAATTGCGTAGTTTGATCCACACGGGTTTGTGATTTAATAAAATGTAAAGAGAAGATCATTAATAAATACTCGTGTCACATCATGTAGGACATATCTTAATATTTCGACGACGAACAATTGAGAATCATTCGAAATTGCCTTGCACAAAATTAATTTGATCGTTGACAAGAATATCGGAATTAATGAAGGCGTTAATGATATTCGAAACTTTCTCTTTTTCGTCGTATAATCTACACATGCAATGGAATCCTAGGTCATTGTCACTGATTGTGGGTTTCTAATGCTTATGCCCGACATCAAATTCGATATATGTATTCAGAAAGTATCTGTTGAAAGTTTGACAAAATTGTGGCTTGTACGGACCGGAATGAGAATAAATTTTCCAATGAATGTTTGCTTGCCGAGAAATAGTTACTGAAAAACGTTTGTATAAATACTTGAAAATGATCTACAGGGTGATTCAAAAGTACTTTGACAAACTTCAGGAGGTGATTCCTCACAATATCTAATATGAATTGTCCGAAAAAAATATGTCCGGAAACGCTTCGTTTCCAAGATACAGGGTGTTAAAGTTTTATTTTTATTTTCGTTTTTTTTAAATAACTTCCGATATACTGACCTATTAAACGAAAATTGGTATTGAGAGGTTTTTTGAGGTGTCGATTTCGAACCTGATGTTATTATTGCTCTTACTCGTAGGGGGCGCCACCTACACGTCTTTTCTTTTTTGAAGATTCATAACTTTTTTGAGCTACTTCTAGCACATTTTATAGTAAAAAAATCAATTCTTCTATCATATCTACGTAAAAAAGCTATCCTTGTTACAAGTCGCTATAAGCAACCGTTTTCTAGATATTTGTACTTGAAAATTTCAAGTCGATTATATGATAATCAATGCGTGTTGAAGTTATTACCATTATTTTGCATTTTTTCACAAGAATGCTTAGGAAATGAATTTGACGTTCAAGTAAGTAGTTCTGGTTTTTTTTATTCTATTTATTTTTATTTGTTTGAAATAGTTACTTTTGTATCAAGGGTGCAAAATCTGTATTTGTTTTAATAAAATTTGCAAGAAATATCAAAATTTTATTTCAAGAAATTTTGAATTTGTAGAATAAAATAAAGGAAATTAAATTGTATTCAAATAAATTCTTCAAAGTGTCCACCTTCAGCGAAGATACAGGCATTCAGTCTTCTAGTCATTGAATCTCGTACCCGCTCAAAAATTATTGGTGTGTTTATTGTTTCACAGGCGTCTACTATTCGGTTTCTTTGATCTTCCTCGTTCGCTACTGGAGTTTTATGAGCTAGTGACTTCAAATGTCCTCAAAAATTAAAATCTAGCGGGTTTGGATCTGGGGACCTTGGTGCCCACGCCTGGTTAGGTTCTTCTACACCCCTACCGATCCATCGATTTGGATAGACAGTGTTAAGAAATTCCCTGGCTACAACGCTAAAATGGGCCGGAGCCCCATCATGCATAAACCACATGCGGATACGAATTTCTAATGGTACATTCTGAAGTAGTCCCGGCAATTCATTCTCTAAAAAGTCTCTGTAAGTTGCGCCATTCAGTCGGAACGGAAGAAAGAAAGGACCTATCAAGTAATTATCAATTATTACCGCCCATACATTTACAGAAAATTGATACTGATGTCTTTCACTAACTGCGTGCGGATTTCCCAGAGCCCAAACATGGTTGTTATGAAAGTTTGTGATAGCATTTCGGGAGAAGTTTGCCTCACCCGTGAAGAGTACATATCTTAAAAATTGAAGATTTCCAGCCACTTTTCTCAAAAACCACTGACACATAGTAATGGTAATGGTATGGATAAAATTATTGATCGTGGATAATTCTACGAACTGTGGACTGAGTAGAATTGAGAGCTCCAGCAATTATTTTTGTACTTGTTTCTGGATTCTCCTCGAGAGCGTTCAAAACAGCTTCTTCCAATTCTGGGGTTCGTCCTGCTCGTGGTCTTCCAATAATATCAGCTGCCCTCTTATAGCTACCTGTTTCTGTCAAACGACGGTGGAGACTGGTAAATGGTGGAGCTGAAGGCAGTACTCGATTAGGAAATCGCTCCTGGTAAATACGTCTTGCTTCGCGCGCATTGCCATCCGCAAGGCCATAAACAAAATGCATATCGGCTAAATGAGCATCATTGTTTAAATACCCAATTTTTTCAAAATTAGTGTTTTAAAACTCACAGAAACTTCAACAAAACAACAAAACGTTTAACTGTCGCATAATATGTAATTACCAAAACTACTTACTTCTAAATTCGTTTCAAATTCTGAAATACAACAATGTTAACTAAGCATAATATTAATAACACTTGTTTCAAGTCAAATATCTACGTGCTTATAACTTGTAGATATATAGAGGATTAGTAGATAATTCTCAAGCACGCTCAATATATCAAATAGAGGGTGGCGCCTACTTAGAGCAATAATCAGTTCAATTGAGTCAAAACCTCAAAACCATTTAAATTATTAAAAACGAAATAAAAATAAAACTTAACCATGTACCTTGACGAGCGTTTGGATATATATATTTGGCACATATTAAATATGTGAGGAATCACCTCCTGAAGTTTGTCAGATTGAATACTGTATATCCCTTCATCCTACAAATATCAACGATACGAACAATACGATTGAGTGCTAGCCGGATGCTATAGCTGTTATACAGGGTGATTTATATAGGAGCGCATTAGAGGTTCCTCAACTTGCCACTTGATATGCTGTAACACGATCGATCATGTTCGTTCTACCTAAAACATTTAGTCTCGGGATAGAAGTGCAAAAATCGTACCAATTATTCTAATGGAAACAATTTCACATGGTTCGAATGGCCTTCTAATTCTGAGTTCAGACAACCTTAGTTATGTTAACTATTACAGTTTTTGACATATGTCGATTTTCCTGAAAAAAACCGTCATGGTAGATTTACGAAAAAGTTTGAAATGCCTAATCTTCCCAAGAATTCTTTGCTTTTGGCAATTGTAATAAATTAACCAAAAATATGAATTCCTATTCATTTACACAAGACAAATGATTATTAACGTACAAGAACAATGTTGACAGAACTATAACAGAAATGTTCAATACGACCACCATTTTTGTTCAAACATTCTATTATTCTACTTTCAATAGATTGCGTAGCGCTTCTGGTTTCGTTGAGATCGAAACTGTCAAAAGTATGTATTGAATGAATGTGGTTTTTTGTGGAGGAATAACGTTTCTTGACATGTTTTTTGGGTAACCTGATTATATTTTCATTTTCAGACTGTGGAAGGTTACCCAAAAAACATGTCAAGAAATGTCAAAAGTATGTATTATTCCAAGTCTCAAATCAGCTATATTGCGAACTAGTGAAGAATAAATCAAATATTTTACCCTACATAAGGGGTAACATCTGGAGATCTTGCAGATCACATAAATGATCCCCGATTTCCCCACTAAAGGTGATCGAACAAGGATGTCAATTTGGTATCCACAGTTCTTGTATTGTGTGGTGGTGCCCCATCCACATGCAGCTCTAGCGAGTGAAAAATTTTCAAGAAATGTTTCTACCACGTTTTGAAGAACTATCTAGTATCTTTCACTATTCAATTTTCCATAGTACATTACAGAACAAAACACATTTATTCGAAATGGTACTTAATTTTCAACTTCGAGCACCATATGTGGATTTTCGGATGCACAAAAATGTTTATTTTGCCTATTATCAACTCCCTGCTGACAAAACTTTGCATTATCAGTCCAAATTATGTTTTCTAAGAATCCAGCGTGCTCTTGTATTTTGAGTAATAAATCCTCGCAGAATTTTACCCAACAGGGAAAGTCATTTGGGTGTAATTTTTCCAATCTTAGCACGTGAAAAATCAAACATAAATAATGAAGCAGGGTGTCCTATTTGAACTTCAAATGTGCTCGCGCGATGGAAGAGGACGCTCGCATTGGTTTGTTTTGAAGTCGTGTTGCGTACATCGCTCCGTCGCTTTAAGAATAAACCTATACTTAAAGGGGATGTGTCCTGATTGGTTACCCACGTCGAGCAGTCAACGCGACATAGCAACGTCTGATCGCTTGAAAACAAACTGGTTTGTTTTTGATCGCGCTATCCGACAGTTGTTAATATGAATTTTGAAGATTTAACACAATTTTATGGGATGAACGTAATGATAGTTACAAAAATTGATCAAAAACTGATCAAGTGTAGGACAGCGGAGCAGAAAAGCTGAATAAATCAAATGATTTAACCCCCATAAAATACTTTAAATATAAAACACAAATTACATGCTTTTTTGATTAATTTATTTGCTTTTTTTAAAAAGGAAATTTCAATTGAATATAAAAAAATTTTTAAAATTAATTTTTAAAAATAAATTATTTTAAAAAAAATTCACAGCTGGACATTGAACTATATCTGATAGATATTGTGAAAGGATCCTAACTCAATAGAAAAAAGAAGAAAAGTGAAAATGAAAATTTTGTGGCTTTAGCCGGGAAAGTAGTTGTTTTCTTTTAGATATTAGAAAAAATAACTTCATTACCGTCGACGTTTTTTCAATTTTCAGAAAAAAAACCTTTTCAATTGAGAATGTTTTTCCTTTTCAATATGAATACCTCCCAAGACGATGGAACGATGGAAGATAGTGTCTAAAGTTTATCTTCCAGTCGCAGATAATTCCACATCAAATAAACAAATCACAAATTATTGTAAAACTTTTTATTTTACACTGATATTTTCTAGAAAAAAAAAAAAAATGCATTCCATCTTCCTTGGTGTTCTTTTCAAAAGACGGCTTTTTCCATAATTTCAAAATATTTTTCAATATAATTGTTGCAATAAAATTAAATTCATTTGTTCGTATTTTAATTAAGCAAGATCTAAAAACGTGATAGTTCTTCATTACAACTATAATTCATAGCCTCTACTCGTAATCGATGGATAATTTTATTTCGACCAAAAATACATTTCCTTGCAAGAATGCTGCATCTTCGTTGCTAGAAGACATTTCAGCATGGACACAGGAACTTGGAAAACAACAACTGTGCACTTATGTGGTCACGCGATAGTGTGTTGGTCGCACGAATAGGCGTTCGCTATTAGGACACCCATTTTCATCGTGTGATCAACACGCGATGCGACCGACCATCGCGGAACGCTCGCTCGCGCGATGGAAGTCCAATTAGGTAGGCCTTATGAATAAAAAAGAATGTAGCTTATGACGATTTAAGGCTATGTCCTAATTGGAGAAACATCGAGCGAGCGGGCGTCCGGCGATGGTCGGTCGCATCAGGTGTTGATCGCGCGATGAAAATGTGCTGATAGCGAACGAACGCCTACTTGTGCGACCAGACGTCGTCGATCCGATCAACACACCATCGCGCGACTACCTACGTGAACAGTTGTCTTCAGCCGGGAGTGGCACCCATAGACAAATTGAAAATAAAGAGACTGTTTGAAACATTGGCGTCTTGACCACCAAGTTTTTGGTACGGCCAGTCGCGCATGGAGGCGCTGCCCGCAAGCAACAGACGACTGGCGACATGATAATTTTCCAATTTCGACATTTGTCAGAAAATGACAAACAACGTAATAATTTCAGAATAATTCTACTGTTAATTGTCATCGAAAAATTAGTTATAGAAATTATACCATGGACTTGAATTATGAACACAACGTCGAAAATGGAATGTTTTGTTATTCGAGTTGACGCTGAAATTCCTCGAAATATTCTTTCACAAGGTAAAATATAAGCTGCTTTTCACAAACCGATACTTATTTCCATCCATCAGTTGCAGAAATTTTTTCACAAACTGGAACTTATTTCCATCCATCAGTTTTCATTTCCTATCACCATTTGAGGAAGTACGAAGTACATGGTCTCCTTTGTGCTAATAAATTAACAAAATTATTGAAGGTTTTTGTAAATGTAATATGTTTTTATTTTGGTGGATTTGATGATAAGCGACTGAAGAATATTTTTAATTTTGTTGTTTTTCGGAGTTTTATTGTTTTGTCTGTAGTTGTACATTGTCCTAGATACAATAAAATGTGTTTTTATAGTGTTCAACTTATTATTCTTGCATTATAAGATGTTTAATTTTGTTCTTGATATCATGAAATAAATATTTACTTTGAAACTTTGTGTTAACCATGAACGAACTAACGAATCGATTACTGTATATATTTTATTAGTGATCGATTTGCCATTCCTGTATTTTATATGATACAACCATTCATATGGAATACAAGAATGGCAAATCGATCACTTATAAAATATATACCATATCAATCATATAAAAGTAACACATTTGAAAAACCTGCCTTATCTCAATCGGTTTTACCAACTGTACTTAGTTCGGCCAGTTGCGAGATATGTCGCCACTGTCTAAACGTGGTGCCAACTTTTACTGCAGGTTTGACAACTCTCTTTATTTTTAGTTTCTCTATGGTGGCACCCCTCGCGTCAAACTTGCCAGTTCATGCGCCGTCGGATAGGGCAGGCTTGGCGATCTTCGGTCGGCGCGGTGAGTCCCGTCGTCTGTCGGTAAATGAACACGGTCCAAAGGAGCTCGGACGATGGCGCTCTACACGTGTATACCGCTCCAATGACGCGGATAGGCGCGTGGTAACTTTCACCATGGAGTGGTCGAACGAAGTGCTGTTTTATATTTAAATAGAAGAATTGAAAAAAATTTACCGCCAACACTGCCGGCGCACAACAGACTACAACCGCTGCGTGTCCACGTCTGAAACCGCGATCCTACATGCGTCGTGGAAACGGCCCGACACATTTGGTTGAGCCAACCTTGACTCTCAACCCTCAATCCAGGATTGCCACTCCACGCGCCGTTGGATCCCGGTTTGAAACCGCGATCCTACATGGGCCGTGGGAACGGCCCGACACATTTCGTTGCGCCAACCTTGACACTCAACCCTCAATCCAGGATTGCCCCTCCACGCGCCGTTGGATCCCGGCTTTCTAGAAACGAAGATGCAGCATTTTTGCTGAGAAATGTGTATTTTCTGTCGAAAAATAAATATCCATCGATTACGAGTAGAGACTATAAATTATAGTTGTAATGGAAGAACTATCACGCTTTTTAGATTATTGCATAAATTAATGGGACATAAGGAGTTAGCCTGGACTTCCAGCTAACCTTTTCTCAAATTTGGTTTCCTTATTTTGAACGGTTTACAAGATTTAAATTTTTTCGTAAACTTCAACGGCGATAATTTCTTTCAAAAAAATCGACATATGTCAAAAACTATAATAGATAAGTTAACTTAGGTTGTCCCAACTCAGAATTTGAAGGCCAATCGAACCATGACAAAAAAAAGGTTTCCATTTAAAATAAACAAGTTGGTCCCGATTTTTGGCATACTCTCTATAGCTGTAGGGCTATAAATATTTTGGGTAGATAATAAATAAATAAACTACAAGTTGAAAAACCTCTAATACACGGTCTACGTAAATCACCCTGTATATTGACCGACCGAGTATAAAATCTCGCAACAAATATTCAATCGTCCAATAGCGAATGCCGGATTTGATCAGCCTCAATCATGTTATTTACGTATATGTGAACTTTTGCATTCTGTATCTCAAAAGGCAAAAATGGAACCCCTGTCAGATAATTCACTCGTTAGAACGTCTGTCTGCTTGCTGTCTTTTTGTTACTGTTCGATGTGAAAAGTTCAGTTAAGTAATAAATCTCAACATTTAAAAGATATTCCAAAACATTTCATTTCAAACTTTTTCGTAAGCTTATTTTAGATACATTGCTATGAGAAAGTCACACTCGTACTTGCCCGCTTTCTTTTGGTGTAATCCTGAAAATGTAGTGTATAAAAGTGAAAATCGAAGGGGACACCTTTCGATAAAACAATCACGTATTGTGAAGCAATATAAAAAAAATCGAATTCGTTTTTTTTATAGAAATCGTATATACACATTAAACCTAAAAGTATACACATAAAACTTAAAAGTCCAAGTTGAAATATTTTGTCTATATATGTTGCAACGAAGCATTTTTTTGAGCTCCGTTACTAAGAACGGCTAAAGAAAATAACAATAGTTTGAGCTATATCAAAATCATTTTGGTACGTCCCTGACTAGGGGTTTAATTTTAATCATGGTCTGGTCAACAATTTGATTCCTGGTTTAGCAAATAGTTGTAAATACCCAACGCTACTGAAAAGATCACAAAACCAAGCAAAAAGAAAACAGTACAAAATAGATGGAAGACTTTCTGGCCGGTTTTTATTGAAATGACATAATAAGATTCTATGGAAGGATGGAATAATATACAGAGTGCTGGAATAAACTAACCAGAACTATCAAAAATAATTTATATTATATAACAATAAATAATTTAAGTACATAATAATATTATTTAACTGTTAATAGTTGAAGTAAGGTGAGTAAGTGAGTATTTTGGAAGTAATAAAAAATTAAATAGGTAGTAATTAGTAGATTTCAGCCACAAAAAATTGAAAAATAAAAACTTTTTACAAAAAATCAAACCGACGAAAAACGGAACTGAAAAGCAAAAAATTAAATAGACCTTCTTAGTCTTAATAACTAACCCTAAACTAATTTTGAGTAGGTGCCAAACAAACAAGCAAATGAGTTAGGTAAAATGATGGCATCGAGATGCGCGGTGACATTTTGAAAAAATTTTTGAAGTAATTTAATGATCTTTGTTGATTGTTTGTTTGGCGCCGACTCAAAATTAGTTACTAACATTAGTTTAGGAGGTTAGTTATTAAGACTAAGAAGGTTTTATTTTATTTTTTGCTTTTCAGTTCCGTTTTTCGTCGGTTTAATTTTTTGTGGCAGAAACCTACTAATTACTACCCATTTAATTTTTGATTACTTGCAAAATACTTACTTACCCACCTTACTTCAACAATTAACAGTTAAATAATATGATTATCTACTTTAATTATTTACTGTTATATAATATAAATTATTTTTGATAGTTCTGGTTAGTTTATTCCAGTACTTTGTATATAATTCCATCCTTTCATAGAATCTTATTATTGTGACGGATGTAGAGAACAAAAATAATGACAATAGCAATCTGTCAATGTCAACTACCTATGTGTGCTAATGTTCACAAGGGAAAAATCAATCTTCACCTATTTTTCCACCCATAGGGGTGGATTATTCCATTCCAAATTCACCAAAGGCCAGTACAAAGTTATGCCTGATCGATCGGTTAAGACCAAAATTCAGAGGGTGAACGATCAATATCCTCATTTTGCTACCCTTAGGAAGGATTTTTTTTCAAATTCAATGGGACCAACTTCGAAGTACACCCTATCAATGAGAAAAGAATCATCGAAATCGACCTACTCTGTAAAAAGTTATGCGTAATCATACATAAAAAAAAATATACGCGTCGACTAGAGAGCCTCCTCCTTTTTGATTTCGTCGGTTAATTAAAAAGAAGTTGAATTCGCGAGAATAAAAAACTTAGTATTATTTTCAGACCCCTGGACAACCGCATCTCCATCTATTGCTACCCTGGTGCATAGAATAAACCATTATAAAATCTAGCGCCCGAAATTTAAAGTTTAGGTAAGAAAATATTTTCAGTCTAGTACTTTGGCGTCATAAATAACGTAAATTTCTAGGTTTGAGAATTATAACTTCCCATTCTAGATAAACCTTACAATGTGTTCGTGTGATATTTTTTTCAATAATCCCACCGGTGATTTCCTCAGAGGTCTTTTCTACGATCAATAATATCACGAAGATCGTCAGAAAAAAATTATTCAAGACATGGCGAATGCGCCAATGTACTCTTACATTCACCAAAATTACTAAAACTTCCATCCCATGTGAGAAATGAAAGTTTTTCTCCCCTAGTCTTTTTTAGTCTTCTATAGAAATGTGGCCTAAAAAGTTAAAAATGAAATTATAGTTTGAAAAAACTAAAAAAAACACGCTTATATATCAAAAAGTTAAAAATGATAAGAATAAAGTCATTGACCAAGAATTCCTCTAATGAAAGGGAGGTGTATTATTACTTTCATAATGATATCAAGAAGGATCAGCTTTTACATGTGAGGATATTTTGGACAATTATTTATTTTATTTTTTTATTTTTGTTACCTTATTGCTATATTAGCATGTTTTGTAATTTTAAAAATCGTTTATATAGCTTCACCTGTATGTATGTATGTAACGGAATCTTTGAAATTAAATTTCACGTATTAAGAACCAGTGACAATACAAACATTTCATTAGCCTATCCTCAATATTCTCAACAAATGTATGGCAACAACATTCAACATACAAGATTGTCTTGAGAGCTTTCGACCTGGTTTCAGACAATTCAAAAAAATCAGTAAAAACTCTAACATCCCATTGAAAACAACATTATCGAAATGTTTTATCCTATCTTGTTATTTTTGTGCAATTGTGCCTAAATTTTATAAATTGAAGTTTGAAAGACTAAAAATCACGCTTGTATAGCAATATGGACTGAAAAGTAAAAAATAATAAAAATTGTCAGTGACCAAAAAATTTCCTCCTCTTTACTTACTTTTCATAATGAATCTAACTTAACGAATAGCTAGCGATGAAAAACTCAAGATAACTGATATCAAGCACTCCAAATTTTTTGGTCAATGCCTTTATTCTTATTATTTTTGACTATTTAGTCCATAATACTATACAAGTTTGTTTTTTAGTTTTTATACACGTTTTATTAGCTTCACCTGTATGTATGTATGTATGAATGTAGGTAATGGAATCTTTGAAATTAATTTTCACCCTCTTCCAGATATCCGAAGTATTTGAAATTGTGAACACATATTGAGAGCCGATGACAATACAATAATTTCATAGCTATACCTGGTATTCTCACCTAGATCTCAGAAAAAATTCAAAGATATGGCAAATGCACTGGTTTTTCAAGCATAATTTAGATTTTAAAATATGGCAAATGCTCATTTGCCAAAATTTAGTTACTAGTTTTCATCTCATGTGGGGGAATCAATCGAAGAGTTTTTCTCCCGTAGTCTTTTTTAGTCTTCTGTAGCAATATGGACTAAAAAAATAAAAATAAAATTAGATTTTAAAACACCAAAGAACACTCTTATAAAGCAATAAGGACTAAAATGTTGAAAATAATAAGAATAAAGTCACTGACCAAAAAATGTTCTCTATGTTATCCCAGAAGCGTGGAGAAGAGCAGTTGTGAGAGTTGTACCGAAAAAACCTAATCCAGTGGAATGTAAGGATTTGAGGGTACTGAGTATTCTTCCAGCTCTATCAAAGATATTGGAACGAGCGATGGATACACAGTTACGGAGACATCTGACTGAATACACACTATTACCAGCAATTCAATCTGGATTCAGGAAGGGGTACAGCTGTACCACTGCTCTTCTACATATCGTAGACGATATATTTGGGGCTAATGATCGAGGCTTATATACGGCACTGGTATTGCCCGACTTTAGTCGGGCTTTTGATACCATAAACCATGACTTTTTACTAGTTATTCTTCATTATTCAGGGCTTTCAGTTGAAGCGATATCACTATTGCGTGCATATTTCAGTGAGAGACAACAAAAAATCAAAATCAATAGCAACTGTTCTCGGTACCTCAGTATGGAGCTCCTCAGGTATCCATACTGGGCCCTTTACTGTTTACAATGTACCTTGAATACTGTTCTGCATATTTGTATTCCGACGATACCCAACTTTATTATGATTTCCCACCGTCTACTGTAATTGAGGCTACTGGCCATTGTTCATTCATAAGTCCGAGTGAATCGAGTATAATTGACTTTACACCAAGAAATGATTACAAGATTGTACACGATATGAACAATATGATTAATAATTAAACACTCGAAATAGTGAACGAAGAAAAAAGCCTTGGTGTCTTCTTAGATTCAAATTTGAGATTCGGAAAACATATAAATAAACTGATCCAAGAGTATTCATCATAAAAATAATATATGGAAAAAAAATAAATAAATAATTTTGTGTGAGACCCTGGTTCTCTCCTTATTCAACTATACAGATATCTTATTTCACCCGAATCTAACCAACAACTACAAACACAAAATCCAGAAAGTTCAAAACTCATGTCTTCGGCTCATATACGGAATAAGGAAGCATCAAAGGATCTCACATAAATTAAAAGAAACAAGATGGCGAGTATGGAAAACAGGAGAAATCTCCATAGTGCATGTCTGTATCATAAAATACTTACTAATAAAGTACCTCCATATCTCCTTCATAAAGTAAAAAACCGCACGGATGTCCACAACTTGAACATTAGATTCAAGGGAACTTTGACTCCCCCTCTATTCAAAACACAAATGTTCATACATTCATTCAGTTACCAGATTTCAGAAATATATAATAATATCCCCACAGAGTTGAAAAAATTCAGCCTAGGCCGCTTCAAAGTGGCATTCAAGATATTATTGCTAGAATCAATACAATGACATGTAAACTGTGAAATGTATAATTTGCTACCTATATGTATAATATGTATTAATATTTATTAATGTTACTAGTGATTACGACCTTGTTAAGGTTAAGTGGAAGAACATCAGTGAGATTCTCGATGAATGAATTGAACTTCACCTTTTATTTTCAATATTTAATTCCTAGAAATGATGAGAAATTAGAAATGTACACAATTTTTTTATTGAAAATAATAAAGACCATTATTATTATGTAAAAAAGCGTGAGGTGTTTGATATCAGTTATCTTAATAGCACCCCACGCTTTTTTTACATTTGAGAAATTTTTTGGTCAATACTTTATTCTTATTATTTTCAACATTTCAGTCCTTATTGCTTTATAAGCGTGTTTTTTAGGTTTTTAAACTATAATTTTATTTTTATTATTTCCCGCAAAGTGGTCTACAGGGTGTTATGTAATAAGTGTCCGATATTTTATATTTATAAGGTGAAAAGTTTATAAAAGCATGGATCCGCAAAGCCTTCATTTTTTATATACAAGGTGTTAAAAATTTATTTTTATTTTGGTTTTTCGAGAATAATTATTACAATAATGTCGATATTCGGACGAAAATTGGTATTTGAGGATTTTTTAATATGAGAAATTCATATTTGATCTTAGTTTGGCCCTTAATTGTAGGGGGCGTCGCCTACAGGTCTTTGTCTCTTTTGAGTAGTCACAACTTTGTCGTGCATGTATGTATCACATTTTCTAGAAGGAAAATCGATTCCTCTATCATTTTTACGTGAAAAAGGTATGCTTTTCAAAAGTCGATACAAGCAGCCGTTTTCGAGATATTTTGATTTACATTAATCGATGCATGTGTTTGTCGAAGAGAAAACAATTTTGAAACCTTTTTTTTTATTCAACATAGAAACATTTCAAACGGTAATTTTCAAACAACAATAAACAACGGAACACTAGATATAAATCTAAATCAAAATCACAATAAATGTTCGAAATGGCCACCTCCTGCCTGTATACACGCAATCCAATCTTCTTCTCATTGATTCGCGCACTCTCTGGAAAATTCCCGGAGTATTTTGAATCGTTCTACAAGAGTTAATTATTCGATTACTTAATTCTTCTTCATTTTGGATAGGTGTATGGTGAATTAAGGATTTTAGATGTTCCCACAGTAAAAAATCCAAACTGTTAGGATCTGGTGACTTAGGGGGCCATGGTTGAGGCCCCCCCGACCTACCCAAGGGTTGCCGAAAGTTTGATCTAAAAATTCTCGCGCTTGGATGCTAAAATGTGCCGGGGCACCGTCATGCATAAACCACATTTTATTTTGTAGTCTAAGCGGCACATCTTCCAGTAAAATAGGCAAATCATCTTCAAGAAAATGACGATATCTCTCTCCGTTTAATCTTCCCGGAATAAAGAATGGACCTATGGACCTATAAAATACTCTCCAATGATTCCAGCCCACACGTTAAGAGAGAACTGTTCTTGGAAATGTGACTCCTGTATCTCAAATGATTGTTGTGAAAATTGCGTATAGCGTTGGGTGAGAAATTTGCTTCGTCGGTAAACAGGATTTTATTTTCAAATGAAGGATTTTGAATAAGGCATTGGAGAAACCAACGACAGAAGTCACGAGGGAGTAGTGCCTGAATATGGTAGAGATAAAACAAATTATCAATTAAAATTTTCAATACCAGAACATGAAAACTGTTTAACGTCAGCGTTATTTTTCTGGAGCTTGTTTCCGGGTGTTCTCCTACCAGATAAAGAACTGCTTCCTCGGTTTCTGAGATACTTACCGTCTGATGTGCACCCGACATATAATTAGCTTTCTCAAAACTTCCTGTTTCCCTTAACCGAGCGTGAATTCTTTTTGAAAACGGTTTTCTGATACAAACGTCTAGCCTCATATGCATTTCCGTTAGCAAGTCCGTATGTAAAATGTATGTCAGAAGTTGATGAAGTTTACAATTTTTCAACAAATAATCACAATAATAATAAATAAAACTATTTAACTATGCATCAAGATATTATTTTTGACATGACAGCACAAGAAAAACATGGGGATAAACTTACTAGCCTACTTGATACTTTTATTTTCAAAGAGTTCGCGAATCAATGAGAAGAAGATTGGATGCATCGATTAATTTAAATCAAAATATCTCGAAAACGGCTGCTTGTAACGACTTTTGAAAAGCAAACCTTTTTCACGCAAAAATAATAGAGGTATCGATTTTTCTTCTAGAAAATGTGATACATACATGCACGACAAAGTTGTGACTCCCCAAAAGAGACCAAGACCTGCGGCGCCCCCTACAATTGAGGGTCAAACTAAGATAAAATTTGAATTTATCATATTAAAAAATTCCCAGATACCAATTTTCGTCCAAATATCGACATAATTTTAAAAAATTAATTACGAAAAACCAAAATAAAAATAAATTTTTAACACCTTGTATATAAAAATGAGGCCTTTCAAACCCAACTTTTAATTTTCACCTTATAAATAACTCCTTCAAATATACTTATATACTCATACATAACACCCTGTATATCACAAATAGTTTTATACTTTTATAAAAAAAAAACATTCATAGTAATTGTATTTTCTCATGGGGGTGGTTCAGAATTGATTAATGGGGTTCTCGTTGCATTCCGAACAATTTTTCGATAACTATTTTGCCCATTTTCGTTACCACCGTCAGCTTTTTTTATTCCCGCCAAACCGGTGATCACATGATGAGTTATAATTAATTGTTTGAATGTCGAACATGTAGGAACTGAATCCCAATACAGTTTTAAATCTAATATTAAAATATGTCCTATACAGGGTGTATGAACGATGTGTGGGTGAACGATAGCTACTTCCCTTATTTAAGGAAAAATGTCTCTAATAGAAGTAGCGAGCAATGGAAGAGATGTTCCAAAAATAAATACCAACATACAGGATGTACGATAAATGTGTGACTTATCAGAATTATGTTTTTTTAAATGAAACACCCTATATATTTTCACTCGATTGAATTTCTTTTGCAAGAGAGTTTCTCAAAAATATAGGGTTTTATGGATTTATACCAGGTGGTTCGGAAATTATGGTGGGATTTATGTCACAAAATGAGTTCACTCAACACCAAATATCTCAAAATCAATAATGTGGAATACAATTTTTTTTCCAGCAAATATCCTCGAAAATGGTGTATTTTCAATTACTATTCATAATTTTACCGAATGGCGCTTTTCCCATACAGGGGCAACCAAAACTCAGGATCACTTTTTTCTCAGTTTTTCCACATAGAAAACTGTAAATAAGTAATGGTCCACACAATAGAATTAGAGAAGTTTTTCGCTCTTTTACAACTGCATAGCATAGCTCAAAATGGGAGATTGTTTGAACATATCCTGTGAATTTACGCGTTTTTTAATTGTTTGATTTATTTTGTTGCCTCTTTGTCCAGCATTGAACAAAAAAATCGTTATTACTGTTATGATGACTTTTTCATATTTTCCTTAAGAATTAGATACATTTCTGGTGGATATCAAGTAGGCAAACCCTATATTTTCTGCAAGCTCATAGTGTGGACTATTCTGGTATGACCTTATTTACAGGTGTTACATTTGAAAAAACTGAGAATGAAAGTTGATTTTGGTGGCAATGTAAAGTATTCAACATTATTGATTTTAAGATATTTGGTGTTGAATGAACCCATTTTGTGACATAAATCCAATCATAACTTCCGTTCGGTAAATATAAAGTCACTGTACACATGCACCCTGAATATAGGGAAAAAACTTTTCTTACGTGTTTTTGTCTCCTGAACACAATTTTGCATAAAAATGTGGATTTAAAAAATTATATATATTCAAGTATATTTAATCAATTTCATTATTAACAAAGAATCAATAATTGTTTACAATCAAATATAATAATTGTCAAAATGGTTACAAAAAACAATTGCAAACATAAATGAAGGAGAAACTATTGCTCACATTTTAATTCGAAAAGTTGGCGGTGATTCATTTATTACCAACATGAAAAATAAGGCAAAGTTACTAAATTTCATCTGTCAAATGTGTGAAATTTGTTTATTTGGAACTGTGTAAGGAGGATAATTTTTGGATGAAAACGACGATATTTTGCGCAAAGTTTTGCCGAAAATAAAAGATTTAGGGTGTATTGTTTAAGCTGGTAAAAAGAAGGGGCATTTTGAGTGATTTTTGTACGAGAAAACAGTGCTTCAAAATGGGGTTAAAAAATAAAATAGAAGTGCTCTAACTCGGGAACGGTATGAGACCGCCGCATTTTTCTTCCGGATTCGTGTTCAGGAGGCGAAAACGCGTAAGAATAATTCATAGCCGAGCGTAGCGAGGCTAAGAATTCAGCTAAGGGAGTCAATCTACTTTGCTGCCGAGTTGAACATATAATTTTTTCTCCGATTGTTTATAATGATATGTGTAGGATATTGTATTTGCAAATTATTACAATTCCCACAATCTTTGTATTTTTCCTGTAGTGATAAATTAAAACAAAATTTGATAGAAATGGAATGGTTGGTTGCTATGGAAACGTATATGTCCATAATAATTATAGTTTGACAACTTATGAAATTTCTGACAGTTTTGTGGAAAAATATTGGTATATTTATATTATGGACAGTGATAGCGACTTAGAAGTACTTACTCCTCCAGAAATAAGGGAGGTGGCAAAAAAAATTGAGTTAAATTTGTTGCCGGAGAAGTCTCGGATGAAATATATGGATTTTATAAACGATTTATGGATTATTGCATGGAGAAAAATGCGAAGACTTTTTCGGAGAATGTATTACTTGCTTATTTTGCTCGATTATCTAAAACAATGGAGAGTTCTACACTTTGGTCTATATATTCCATGTTGAAGGAAACTATGAATATTAAAAATGGCGTAGATATAGGAAAATATTTGAAGTTGCGGGCATATTTAAAACGGGCATCCGAAGGCTACAAGGCAAAGAAGTCCCGAGTTTTCGAAAAACAAGATATTACAAACTTTATACTGGATGCTCCAGATGATGAATATTTATTAGCAAAAGTAAGTTTCAAATAAGATAAGTATTTATAAGATAAAGTGAAAATACTTATAATTCATTCTTTTAGGTTGTATTGATTTTTGGAATTGCGGGTGCATGTCGCTGCGACGAACTATTGAATTTAAAGTTAGAAAATATTTAAGATATGAACAATAAACTATTGGTATCCCTATTGAACACGAAGACGAAGAATTCGAGGTCTTTCGTAATAATGGAATATTTAGATGTTGTTAGAAAATATATAGCTCTTCGGCCTGCTGAATTAAAAGACACAAGATTTTTTTTTAAATGCCTAAAAGGTAAATCCGTAAAGCAATTTGTTGGTATCCATAAATTTGGTAAAATACCTCAAGAAATAGCTGTCTATTTAAAGTTGCCGAATGCTAAAGAATATACGGGACACTGCCTCCGTAGAAGTTCTGCCACTTTACTTGTAAAATCAAGAGGTGACATAACAATTTTGAAAAGACATGGTGGGTGGAAATCCTCAACTATAGCAGAAGGGTACATTGAGGATTCAATGGCAAGTAAAACCAGTATTTGTGAAAAAGTTTTGACAAATGTAGGAACTACTTATGAGGCGAATCAAACTGGTAATATAGTGAATGTAAAGAGAACGATATCTGAGGAAAGAAATGGTGGCATATTTATTCAAAATTGTAGTAATTTTACTATCAATGTTAATAACAACAAAAAATTTAATGTATTTATTAAATCTTTTAAGCCTAGTATGAAAATAATAATATACAATGGTTTGTAAAAAAATGTCAAACGTGTTATTCCCATTGAGAATAATTATTTTGCTGCCTAGGCAGCAAAGTAAGGACTTTCCTGCCTAGGCAGCAAAATAATTATTCTCAATGGGAATAACACATTTGACATTTTTTTACAAAAGTAATACTTTGCTGATTGATATGTGTCTGCAAAATTAATATTTGCTGTCAATCGGAGAAAAAAGTTTTTTCCCTATATTCAGAGTTCGTGTGTACAGTAACTTTATATTTACCATCTACACATGTAATTGAGTTATGAGGCAAGATTGAACTTGGCGACTCAATATTTGTTTTCATTATTTTTTTGTGTTACGACTCGATTTTACAAAAGTACGTTTGGTGCGATTGAATGTTTCAATTTCAAATTTATTTTCTAACAGGTACCTACATACGTTATACAATGAGATACGTGATTAATAATTGCTGTCTATGATTTGCATTTTATTCAACAGCAACACGCAACCATATCGAGAATATATGTCCGCTAGAAAAAAACCCAGAAACCAAGAATTATAAATGGAATAAAAAAAGTCCTTGATTTTAAGATGATACATTTATGCATTAACTAGACGAAGTAATTCAAAAAACAAAATAACCTTCCTTCCTTTATAAAACAACTTCCTTGATATGAAGATTATACATTCTACGCATAAACTTGTGCACGAAGTAATTCAAAAATACCATGAATTAAACGTTCCAGGTAGCTACCAAAACCGGTACCATCCTAATAAATGGTTCTTAGTTTTTTTGGAAAAAAGTTTAAGAATACCCTTTTTTGCTCTCACTGCAAAAATTCGTATTAATTGTACATTGTTTCTATTCAAATGCCAATGAAAATAAATGTACCCACATGGATAATTATCGCAAATCAAACTGCAATAGAACTCGTTCAAGGAATTGAAATTATCAAGAAGACGGTCATAAAACCGCATTTAACAATTTCAAATACACATTATACGTGAATATGTGACATACAAGGATGATAGCAAGTGACTTACCAAAGTATATTTCTTGGTCATATTGATAAAATATTATCGAACAATTGCAATCGCACCTATGCACAGGTAACTTGCACCAAATAACCGCTGGTACCACTTGTAGCCCAAAGCTATCCGCGATTTTGAGTCCGCGAGTTGAACTCAGGACTGCAGTACTGGAATTCTGCAAATGTTAGTGAACTGCCCCAGAGCCAACTAGACGGAGAACATCACTGACGGAATTCACAGACGGGAGGTGGGTACCCAGGACTTTCCGCGCTGGTTTTTATCTAAACGACGGCGGCGGGCTGTGGTACCGAGTGTACCATCGAACGTCAACGTTTGTTTGAAACGCGATTGATTGGGTGTTGCGACGTTCTGTGGACTTGAGTTGGGGGAGCGAAGTCGACGGGGACCTGTCAGGAGAAGGTCGTTGCAGTTGAAACGATTATCAAACTTTTGAAGTCGGCGTCGATGAACTCTGAACTAATCATATAGTCTACTCGACAAGTTGAAAATGGTCTAAAATGGAGATACTGCTCTTAAAATTATTTGTGATAGCTCATTGGATGAAAAAAAAAATGGCATTTCGTTTCTTGCCAATATTTCATAAACTATTGATATTTATGAAATTTCAAAAAAAAAATTATGAAAGAGGAGGAAATTTTCAATAAAAAACTCCCAGCTCCCGGAACTCTATCTCCATTATTTTAATTTAACGCTGAAAAGTCTCCGAGCGATATTTTTATGTTGCGCGCGCGGCGTTAAAGGCGAGTACGACACATTAATTAATTTATTTGGGGTATTATTTTTTTTTTTTAATTTGAAAAAATTATGGTGTATTCGGAACACTATAAATAATTTATTCCCGTTAGAAATTTCACTTAAAGTTAATTTTTCAACAACTTAAAACGATTGTTAACTAACAAAATTTTCTCGAACTTCTGTCTTAATTGTAAATGAAAAAAAATTTTTAAATAATTGTCGTAAAAAGTTTTCGCTTCGTAGAGCCTTTCTTATATACATACTCAAAAAGATCACCCCATAAAAGTTAGAAAAATATTCATACTATGTTTATAATAATTTTTGTACTTGAACAAAAACTAAAAAATCCAAGTAATGTTGTTGAAAAAAATATTTTTATTCTTAATCATCATATTATCGTTTATTAATACAAGATATAAATTGATTTGCAAAAAAAATTTTCCCGTTATTTGTTGATAAATTTTTTATAAACAAATTGATTATTTCAATAATTTTGAAAATTTCTTTCTACAACTTCATTATATTATGAATATTATGATTTTTGAAAAAAAAAATCCTCAATAACAATTTTTAATTGTTTATAATTGTTTTTTTTATATTCCTATTGTTTAAATAATTAGTTAGGAAATTATTTTTCTGAAAATCATAATTGACAGTCCTCTATAAAGTAACAGATTTTTTTTTATCAAAATTCCATTGTTTATTAACTTAGCAATTTGTTATAATTTTTTTTAACTTTGTTAGATTTTTTTCTGAAACTCCTAAAATTTACAAAAACAACCATATATAACAAAGTATAGAAAAAAAAAACCAATTTTTTATTGTACTTTGGGAATTGGAATTGGGAAAAAGTGGGATTTTTTTTTCTATACTTTGTTATATATGTTTGTTTTTGTAAATTTTAGAAGTTTCAGAAAAAAAAAAAAAAATATTTTTTTTGTTACTCTTTAGGGGATTGTCAATTATGATTTTCAGAAAATTTTTAAATAAAATAAAAAAACATTAAAATTAAAAATAATTAAAAAGAAAAAAATATTTTTCAAAAATCATAATATTTGTAGTATAATTATGTTGTGAACAAAAAAATTCCAAAAATATTGAAATAATCAATTTGTTTATAAAAAATTTATAAACAAATGGCGTTTTTTTTTTTTTAGGTAAAAAATTATTAAAAAAATAGAATTTTTTATTAACTTTTATGGCGTGAACTTGTTAAATATGTATATAAGAAAGGCTCTACGAAGCAAAAATTTTTACTTAAACATTTTTTTTTCATTTACAATTAAGACAGAAGTTCGAGAAAATTTTTTTAGTTAACAATCGTTTAACTTGTTGAAAAATTAACTTCAAGTGAAATTTCCAACGGGAATAAATTATATATAGTGTTCCGAATTCACCATAATGTTTTCAAATTCAAATGAAAATATGTAATACCTTAAATAAATTAATTAATGTGTTGTACTCGCTTTTGACGCCGCGCGTGCAACCTAAAAATGTCGCTCGGAGACCCATTTTCAGCGTTAAATTAGAATTATAAATGATGGAGATATAGTTCCGGGAGCTGGTTTTTTATTGGAAATTTCCTCCTCTTTCAGATTTTTTTTTTGAAATTTCTTAAATATGAAATATTGGCAAAAAACGAAATGCCATTTTTTGTTCATCTTCAATTGTTTATAACTTTTGCAATTTTGTATGTGCTAATACACGCTTTTGGCACATTTTTCTAGGCATTATTCGGATCCAATGAGTTATCACACATAATTTTAAGAGTAGTGTCTCTATTTTGGACCATTTTCAACTTGTCGAGTAGACTAATATGGAAAACGAGTGTGTTTCCCTCATGTATAAAATATCCAACTGAAACGGAATTTTTATATCTATGGTTAACATACAAAATTAATGGCAATTTTTTGTCCATTTTTTTTCTGGGCTCCACCTCTGATCTTAATGATTTTTGGGGTAGTCACGTATGTTTGCCTTCTAAACGGTACTGATTCAAACTTGGTGCTCTCGAATACTTTCGGAGGGTAAATATAAAGTTGACGTACACATTCACTCTGAATATAGGGAAAAAACTTTTATTACGTGTTTTTGCCTCCTGAACACGAAACCGGAAATGCGGCGGTCTCATACCATTCCCGAGTTGGAGCACTTTTAATTTTTTTTCAAACTCATTTTCAAGCACCGTTTTCTCGCACAAAAATCACTCAAAATGCCTCTTTCTTTTTACCAGCATAAACAATATACCCTAAATCACTTATTTTTGGCACAACTTTGCACAAAATATCGTCGTTTTTATCGAAAAAATCCTCCTTCTTACACAGTTCCGAATAAGCAAACTTCATACATTTGACATTTGATCAAATTTAGTAACTTTTCCTTATTTTTCATGTTGGTAATAAATCACCGCCAACTTTTCGAATTCAAATATGAGCAATAATGTACCCTTCATTTATTTTTGCAATTGTTGTTGGGCACCATTTTGCATAAAAATGTGCATTTAAAAATAGGCTAAAAAAAGCATATGAATCAGATTTTAAACCAAGTGAGATATTTCAAAAAATAAATTATTTTTTTATTAATAAAATATAATTTTTTGAGACGATTTTTTATGGTTAATCCAAGATATTGTTGGTGAAGGAAGGAGAAAATATTGCTCATATTTGAATTCGAAAAGTTGGCGGTGATTCATTTACTACCAACATGAAAAATAAGGCAAAGTTACTAAATTTATCTGTCAAATGTGGAAGTTTGTTTATTTGGAACTGTGTAAGAAGGAGGTTTTTGATAAAAACGACGATATTTTGTGCAAAGTTGTGCCGAAAATAAGTGATTTAGGTGTATTGTTTTGCTGGTAAAGAAGGAGGCATTTAATGATTTTTTGTGAAGAAAACGGTGCTTGAAAATGAAGTTAAAAAAAAAGTGCACTAACTCGGGAACGGTATGAGGAGGCAAAAACACGTAAGAAAAGTTTTTTCCCTATATTCAGAGTACATGTGTACGTTAACTTTATATTTACCCTTTCTCTGAACATTACAGGATATCCCTTTTCGTGGGAACCAGAACATAAAAAAAAAAAAAAAAACTAGGGTCATTTTTGGTCCTTCTTTTCGCGGGGGTAAATTAGAGGTTTGTTTTCATTGGATAAAGTTCTTTCTGCACGAAAGTTCTATTTCAGTAGTAATAACCCAAGGACATTGATAATTGGTCGAAAAAAATTTATAACAGATTTCGAAAACATGCCTATAAGCAACAAGCTTGAGAAAGTTCTTATACAATTTTTGAGCATTTATCAATGTTCGAAAGTTATTCGGATATATTTTTTTTTGCTAATTGAAGAGTATAACTTCTATAAGGTCTAAGTGCCACTTTCTGCGGTTTTGAGCTTTTTACATTAAAACGGTCTAGGTGCCATGCCCAATATTTCTATAAACGCGCTAAGTGCCAACGCAATATTTCTGCTTTCGTTATCGCCCAACAGATGACGCAATCTGCAAGTACCAGGAGCTGTTAATATTAAAACGGTCTAAGTGCCGCGTCAGTTTCAATGTAACTTGTGTTGTGTAGGTGCTTCGTATTTTGATATGCAGATTGAAAATCAACGTAAAAGACGTCCTAAGGGCACTGAAAGCAAAAGACTAAAAACAAGTGGCACTGAACACAAAAATTATAAAGGCAATGTAGTTCCGGCAAAAAAAGAACCCTCACGTGATGTAAGTATTTTTCTATGGTTGCAACTGTGAGTTTCTAACCTGAAATTTTTTGAACACAGGTTAGTTGTAAATGCAAGTGGGAATGCAAGGATGTTTCATTTGAGCAGCAGCTCAGGCTATTCCATTCTTTCTACTCAATTACTGATGAGGCTAAACGAAGCACTTACTTACTTGGTTTAATGCAGGTGACAACAATACGTCGTAGGCGCCATGGAACTTATACCAACCCAACTGAAAACCGCCGTCAAGCAACCATATGTTATACTATTCCCGATGGAATAGGAAAACATTTGCAAGTATGTCGTAAGGTATTTACCGATACTTTTGCACTTTCACATCATAAAGTACAAGGATTAGTAGAGAGGAAAAAATCAGGACAAACTGTGTTCACAGACTCGAGGGGTAAAGCAAATCGCGCTAGAAAATTCACTGAAGACATTGTTCAACAGGTTGTTGCACACATGAACGAATTTCCACTAGAGCAAAACCATTACAGTAGAGAAAAATCAATGAAAGAATGCTTGAGTGCGGACTTGAACATAAACAGGTTATTTCTGGCCTTTCAGAAGCGATATCCGGGTACTTGCGTGAACTACCAATTTTATGCCAATGTATTCAAGAAACATTTTCCGCACTGAAGATTTGGGAGGCCTAGATCGGATACTTGCTCTACCTGCGATTTCCTTCATAATAAGATAAAAGCAGACCCAGCAGATCGCAATCTTTCCGCGAAATTAAATTTGCATCACAGGAAGGCAGAAAGTGCTAGAAAAGCCATGCAAGAGGATTGTGTTGAATCTCAACAACCCAATAGCAATACCATAGTCTTATCTATGGATTTAGAACGAGTTATCTCTATACCCACACTTACGCATTCCGACATGTTTTACAGTAGACAGCTGTCTTGCTACAATTTCGACATTCATATTGCTGACACTAATACAGCAACAATGATATTATGGAATGAATCATTGACAGGCAGAGGCGGTAATGAAATAGGCTCCGCGCTTTTAAAAATTTTTCAGTCCGAAAATTTCGCTGTCAAGGACAAAGTCTGCATCTGGAGTGACAATTGCAATGGCCAGAACAAGAACAGAATGGTCCTCATAGCCCTGATATATCTTGTTGCATCTGGTAGATTCTCACAGATAGAACAAAAATTTCCCATACCTGGACACACATATCTTCCATGTGACCGAGATTTTGCTCAGATTGAGAGGCGCAAAAGATTAACAAAACTGTATGTTCCAAAAAATATTGAAAAATGATCAAAGAAAGTTGCCATAAAAACCCATACACTGTTGTACACATGGTAAAAGATGACTTCAAAGATCTTCATCGTTTCGCCGATGTGTACATAAAAATCCCAAAATTGAATATTTCCCAAGCATCTTGTTTGCGTATTTCCAAAGATAACCCTTTCCAGGTATCGATTCGCAGATGTTTTAGTGATATTGCACCGTGGGAAACATGTAATGTTCTAAAAAAAGGGAAAAAGCTTGCCGCCTTCAAATCAGAAACCATTCCATTATTGAAAGCGAAACTAGACAATTTAACGTCATGTTAGAGTACATTCCTTTGGCATACCGTGGTTTTTATGAATATTTGATTGCCGAAGCCACTGAATAGGGTCCGGCCTGTGAAAATTCAGATCATAAGTGAACTTGGACTTTGGTACTTAGACGGTTTACGAATGAAACATTTCTTGGCACTTGACCTTGTACAAAAGTTTTCAACTAATACTTTTTTTATTCAAGAATTACCTTCTTTGTTTTAGTTTTGTCTCATTAATACTTTTTGTTAGTGTTCTTTGAAAGCAAATAAAATTATAAACAAGTACTACTTCGTTTGAATACTAAGAGATGAAGTTCTTATTAATATTTTCAGTTTTATAGTTTTGGCACTTAGACCTTATAGAAGTTATGCTCTTCAATTATAGAAAAAAATGGGCATATTATCATACCAGTGATCATTCTCGGCTCTTCAGTGACGATATGTTTTTACGAATAGAATGTTGGTTTTGATATTTGGGATCCTCTTTGAGAATTTTTTAAATAATCTGACAGGACAAACGTTGCTGTGATTGTTTTCTACAAAAAACTTGCTTTCTGTACATATTCTCGAACTACCTTGGCAAGTCTTGCTGAATACAGGGTAATATTCAACTCGATTTGTTCCAGAACCAACGTTGTTTCGATACGAAAAAAGTCAGTCAAGCAAGCTTCCCCACCTGGCCAGCTAATTTTACGCGGCTATGTGATAGAATTTCCGTTGCAGCCCTTCAGGGGTGTTTTCATCCCACAAATTTATCATTTTGGTTATTTCTACTGAACTTAATTCTGCTGAACTTTGTTTCCTTTCACAGGATCCGATTGCAGCTTGCGCTTGTTGGAATACAACACTTTTGAACGGGTCAATAATAACTTTCATTTCTTTATATTTTTCTTGTAAAAGCTTACTTGTTAGGTTCCACATGGTTTTGACCGTAGCTTCTTCAAACTCAGTACCATATTTTCTTCTCACATAAAATATTTTTTTATACTATTAAATATGAGTTTAAAAATTCAAAAAAATTATAGTATCATCTGAATACTTGAAAGAATGTTATTTCGTTGGAAAAATTTTTTTTCATTGCATTTTGATAATGTAAGGCTATTGTTGATTAAGTCGTTTTTTTGGAATCGCTGATTTTATTGAAAACCGAATTGTTCACAGAATTACTCCATCTTTTTTTGGTTCCTGGGGCAGATTTTACATGTGTACTCAATAATATCACGCCATAAAATTGTTTAAAAGTTGATTATTTTGTTAATTATAAATTTCTAAAGTTAACAAAATATCGAGTAAATATTGTTTTTTTTATTGATATTTCGCATTATCATCAGTTTTATGTCTGACAAAGGCATTTTACAAGGTTTTTTATTTAAACAAATGGATATTGAATATTTTGCAAAAATAGATTTTTTGCATTATTTTATTATAATTGAAGAAAAATAAGAATTCTTATTTTTTGTTTTTATTGTTTATAATAGTTTTTTATTCATTTATTTAAATAATATATTGGATTTTTTTTTAATTAATAATTGGTTTTTCTCTACCTAATGAGAATATTTTTTTATGAATAATGTAATTGTTTATTTACTTAACAATTAAACAAACTTTGATTGGCATTATATTATTTGAATAGTACAAAAGATAACGAAAACAACCATATACGACAAACTGTTAAAAAAAATATTTTGTCATTTTTTAGAAAATTAATAAAAAAAATTAATGAAAAAAAGATACCTTCTTATAAATAGAGGTATATAACTTTTTTATGTCATTACCCTCCCCCCCCCTTCAAGCTAAATTTCTAGATACGCCACTGTGTTCATAGCCCAATCCATTATCGACGCTAATTTCCATCTAATTGTTACTTTCTAACATTGCAAAAGTCCATAAATGCTTTCTATATTTTTTTTTTACTGTAAACAGTATTTTTTGGTACCTTTGATTAGATTATTTCATTAATTTTCTCGTCAGTATTACAACCAAATCGTATTAAATATTTGAAATGTCAAAATCGAAATAAATAAAAATGATCCATAGCAACGTAAAAGAGTAAACACAGCCCATGGAATCTGTTTTCAGTATTCAAACCAGAACCAGACATACCTACATTGTTCGTCTGTTTTCTCTGAGGTTAGAGTTTTTCTTAAAATATTTCCATTTGTATTATTTTCCAGTTTTTTGTGTAGTGTTATTCACTTCTAGTGGAGTGGTGTATTTAAATCTCAAGAAAATATCATTTGCAAAAACTCACTTTGAAGGAGACAATGTTCTAATTTGCTTGCAAAAAAAAATCTTTTTCAAAGTTTCTGGACAGCTTAATGAAGTCATCGGGAATTATTGTTATGAATTATTTTGAAGAAATGTTACACATTATTTGTGAATGTTCGAATTGAAAATAAAACAAACAAGATGGTGTGGAAATGTGCCCTTATCATATAGATATAGTCACTCTTTTTCAATACTGTATGAATAACATTCGGTATGTTGCATAATATCTCTTTTTTCTCTTCTTAACTCTCTTTTTTTTCTTCTCAATTCTCTTTGAAGGTTCTCTTTTTCACTTTTTTCTTGGCCACAGACGCTACAGGAAGATTTTGGGAAGGATCTTCTTCAAGAGCCTGTCGTCTGTCTATTCGCTGTGCAAGACTGGTAATGCCCTTTAGTGACTCGATTGCGGAAGTTTTCCTGTATTATTTCCAATACCCACTATGTAACAATTTAATTTTTTTAAGAATTTCTAAATAATCTACCACGATGTAACAATTTTGTGCTCACTACGAAGTTTTTTTCTGTCGAAGAAAAAAGTAGGTAAATGATAAAAAATATTTGTATTGATACGATAGTTTACCGCATTTGGAGGTTATTCATGTCAAGTTATAGATATTTTGAATATCATAAAGTAATGCTACTTCTGTGTACTTTTAGGTACGGCAAGTAATGTGCTTGCAGGTTAGTTTATTAAGGTCGCAGGTTCATAAGGTCTTGAGAACATAAAAAAGTGAGGGAGCCAAGTAGTTTAACAAATTAAAAAAGTACCCATATAACCCTAGCCTGGCCACTAAATAACATCAGATTCAACGCAAAACTATTTAGTGAAATTCTCAAATAATATAATAATCATAAAAGGAATGAGGTTCACAATTTTACCTGAATATGGGATCCCACTTCTACCCTTGCAAAGATGTAAGAACGTTGAACGGTCCCTTGATAATACAAACACGTTCAGCACTCTCTAACACGTATAATTGTCAACAAAATATTGCGTATTGCTTCTTATACAGTACAAATAACGATGTTTACTCTTAGTACTTGAACTGCATTACATTTAACATTAGTTCACATGTAAGGCCAAGGCCAATTGCTTTTGTAACCGAAACCAGTTCGTGAAAATTAAAACAAACAATCCTCTGCGAGGTACTTTGTCCTGATATAATGCCGTGTATGATAGGCAACTCGGAAATACATCAAATGTATCTCTGTTCATAAGGCTGATTGATCAGTTTAAGTCGCTATTTGCTTTTCATCACCGGCGCAACACCGTCCCACGGAACTTGGTTGATACTTTTACTATCCACTTCTAGACGATCAAATGAAAAACGGAAAACACCTCAAATATTCATCGAATGAAAACCTCACGTCCCGTAATTAGAGATTGAAATATCCTGGAATAACAGCGCACTTATCTCTTTGCGGTAATTTATGTGATGCAGTTGAAAATGTATAAAATTTACACGTACTATCGTCTACACAGCAATAGCGAGGGCTCATTGTTATTATATGTATGTTGTTATACTACCCAACCGTGGCCACTACGATAATAATAATGTTTATTCATCTGAAGTATGGTACAATATTTTTAAGTGATTTGTGAATACACGGGGAGACCTCATAAACTGAAAGTTTTCAGCTTGTGCTTGTGATTACCAGGATCATTACCTACTTCTGCCACCATGGGCGATGTCATAGTCAGCGAATAGACTCACCCTCAATCCTAGATGAGTCTGCACCAGTACGTTACATTCATTTTCTCACAGAAAATGATAAAAACTTATTCCACTACAACGGGATCGTTTTGTCCAAGTCAAATTGAGGTACACAACAATAATGATTTGAACTAGAATCACTCATTTTTTCACTCGAGGACGTACAATAGTCAACAGAACAGTCACCAGGTAAACCAGAATTTCATTGAATGTCAACAATCACAAAAGATTCGACAAGTTTTAAGTATACAATGGCTAAAATCATATAAACATTAATGTTTCGAAATGTAAACAATTTACTTATGTATAGTTTCAAAAATCGACACCAGAGGGAGTATCCCAAAATAATGTTGTCTTGATTTGTTGTGTTCATTAAGATGACCTCAAATTAACTAATTTCATTGGATTTCTACTTGAGCAAAAAATTCTCTCGGAAATAACTCGAGAACCAAAGAAGTGATTTTATCATACCTTTGATTCGAGAATTATTTCCAGATGAAAACAAAACTTGAGTGTACTGAAAAAACAAGTTTATACCATTAAGAAATGAACCTCGAGTGTATTTTAGGGAGACTAATACACGAGTAAAATAAATTACAGAAACTGCATGGGTTTTTATTTGAACTAAATATTATTAAAAAATGAAGAACTTTTATTAAATAATTTGAATCTTGCATTTTGGCAATTGCCTCAAACCTAACGTTCAAGTTATGAATGTGAAGAGTATATACTCATACCTTTAGTAATATTTTGAGCTGATCCAAGTCCGAGTCCAAGATGAGAGAGATTGTTGACTTGGTACTCTTCATCTAATTGGAGGTAAGGTGCTATTGATTTTGTATTTGCGTGGCCTGTCATTTTTAATAACTGCTGTTCCCCAAGTCCTCATTTTGCAAAATCGTATACTGCACTTGACCTGTTAGAGTTCGTTATCTTGTTTTCCGATACATTCAATCCAATTTCTGACGCTAATTCATTTTTAACCGACGAAACGAAAAAAGAGGAGGTTCTCTATTCGACGCGTATATTTAATTTTTTTATCATTTTTTTATGTATGATCACGCATAACTTTTCACTGAGGCGTCCGATTCCAATAATTCTTTTTCCAGTGGATAGGGTTTTCTTCGAAGTTGGTCCCATTTGAATTTAAAAGATGAAATCCACCACTAAGGTTAGCAAAATGAAGGATATTGATCACTCACCCTCTGAATTCTGGCCGGTAACCGATTCTATCAGGCAACTTTGTACTGGGATCTTCGATTTGGATGATTCTTTTTTTATCAGATAGGGTATACCTCATAGTTGATCATATTTGGATTGCGAATGGAATTATCCACCTTACGGGTAGAAAAATAGGGGATAATTGATTTTTCACTTGTGAACATTGGAACACATATGTAGTTGACAATGACAGATCGCTAGTGTCATTATCACAATATCATTATATTCTATGAGAGGATGGAATGATATACAAAGTGATGAAATAAACTAACCAGAACAACAAAAATAATTTATATTACAACAAATAGTAAAAGTAGATAATCATATTATTTAACTGGTAATAGTTGAAGAAAGGTGGGTAAGTAAGTATTTTGGAAGTAATCAAAAAACAAGTAGGTGGTAATTAGTAGATTTCAGCCACAAAAAAATGAAAAATAAAAACTTTTTAACAAAAAATTGAACCGACGAAATACGGAACTGAAAATAAAAAATAAAATAAACATTCTTAGTCTCAGTAACTAAGCTCCTAAACTAATGTAAGTAACTAATTTTGAGTCGGCGCCAAACGAACAATCAACGAACATCATTAAATTACTTCAAAAAAATTATCAGAATGTCACCGCGCAACTCGATGCCATCATTTTACGCCTTACCTAATTCATTTGCTTGTTTGTTTGGCGCCGACTCAAAATTAGTTACTAACATTAGTTTAGGAGCTTAGTTACTGAGACTAAGAATTTTTTGTTAAAAAGTTTTTATTTTTCTATTTACCTATCTCGTTTACCCCTATAAGCATGTTTTTCATACCACCCAACATTCGTTTCATTTTTCAATATTTATTTGGGGTTAAAAATAGACGATCTGAAGTAATATGAGCCGCGCGATTCCCTACAATTTTTCGAAATAGCCTTACTGGGCAAAAGTCGGGATTATTATGATTTGGAGCCAGCCATTTGCTATATGCACATTTTTTTTAGCCAACTTGGCGCGTCTCAGAAGGAAATTGGATTGTACTCAATTCGGTTGGTTGATATTGCATCAGCTTTCTTTTCCTCTTGAAAATAGAAAATCTTGCATTTTGATGGCTTCCCTCTTCTTCACGTATGCTCATATGCAACAATATGATAACATTTTCTTTGTAACCCAGCTGAGGTCTCTCCCTCCCACAATTTTATAATTTTGGAAATTTCCGTTGTTGTTAATGAACTGTGTTGCCTTTTCTCTGCATTTATCTGCAACTGTTTTCTCTTGGCATTGTTCGTGTTCTCCTGATCACTAAAAGGATCTATAGATCGGTTAAATTCGGTGAAATATACAGGGTGTCCCTGGACTTCCTCTTTTTCTCTTGGGAATGTATATATGGGGTCAAAATATCACCAGTACTTCATACTAACTTTTGTTCCTAAAAGCCTTCGTTACCAAGTTACGGGCCCTCAAAGTTACAAAATGAAAAATGTTTTTCTTTGATAACTTTCAAAGTGAATATTCAAAATCATCTAAATTTTGGTATTGACTAAACATGAATTCCTTCGATGAGCTTTCATGCAGGAGTCAGTTGTTTTGCTACAAAGTCAGGAACGGACTATCCCCGATGGTCCACACCCCAAAACTTTGAAATGACTGGGATTTGTCAATATGTTTTAACAAAAAAAGGTTACCTGGACAATTTCCTGAATAAAAGTACTCGTGTGGAAAATCGATCAAAGCAACGATTTTTAATAAAAATGCATTTTTGTTCGACGACATCCAACCTGAGATGTCTACCATTATTCGAAAAGATTAATTTGTAATGAAAATAGAAATGATAGGTACAATGTTCATAACGAATTTTCATCATGCAAACACGTTTACCTTACAAAACTCATGGTGTAAATAATCAATCGCAAGCCTCAAGAGCAAACAGAAATGCAAAATCCGCTACAAAAACTGCTCGATATGACCCCCGTCTCTCTCAATACATTTTCTTGTCGGCGCAAACACCCTCTCTGCACTTGAAATAGCATGCCAGGGTCGTTTCGTATGGCTTCACAATGTAATGTAATTCTATTCAACAAGGCATCTCTGGTGTGAATAGGTGTAGCGTCAACGAGGCTTTCTAGATGCCCCCACAGGAAGAAATCCAATGGATTTAAATCCGGAGACCGCGGTGGCCATGAATATGGCCCACCTCTACCAATCCATATATTGGGGAAAATCTGGTTCAGATGGTCCCGCACAATCAAACTAAAATGAGGAGGAGCGCCATCATGCATAAACCACATATCTCTACGGGTTTGCAATGGAACATGTTCCAAAAGTCAATTCAAATCGTTCTAAATGAACTCCAAATAACGTTCTCCATTCAATCGGTCATTAGAACAAAATGGTCCTATAAGATTTTTTCCCTATGATACCAGAAACATTCACGTTAATTTTCCTTTGGGTTTTTGGGTTTTAAAATTACCCCATGGGGGATTTTCTTCAACCCATATGTGGAGATTAGAGAGTTGATTACTCCATGTCTCAAAAACCTCTTCATCGGGTGAAAAAAGGAATTATCCTCTCTTTTTATCCGGGGAACCAATTGGCATTTTCCCAGTCGTGCTGGAAAAATCTTCAGGTGTCATGGCATGTAACTTCTGGATTTGTTTGGGGGAAACAGTTGTTCCCTAATTATTCTAAAAATAGTAGACTTGGATGAAATGGAACTGTTCTGATAGGTTTCTGATACTCTTTTGGGGATCATCAGCGACAGTTTCCCAAAATTTTTTCCCCCCAATACAAGGGGTACGCACCCCCTAGGACCCCCTCCCCCTTTCTTTTTCAAAAACTAACCACAAAAATTCGAAATAAAACAACAGGCTCAATTAATTATCCATTAGACCCTGTCTCCCTCAAGTTTCCGATCGACACGCTCGAACGTTTCTCTTCCGGTAACGTTGGGGGGGGGAAAAATCTCGGCAACAGACGACGGGCTTCTGCAGCATTGCAAATGCCCCGTCCAAAATGCATGCATATCGCTATTCGTTGAATGAAACTGTTCGGCCATATCAAAACACTTCAAACTGTCCTATTAGAATATTGAAAATACAATAAAATTTCCACTCAACAAAAAAACCCATTTTTTGTTTTTTTATCCACACTAATTTTATTTTTTTCTACAAAGGTGTTTTTTAACATCTGTGGAAGAAATGGAACATACATTTATTCACCGGATATTTTCACCTATTCATGTGCAGCCTTTTTTTTGTAGTTTATTTTTTTGTTTTTTATTGGTTATGTCTTCCGAGGGTTTGCTTTTTTTCAGCAAAATTTTATCTTGGGGTTTAAAAAGATTTTCCCCCATGAAATTATACTTATCAGTGAAACCCCAAAAAAATTTTAAGCTGTAAAATACGAATTTGCAGCACCCGAATGTTAAGTTCAAAAAACGATGCTTTTTCCCAGGGTAGATCCCTATAAAATATGGACTAATTCGATATTTCATAGGGGAAAGTAGCTTTTTACCCCCTACCGTAACTTGATATTTTATTTAAAAAAAATATCTACATTGTGAAAACTTTCAACTAGGTACTGTACTTTTTTTTGGGGCTTTATTTTAATATTTTGTATTATCCCTGTTATAAATGTTGAATTAACTTTAGCATTAGTTTTTTCTACTGTAACTTTTTTCATTTCAAATATTGGGTGGACGATGGGGGTTTGATGTCGTCGGGGAAACTGCATTTTTTTAAAGTCGTTGCCCCCGATCGATTTTCCCACAAAATACTTTTATTCAAAAAATTGTCTACGTTAAACCCTTTTTTTTTTGAAACTATTGAAAAATTTTTTTTAAATTTTTTGGGGGGGGGGGGGGAAAAATTTTTTTTAAAAAAAAACCCCCCCCAAAAAACCCCGGGGAAATTTATTTTTTTTAAAAAAAATTTAAATTTTTTAAAAACCGGAAAAAAAAAAAAATTTTTTTTTTGGGGGGAAAAAAAACAAGGGGAAAAAGGGGTTTTTTGGGGGTTTTTTTTTCCCCCAAAAAAAAAAAAAAAAAATTTTTTTAAAAAAAAATTTTTTTTTTTTTTTTAAAAAACCCCTTTTTTTTTTAAAAAAAAAAATTTTTTTTGGGAAAAAAAAATTTTTTTTAAATTTTTTTTGGGGGGGGAACCCAAAACCCCCAAAAATTTTTTTTTTAAAAAAACCCCCCTTTTTTTTTTTTACAAAAAAAAAATTTTTGGGGTTTTTTTTTTCCCAAAAACCCCCAAAAAAAAAAAAAATTTTTTTTTATTTTAAAAAATTTTTTTTAAAAGGTTTTTTTTGGCCACTTTTTGGGGGTTTTTTTTTTGGGGTTAAAAAAAAAATTTAAAAATTTTTTAAAAAAGGGGGCCTTTTTTTTTTTTTTAAAAAAATTTTTTTTTTTGGTTTTTTTTAAAAAATTTTTTTTTTTTTGGGTTTTTTTAAAAAAAAATTTTAAAATTTTTTTTTTTAAAAGGGAAAAATTTTTTTAAAAATTTTTTTTTAAAAAAAAAATTTTCCCCTTTTTTTTTTTTTGGAAAAAATTTTTTTTTTTTTTTTAAAAAAATTTTTTAAAAAGGGGTTTTCCCAAAAAAAAAAACCTCCCTTTTTTTTTTAAAATTTTTGGGGGGGGGAAAAAAAAAAAAAAAAATTTTTTTTTTTTTTAAAAATTAAAAAAAAAATTTTAAAAAAAATTTTTTTTCCCCCCCTTTTTAAAAAAAAATTTTTAAAAAATTTTTTAAAAATTATTTAAAAAATTTTAAAAAAAATTTTTTTTTAAAAAAAAACCCCAAAAAAAAATTTTTTTTCAAAAAGGGCCAAAACCCCAAAAAATTTGGCCCCAAATTTTTTAAAAAAATTTTTTTTTTTAACAAATTTTTTTAAAAAAAAAAAAAGGGGAAAAAAAAAATTAAAAATTTTTAAAAAAAAAAAACCCCCCCCTTTTTTAAATTTTTTTTTTTTTTTAAAAAATTTTTTTTTTTTAAAAAAAAAAAAAAATATTAAAAATTTTTTTGCCCTTTTATTTAAATTTTTTTAAAAATTTTTTTTTTATTTAAACAATAAAAAAAAAAAAATTTTTTTTAAAAAAATTTAAAAAAATTTTTTTAAAAAAATTTTTTTTTTTTTTTAAAATTTTTTGGGGTTTTTTAAAAAATTTTTAAAAAAAAAAAATTTTTTTTTTTTTCCAAAATTTTCCCCTTTTTTTTTGGAAAAAAAAAATTAATTTTTTTTTAAAAAAAAAAGGGTTTTTTTTTTTTTTTTAAAGGGGGTTTTTAAAAAAAAAAAAAAATTTTTTTTAAAAAAAAAACCAATTTAAAAAATTTTAAAAAATTTTTTTTTAATTAAAAAAATTTTTTTTTTTTTTTTTTAAAAAAAAAAATTTTTTAAAAAAAAGGGGGTTTTTTTTTTTTTTTAATTTTAAAAAAAATTTTTTTTTTTTTTATTTTTCCCCTTTTTTTAAAAAAAAAAATTTTTTTAAAAAAAAAAAATTTTTTTAAAAATTTTAAAATTTTTTAAAAATTTTAAAAAACTTAATTTAAATTATTTTTTATTTATTAAATTTTTAAAAAAATTTTTTAAAAAAAATTTTTTTTTTTTAAAAAAAAAAAATTTTTTTTTGCTTTTAAAAAAAAAATAATTTTTTAAATTTTTAAAAAAAATTTTTTTTTTTTTTTTTTCCCCCCAAAATTTAAATTTAAAAAAAATTTTTTTTTTTTTAAAAAGGGAAAAAAATTTAAAAAAAAAAATTTTTTTAAAAAAAAATTTTTTTTTTTTTAAAAAAATTAAAAATATATGTTTACTTGATGTAAAGTCAGTATTACATGCATCGATAAGAATAGTTATTGATAGAAACAACTGCGAAATAACATATTTATTTGCTATGAACAATTATAACATAATTTCCGAATCCACTATTATTTATACACGTTGAGTAGCGAGAGTGGAATGGAAATTATTCTAATACATGGGGAGAACAGAACCAATCGAGAAAACTTTTTTTTCTTTAACCCTTGGCATCAAACCGGAGTTTATTTTGACACAGAAACTATATTGATATTTTAGATTTTAATACAAAGGTTAGAATTATATTGTAAATTTTTTTTATTGGCTGTAGCTAGCAAGACTAATATTCAAGATAACTTTTTCAATCCAGTAAATCCCCTAAATCATCCAACAGTAGGAAAAATATACCGGATATTTTCAAGATTTGGAAGGTAATTACATAAGAAATTAATTAATGAAAACGAAAAATAAATTTCTTCTACGTTTATGCAAAAAACAAAACTGTATTGAACTATATTTAGTGAAAAAACTGGTTCTTTACTGCACTAGTGCAATAAAATGTTTATTGCACTCATCTGTCATTCTACTACAGCGTTTTGGGAACATGACAAACATAAACGTTCAAATCGACGCCATTTTTAGTCCATTTTCTGTGATATTGTATTACATTTTAAACAATTGCTTATTTTATATTATTTTCAATCATATTTATTACGGAATTAGTAGAAAATGCAATTTATCAAAAATAAATTTGAGTTAAATTGTTCCTAACATAGGTATAGTTCCTAACTTTCTCAATGCAAATCGATAGTGCTAATTATTTATTAAATATTTTGCTATTAAATTACGCTTTTTATTTTCCCACACTTTGTGCCACTAAGTGAAAAATGTTTTGATTTTTGCATGAACGTAGAAAAAATTGTATGCAACTCGTGCAAAAAGTGTTTACACTTGTTGCATAAATAACTATTTATTATCAATTATTGAAAATTCTAGTACTCCTCTTTCAAATGTTTCTAGAAAGATGGGCAAAGAATCGACAAGACGAATACTGAAGAAAAATCCTCAGGAAGTTATATTACCTTTAAAAGAAAAAACTATGGCAGACGATTTGAGTCTTGTGCCTGGATACATGGTGGAGTAAAGGATATCAGGTGATCCCCGAATTTCCCCCTATTTACTGGCCGCTTTTTTTTTCGATTGGAATCGTAATTTCCCAATACTGTAGTGGTGGTTCCAACTTTGCCATTTAGTGCGGGTGCTACCCCATGTCACGTGTGCAGTTATATGTGCCCTTAGGTTTGTTGCGGAGCTTTGTTAAACACTTATAGAAGTATAAAAAAAATGGTCACATGGTGCAGACCTTGTACGTTTGGTCGCCATATTTTAAAATGGCTGCTAAATTGCAAGATTTTTTTAGTATATCTCCGTACCAAATAATTTTTTTAAAGCTCATATCACCCCCTTTTTGAAGGCACAAATCTTGTAATTGAAAAATTTTTGTTAAATCCAGTAATTATTGAGATACACTAAGGTTTTTAATATTTTCAGTTCGCGTAGTTACAATATAATGCAACATTTAGATTTTTGTTTGTTACAGGTAGTGGGATAATCTTCAGAAAACAAGGATGAGAGACAAGTTTAGGTGCTACTTACCAATTTATATGACTGCCGGTGCAATGATGCGTGTAATCCCACCATGTGCAGTGGTGCGTGTAATTTCGCGCGGTGTGGTGGTGCGTGAAGTTTCGCGCCTCTGTAGCCCGCCAGAAAGAGCAATCAGTGGTTTCCATACGTTCTTGATCTCAACGCTTGGTTGACTAAAGGCGTTATTGGCTTCGATGTAGGCGGCCTCTTTGAACTTTCGTTTGAACCAATGCTCCTCTCTATGTAGAACACTTGCGTCGTCCCATAGAATACAAACCAAAGCTGTGGTTGAGGTACGTGGATGACACCTTCATTATATGAAATCACGGGGATAAAGATCTCCAGGATTTCTTCTCAAGAATCAACAGAATCAGGGATTCGATCAAATTCACGATGGAAATGGAAACCAACAATGCCTTACCCTTCCTCGATGTAAACGTTGAGAGAATAGGCAATGAAATCCGCACCTCTGTCTACAGAAAGGAGACACATACAGGGCAGTACCTCAGTTACAGCTCCAACCATCCGAGTTCGACAAAGAGAGGGATCGTGAGAACATTGGTAGAGAGAGCGACGCACATATGCAACGACGAAGAGTCACTAGATGCCGAATTAGACCACATCAGAGAGGACCTTCACCGGAATGGATATCCGAAGAAACTCCTAGGAGAAGTATTGAAACAACTCCAGAGAACGAAGACATCTGAAGAGCAACAACAAAGCACAGTGATCTGCCATCCGTACATCAGAGGTGTCTCCGAGAAGATCAGAAGGATCGGAAACAAGTTCAACATCAAGAGCTGCTTTCTATCCGGCAGTACTTTACGGAGTTTCCTGACCAAGACCAAACCTGACAACAAAAATGAAATCAGTAAGAATTGCATTTATGAAGTTCCATGTGAATGCGGAGATCCCTACATTGGAGAGACAAAGAGGCCGTTATCGGTAGGATTGGATGAGCACAAGAAATGGACTCAACGTGGAGAAACGTCAAAATCGGGAATCGCTGACCACGCCTGGACTGAGCACCATCGAGTTCTATGGGACGACGCAAGTGTTCTACATAGAGAGGAGCATTGGTTCAAACGAAAGTTCAAAGAGGCCGCCTCATCGAAGCCAATAACGCCTTTAGTCAACCAAGCGTTGAGATCAAGAACGTATGGAAACCACTGATTGCTCTTTCTGGCGGGCTGCAAAGGCGCGAAACTTCACGCACCACTACACATGGTGGGATTACACGCATCATTGCACCGGCAGTCATATAAATTGGTAAGTAGCACCTAAACTTGTCAGTATTCACCTGAAGACGATTGCAGATACAAGCATTCGAAACGTCGTGAAAACCTTTCAAATCCATTAAGACGATGGACCTCCGAAACGAGAGTAATCAAGTTACCACATCGTCTACGACCTTCAAACAAGGATGAGAGACACAGTGAAGCTGGTTAATCCTCAGAAGGGACGTAGAGACGAAGACATTATCTTGTGCATTTCATGTAAAAAAGCCTAACGTTCTTTGCAATTGTGTGGAAGCGAAAACGACATAAAGAGTGAAAAATGAAAAAACATAAAATATCAGATAGCCTACATACTTCAGGGAAAACAGCTGAAGAAAAACAAGAAAAAGATGCCGAATGATCAACCTGGGAAAAGGAGGGTATTACCGGCACCCAAAAACAGAGAAGTAGATCGGACCTAGTGGAGAATTAAAAACATTGTAGAACCAGTCAGATTTAATGATAAATAATAACTGTAACATATCCCACCGATGTCGCCATTGTACATCCTGTCACTAGACCGTTGTTGTTTTTTTTTTAAATATGTAATTAATTTCTTCATATTTTTCAATTGATTGTTCTTTTATTTTCAGAACGAAAAAAATATTCAATTTAGATTACTATACTTTTTCTCCGAACATATAATAATAAAATATCTATACTTACTTATATAATCTCAACTCCTCTCGTCCAATATAGTCACACTATCTGGTTTTATATTTCTAATAATAATAAAATAATACATGTAATATTTTTCATATTATATGGGCAGCTGTCACCAGCGGAATGGTTAAAATTAAATTTTTCGACATATTCAACAAATTTTGAAAAAATAATTAAATTTAATTTACTAGATCCCTAATATTCTTCAAGGCACTGGTTATTTAGTCACCTGTCCTTCAGGACACAGATTCGGCCTTCGGCTTGATATGCGAGGTATTTTTTGAATAAGTTTTCTTTTTAATGAATAATATAGTACTTTTTCTTCAAGTAAAATTTATCTAGATCTGTGATACTTATATTTATAAAAACAAACTTTACTTCTCAATTAGAATGACTCATAAGTGGACCTTACTCGATCAATACTATTGACAATATTTACCTTCAATATTTTTCGTCAATACAACATCAATATTTCTATTAACTTACCCGATCAATAATATTATCAATATTCTGCCTCAGTACTCTTTATACCATGAACATGAAGAGGAAAACTTGCGTGGCCATAATTTTGGCTGTGGCATTAGAGCGTCGAATAAAGGTTCTATGTTAGATGAAAGAATGGCTAAAAAAATGTAATAAGTATTCACATGTTAATAAATTAGTCTTAAAGAAACAGGTGACTATAAAAATTATTTTCAATGGATGAAGCAGCGTTTAATAAATTGCTACACATGGTGGAACCTTTTGTGGTCAGAAATAATACAAATATGCGAAATTTTTAAGATTTGAAATTTGCTCATTATCTCCAGAATCTTCTAACGCCACTACACTCTCACTCTCCACTTGACCTTCCATATCGTTGTAAAATTTCAACTGAATATTGAAGAGAGTATTGACAAAAACGACCCTACACGATCAACATATTGTCAATATCATCACTTTGCGCCGGTATTGATGTCCGAAAATCAGAAAATCCGGATTCGCTTCAATATTTCTCATCAATACAGACATTACACGGTCAATATTATTGTCAATATTTTCAAGTATTGATGTGATATTGTCAAGATTTTGATCGTGTAAGGTCCACTTTATATTGAACTCAATTTATTTTTTTCCCTACTATAGTTTCAAATAATACACAAAATAACTTTAATATTTCTATTGAATATAAAAATAAATATAACACAGTTCAAGATTCATCGATAAAATAATCTTAATAAAATCAGATAAAAAATAACATCATATCTAGCTTTAGAAAAAAGATAAAAAACTATAAATTTCAAAGCACCAATCAACATCAAATTTATTTATGTTAAAAAAAGATATGAATTTTTGTTATCACAAAATAAAGCTAAAATTTTCAAGAATAAAATAGAACAATCTGATATCAAATCAAAATGTGTATGGTCAATAATTAACGACGACATAAAGGGTTCTGCAAAAAAAGAAAACATCAATATACAAATAGGCATGACCGTAGCAAATAATTTTAACAAACATTTCATTGAATGTGCTCCAAGTCTGGTGACAGAATATGCGGAAAATAATCTTGTATGTCACGTGCAGAAGTCTGATAGATGTATGTATGTAAAAAGAGTAACAGAGGAGGAAATAACTGAAATTGGTAATCAACTGAAAAACAAGTCTAGCAGTGGTTATCATAAAGTACCTACATCACTTTTAAAATATTGTATTAAAGAAATCGCAAAACCTTTAGCATATGTAATAAATTTATCGTTGAAAGTAGGAGTCTTTCCAGACAGGTTGAAGATAGCTTTAATAAAGCCTCTATATAAAAAAGGTGATCCCACAAAATGTGAAAATTACCGACCAATCAGCTTGCTATCGGGTTTTTCCAAGTTTTTTGAAAAATGCATGTGTAACCGGGTGATGGAATTTATGACACTCAACAACTTTTTCTATGAAGGCCAGCATGCCTACCTGAAGGGAAAGGGAACCCAAACTGCAATATATAGGTTCACTCAGGTCATTTATGAAACACTGGAAAAGAATGAAGTAGCCTTGGGATTATTCCTAGATTTAACCAAAGCATATGATTGCATAAGCCATAAACTGGTGTTAAAAAAACTAGAACAATATGGGATTCAGGGAAAGGCACTTTCATGGTTTAAGTCTTATCTTTCTGGAAGAAGTCAAAAGGTTATGGTCACAAAGAATGATACAGGTTACATATCAAATTCAAATCAAATAAACTTGGGCATTCCCCAGGGCAGTATAATTGGTCCGGTGATATTCATATTATTTATTAATGATATGTCAAAGTGCGTGAATATAGAGAATTGCTCACTCACAAACTATGCTGATGACACAAACTTACTGGTGATGGCTGAAGGCTTGGAAAAGTTGGTCAATGGTGCATCTGAAGTTTTTCTTTCACTGTGTGACTGGTTCAAGAACGAAAGATTGATTTTAAATACCGAGAAAACAAGCTGTATACTATTCAAAACAAATCGTTCCAACATGCATGTGCCAGATAATGTACACTTAAATAATCAAGATATCACATTGACTAGCAGCACCAGGTTTTTGGGTATCACCTTAGATGAGTGTTTGTCATGGAAAGAACACATAAGTATATTGAGTAAAAAGCTGAATTCGGTGTGTTACACTATGAAAGTTATGAAACAATACGTAGATCAAAAAGTAATGAAAATAATATATTTCTCAAACTTTGAAGCACTATATCGATATGGAGTGATTTTCTATGGAGCATCCAATGATACTGAAAAGGTCTTTGCTGCACAAAAAAGAGCAATTAGAACAATCTTCAACTTAGGTTTCAGGGAGACATGTAGAGGTAAATTCAAAGAAAAACAAATATTAACAGTAACAGCAGTATATATCCAAGAATGCTTATTATTTCTATTCAAAAACAGGGAATATTTCAACACAACACATATAGTACGAGATCGTTAAATTATACTCATCCCATACACAGACTTTGAATGTCAGAAAAAGGAGCTCATTATAGTTGCATCAAATTTTTCAATAAGCTTCCAAACAGCATGAAATCTATCACGAGTTTGAATGTTTTCAAAAAAGACATTCACAAACTGTTAGTACAACTAGAACCCTATGATGTGGAGGAATTTATGAATGCCACCTGGTAAAGTAAGAATTTCTGTCCAATGTTTGTAGATTTTTAGATTTGTATGTATATGCACGGACGCCTACTTCGTTCTGGGTACTGATACTGTGATCTATTGCTGTACTTACCTGTTTTCGAAATAAAGATGATATTATTATTATATTATTATTATTTCAATAAAAGAGCTCATACTTTTATTTTCCCGAATTCAATAAAACTGTTTATGCATTTGCATCAATACGAATAATTCCTATACATGTGGTTCACCCGAACAATAAAATAAAAGCAAGCGTTAGACAAATTTTTTTCTACAAGCTCTGCTCTTACCCTGTAGAATAAATTTCCGTCTCCAATATCCAAGTTTTTCAAATAGTTTTCCTAATTTTCTCGTATCATTCTATCGAAACTCGAATACATTTTATAACTTTACTACCTAGCCATCCGAACTGACTACAAAAACCAAATTTCGAAATATTCATTCCCGACGTTTCTCCCGTAAAACCATTATCTCAAAGACAATATCTTCGATGACTAGCTATTGGAAAAATCCTCCAGCGAGCATAAAAAACGCGACAAGCCCAAAAACGGACTCTTTTCGGCGAAGCCGAAAACGAATCCAAAAATATGGTCCACCGCTAGCGTCGGTCCGCGTATAAAAACACGGCCTTTCAGTAGCCTCGCGCTTTTACCTTGGTGCAGTTTTTCAGCGAGAGCTACAATGGAAGATGTAAATAGTGTTTTCGCTGCAGACGTCCACTGTCACAAGAACTGTAAAAGGAAATAGAGATATGGAAAAATATGCAGAAAAGAAACTGCTGGTTCTGAAGGCCTAAGAGATTTTTCCAGAACGTTTGTAGCTACACACATTTTAAACCAAAGGATACCCAATCCCAAACCAATAAATCAAACGAGAAATATTTGTCCAGTAACATGTTTACTTTTGGCGCTTTTGCTGTCATTCTGTTGTTGGTTCAATTCAAAAATGCTAAAAAAAAACAAAAAAGTCCCCGCATGGTTCAAGTATTGAAATTAAAAAAAACAATTGGTTTCTGAGTGTATCAAACCTGGTTCTTTTCGGTGATAGTCATGCGTATCCCCCTCCGCTATACTAATCTATTTAAACCATTCACAGAAGCAAAGAATAAAGTACCGAAATTCTGGTTAAAATTTTGCACAGCTATATTTTTCTGCTACCAGACTTCTCACCAAGTACAGTTAAAATGTCAAGCAGTTTTCTAGATACTATTTTATCTAATACACCGTGGTGCACAGAGTAGCCCTCTGCACGTCGGATTGGCACAATATATTCATGAAATGACTCGCTCTAAAATGTTACTTAAGAATTTTAGAATGTCTGTTAGAATTTGATACGTTGGAGAAGTTACTCTGTTGGAGAAGTTACACCTTCACAAGAAAAATACTATCACCAAAGTGCTCTATAATTAAACTTTCCATCCTTCTATTTGATATATGGGTGTCACTGGACATATATTTCTCGTTAAATTCATTGCATAGGCATACAATTGGATATCCTTTGGTTTCAAATTTAAGTGTTGCCACAAAAGTTGTAAAAGATTATCTTAGGCCCTCAGATCTTTTTCAATATCTCTTTGATAATTCGAAATGTATTTCCTTATACAGTTCTTGTGACAGAGGACGTCTGCAGCAAAAACACTATTTACATCTTCCAAGCTACTTGCTAAAAAACTGCAGCAAGGTAAAACCGTGAGGCTTTCAGGAGTTTTTCTGCTCTGAACTTCTCACAAATACGGTACAGCTTCGAGTCTCTTTTTATTTTTAATTGGTTACACACTATACATTTATTTAAATGTCTACTAGGTCCAAATCTACCTTTCTATCTCTGTTATTGGGTGCCGGTGTTATCTTCCTCTTCCGAACTTGATTTTTCAGCATCTTTTCTTGTTTTTTCTCCAGCTCGTTTTTGCTCAAGTATGTAACGTCTGCGGCTATGTGACATTTCATGCTTTTTTTCAACGCCAATGAGTTCAAAAGCCCTTTTGATGTTTTCTATACCGTTTTTGCTTGAACATAATTAATGTCTTCTCCATCGTCTCTAGGATTGACCAGCTTCACTGTGTCACTCATCTTGTTTCACCTGAAGTTTATACCACTACTTGTAACAAAAAAGAAACTAAATGATTATTCATATTGTAACCACAATAAAAATGACGCCAATGAGTTCAGAAGCACTTTTGATGTTTTCTATACCGTTTTTGCTTGAACATAATTAATGTCTTCTCCATCGTCTCTAGGATTGACCAGCTTCACTGTGTCACTCATCTTGTTTCACCTGAAGTTTATACCACTACTTGTAACAAAAAAGAAACTAAATGATTCATTATATTGTAATCACAAAATGCCATGAGTATTGCCTAAATTCCTTCGGAAACTGGAAATATTAAAACTTCAGTTTATCTCAATAACTATTGGATTTGCCAAAAATTGTTTGATTACAAGATTTGTTCGCCTCCAAAAAAGCAGTAAAATGATTTTTTTTAAATTGCAATTGAACCACTGGGTATGGAGATATACTAAAACAAAAAATCTAACAATTTGGAGGCTATTTTGAAAAATGGCGACCAAACGACCTTGATCTGGACCATGTGACCATTTTTTATACTCCTATAGGTGTTTAATAAAGCCCCACAACAGAACTTCAAGTAGATTAACTTCGTCTTCAAGCAGCTGAGTGATTGCGTGGTTTACAGTTGTATCAATGAGTTCAAGATACTTTTGTATGTTGAGGTTACTATCTATAAAATATGGACCTCCAATATGGTCTCCCTAAAACTATTAACTACTGAAAGGTAAAATATATTATATAAACTGAATATAATTATGAAATTGTAAATAATAAACATATTTAATATTTTTCAGAAGAACATCAGTGAGAGACAGGCATCTTTACTCGGATATTTGGAACCTGAAAAATCTAAAGTACCTAAATAACAATCAAACTGTAGCTACAATTACATCGCAAGAAGCAATTTTTGAGACCCCCAGCACATCACATTTGCAAGAAAATCTAAATCTAGAAAAATTATTAAAAGACTTGCTCAGGAAAAACGTCGTCTGGATTTTGTACTTTAATAGATTATGTGTAAGTTCAGTGGACTGTATAAATACTAATATTTGGTGAATTCGCAAACACACAGAACTGATCAAAGCGTCACTCACCCATGTGCCTCCGTCGGGGAATGTGATCTTCAGCCAATAGATACTTCGTCTAGTCTTCCTGGCGGTACCGCCGCTAATCACATTTACACTAATTCTAAGGATGAGGAATATCTTGAGTAATAGGCGTTATATCAATGAGAAAACACCAACTCGAGAAAAAACTAAAATGCTATGTTCTTTCCATAAGATCTAGGAACTCAATGTCTATCTTCACATTTCTCCTCTTCCGTCTCATTTTCCCACTCCCACAAGTGACTATATCAGTCTGTGTGATACCTCACGCGCAAAATAAGGTCGAAAGAGTTGAAGAATTCAAATGAAAAATTCCCATTCGAAATATACAAAATACATATAAAATCCCTTGGCAAAATTAATTATAATTATAATAACAAAAAATAACAAAAAAAAATCAAATGCGTCAAGAACCAACATTATGTTTATTGAAAGTTTTATATTATGTTTATACTTAAGGAGTAAATTTTGTTAGGTAGAGATTGTAGATTGTATGATGGATGTTCAGCCTCTCTGTACCTCGACCTATAAGATATTTTGTACATTCGAGGCCCAAGATTCCGAGACTCCTTATGAAGTTTATTAGTTTCCTGGGAGCTAGGTTCCTGATGTCTGCGGGCGTTATCGAAACCCCTTCGAGGAACAGCGGGTGCTCTGCAGTTTCAGCGAAGTTCCCGCAGTAACAGCACAGTTCACGGTCTGATCTTCCCATTCTTTTGAGGTGATACTGATACCTCAGAGGACATGTCCAGTGAGCAGTTTCGTTACCAGTTTCAAGACTTTCTTGTCCAATTCGAAAAGCTGTTGGCTATGGGCTCAGAAGCTTTTTCGCTTGTCTTTGTCCTGGAACCTCATTCCAGTGATTTTTAATTTGGTCAGTTTCCCAGCGCCGAAACTCTTCTTCAATGTGGGCTTCGGAGAAACCACAGAAAGTTGGGTGTTTGCCCATTCCTTGTTAAGGCTGTCTGCTTCTTAAGAGTTTGCAGTCCCAAGTCAGTCTAGACTCAGAAGTATGTGACTTTAAAGCTTTTAATGCCTCCTCGGCTATCTGATAGAATATAGATCTTTGCCCCCCCCCCTGGAGCCTCTTGCAAGGCATTCTTGGGCGCAAACTTCTATAGCATGGATTTCTGCTTGAAAAATTGTTGGCGCTTTGCCTAGGGAAACTAGGACCGGTTACTCCCACTCCAGCCCTGCTATAATAGGTAAATTATATGTTTTGTTTTATATTATGTTCATATTTAATGAATAAATTTTTTTTTTCTTACATAAAAGTTACATGTTCATTTAGGCCGCCCCCCCCCCTCGAAATTTAATCCTGGGTGCGCCCTTGTTATTTACGGTTATAGTTCGAACCTGATGGATAATATTCTTTCACGAAAACTTAATGAAAAAGTGTTTCATACTCAAAATGAAAAACATAACTTCAAAAATATCACATATATATCCGTCATCCTACGGAAAAAAAATGGTGGCCCTTGTACAAGTTTTTACAGGCAAACATTTAAAAAGCGATTATCAGAATACAGAAACCGTTTCGTCAATGGTAAAACAAATTCAACTCTTGCTACTCACCTATTGACTAAAAAACATTGTTTTGCTAACGATTTCTAAATATTACATAGAGAAAAGGAAGGTTGTTCTAGAAAAATTAAAAATTGATATTTGCTTGATGACCAGATCAATAACTTAAATAATTCTCCATTATTAAAATTTTTGTACTGAGGATTAAACAGGTGAATGATATAACCAAGTTCTATTAATTACGTAATGGATTATTCCTAATATCCGCAATTAGATTCATATACCTACTACTACTTGTCTTGATTATTCAACATGATACATCGTGATTGTTGAGTTAGTAGGTATTATCCCCACTTGAAAAAGCTATTGTATAGCGAAACCCGTGTGGTGGTTTTGTAAACCCAGTTTAGTGAAAATCATTTAGTGAAGTGAGTGTATTTTGTTTGTTTTAATGTGAATTTTCATTAAGTATCGGCCGCATCAAATAAAAACTTTTTTCTCATGTGCGTTAGGTCTTAAAGACGTCCATGAGACGTACTGGTGCTTTTCGGTGATCAATCGTCACTATCAATGCACTATTTATTCATCAAGAATTCGAATATTTGATAAACCTAAAAAACATTATGTATCTGTGCTTTTAACTATATTGAATATTCAATATTGGTGTAGACAAACCTCTTCATCCGAATAATTTGGCAGATAACCTGCTCATGAATCGGTTGTTTGAATAAACGTTATTGATAAAATGGAAATTAGCCTTATTATATTTTTTATGGCGCAACATTATTGACTACATTCGCGCTGTTTATATAAAGTGTGGAAACCTATGATGAAATAAAATCCGTATCTCCATAACAGAAATATATTTAAAAAAATCCTTGGATAGGTCGATTTTTATTTTTGAAAATTTATTTTTGTCAAATACAATTTTTCGTCCCCCTTCCAACCTCCTGCCCTACAGATCAACCCCTTCAAAATTTTGTAATGAAAGGGTTGTAGCTTGTTTGAAAGGTTTTTGAGTTCTCAAACAACCATCTGTTTTTTTTTATTTCTCTGATGCTTATTCGAGATGAAAGCATATTTTAAATAATTAAAATTTTAATTGCAAAAATTTAGTTCAAAAACAGCCAGACAAGTTTTATTTCCAAAAATCTATTTTTCTCAAAAATTGTATATCTTCTTGATAATATCCCCTACAGATTGGCTTTATGTAAAATTTTAATTAGCAAAAAAGGGTCGCGTTTTGCTGTTCTTGGAAGAAATTTGAGTTTTTTATGCTTTAGTCAAAAATACTTAGATAAAAATAACTATATTTTGATACACTAATCAATAAGATGTTCAAAATGTGCTCCTTCTACTTCTTGACAACAACCCAGCCTATTATAAAATTCATTTCTGACGTTTTCGAACATCTGTGGAGTAATCACCCGCATTTCTGCCGTTATTCTATCTTTCAAGTCTTGTATGTTTGCAGGTTTTGTTTGGTAGACCTTGTTTTTGATATGACCCCATAAAAAAATCTAATGGGGTGAGGTCAGGTGATCTCGCTGGACACTCCAACGCACCTCTTCGACCTATTCGGGATTACTCTATTTTTATATATTCTCTCACAGGAACTCTAAAATGCGGTGGTGCTCCATCCTGTTGAAACCATAAAGAATAATGTGGTATATTTGCATTAACTGGATTAGGAAATAGATTTGTTAGTATAGGAATGAGCTCTGTCTGTGAAAATTCCAAATAGATATCTCCGGTCAGGTTACCTTAAAAAAATGTTGGTCCAATTATCCGATTTCCCAGAATGCCGGCCAAGATATTTACTTTTTCTGATCTCTGAGTATGTAGCTCTCGCATCCAGTGAGTATGTAACTCTCACATCCAGTGAGGATTTTCTCGAGACCAGTATCTACAATTGTGACGATTTACATATCCATGAAGGGTAAATGTGGATTCATCAGAAAACAATACAAGGGTTAGCAATAATTCCTGTTGGTCTAACTTTCTCATCATTACCTCACAAAATTCAATCCTGCGGTCAGGATAATCTTCACATAACTCTTGTGTCGGGTGAATTTTGTAAGGATGTAGTTTGTTAGCTTCAAACAGTTTTGTAATCATTGGTATTCCGTGCAATTTGTCTTGCAGAAGTCGTAGGATTTTCTCCAACAATGCATTTAGTTTAGTATCTTCGTCAACGTCAACGTCTTCTGAGCAAACATTTTACATGACCTAACTCACGAAATTGTTTTCCGATTTTGCTAACGGGTCCTTGTGAAATAGGAGGCAATTCAGGATACTTTTCATTATCATTAGAATGGTTATACGATGAGTTTCGGTTAAATAACGCATTTCAAAAATGACTACTACAATTTTAAACTATCACCATTGGCTATTCCTAAAATGTCTAAAAACCATGGTGTGTTCACTTATACCTGTAAAATATTGGGACAAACTGGGGACACCAGCCCACTTGATGAAGGGTGTTATCGAGTTTCAGATGGCGCCTACATCGTTTCTTGTCATAGTTCAGTAAACTGCAATTACAGAGGTGTTTTTGTGATTTGTGTCTGTGATCCGTTCTGTGATTGTGCTTTTCAGGCAGCCTTTAAGGTTATGTCAATTCGTTGTGAAATATTTTGAGGGTGATCGATCGATGTAACATATTTTAGAACAAACTATTCCATGTACTTGTCAGTGTTATATAGAATTTTCGAGAAGTGTTCCGAAATAACTCAAATTATGAACAATTGTAGTGCGTACCAATTTTGTTTGGTTAATTTTCTGTTGATACGACTCCACCGAGTTGATACTTATGATTTCTGTCCCATGAACACAAATTCAAAATGTATGTGGATGGTGGAAAAGTCCTAACAAATTTCGTAAATTATAATTAAGATGTGTTTTGAACGTTTCTTATTGCTAAAAAAGTGGAAAAGGGTCTTTTCTTGATCTTTGAACCTCCGAAAGTATTCGAGAACGACGTGTTTTGACTTCGAATTCATGTTCATGGGGCAAAATACGTAGGTAACACCAAGCGGCAAGACTCAACTCGATGGAGCCGTATTGCTTAAGAAGTTGAATTTCATATTATTTTCTCTGTTCAAGATATTCAGACGTGTCTCAGGAAAGAACTAACATGTTTTGTACAATTTTCAGCAAATGACTTGAATGATTGAATGCATACATGTCTCTACTCCACAAAAACTTTTTTAAATACCTACTTCTTTTTCAAAATAAATTTGGACAGATTGATGAATAAAAGGAATACCAAAATGTTTCCAATGTGATTTCTTCATTTTCTGTTATCTTTATCAGAAATTGGCCGTGTTGTTGTTATTTTTCAAATAAAAAAGGAGGAGGTTCTCTAGTCGACGCGTAGTTTTTTTTATGTATGATCACGCATAACTTTTCACAGAGTTCGATTCCGATTATTCTTTTTTCATTGGATAGGGTGTACTTCGAAGTTGGTCCCATTTGAATTTGAACAAAAAAATCCATCCCTAAGGGTAGAAAAATGGAGGATATTGATCGTTCACCCTCTGAATTTTGGTCCGTTAACCGATTCTATCAGGCATAAATTTGTAGTGGGTTTTCCGATTTGAATGATTATTTTTTTATTAGATAGGGTATACCTCATAGTTGATCTTATTTCAATTTGGAATGAAATGATCAACCCCTATGGGTAGAAAAATGGGGGATGATTGATTTTTCACTTGTGAACATTGGCACACACATTGACAGATCCTCCTACATCCGTCACAATAATTACATTCTTTGAAAGGATAGAATTATATAAAGAATGATGAAATCACCTAACCAGAACTTTAAAAAATAATTTATATTATATAACAATAAATAGTTAAAGTAGATAATCATATTATGTAACAGTTAATAGTTGAAATAAGCTAGGTAAGTAAGTATTTTGGAAGTAATCAAAAATTAAGTGGGTAGTAATTAGTAGATTTCAGCCACAAAAAATTGAAAAATACAAGCTTTTTAACAAAAAATTAAACCGACGAAAAAATCAACTGAAATGCAAAAAATAAAATAAACCTTGATTACTTCTTCAAAGTAATATAATGATCTTCGATAATTGTTTGTTTGGCGCCGACTCAAAATTAGTTACTCACATTAGTTTAGGAGCTCAATTATCATTAAGACTAAGAAGGTTTTTTTTGCTATTCATTGATTTTTTCGTCAGTTTAATTTTTTGTTAAAAAGTTTTTGTATATGTAGTCTATACTACCCAAACGATTAATATAATTGTATACAGGTAATCAAATAAAAAACTATAAAAAACCACAAACAATATCACCAATGGTTTTGTTATATTCATTCATTTTACTCTTGATATAAACTTTGACAGGGGGTACTATTGATTTATTGTACAGATAGTGTGCACGAATCAAGTTAAGGATTGTATCGAGGGTAATTTCATAAGTGCTAGGGGTTTTATCGCTCACAAATTTTTGAAATTTTCGAGAAAGAATTTTGCCTGGAAATGTTACTGATTGCGATTTGCGGTCTCATTATCTGATTAAACCACGAAAGCGAAGCTTGAGTGGTCTAATCATTGATAATAATGCCGCGGTGTTGCCTGTGGGTTACCCATCCAAGTACGAACCGCGCCCGACGTTGCTTGACTTCGCGTGACAGTCTGGTTACCTAACCACTACTCCACAACATTTCTTAATTGTCTGAGAATATGGGAATTAAATGATTCTCTGCCTTACTTGGCTCATTTAACAGGCTGAAAAAGGTATATATTTGATTTCCAATAAATCAAATCACTTATTTAATCAATTTTCATTTCCTGTTTCCTTATAGGATTGAATTATATAAATATATAAATTGAATGCGTTGATATATAATGCAGGACATAGTGTGGTTTTATCGCAAAACAATTTCGAATGTACAGGTGGTTTTATGAGTATAAAACAACGAGAAGACGTTTTATCACTATAAAACTGATCTGATTGGTTCTCTGTTTAAAATTTCGTCATTTGATTGGCTCAAAAACAATGTCGCATAATTTTTTCAGATTTTCGAGAAGTATTTTGCCTGAAAATTGTACTAAGTGCGATTTGCGGTCTTATTGTCTGATTAAACCACGAGAGCGGTCGAATCTTTACTAATAAGGTTTCATGCGCCGAGTTGGATTTCCTAGAGGCGAATTGCTTGAAGGAAAATTTAATAAAGCGATAGAATCCACTAGAACGAATTCTATTCGATGGGAATATTTCCCCAATCACATTTAAAAATGGATAAAACTACCAGAATTCGTATTATATTTGAATTTTCAACAGGGAAAGTTACAACAATTCTTCTCGTTCCATAATCGAACGAATGGTGTCCGAACAATTACAGCTCTGAGTTTGATGTGAATATTTCATTTCAGATTCATGTCCAGGTGGACTCCCAACAATTGATCCGTTTTGTCGGACCTTATTTGCAGCACTTCATTCTCATTATGGAATTATATTTTACGCTTATGGAACTTAATTTACTTTACTAATGAATATGGAGGTAGATTCGATTTATAAATAGACAGTAATTTTCAGATTAATGGTGAGTAGTTTACTACTGAAGAGTTCCAGCACCATTAGAAATTATTCGTAATTTTCTGTTTCAATTCTTGTGTGGTAGAACCAGAATTCTAAGAAGGTCGTAAATCACCAACCACTTACGTTATCAGCAGGCGGTGGATTCTACGCAGAGTTGTACCTGCCCTAGCCATTAAATATTTATAGGTAGGTATAATGATATTGGGATAAGATAATTATTAAAAAAAATTGTAAATTGAGAATTTTTATTTATATATAATATATATAATATATATATATATATATATATATATATATATATATCTTTATATATATAATTCTACTGTACGTGTGTGGCACTGAACTCCTCCTAAACGGCTGGACCAATTTGAATGAATTTTTTTTGTATTTTGGGTGGCGCCCTGGATGGTTTAGATTCACAAATCAGCCCGGCAGATGGCGCTGCAGTCGGTATCATAAACGGCTGGACCGATTGAATTGAATGAATGTTTTTGTATGCGTTTGGATGGTTTAGATTCACAAATCATCCCCCTAAATGTTAAGGGTGGTCCACCCCTTAATTTTATTTTTTAGGAAAAAAAAATTGTTTTTATTTTTTTATGATACAGCATTCAAAAATACATACAACCCTGAATTTTCACCCTTCTACGATCAACCCCTATTTTTTTGGCAAAGATTTTTATTTTGTCATGACAGAGAATAAAAAAATTCATATTACTCTTAATTTTCACGCTTCTACGATCAACCCCTATTTTTTTTTTTTTTTTATAGAAAAACCGGGATAACAGGAAAACGGGATAACGGAAATAACGGGATAACGAAAAAATGGGATGACAGGATAAGGGGATGAGGGGAAAACGGGATAAAGAAAAAATGGGATAACAGGAAAACGGGATAACTGGATAACGGGATAACGAAAAAACGGGATGACAGGATAAGGAATAACGGGAAAACGGAATAACGGGATAAATAAAAAACGAGATAACAGGAAAATGGGAATAACGGGAATAGCAGGATAACGAAAAAACGGGAAAACGGGATGACAGGATAAAGGGATAACGGGATAAAGAAAAAAGGGATAACAAGAAAACGGGAAAACGGGATAAACGGAATAACGGGATAAGAAAAAACGAAACGGGATGACAGGATAAGGGGATAATGGGAAAACGGGATAACGGGATGAAGAAAAAAAGTGGTAACAGGAAAATGGATAAGGGATAACGGGATAACGAGATAACGGGACAACAGGAAGCGGAAGGAGTCAAAAGCATAATCTAGATGGAACAACACGAAGGAAAACATAGAAAAAAAGAAATTCTACGCGGACGAGAGTTTTCGGGAAAAACATTTTAGGGAACATAGAAATTTGGTCAACACAACGTCTGTCGGGTCCGCTAGTATATATATATATGTTTCTCCCTTGACTGTTCATTTTTGGACAGATGACATTTGACACTTGACACTTCATGTCATGTATTACTTGTCATCCACCATTTTCCTTTTTCAGTCATGCTTCAACCATGTGATAATTATTGTGCTTGTCAAATTTAAAAGTGTTTAAATTAAGTATCTAAAACGATATGTGCGAGTGCCATTGTTTAATTTTTATATATATTACTAGTAGTGGGTCATAGTGATATGATTTTGAAAAGTTCCTCAATCACGAAATGGTGATTAGTTCGCTGTCTTCACTTAACCTCACCTTAGTAAGTTCTATAGATTTGTTTAAATTCGTATTTCACAATTGTGTTTTCTTTTTTCTCCACAGCTTGTCTTGATAATTAAAATAAACATTTTCGAAAGCTTGACTAAATAAGAAAGAGTTTTTCTTTTCTCATAGGCCATTATTTTGACTGTAACCTCAAGGAATATCCTTTCTCAAAGTTTATTTCAAATTCATAGTTATTTTCAACTAGTCCAGTCACGAGACTACCCTTCTTCAACACTATATATATATATATATATATATATATATATATATATATATATATATATATATATATATATATATATATATATATATATATATATATATATATATATATATATATAGTTGTGAAGGTTAGACGACTGTCTAAGTTAAAGAAGAATCCTTTTTAAATTCAGTTATGGTATGGAAAAGTGGTACTTATTCAAAGTGAGTCATTTATTGTTTTCATCGGGAATCTTACAATGATTAAATTGAACATTATAATATTTGAAAACCTATAGGAGACTTACAAGTGAGGTTAACATTTAGAAATTATAAAATATGTCAAAACAGACCAGCTTGGTAAGTCATATAAGTTAAAATCTTTGATCAGAAATTGATCAAATTACTTAAACATAAGTTTATACACTTATGTTTAAGTAATCTTGATCAATTTCGATCAAATTTTAACTATATAGACTTTTAAGAATTTGTATGTGACAGTATAAATGTATAAGGATTTTTAACTCACTTTAGCATACAATCTAATTGTTTCAAATATTATAATTTCAATTTAATTCATGTAGATTCGATGAAAGACAATAAATGACTCGAAAGCTTGAATGAAAAAGAACATTTCCATACCTGTTACTATACCTAATTAAAGATATATATATATATATATATATATATATAGTTATATTATATTATATAATAATATATGATATACCTAATTAATGTAAAATGTCAAACTTTATACTTTATAAAAAGTTCAGTTTCTCGATAAAAGATATTTATAAACAAAATTACTCACGAAGATCAGTTTCACTTTCACTGTCGTCATCCAAATTGATAATAAACTTTTCTTTGGGAATTTTTTCTATATTCATATATGACTTTTCCACCTTTTTAATATGGGAAACACACTTGGCCCAGCTGCTATCAGGAATGTTTGCAGTTTCTGTCATGATTATTTGAATTTAATTGATTCTCTATGAAAAACCTTTTGATGGGCTAACATTTTTCGTAGGTCACTCAGGTATATGAGTTATCTTGAAATAGCAATGAAATAGGCATCTACGCATATAATTTAAGAAGATTCTACAACTTTCTCAAAATATTGTAGATGTCTTATTAAATATTAACTTTATTAACTTATTTGGTTGTTAATTATAGTAGTATATTTCGATTTGCAATTTTTTTGTTCATCAATGTAACATGGAATCTTACGTTTTTCGAGTAATTAATGTGTAAACTTAAAAAAACAGTTCAAAATTGTACATAATTCGGATTTGATTATTTTCGTTTTTTTGCATTTTCTGAGAACATTTACCATAGTAATGTATATTTATTTATACCACCAGAAAGTAGAGATTCCAACGGACAAAAAGCCCACCGACTTTTTTGAAAAAGCTGATATTTTGACGGGAGAATGTTCGATTGAAAATTAGGGTGCTTTTTCGATATTAAGTCAAAATAAGGTGAAAAAATCCATATTTCAAATAAAAAAATTACAGTGTGTTTGGGACATAAAAATGTAAGTTTTCACCAAATTTCGTGGAAAAAAATATTTTTTTGTAAAAGACAAAAATAAAAATCCAAAAACTTGGTTATTTGAATTTTTCACATAAATTCTGAGGTTATGTGAAAAAAGTGTGGATACAAAAAATGTAGATCTTCTTATTACCTATAACTTTGATATTCAACTTTTTCCATAGGACTTTTTTGCCGGAAATCGAGATAAACCGTTTTTTACCCTTAAACACTCACCCCCTTCCACTTCCCGACCTCAGATCGCCCGTAAATTATTTTTCCTCTCATTTTTGTTATATTCTCTTCCTTCTCCAATGGGTTTCATCCTTCTATTATTTTTTTTCACGTTTTACCATTTTTAAAGGCTTCAGCCCTGGTCTATATATGTTCAATTGGGTCAAACATACAGTGATAAGGAGGAAGTCTGAGCACCGTATGTCCCATGCTTTCAGCCAATGAATCACAAAAATATTTCTTTTTTATCGAATAACTGCGTAAAACTTCTAGTAACTGTTTTATTGTGTACTTTTCCTCATAGTACATATCATTATTTAACATATATTCTTGTATAGTGGCTTTGGTGTCATTCGAACATGGTGCTTTATCTAGTCTTCGACTGTGGTAGCTAGCATTATCCAAGACGGTAATACTGTTGGGTGGAATATTTGGTATGAGTTTATTTTGGAACCAGTCTTCAAATAATTCGGCTGTAGAATCATCATGATAATCGACTAAAGAGTCCTTAATATTCTTTGCCGATAAAGGCAACGCATTTGGTATAAAACCATTTTCGGTTCCTGCTGAATTATCGTATCCGTTTTCCTTTATTAGACGGCGCATTAGTTTGGCACAAGTCAGATGAGTCTACCTAACTTTTGTTTGGAATAACGTGTGTATCGAACCAAGTTTCATGCAAATACACTACTGTTCTACCAAATTCTCTAAATTCGTTTATTGCCAATAAATGTTCAAATCTCCATTTCTTAAGGCGCACGATTCCATTAAGATTTTTCTGCTAGTAGTGAGTTTTTTAAATTTAAATCCGTTTTGTAAAAGAGACTTCCTTAAAGTCTCTTTGCAACACTGGATACCAGTTTCATTCTTTTTAAGCCGTTGCATTAAAATATCTAATGTATGCGCAATTTGCTCTTTATACAAGGCATATATTCGAATTATATATGCATCACAGCCATCTAGTTTCCTTGAACCGCCAGAGTCTTTTCGTTCCTTTCTTTTTAAAATCGGGTTACTTACTATTTTAAACACTGTGGAATACAGTGTTTTTGTTAAAGAAGCACTTTCTTGCACAGCTTGATCCTTGGACATTCCACGGTCCAGAAGGGAAGTATAAAATTTTTATATAATTTGTTTCCCATGAGGGTGTAACATTTGTCGACTAGTGGTACTACGACCACCAGTAAGTACTAGCTTCAGGATGAGCCCATGGACGCCACATTTTTCACGACACAAAAATCGAATAGACCCTTTAAAATAGACACAACTGACACAACGGAATATTAGGTAGGTAATGACTTAATGTTGCTTAACTTTCCCCCTTTTATTTCTGAAATTGGAAAGCTGTCAGTTCTCAAAACAGTCTTGTTTTCCAAATCGGGTAGGTAATTTATTTTTTAACCGTAAATAGACCATTATCGGTATAATCTCGTTAATAGCCCTTTAGTACTGAAAGTCTGGTGGCCAGGTAAGTAAATTTTATTATTTACACACATTTAAACATATCCTTACCAAGGGTTCTAAATCAACCTTACGAGATTTTTTATTATCAGATAAATTTGAATACAAAACTGTCCACAAAAGCCAAAAATAATGGAGAGCCCACTATTATTAAAATGTCAAACTATTTCATGAGATATTTTAATCCGGACCTGGGAATCTTTCAAGGGAAACACACTTTTATTGCTTATCTATATTTCGAACAATAGGTAATAATGAGGGTCGTTGGCTAATATTGATTTACGACCTTCTTAATAGTTCTACTTTACCTGAAGTATCTTCCGCGAAACTACTCATCTCATTTCCCCATGCGTTTATATAAATCAATAAAATAATAAATAAAAAACCTTTTAAAGACAAGCTTTTATTCAAATGCGCTAAAAAGTAAAAAATAATTGCTTTGGATGTGTGACGTAGGTTATTCCATTAGTTATAGATTCAAAAGCTTGTCGCGCAAAGTTTTCAGTTCGAATACAAAAGCGACAAAGCGTCCAAAGCAATTAGTTTTTACTTTTTACCGCATTTGAATAAAAGTTTGTCTTTAAAAAGGTTCTTTAATAATTATTTTATTTTGTGCTTTTTAGTAAGTACGCTTTAATCTATGCATTTTTGTTAATGCGTCGTTATTATGAGGCCTTTTTCCTGTAAGTTCTGAGCTATCTAGTTCTTCAATGAGGAAACCATCTAAAGATTAACTCATCCGCCATCCATAGTGTCGTTCACTATGGCAGGTTATAATATAATATAATATAAAAACCAACAATATACTAACAACTACTGGTTGTTACACTATAGACAGAGGTGCGGATGTATTGCCTGTTCTCTCAACATCCACATCGAGGAAAGGTAAGGTACTATTGTTTCCCATTTGCATCGTGAATTTGATCGAATATCTGATGCTGTTAATTCTTGAGAAGAAATCCTCCGTGTTTCCATATATTGAAAGTGTCATCCACGTGCCTCAACCACAGTTTTGGTTTGTATTCTGCCTCCTGTATTCCAACTTCATCTATATGTTGGCAATACATGGAGAAAGGAAAGATCCCATCGGGAGTCTGTCGTCTTGAGAGAAGAATCGGTCCTTTTCTTCGAAATATGAGATGTAGGCAGCACTGCAGTAATTCCAATATCGCTTCCATGGGAAGGTCCTTCCTTTCGTGATGCTGGTTATCATCCTCGAGTTTCTTTTTGATGATGCTAATAAGGGATTCCGCTATGGGGACATCGCTGGTAAAGGCTCTCCGCACGTTGAAGCTGATGAAACGATCTTCTGTTTCAAGATCAACATCTTTGATGGTGTCTACGAAGTGCATGGAATTCTTAACGTATGAACTGTTATTTCCTTTGTAAGGGTTGTAGAATCGGTAGGAGGTATTTCGATAACTTGTAACATGGTGAGTTCCGGGAGCTGGTGATTGGTCTCAATGGCATGTCTAGTTTGTGGATTTTCGAAAGCCCGTATGAGGGGTATGAGGGTCAGGTATGATCGTTCGTTGTCTGGAATGAAAGTTTTATATTTCCTCAGAGTACTGTAGATCTTTCTCTCTATAGTGGATGTTGTATCCTTCTGTAAGAGTGTATGGTGTACCAACTCTATCTTGTCATCATTGGTTTGGTGTTACAGATGAATCCTTTTGTAGGATTTTTAGGGCTCTCTGTTATTCAGCACTGATGTTTCTCCGGGAATTTCGCTCCTTCTCAATTGCCACTTTCACATTCCATCTGAATTCTTCCGCCTGTATAGGAATCATTCTGCTACTGGTTGACTCTACAGAGCTTGCAATGTCCAGGATTCTGCAGCAATACGGGGTAAATCACTTTAGGACATATCCAGTATTGAACCTGAGCTAAATCATGACGATTTTCTTTACTCGTCAATGAAATTACTACTGTTACACTTAACCTACTATTTAGAAAGAAGAATTAAAAAATTATACATACATTGTATGATGAAAAAATAGTTTTTAACAGTGATCAAAGAAAGGAAGAATTAAAACTGTTACATTTTGAATTTAGCTTTTTGTATGAGAAAGATTTTCTGAACATGGCATGAGAAGTATGTAAGTTTTGGTTGGAACGTAAATTTAAAGAATGGAAGTCTAATCATTTTTTTAATATAATGAAAAGTTGTATCGTTCTTATAGGTTATTTCGCAACTTTAATAAATGTGAACCTGTTTGAATTGTATCACAATTTGCAAGGGAGAAATCTAGGAACGGTTAGATCTAGATGTGATATTCGATAATAAACTGAGCTTTAACTTTCATTGTGAATACATTATTAATAAATGCAGTAGAAAAAAAATTTATTTGAATAAAATACATACATATGAAAAAATTTTTAGATCGTATACTCTACTAGAGATTAGTGCTTCTCAAAAGTCCCCTCCCCCCTCTTATTTTTGGAACGATTATTCATAAACAAGTGACATTTGGAAACTGAATATTAAAGATTGTAAACTTCCCTACTAGTGATGATAGATGACGAAATCGTCCAAGATGACGTCACAAGGACATTGTGACCAATAATTTTGAATGGAACCCTAGCAAGCACACCTCTTTAAAGGTATCGAAAACCTATTCAATGATACTAATTTTTGTTTTATGGCAGTTTTAATGGCTCATTAGTAAACATCAAAATTTAAATTCTATTCACTATGATATTAATTACAAATTTAAGAATCAGTATCTACTTGAAGAAATTGCTCAGTGACCTCCATTTATTTCTGACAGTAAATATCCTATTTTTAAACTCTTCTCGTACTTTTGCAAATATGTCTGCGGAAACAGCCTCACATTCTGCAACAATAAGTTGTTTTAAAACGTCAATATTGTCAGGTTCAGTGGCGTAAACCTTCGATTTAAGGTATCCCCACAGAAAAAAATCCAAAGGTGTGAGGTCCGGTGATCGAGCTGGCCATTCCGTTGAACTTCGTCGTCCAATCCATCTACCACGATACTCCTCATCCAAATAACGTCTTACTGCACCGTAATAGTGTGGAGGAGCACCATCCTGTTGGAATGTTATTTCCAAATTGCCGAATCCATCTGGATTATCTTCCAAAATTTCAAGGATTAACGGTTCTATTGCGTTTTGCAACAGCTCCAGGTAAACCTCACCAGTTGAATTAGTATTTAAAAAAAGAGGCCCAACGATGTGGTTTCCCAGGATACCTGCCCAAACATTCACCTTCTGGGGAAATTGGGTATGTGTTTCACGAAACAGGTGAGGATTTGCGTCACTCCAATACCTCACATTCTGTGTATTTACATTTCCATTTAGATAGAAAGTACTTTCGTCACTAAAACAAATTGTCCTGACATAGCCTGGCTGTTGGTTAATTTTAGTTTCCATATTTTCACAAAATTCTAGTCTTCAGTCTGGGTCGTCGTCTGAGAGTTGATGAACCATTTTTAATTTGTATGGATGAAATTTGTTTTTTTTTTCAACACCCTGTGTACTGTACTTCGACTGACTTCACAGGTAGATGCAACGTGAGTTGTTGAAGAACTAGGATTAACTATTACTTCTGCCAGTATATCAATTTTTCTCTCATCAGAAATTTGTGGTCTGCCAGATCGTTTCGCATCATTAATACTACCCGTTGTTTCAAACCTACGAAGAAGCTCCCTTGTCCTCGAAACGGGGCGATCGGGAAACCTCTCATTAAAAATGCGTTCTGTTGCATGAATATTTTGTCCAGTTTCACCAAGAATTAGGATCGCTGCTACTTTATCACCTAAAGCACGTACCATTTCGATTCTTGAAGCACTCAAAGGTTCGGCTCACAACAGTTTAACAAATTATTACAATGTACAAAAATATTAAAAGTACCAAAAGCTGCTAAAACAGTTGAACGTTCGATCAAAAATACACAAATTATTAAATGTACAAAAACTTGGACAATTACAAAAACGTCGAATTAGAGAGACTAACAAAAACGTCAGCTGATTTGATAACTATCCAGAGGCGGAGCTTGAATTTGGAATTTAGTATGAACTGATTTAATTCATCACAGCTTTGCGTTTTTTAAAAGCGAGTTGCCAAAACTGCCATAAACACAAACAAAATTAGTATCATTGAATAGGTTTTTTCGATACCTTTTAAAAGAGGTGTCGCTTGCCGTAGGATTCCATTTAAAATTATTGGTCACAATGGCCTTGTGACGTCATCTTTGACGATTTCGTCATCTATTATCACTAGTAGGGAAGTTTACAACCTTTAATATTCATTTTCCAAATTTCACTTGTTTATGTATAATCGTTGGGGGAGGGGACTTTTGAGAAGCACTGTATGTAAACAGAAAATTGAGTTTTGCAAGCGTCATCTGGAATCCACGTTATAACCTCCACAAAATGAGACTAGAACGAATCCAAAATATATTCATCAGATTTTTAAACTGGTGATTGAATGGATAACGTGAAAGACATAAATTCAGCAAGAATAACATTTGGCATTTTCTCTATCATGTTCAAAATTCCCAATAATGACTTGGATGCGCCACGACCCTGTAGTTTCAATAAATGTACCTCCTAGAAACATCAGAAATATATTTTTTCTCAGTATATATTGTAGAAGTACTAATTTGGGGCAAAATGCCCCCATTGATCAGTAATAGCTTGAACAAATATTGTTCTGAAATATATATTACTCACTTTTCAAAACTCCTACCAAACAATTTCTTTATGTCTAACATTATAATCTTGTATTCTATTAGCTGTAAATGTGAGTTATTTCATGTTTGTATCATGTTTGTATCCCAAACTATGAAGAATGTTGATAAGTTTTTATGTCTTCTTTTCAGTTGTTACTGTGGAAAAACGACACTAAAATAGGCTTTGCTTGCCTTCTGATTATCAAGAACGAAACGCTGTTAGTTATTGAGTTTTTAGTATGTTGTAGCAAAATCCGTCAATTAGATGATTTTTTATCTGTTGATTTTTGCAATGAATTTGAAAGCCATAGCATTTTTGATCAGAAAATGACAAGACCTTTCATATAAGGTGTCACAAGCCCCTACTTCCAATTTAAAAATTTAGGGGTAGGAAATGCCACTCGAAGGGAGTTTAAGGGGTGATTTTTTTTACGTTGCAGGATTCATTTCAGAATATAAAATTAAAGTGTCTTGGGATTTGATATGCACAATAATTGAGATATTGAATTTAATCCATTTGTCTGTTCCATACTGTATTTAAAAAAATATTGAAATGTGAAGTTTGAGAAAAGGTGTTTCAATGAAATCAATAGGTCAGTTACGCACATGAAATCAATAGCATTTTTATCAAATCGGAATTGATATTGTTATGACATCATGCAACATCTGCCCATTTCAATTATATCGAAAAAATGAACTTTTTTAAGTACTTTCACGATGGGGTCATTAAAATTGTTGTAAAATAATTTGAGCATACCATCACTGTCCCGAATATACACACGATTGGACATCTAATATAAATGTTTAACGGATATAAACAAATTAACTATTGTATAAACACATTTTTATTGCAAAATAAAAATCATTGACTCTATTACATGCCAATATAAATATTAAGATAACCAATACCGATTAACATTCAATCAATCACTGATACTGATAAGAGACAATGCAATGTATTTGTTCAACTGTTTAATGACCATGCTGATAATAACAACAATAAAGTTTGCCTTCGTTGTCCCAGTTGTTGATATATCAGTCTTCGATGAGTTTAGTACAATAATATCATGACGCATACAGGGTATCCCAAAAATCAAAGTCATCCCTTGGAGGGTGACTGACCAGTATATCAAAATATGACCTTAGTAAAGGGCTGACTGACCAGTATATTGAAATATGACTTCATTCAAAATTATTAGTATTTGAGATATTGCCAATTTTTTCAATTTCGTTAAAATCGACCCCTTAGATTAGTTTTACAGTTATAAAATTCCATATTTCAAGATTCTAAATTTTGTTACGTTTGGGATGTTTTGAAAAGGTAGCCATGAGGATGTTTTTTTGAGACGCAATATGCACTTCCCAAAGAGGACTTCAAAGGATGTTGGAAGTATTGTATTTGTTCTTCTGTAGCATTTCTTTGTATGCCAACTGAGAGGTATTGGCGAAGTCAAAAAAATGTTAACGTGTGGATGTTCTGTCTAGTTCGCCTTGAGAGGTTCATCCCAGATATTGAATATACATTTATTGTCCAGTTTCTTAATGGTTCTTGACATTTTTTTTAACAATTTGATCATTTCACACAACAAAAAGTAAAAAATTTCATGTGAAATAAATCTTAGAATATTTATATTTTTCGACCCCTCACTATCAACTATTTATTTCATTTTGTATACCTTCACTTTGATACCAATACCTCCTATTTTACACAGGACAGAAACAACATTCTTATATTTTCATATGCAAATGAAACCAATAATGTTCATTATAATAAAAACCAATGTCCAAATGACCTATCCACTCATTTTCTTCTTTCATTTTAAAATTCCCGCCACGTTACAATTCGGCCACTCAGTGTGGTAAACCTGATAAACCTCGCAGAACAACACTGGACTATATGTCACATGGAATACTGTGTAGTGAATATTATACCAATTATATAACAGACATTTTTGATATCACTGAATACGTAAATAAAGTAAGTACATATTACATGAATTAAATGTATTAGCATAGTCCAGAAACATAATATAACCTCAAAAGCATACAATGTGTATTTTTTGACAGGGTGTTCGAATTTGTAATGACATGTTCAAACTGTATCATTGAAGATTCTTATAAAAATGACCTGTTTTCTTTATACATTTTTCATTAGGAACTTTTTTAGTTTTCAGATTATGGAGAGTTGGAAAATAAAAAACAACTCCTCATGTTTTCCAACAGACTTATGCGAACTGAAATGAATTGACTCTTCAAATAAAAGAATTCGGTTTGTGATAAAACTGAAGAATCACTGTGAAAATGAATATTTTTCTAAATATAATTTCAACTAAATCTTCCTTCCTAGAAAAAATTTTTATATATATATATATATAATATTTTTGTGTATAGTTTCTCAGAAAATGTAATTCCTCATAAAAGTTGGTGCATTCAATTAGACTAGATACGCGCATAGCCGTTATTATCAGTGGCGTGCGGTTAAAGTGTCATTTCTATGGAAAACATCGAAAAATGTTATTGAAAAAAGTTGTTTGTAATTAAAAGATATTCCCAGTTATCGAATTTAGTCTACCAATTACTAATTTCAATAACTGCTTGATGAGTTGGCCTCAATTTTTAATGGGAATTATCGACAATAATTTTTGCGTAGTAAATTAATAAATTAGCATACATTGTCTGTCAACCTGCAATTGTACAAATAAATAACAAAAGGCCTCAGAAAATGTTTTATTTACATCGATTTAATGTGCGCAAAACATTTTGGGAATGTTCTGTTGTGTCTAAGAAAAGGCTCTATCAAAAAAACTTAGAACAAGTTCTTTTTGTGACATCCTAGGGACATCCTGAAAATCGCCACCTGTAGCGAACATTGGTTGTTCTATAAAAGTTATATTCATGTATAAACAGAACATCGCAGTGGATGTTCAATGTTCAAAATCTCGTACTTTTAACATCTCTGAGATGTGTTTGGGCTCGCTGGGCCTGAGTAGCCCCGCCATTGATCACAGTCCCACGCTAACCTGGCAAGTTATTTAAAAAAATTGCTCATTCAGTGTAGTTTTTAAAATATTCACTTTCTATGTTTTACTTCATAAAAAAAGAGATTGCCATTTTACTACAAAATGATCTCATTGTGAAATTACTTCAATAATTAGCCTCGACGTGGTGCGTTAGGGTTTCGCGTGTAAGCCCTCTTTCTGTAATTGTGTGATTCACCGGCTACATACAGCATTTTGTTGAGATGTATGTGGTATATTTTAATTGAAAGTAATGCCACTCTGAACACAATTTTCTTTGAAATCGTTCAATAAACATTCACCTCCATTGTCACAGTAAAGATATACCTACTATTTTATAATCAAAGTGTGGTTTACCTTTTGCAACGAAATCTTTGAATACTGATTAAAATTCTAATAAATATGGCCCTACTGCTGATTTCGTGCAGGATGTCAAATCGGGTATTTTCTACCTTGTCTGGTCATGAGAAATAATCACAGTGGCGAGAATTTTTTCAGATTTGTGTGTTGTCATTCTATCTATTCGGTGAAATATGTTTCCAGGCCAGTTTAAAATGCAATATCTGGGAAATATGGATGAGTATCTTGGAAACCATTTGAGATACAATTAAAATGGTTGAAATGGAGAAAAAGTTGTCTGTTTAGGTAAATAGGAACAATCTGGCTCTACAGTTTCAGAAATCCTCTACAATTAGTGGCTTCAGTGAAAACAGTGAATTGTATATATCTAGTCCATAAATCAGTGATTCTAAATGTTTGGTGAATTTATTGTGTACAATAATGACCTATCTTCATTGAAGTTCCACTGTTTTCGAAGATATAATGCTAGATTGTTCTTAGACGCTTATATGGGCCATTTTGTTTTCATTGAAACCGTCTTTATGCTCATTGCCTTCCAAGATACTCAATACTTCCATGTAGTGTATTTTGAATTGGACGCCCCTGTATATTTGCATAGATCATTGATAAAATTCCAACAGTGAAATGACGCGGTTGATTAGTAGGATACCCGCAATCGCACCATAATCTGTACCATGAAATATCAGTTCATCTCAACTCTGTCTATTCGCTGAAGTCCCGCTATGTAATAAAGCGGGTGGTAGTCTGGAGGCCTACTGATGGCCGTCGCGACACGGGCTAGCCGGGCCGACGACGTATCATGATTATGGCCCGCTTATGTTGTCTGTCGGCTGATTTTAAAATGCCTCTAGGGAATATTATTCATTATAATAAAAACCAATGTTACGATTTGGCCATTCAGTGTGGTACACCTGATAAATCTCGCAGAACAACAACACTGAACTGTATGGCACATGGAACACTGTGGAGCGTTGGTTGTAGTTTTTTTAAATAATAATAATAAATTAATGTATTGACAGGAATTGAGAACAATAATAGTTAACACTATCTGCCAAATGGTAACAAGATTTGATTGACATTCCATTCTTCTTTTAATTTTTAACTGAGAAAATCGTGGAGGGTGATGAGTGTTTGAAGTGTAGTGAACATTACTAATTATATAATAGACATTTTTGATATCACTGAATGAGAAAATAAAGTAAGTATTGCATGAATTAAATAGTCCAGAAACATAATATAACCTCAAAAGCATACAATTTGTATTTTTTGATAGGGTGTTCGAATCTGTAATGACATAGTTAAACTGTATCATTGAAGATTCTTGAAAAAAAACTACCTGTTTTCTTTATACATTTTTCCATTAGGAACTTTGTTAGTTTTCAGATTATGGGGAGTTATTGGAAGATAAAAAACAACTGGTCATGTTTTCCAACAGACTTATGCGAACTTAAATGTATTGACTCCTCAAATAGAAGAATTCGGTTTTGATACAACTGAAGGATCACTGTGAAAATGAATATTTTTCTAAATATAATTTCAACTAAATCTTCCTTCCTAGAGAGACAATTGAAATTATATATAAGAAAATATCTAATCATATTGCAATTCTCTTCAAAATTGGTGGTTAGTATATTTCACATCGAATCTGTTTCATGAGATGAAATCTTAATTTCAGTACCGTAAGAAATATAAAAGTCTTGGAAGTTATAAAAAAACTTAATTTTTATTTTTCAACATCAACACTATTATCCTAAAAGAATAAATTAATGGGAAAGTTTCACTCAGAAAATGTTTCAAGTTCGTTTTTTTCAAGAAGAAGAATCTCCATTTAGATTACATGATAAACATCCTAAAAGAGGGATGCATACCTGATGGTATAAAAATTGAAAAAAAAAACTCCATTTCAAATAGAATGTGACACCCTTCAAATGTCCAAATAAATAACAAAAGGCTTTAGAAAGTGATCTCTAAAAATGTTTTATGTACAGCGATTTAATGTGCGCAAAACGTTCTGTGTGTATATGAAAAGGCTATCAAAAAAACTAATCCTAAAAATCGCCACCTGCGGCGGACATTGGCTGTTCTATAAAAGTTCTATTCATGTATAAACAGAACATCGCAGTGGATGTTCAATGTCTTAAAATCTCTTACTTTTAACACCTCTGCAGGGCCGATCCTAGCAGGTGTGCAGCGCGTGCACCGCACGCGGGCGGCCAAACTAAGGGGCGGCCGCGAGGCGGCCGCATTCAGTTATAACAATCAGCTATTTTTTGAAAGAAGAAAAATGAAACGTTAGTGCTCAGTTGTGTTGTGTGTTGGTCTATTGTCCATTAGTATAGTCCATCCAATATCAATTGCAGAAGCTGTTTCTATAGGGAGCAAATAAAAACTCACTTCGCTAACACGTGCGAAGAAACTGAACGAAAAATAATCTGTACTACTCGTAAGCATTTTCCGTCGGCAGATGGTAGATCAAAAGAGCCGATAGTCAACGTGGACGTGAGTGACAGCTGTCGCTTTTCTACAACCGATTCGTCTGGGCCAATCGTCGGACATCGATGCTTGTATAGGCGTGTCTTTACGATGGAAGGTCTCAAATCACGCGTTATAATTGTGTTTTAATAGCTCTGAAAGATTAAAAACCAGTAGCGTCTGTGGTCTTGGTGTGTGCCGATCGAAATACGTTTTAGGATATTCTAGTAACCTACATCAAACAATGAAAGAAATTATTTTTCTTTCTTAATGTATTTGTATAAATAAAAGCTTGTCTTTAATTTTTTTTCATTTTTCATTATTTATGAAGTATTTTTGAAATCTTAAAATATCTAAATAAATTTAGTTATCTCCGCCACTGCTGCTCACAGGATTTCGCCGCAAGACTTTTTTATGCTTCTGCAATTGATATTGGGAAAACTATATCTTCTCCTACTCTCATCTACACACATTCTCCAATTGAGAGCAAAATTCATGGCAGAGCCGGCAATGCAGCATACAAAATTGAAATTTCTATAAAAAAAAAACCAAGGGCCAGATTTTTGACACGACTAAGTATGTTTGGTTCCTATGTGCGGCGCGGCGGCTTATTTATGTACGTATAGTCTTTACAATGGCAGTTGGAATAGCGAAAACATTTTTAAAGGAGGTACCAGCGGCGAAACCTTTGAAAAAAACGTGCTGCTGTTCGCCAGGCGGCTTTTTTTTAAAGGTTTCGCCGCTGCGACCTCCTTTTAATTTTTTTTCGCCGTGCCAACTTACTTGTAAAGACTATATATATATCACAGTCGGCACGCGGCTCGCAGGTCAATGGTCAAAAGAAACTTTATTTTAGCAGTTTTCTTTATAGATAAGAAATGGATTGTTTCGACAAAGTTAAAGAGATGCGGCATCGGAATTTTTTTTGCTACTTCACCACTATATATAAACCATTTTCATTTCAAAATGTTCATTTAATTTTGAATCAACATACAATAAGACTGGTCATAAACACAATCAAGTGCAAGTGTAAGTTAATATTGGAAATTAGTGACAAGGTGTTGCTGTTGAGTATCGTTTAAATATTTAAATCAGAACTGTGGTAAGTACCAAAGCTCTTAACTAGATTTATGAACGAATGAAATGTTGTACAGGGTGTTTTCTAATTAGATTAAAAAAGTGGGCATATTTTTAAACTAATTTTGTCGCGATGATTCGTTTGAAAATAATTACAGAATGTTTGAAAATTCAAAATTTATTTTCAATTCTTTCAAAATTCGTTAGCACAAAATATAATTTTCTTACAAAATTATAGGTTACCAACCGGGGGAGTTTATGAAAATTTTAATTTTTACCCAGATTTTGAAAGAGCGCTACGAATCATTATTTATTTTAAATAATTTGCTCTAACTTTTTCAACAGGAATGGGGATTTCTTATGAATAACCCATATTCTTACACTTTAAGTAAAAAAAAGTATTAACAATGGTAGGTACTTTTTAGAGGTCATTTCGATGAATTTCAAAATTTCTGAAGAATTCCTATTCATTTATCTGCATCTTGAGCCATGATATACTTATCGTTCTTCTTACCTTTTACCTTTAGATGTCGTCCTCGTCCAAAACAGAAAAACTAAAAGAGAGTCAGGTGCCTTCTATAGAAATGAGAAGAATAGAAGAAATCTCAAAACAAGCGGGAGCATTGAAAAGTATTTTGGAAAACCGGATAAAAGTGAGCCGAACAAAAGGTTTGAATCAAATCGCGGAGTTTGATTATTCTCAACCATCAACATCCACCAGTACTAGTGAAACAAACAATAAATCAATAGATTTCACACCCGATGAAGGTGATAAAGCTGCAAGATCATCATCAAGCAGTCCCATTCCCAGTGAAGCCGAATGTGAAGATGAGAGCAAAGAGGAAGAGGGCTCTGCTCAAGTAGCACTAGATGATCCACGTACTTGGCCTAACATTTTGACAAAAAAATATATTGATTTATTGGTAGAACACGGTCCCAAACAAGTTGCAGATTTCAAATTTCCGATTGATGAGAGTGGCAGAAAATTTAGCTGTTCATATTATAACAAAACTTTAGTGAACGGGGAGAAAATAAATCGCGCGTGGCTCTGCTATTCCATAAAACTAAATTGTATTTTTTGTTTTGCATGTAAATTGTTTAGTAGAGATAGTTCAACACAACTTGTAAGTACTGGCTTTTCTGATTGGCATCATTGTTCGGATTACCTCAATAAGCATGAAAATACTCTCAAACACGTTAACTCTATAAGATCGTGGTGCGAAATAAAGACGAAGATGGAAAAAAATTGTACTATTGACGCGGAACAACAAAATGTTTACAATAGAGAGAAAAAGCGATGGCGCGCTATCATTGAAAGAATGATTGCTGTAGTACAATTTTTAGCCAGTCAAAATTTAGCATTCAGAGGAACTAGTACGGAGTTGTATCATAGAGATAATGGTAATTTTCTAAAGGCAGTAGAGATGTTGGCCAAATTTGATCCAGTTATTTCAGAACACCTTAATAATATCAGTAAATACAAAGATAAAAAAACACGTATTCCACACTACTTAGGGCAGCATTTTCAAAATGAAGTAATTCATATTTTAGCCGAATCTATTCGTAATGAGATAATACGCATTGTCAAAAAAGCCAAATATTACACTATAATTCTCGACTCTACGCCCGATATTAGTCATACAGAACAAATAACGTTTGTAATTAGATGTGTGAACACTACTGATGGTAAAAGTAAAGTAGATATTTTAGAATTTTTTCTAGGATTTTTTTCGGTAACTAATACCACCGGAGAAGGTCTGTGCAATTTTTTATTAGAGAAGCTATTACCTAGTCTGCAGCTCGAAGTTAAAGATATACGTGGTCAGGGCTACGACAATGGATCGAACATGAAGGGGAAAAATATAGTGCTTCAGAAACGGATTCTCGATATCAATCCTAGAGCATTATACGTGCCGTGTGCGGCTCATACCTTAAACCTCGTCGTTAATGGCGCTGCCAGCTCCAGTGGTGAAATTTCTGGATTTTTTGATATGGTACAAGAGGTATATAATTTTTTTTCTGCGTCCCCATATCGATGGGATTTACTAAAAAATACGTGAAAAGTCTAACTTTGAAACCATTAAGTGAAACAAGGTGGGAAAGTCGTATCAATGCTATTAGACCTCTAAAGCAAGACCTCAAAAACATTATTATCGCATTAAATGCCTTTATTGAAGATTCCACCAGAGACGCGAAAACAAAAAATGGTGCAAAATCAATAATTAAAAATCTTGAATCATTCAAATTTTTGTGTTCAATTTTGATTTGGCATGATTTATTATCAAGAATTAATGTTCTGAGTAAAATGCTTCAAAATCCTAAATTAAACATCGCGGAATGCATTGAAGGCTTAGATAATTTAAAAAAATATTTTGTTTCACAAAGATCAGACGATAATTTCAAAATATTTGTCGAATCAGCCACAACACTTGCTAGAGATTTGGGTACTGAGTATGTCCAAAATCGTTGTGTGTGAAATAGACGTTATACAGGTAGATGAGTTTAAGAGTTTATAACGTCAACGTTAAATATTAGTCAAAATAGGAAAAAAATCTCTGGAGGGGCGGCATATCTGGTATTTGCACGCGGGCGGCCAATACCCTAGGATCGGCCCTTCACCTCTGAGAAGTTTTTGTGCTCGCTGGGACTTTTCGTTTTGTTTTTGAGTGAGAGTGTTGAGTTTACCGCTAGATAAACTCAATACCTTTAGATTAAGATAGATACTGACGCTATTTCAGATGAGTTAGAGTGAGATTGGTAGTGACACCCTCAAACATGGGCTGCTACATGTTTCTTATTGTGTTTGGCAATATGTTATAGGAACGTTTACATCTGACAGTTATTGCACATTTATGTCAGTCAGAAATTGTGACTAATGTAAATAGTGAAGAATTTCTGTCAGAGATATATATTTCATCCACCAGCTATTTGCGTCGAAACATCCATACCAACAGATGTAAATAAACACTGATTAATAGCAAGTTCAAACTCGTTCGACAGTTATCGCGAAAGTTGGCCATTCGTCTACTTTTGAACAATAAGTTTCAACAAGGGTGACAAAAAAAAGTGGCTTCAAGCAGAAATCGAAGAGTTGATTAATATGTACCACTGTAAACTGGAACTATGGGACGTTACAAGCAACAATTATACAGACAAGAGTGAAGAAACATGCTGCCTTATATACCAAATGAGTGCGAAAGTTGAATATTTTTTTAATTTTGTTGTGATCTTTTTAATGGGTGAAACATGCAAGCCCTATTCCATTTTTTACCAGAACTTTTTAACGAAACAAAATTTCTTAATTTAAATATATGTGTTGAAAAGAACGATTCATTGCAAAACTTTTTTAATTCCTGTGTTGTGTCCGTAAAAGCAATAATTTCCTAATAAAAAAATAAAATACAACATTGAGCATGAACGGATCTTCTGTAAATGGAATCGAAAAAATCTAGTAGGTGGCTGTCACGTTTTGTTTGCACAACTTGTGACTTCAGTATTAGTATTTTAAAATCGAAAAAATCTAGTAGGTGGCTGTCAAGTCGCTTTGATTTCTATGTGGTAGTTGAAAGTTCAATAGGCTTTTTCATTTAGATGACAAATGACTAACTTTGTTTACCTGTCAGACCCAACGGCATTGACGGCAAATTTTTTTTTTTAAGGAAATAAAATATTTCCGAGTTTTTTTATGGATAATTGACTTGAATTTACATGGAGAAGAAAACTCACCATTAGAAAATATTCGTTTACATTATTTTATCTACGAATGAAAGGTTTTGGCGGTATAAAATAGGTAATAAGTACCTACAAAGAAAGATACGAACGCCAATGTATACCATGTGCATTTGTCATGAAGTTGACTGTTGACATAATGTGAAAATACCGCTAATTTTGAACTAAGGGTGGGTATTATAAAACCATTGTATATAGACTATATTAGTCTATATACAATGATAAAACTATTTCGACAGATAACTAGAAGTTAACTTGTGGATGACGTCACATGTTATAGTTAACTTCAAAATGTAGCAGTTAACTTTATCGGGTGGAACGGGTGTCGGTTAAAGTTAACTTTGTAGAAAATGGTGGTTTTCGATCGTCGACAATTCTCCTGTTCCTGTCAATATTGCATATATATGAGTCATATAACCTCAATTTTATTGTTTTGATTTTTCGTTTTCGCAAAATGTTAGCAATCGATATCGACGTTATTTTTGAGGAACTTTTAACCGATGATGAAGAAGATGCTGTGAATATTGTTGAAGCCCCTCGGCGACAAAGGATATGTATGTGGAACGAAACAGAATTTAAAAACCGATTTCGACCATCAAGAGAGCTTGTTAATGGGGCACATTGAAGCAAATTTTCAAAGACCAACTAATAGGTCAGCATTTCTAGTACCTATTTTAATTATTGTAGAATTATAAATATTTTTATTTTTAGAAATCATCCTCTATCGCCAGAAACATAAGTGTTGATTACACTCAGATTTTATGCAACTGGTTCATTCTTGGTAGTTGCTGGAGATTTTGGGGGTATTCACAAGTCAACTGCTAGCAGTGTTATTAGAAAGGTCACAGGGGAAATTGCATTGTTATCGTCGAATGTTCAAATTAAAAATAAAACTAACAAAAACAGTTTTTTTATTTCAATAAAAACAAACAAGATGGTGTGAAAATGTGTCCTTATCGCCTAGATACACATATAGTCTTTTTCCATACTGTATGAATAATCTTCGGTATGTCGAATAATATCTCTTTTTTCTTTCTTTTTTTTTCTTCTCAACTCTCTTCGAAGGTTCTCTTTTTCACTTTTTTTCTTGGCCACACACACAATAGTCAACAGAATATTCACCAGGTAAACCAGAATTTCATTGAATGTCAACAATCACAAGAGATTCGACAAGTTTTAAGTGTACAATGGCTAAAATCATATAAACATTAATGTTTCGAAAAGTAAACAATGTGTCATCACCTAGATATACATTTATAGCCACCCTTTTTCCATACTGTATGAATAATTTTCGGTACGTTGAATAATATATCTCTTTTTTCTCTTCTTAACTCTATTTTTTTTCCTCACAACTCTCTTTGAAGGTTCTCTTTTTCACTTTTATCTTGCCCACAGACGATACAGGAGGATTTTGGGAAGGGACTGGATTCTTCTTCAAGAGCCCATCGTCTGTCTACAAACTCGCTCAATCCTAGATTAGTCTGCACCAGAACGTTACGTTAATTTTCTCATGGAAAATGATGAAAACTTATTCCAGTTCAACGGGATCGTTTTGCCAACAGAAAAAGTGTAGGTTACCTTTTTGCCTTCTTCTTCTTCTTTTTATTTAAAAAATGGTACCTTTATAAAAATGACATTTTGAAGTTCAAGTTAACTTGACTGATAAAATTAAAGTTAACTTCAAAACATATTTATAATACCGGCCCTAAGCCAATCTCAAATTGTTATTTCAAAACTTTCCCAATAGCCAATCAGACTTTGGGTCTCAAAACGAGCGCATGCGCCTTAAAAAATCATCTAAATGAAAAGGCCTATTGTGTCTTTTGAATCTTGAATATGAATAATTACACTAACGCTGAAATGGCCAATATGCACATTATGTATGGTCGTGCCAATGCAAATTCTTTGGAAGCTAGAAGGCTCTAAGCAGAGATGTATCCTCATCAGCGCATGATACCTCATCACACAATTTTTGCACATCTTGGTTGGAGGTGGTAATTTCGAGCAGTTCCGTTTGATCTTGTTGCCTTTTTATTTTTTGTAATACACATAATTTTGTTTTGTTTGAATTTTTGATTTGATATTCTATTAAAACAAAACATGGAACATGGTACTGGTACATGCCTACATTAAAAGTTAAAACAAGCGGAATAATTTCAAAATACTACGATTGAAGTCACAAGTTGTGCAAACAAAACATGACAGCCACCTACTAGATTTTTTAGATTCCATTTACAGAAGATCCGTTCATGCACAATGTTTATTTTATTTTTTATTAGGAAACTATTGCTTTTACGACACAACACTGAGTTAAAAAAGTTTTGCAATGAATCGTTCTTTTCAACACATTTTTTTTAATTGAGAAATTTTGTTTCATTAAAAAGTTCTGGTGAAAAATGGAATAGGGGTTGCATGTTTCACCCCTTTAAAAGATCACAACCAAAAATATTCATAGGTAGCTTTTTTTTATTTGTAGGAACATGCCCACGAATTGCCATTTCTTCAACTCTTCAGCAATTTCAAAAAAAAAAAATATTTTTTTTTCTTATTTTTGGGAGCGTGTAACTTTTCAAGGAAAGGCCTAAGAGCTTTTGTTCACATGAAAGACCCCCTTTAATTTTCGACAAGGAATCACCCCCTAAAAACTTCCGCACTTATTTGGTAACACCCTGTATACAAGCTTCTGTCCTATGTAAAAACCAACATCAATAACAGCAATTATATCACCAGAAATAAATATAGACTAAAAGTACCTACACACAGACTGACCAGAAAAAGGACCACATTACATGGGTATTAAATTATTTAATAAACTGCTATCAAGCTTAAGGAATCTGGAAATTAGACTCTTCAAAATAAAATTTGAAGAATTATGATATCCATAGCATACTATACAGTGGAAGAATTTTAAATGACCAATCACTAGAATAACGATGTAAATTAGGATTTGTGCATACAAGTTAGGTCAAAGAAGGGGAGAATATTCATACAACAACATTAGAGAAAAGATGAACCTATTATCTTTAGAGAATAGAAGAATTATTATAGATGTATGTTTTTTAAACAAAATATTATCTGGTAGCATCAACTGTGAGGAGATTGTATCTTTAATTACCATTAATGTCAGTAGACAGACCAGAGTTAATACTGAAATATTTAAAATACGTTTCACTCCACAAATTATGTTTTTTTCTCTCCTCTCACCCGAATGCTCAGAAATGGAAATAAGTATCAACAGGTTGATGGCTTTAGCAGCTCCACAAACACCATTAAAATTGAAAACACTTCCTTTCATGATTCTGTAGTATTATTTCATTCCATTATTATTATTATATAGCTTTGTATTTTTATATATATTTTACCACTATATTGTATTGTATTTTACCACTTTAGTGGACTTGTATTGTGTTTTATATTATTATTAGTATTGTATTATGTATTAATTATCTTTAGTCTAGTTCAGTATTTTAAAAAAATTCTTCTTTTTATACAACAAATTGTAATTGGTACTACCCGTTGAATAAATAAATAAAATAAAAAATAAATAAATCTCCTGATTTTCTTTTTGTCTCCCTGTTCTCCGAGTTTCACTCCTATATTCTCTTAAGCTCCCTATGTCCTTGTTCTATTTTTAACCGACGAAATCAAAAAGGAAGAGGTTCTCTATTCGACGCCTATGTATGTATGATCATGCATAACTTTTCACAGAGCAGTTCGATTTCCATGATTCTTTTTTTATTGGATAGGATATACTTCAAAGTTGGTCCCATTTGAATTTGAAAAAAAATCTCACCCTCAAGGGTAGAAAAATAGAGGATATTTATCGTTCATCCACTGAATGTTTACCCATTAACCGATTCTACCACTCAGAACTTTGTACTGGGTTATCCGATTTAGATGATTTTTTTTTTAATGGTAGGTTACTTTCGGATTTGGAAAGGAATAATCCACCCCTAAGGGTAGAAAAATAAGGGAATATTAATTTTTTCATCTGTGAACCGATTCTGTTGGAACTTAGCACACATATAGGTAGTTCTGATGACACTACAACGTAATGGATACCTGGAGTCAATTGAGTAGATAGTTAGTAGTTGATTTTAGACACAAAAAACTGAAAAATAAAAACTTTTTAACAAAAAATTAAACCGACAAAAAAATTAACCAAAAAGCAAAAAATATAAAAACTTTTTAACAAAAAATTAAACCGACGAAAAAATCAACTGAAAAGCAAAAAATTAAATAAATCTTCTTAGTCTAAATGATAATTGAGCTCCTTAACTAATGTGAGTAACTGATTTTGAGTCGGCGCCAAACAAACAATTATCGAAGATCATTACCTATGAAAGAAGTCAAAACGCAGCCGTGCATCTCGCTGCCATCATTTTACGCTTCACCTAATTCAATTGCTAGTTTGTTTGGCGCCGACTCAAAATCAGTTACTTACATTAGTTTAGGAACTCAATTATCATTTAGACTAAGAAGGTTTATTTTATTTTTGCTTTCATTGTCAGTTTGAAAATTACTTACCTATTTGTCGGTTTAATTTTGTTAAAAGTTTTATTTTCAATTTTTGTGGCTAAAATCTACCAATTACTACTTACTTGTTTTTTTATTACTTCCAAAATACTTGCTTACCCACCTTACTTCAACTATTACCAGTTAAATAATATGATTATCTACTTTTACTATTTGTTGTAATATAAATTATTTTCGTTGTTCTGGTTAGTTATTTCATTACTTTGTATATCATTCCATCCTCTCATAAAATATACTGATTTTGACAGAACAAGAATAATGTCAGTAGCGATCTGTCATTGTCAACTACGTATGTGTGTGCCAATGTTCACTAGTGAAAAATCAATTATTCCCTATTTTTCTACCCGTAAGGGTGGCTAATTCGAAATCCAAATATAAGGTATACCCTATCTATTAAAAAAAGAATCATCCAAATCGAAGAACCCAGTACAAAGTTATGCCTCATAGAATCGGTTAACGGACCAGAATTCAGAGGGTGAGTGATCAATATCCTTCATTTCGCTACCCTTAGGGGTGGATTTCATCTTTTAAATTCAAAAGGGACCAAATTCAAAGTACACCCTATCCACTGAAAAAAGAATTGTCGGAATCGGACGCCTCAGTAAAAAGTTATGCGTGATCATACATAAAAAAATATGATGGAAAAACATAAAATATACGGGTCGAATAGAGAACCTCCTCCTTTTTGGTTTCGTCGGTTAAAAATAAACCTTCTTACTCTTAATGATAATTGAGCTCCTAAACTAATGTGAGTAACTAATTTTGAGTCGTCGCCAAACAAACAATTAACGAAGATCATTATAATACGTTGAAGAAGTAATCAAAATGCCGTCGTGCATCCCGCTGCTATCATTTTACGCTTTACCTAATTCAATTGCTAGTTTGCTTGGCGCCGACTCAAAATCTCACATTAGTGTAGGAGCTCAATTATCATTAAAACTAAGAAGGTTTATTTTATTTTTTGCTTTTCAGTAAATTTTTTCGTTATTTATCTATATACTTATTTGTAATTTATGTTGTATGTGAAGTGCAATACATGAAAAACTGACCTTTTCTATATCATGTACACATGATCAAAAGAAATAAAAGACTATTATTATTATTATAAATAAGATCACATCCAAATTGGTGTCCGAGCGTAGAAACGCCATAGAAAGTTTGTTAAAAACAAAGAAAGTCAGCCTCATGTGGGTGGGTACCAGGACACACAGGTGTTTCTGGGAATGAAGAGGCAGACACAGTAGCCAAGATAGGATCGGGAAAGACTCCAGTCGGGCCGGAACCAATCTTGGGAAAACCCAATAGCATTGCCATCTCAAAAAGTCCATCAAAACATGGCAGGAGGCGCAATGCATGAGGCAATCGAAGCTCCAAATAAGGGGGCCTTCGAAGAAATTGTCAAAAGAGATCCTGTCACTCAGCAGACGGGATATCAGGACTGTGACTGGGCTCCTAACTGGACACAATCACCTGAATAGGCACATGGAACTCATCGGGATCACAGACGATCCCAGATGCAGATAGTGCCTGGAAGATGACGAGACATCGTCGCACATCCTTACTGAGTGCCCCGCTTTGGCGCACCGTAGGGAGATCAACCTGGGGAGCATAATTCTGAACCCAGAAGGTGTCAAAGAGATTCAGCCAAGGAAACTGCTGAGTTTCTTCAGAGAAATCGGCATGACCAGCTGATTCTCAGATCACAATGGGCCCCAGTAAAGAGGTCTACGTGCACAGAGTTCTCTGGAACCAGCCCACAATGTGTATAGAAGAAGAAGAGTTTACCTTCTGACGAATTCGATGATGACGCTTGCTGAAACCTTTTTCAAGTCTTTGGGCTCTACCTGCCCGTAATTTATGCGGTAGAATCTTGTTTGTTCCAGACCCTTGCAACTGCACAAGATGTGCTCTGCTGTTTCTTCTTCATCTTGGCAAAAGTGACACTCTGCGTTCTCCGCAAGTCAGATTTTTTTAATATGTTTTTGCAGTCTACAGTGACCTGTCAGTAGTCCTGTTATGATCCTCAGGTTTTTTCAGATCTAACAGGGCTGCTGTTCTTCTTTTCGAAGTGTTTGGTATAAATGCCTTGTCCCACGGGTGGACTTTTCCCACTGTTTCATACCAGTACTAGCATTTTTTCAGCTCGGTCCAGTCTGAAAACACTTGGTTACACTCTTTTATATTCCGAAGAAGGGCTCTGGTCCTTTTAACGCCTTCACAGGCCTTCTTTTGCCAGAAGGTCGGCTTTCTCATTTCCTTTTTTAGGCTGTATGGGGTCGGCTTTAAAATAGCCCCATGGTAAACCCTGCCTGTCGTAAGAGGCGCCTAAAAGGATAACCGTAGGTGGAAGATGGTCTCATCGCCCGGTGAAATACCACCATATCGACTTTGTGTGCTGTGAAATGGATCATTCCATGTTTCAGTGTTCGGTCGATACTTTCCGGTCTCCCTCTTTCCTTTTCCCCAATTCCTGCTTTATTTTCAGGTGCATCCTAATAGTAATAATGATGAAGTCTCCTAGAGTAAAACACTCCGGAAGCAAAATACCTCTCCATTCGGATTTCCGGGCGAGAGGTACTTGAGGGGACTCAACATTAAAGACTAATTTTTGCAACATCCGCGGACTCAACAAGAACATCAATGACGTCCACCATCACCTACAGACTAAAAAACCGGATATTCTGGCTCTAACAGAAACACAAGTAAACTCGTCCACCAACAAGGTCCATATGCTTTGTCCTGGTTACGAACTCCATTCTCGATTCAGGTTCAAAGGTGGAGTCTGCCTTTACGCTAAGGCTAACCTTTCATGCCAGCGTGAAGAGAGTTTGGAACCGAAAGACTTTGATGTGATGTGGTTCAAGCTATCTGATACCAAACTGACTAAGTTCCTCTGCTGCCTTTAGCTATCACCTAATGAACCTTCATATAATGACCTCTTTGAGTTTTTATCACTCAAACTGGACTACATTCAGGAGAACCATCCAACAACTGAAACCATAATCATGGGAGACTTTAATGTAGTACATAACGCTGCCTGGCTCAAATTCTCTAACAAAACAGATGATGCGGGTCGTCAAGCCGAGGCCTTCGCCATCACTCATGGTCTAGAACAACTGGTCGAGCTACCAACCCGCATCCCTGATGTCAACAACCAGTCTGCCAATACACTAGATCTTTTCCTCACCACCAATCCTGACCCGTATAGAATAGAAGTTTGTGCCCCACTTGGAAACTCTGATCACACCCTCATCTCCACAACATGCTCTTTCCATTTACCATCGAGCTGCACAATACCACCCCGTCTAATGTGGCATTACAATTCGGCCGACTGGGAAGGTCTTCGTATGTTTTTCTCAGCGTTTCCATGGAAGAGAGTTTGTTTCTCTTCAGTAGATCCAACACGATGTGCTGAGACAATTTCTGAAATCATCATGTTGGGGATGCAAACTTACATACCGAATACCGAAAGAAGAACATCATCCGATAAGACCTGGTTTAACAGAAACTGCTCTAGAGCTGTGGCTTCCAAACAGGCAGCATACCATCGATGGCTAAAAAATCCGGGCCCTGAGACCAGAGCAGCATATGTCGAGGCTAGAGGCATATGCAAAGAGACAATAGAATGCTCAAAAGATGCCCACAATGCCAAAATAAGATCAAAACTTGCTGAATGTCCTAACGGATCCCGTTCATTTTGGTCTTTCGCCAAAGCTGTCGGAAGAAACTTCACTTCCAGCTCATTTCCTCCTCTAACCAAAGAAGATGGAACACTAGCAACGGCTGCCCAGGAAAAAGCCAATATCTTTGCGCACCTATTTGCTGGAAATTCCACTCTGGATTCATCGGGAAAACAACCCCGAACATTACACCTATTGACAGTCACATGCCCGAGATCACCTTTCGCCAACGTATTCTATCAGAAAGATTTTGCTGGGTCTCAACACCAACAAAGCCTGTGGATCTGACGGAATCCCGCCGATTGTTCTCAAGAAATGTGCCCCGAACTAACACCTGTTCTTTGCAAGTTGTTCAACCACTCTTACAATTTGGGGTATTTCCGTCCAATTGGAAAATTGCAAGAGTACAGCCAGTCCCTAAAAAGGCAAAAGGCCCTACCTAGCAACTACAGACCTATCGCACTGCTATCTATTATTTCAAAGGTCATGGAAAAAGCCATCAACATCGAGCTCATGAAATATCTGGAAGACTCAGGAATTGTCAACGATAGGCAATATGGCTTCCGCCATCAGAGATCAACTGGTGACCTGCTCGCTTACGCTCACATATATGGCAGCTATCTATTGAAAAGTATGGAGAAACTTTAGCTGTGGCATTAGATATCTCCAAGCTGCTCGATCGAGTTTGGCACCAGGGACTCCTCGCCAAGCTTCCGTCTTATGGCTTGCCCCTCAGCTGTGTTCTCTGCTTGCTAGTTTTCTCAAACAGGTCTCTCCATGTAGTGGTCGATGGAGTTTCATCTGACACTCTACTCATAAATGCTGGTGTTCGCAAGGATCTATTCTCGCACCAACACTATTTCTACTTCACATCAACGACCTGTTGAAAGCAACTTCATGTCCAGTACACAGCTTTGCGATGATAGTACCCTCCATACCGCTTTCCTTCCAGGGCCCCTATATCAGCCCGTGAAACCAGAAATGAACGATGAAGAAATGTTAATAATATAAATATGGACTTAGCAACAATTCTCGAGTGGGGATCTAATAACTTGGTAGAATTCAATGCAAACAAACACAAGCATGTCTTTTCTCTAGAAAAGCCGATCTCACTGTGCCTAACATAACTTTGTCAGGAGTAACCATACCACTGAAGTCATCCATATCGATGCTTGGTATTACTATCAGCAATAACCTTTCCTGGGAAAATCACGTGAGGTCCATTGCCAAAAGTGCATCCCAAAACTTGGTTTTTGTTTCGTGCCAAGAGCTATTTCACCCCCACTCAGCTGCTTATGATCTATAAGGCACAGATCCGACCTGTCCTGGAATACTGTTCCCATATTTGGAGCTGCACCTAAACATATCCTGAGGCTATTGATTCTGTCCAAAAAGGGCAATTCGTCTCGTCGGTGATGCCTCGCTTACAAACTCGCTCACTTGTCTGGAACACCGTAGAAAGTTGGCGATTTGTCTCTATTTTATAGATATTTTCATGGGCATGCTCTTCTGAAATATCAACAATCGTTCCTGCTTTGGCAGTCTCTTCGAGACTAACCCGTCAAGTTCAGTCATCACACCCCTTCGTGGTCACTTTGGAGACCTGCAGAACATCACTTTCCAAAGACTCGTTCATCCAACGAACAGCGAGGCTTTGGAACTCATTGCCTAGGGAGGTGTTCCCCGAGGCATACAACCTCCAGAAATTTAAGAAGAACACCAGCTCCTACCTTCTTTCCCTTGGTTCCGTTCTCTGAACATTACAGGATATCCCTTTTCGTGGGAACCAAAACATAAATGAAAAAAAAAAAAAAAAGGTACTCATAGCAGAATTATTCTGTTGTCCCTGCCTATGTTTTGAAGGGCTTTCATACAGTTCCCTACTAATCTGGATTCTATATCCGACTTGATGCCAGAGCTTTCAGTGCGGATTGATTTTTGCTATTTCTGTTCAGAATTTCTTGCATGCAGAGTTCGATGGCATGAACTTCTGCCTGGAATATTGTGGCGTACTGTCCCAGGTTTCACTAAGGTTAAATTCTGGCTGTACTGCGGCCCCAACTTCGTCTTCCTTTTTGGAGCCATCTGTGTACCATTGGAGAAACTTACCTTAAAAAGAGTCGTGGAAATACAATGCAGTGTATATGATCTGTATTACTGTTACTTTGTCATTGATTTACTTTATTACATCTTTTTATGTATATATTAGGGAACCTAAATACAGTTCTTCTTCTGCACAAACTATAAATGTTCATGTTGATATTTAACAAACAGTGAAGCCCATAATAGATCCTTGTAGTACGCCACAATTTACAGGTTCTTAATCTGACAAAGTTGAAGTATTTACAATTTGTTAACGATCAGTTCGGTCGGAAGTGTCTCAGAAAAGTTACGTACAAAACAAAAGTGCGTCAGCTCCTTCAAGATTGGAGTAACACATGAAAGTGCACCCGAAGTTCTGGCCCCTGATTTTTGGCCTAAAGGTCTTTATGTCAACAAATTTTTAAACCTGAAGAACCTAGCACCTCAGAAGAGAGGTTACACAGTCGAAAAGATAAAAACACATATAAACAATTGTGTATATTGCACCAAAACCTTCAATCGATAGGAACGAGTCACGAGTAAGTGAAGAAAATGATAGTCTTGCTGTGTGTGTGAGTGAGCATTGGAAAACTACTGATCAACTGCCAGCGTATAATTTAGTAGGATATTCACTGGCCTCATCATTCTGTAGACAAGGTGGATATGGAGGCACAGCTATCTATCTAAAGGATGAAATAGAGTTCAGAGCCAGAAGTGACATAACTTCGTTTGCGGAGGAAGGAATTTTTGAGTGCTCGGCTCTAGAGCTTTCACTGGGCAGCAATAAAATCATAATCCTATGTATGTATAGAACAACCACAACACCTATTCAAAACTTCCTAATGAAACTTGAATCTGTACTGAATATTCTGCTGAATGAAAACTGTATGCGTTTTATTGCAGGCGATTTTAACCTAGACATAATGGATGTTAGGGACAATAATGCAAAAGATTTGTGTTGTTACAGTCTTTCAATTTCAAACCTTCTGTTTTAGAATATACACGAGTAAGTGGAACCTCACACAGCTGCATTGATAATATTTATACTAATGTCCAGTGTTTTGATGCGGGATAATAAGCACTCATATATCAGACCACTCTGCGCAGAAAATATCTTTTAATTTGCAAGTAAGTAATAAACTAAAAAAAGTCAACAAAATAATGTTTTCTAGTACAAATAAGAATAAATTCAAGCACAAGCTCTCTTGTCAAAATTGGGAATCTGTGTTTTTTATCCCTGAATCACTTGTTGATGTGCAGTGGGATAATTTTATGAGTATTGATTGGTATGTCTTCAATGATTGCTTTCCAATAACCTCAGTTCAACATAAATGCAAACCCAAAAAAATATATTTAAATCCCAGCCCACAGGTCATTTCATGTAAAAATGAGCTTGACATTCTATTAGTGCTTAGTAGAACTGATAGGGGATACAGTGAGGCTTATAGAGCAAAAAAGCGGGCATACAACAGTCTTTTAAAAGATTTGAAGGGTGCTCACTATAAAAATTGTATAAATAATAGTGAAAATAAATCAAAATCTGTCTGGCAGATTGTTAAGGAAATTAATGGTACTGTCACTGAGCAAGTTGATCAAACTTCACAAATTCCTGGGGAACCTAAAGATATCTGTTGAGAATTCAACAGATTTCTACTCGAGGCAGGGCCTAACTTAACAAAAACTCAACCCCAAACTCCCTTTTCCTGCAGCATTCCACAAAACAACAAATCCTTTTTCGTAACGCCAGTAACTCTTGTTGAAATTCTTAATATCATCTCAGAACTAAAAAATAAAAAAGTGCAGGGCATGGCAGCATCTCAACAAATCTGCTGAAATATTGTGCAGAAGAGATTGTAGAGCCCTTGTGTCACATTATCAATGATTCATTCAAATATGGTATTTTTCCTAACCAATTAAAGTTAGCCTTGGTAAAGCCATTGCATAAGAAAGGAGACAAAACTAAGCTAGAAAATTATAGGCCCATCAGTATATTACCAACTTTCTCAAAAAAAATTGAAATCGCAATGTGCAAAAGACTCCTGCAATTCTTTCACTGCGGAAAACTCATAAGTGAGTCACAGCATGGCTATCTCAAGGGCAAATCTGTTGAACATAGTGACATATGAGTTTGTGGATACAATTTTAAATGGGTGGGAGAAAGGGAACATTTCTAAGGGAATGTTCCTGGACTTATCAAAGGCCTTTGACAGTATAGATCTCCAGATCTTAGTTGACAAGATATGATATCCGTGGCCCTGCTCTGGAATGGATAAATGTTACATTACCAATAGGTGGCAGAAAGCCTGTATAACTAGAGGACAACAATTTTTTTCAGAGGAAGGCCACTTACATCTTGGCATTGCCCAGGGCAGCGTCATGTGACCAATCCTTTTTGTTTTTTATGTTAACAATCTTGCAAGCGAGATACTTGATAATAGATCTCATCTTGTCAATTTTTCCGCCCATGCAAATCTGTTAACATTATCATCAACACTGTCGGATCTTCTAAGCAATTCTTCAGATCGCTTAAAGGCAGCTCAGGATTGGTTTAAAAAAAATGATTCTTAATAAAGAAAAGACCAATTGTGTTTGTTTTATTAGACAATCAGACTGTAGTATTGTCAACAAATACAAAATTCTTAGGGATCTACATTGACCAGCATTTGGACTGGTCTGGGCATCTGAGTGTTGTTTGCAGAAAAATCAGCGTGTCATTTTTCGTGTATTTTTTGTCATTTTTTGTGTCATTTTTGTGTCATTTTTCGTTTAATTTTTCGTGTCATTTTTCGTGTCATTTTTGTGTCATTTTTCCTGTAATTTTTCGTGTCATTTATCGTCATTTTTCGTGTCATTTATCGTCATTTTTCGTGTCATTTTTCATGTCATTTTTCGTGTCTTTTTCGTGTCAGTTTTCGTGTAATTTTTCGTGTCATTTTCGTGTCATTTTTCGTGTCATTTTTCGTTAAGAGTAATGTCAAAGTATTTAAACTTGAAACACCTTAAAACTGTATATTTTGCAAGCATCTACTCAACGCTCAGATATGGTATTATCTTCTGGGGCAGTGGAAATGATGTTGGTAGAGCATTCATAAGAACTATGCTCAATTTAAGAAGACAAAACTCTTGTAGGGGAAAATTTAAGGAGCTTGGATTGTTGACACTGGCAGGTCTATATATTTATGAGTGCTTGTTGTTCTTGTTCAGAAATAAAGTAATTTGTGCAGTTTGAGACAAATCACAACGTACCCACTAGGTGGGGCTTGATTTTCCAATACATAGACTCACAGCAACAGAAAGAGGACCAACGTATTCTGGTATTCAGTTTTTTAATAAAATGCCAGATAGCATAAAGTCGCAGCAAAACTTTAAAAAATTTAAGAATGATGTAAAAAATATTTTATTGCAAGTAGAACAGTATTCCATCTATGAGTTTTTAGATTATATATTTTAACGTGTATTATCATTTAGATTATATATTTTAACGTGTATTGTCATGTAGTATAATATATTTTAACATGTATTGTCCTGTAAGTAATCTGTCCTGATTGTATGAATATTTGTACAAATTATTCTAGTATTAGATATCTTTTAATAATTGTTTGTAAGGAATTTGATAACTTTTGACACTTATTATTCTATTGTGACAATTTCGTTTGTGTACAATTTTTCTAATAAAAGACATTTTGAATTTAAGTTTGTTGGTTTGTCATGATCATCACCTTTATGTATAGGTATAGGGGAAAAAATTTAAAAATATATAATATCAAAAAAATATATATTATATTGACAAAGAATAAACATTTCTTATGAAAATACATACACAATTTTTAAAAAGTAATATATAACAGATAATTTTGTCAATAATTTCAATCTACTACACAGCCAATTGATTACTGAACAAATTGCGTTTACAAAAAGCAACCAACAGTCTTGGTGAGACATTCACATCTTATATCTATATGAGATTCATTGTAAAAGGAAATAAGCAATGGATAAACTCTACATACAGAACAGTTCGAGTATTTTAAAAGAACAAGAGCCACAAAAAATTGCAATATCATACGGATGTCGGTATTCGATCATTCAAACTATATGTAAAGCGATGATACAGCACGAGAAATGATCGTACTAGAGAGCAAAAGGAATAAAACAGATATGTCAAATCGAATTTATGATAGTTGTCAAAAAAATATACATATTATAACAAATAAAATTGATAAAAGTCACATGAGTTGATAAAGATCAAAATAATGATTATATTAAAGACAGACCTTGAAATAATTGTCTCAATTTCCAAAGTATTCATTTAAAATCGATACCATTTCATACACTAAAAATATTCAATTCCAGGCTAATTTGATTTAAATGTTGAAAATGTGCTAAATAGAAAATGTAAAATATTCAAACTCATAGCAGTCAGGTTATTTCTTTTATAACTAATATTTTATTGGTTTAGCTTCATATTTGATGTCTTTATCAATAGTTGTTTATTTATCTATATAAAGACTATCTTACCCATTCTATGAAGAATCTTCAAACGCTGCTATGAATGTTTTTTTTCTGGATTCGTAGGATTTTTGCAATACATTGGAAAAATGATACAATTTGTATGAAGACTTTTTCAATGGAATGAAAAGATAATCTTCATTTTTGCAAATTATCATATATAACTGTACGACTATACTCATTACACTCTGAGATACAGCGGATGTGCATCATATATGGTTTGTACAATGGAATTAATTTATCAATTATCCTAAGTTATCACTGGTCTTACAAATTCAGAGGTTAGAAAAATGTGTCACTTTTGTGTTTTTTTCTCTCGAGTCAACATCACAATTTATTTTGATTCTATATAAAAAGAAAGCTTCAGTGGATCTCATCATTATTAGAAGAACAAATTATCGTGAAGTTCTAAATCAGAAACCAGTGTCTAGTCATCAATTTGGAAGATCGCCGTAAGTAGCCGAACTCCACGGCAGTGGTGCTTCCGTCACTGTTTTCCATGAATTCTCTCAAGTGTGGACAAAATACGCTTGTATTGAAATATTCTCCGTTAAATACAGTTACAAATGAATCATAACAGGATGAAATGGAGCTAATAATAATGTCAATAAATTATAACTTCGTATCATTATTAAACTCGAAGGACGGATAATAATATATAGAGGGTGATTTACAACATGCGGACATGGTGGTGAAAACCTATTGAGTAATTTATGTTGTGGTAAATTATGCTGTATATCAAATTGCCCCACCAGATTGTTGTAAAAACTGCACAGTTAATAGATTTTTTCGTTGGTAAGTTCCATTCTGGTTCTTTCTCAAAGTTTTTTATTTTCAATAAATATAAACCTTCGAGGCAGTTTATTTTTCTGCTGTCTCACCTGTCTTTTGATACAGCGGCACTCGCACTAGTAATAAAATTGTGTCCCATACTCAATGTTGGCAGAAGGAGGGTTAAAGTTTAATCAATTATTTAATTAATATTTTTCTCTGGTATATGCCAAATTTACAGAAGTTCGAAATCTTCGAGACATTTTTTTCTTATATTGATACATCATTGAGCGAGAAACATGTTTCATTGGATTTTATTTCTGCCCATAAGTTTCAAATTGCTAATATATAGTCTTGTCACTGGTTTTTCATATAGTCGTACCTAACATATTTCAAGACTGCTTCAAATAAGCTATACAACTGAAAGTTTTCCATAGATACGAGGGTAGTGTGAAAAGTTTATGACCTGAACATGAAAATGATACTCACCAAAATTGCAGCCATTTTGGACGCGCAGTTGTTGTTTGACAATCATTTGAGTGAGTCGATGTGGGTGTTTTTGTGAAAAATGGAATAAATCTAGTATCGAACTGTCATTAAATATTTGTTTTTGAAAGGCAATACGCCTACGCAAATAAAAGACGAGTTGGAAACTGTGTACGGGTACTCTGCACCATAATTTACCACCGTGAAATTTTGGGCAGCTGAATTTAAACGTGACCGTACCAACTTGGCAGACGATGAACGTTCGGGACGTTCAAAAACTGCAACCACTGACGATAACATCGCTCAAGTTCACCAAATGGTGCTAGACGAACATCGAACCGAAGTGAGAGAGAAAGCAGAGGCTATGAATATGTCCAAAGAACGTGTTTATCACATATTGCATGTGAATTAGGCATGAACACGCTGTCCGTATGTTGAGTGCAGCGTTTGCTCACGTTGGACCAAAAACGTGTTAGAATGAACATTTCCAATGCTCTATTGTCGCAGTTCAGGCGCAAAAAAACAGAGTTTTGGCGTTGATTAATAACTGTAGATGAAACTTGGACTGAAGCTATCATCCTATAAGTCCCGAGAAAGAGGAAGGACGTATCCTTCCAGCTGGAGGGAACACAAATAACGCCCACAATATACGTTAATTACCTTGGCGTCTGGCTCAACAACAAGACCAAATGGAACGAACACATCCGAAAAACATGTGAGAAAGCCAATAGACAAACAGCTGCGCTAACCAAACTGCTACCGAACATTAGGGGGCCAGGTATATAAAAAAGGCGGGTATGCAGCCCCGATCTGGGGCAAAGCAATGAGAGTAGAAAGATATAGATCGCTGATAACCGCAACGCAAAGGAGGATACTACTAAGAGTAGCAATGGCATACAGGACGGTATCTGCAGACATTATAAATGTCATTACGGCGATCCCACCTATTGACCTCCTGGTGAAAGAACGGATTAGATTAGATGCTAGACCCAACGTTGATGAAAATGCAAAAAAAGTGGAGAGGCAGAGAACAATAGACGAGAGCCAGGAAAGATGGAACATCAACACAAGTAAGGCACAAAGGACAAAGCGCTTGATTCCAAGTATCGAAAACTGGCTACAATGCGATTTTAAAATATCAAACTACTTCATAACTCAGGCACTCAGTGAGCATGGTTCCTTCAAATCGTATACGCTGAGGATAGGGAAGTCACAAGACAGCAAATGCCCATACTGCCCAGAAATAAATGATGATCCAGAGCATACAATCTTTACATGTCCCAGGTGGACCAGAGAACGAATGGACCTAGAAATAGAATTCGGAGAACTAGATCCAGATAGTATCATAGGTAAAATGATCAGAAATCCCAATCAGTGGAACAAAGGTGCTAACCTAGAGAAAGTAATTTGAGAAATGCCACTTATACCCGACGGGATGTCGGACAGTTCCAGATGTAAGAGAGGCATGGGGTGGTTTTAGTAGGTAGGTGTCCGACACTGTTGTTTTGCAATAGACACCAAGCAAGCAGCATCCATGATGATTTCCACCACCCCAAAAAAAAAAGATGAAACTTGGATACACCATTATACCCCAAAAACAAAAATACAGTCAAAACGGTGGACTGCGAAGGGGGAATCGGCTCCAAAAAAAGCAAAAACTGTTTTTTTTTGGCTGGCGAAAATTCACGAATTGTGATTTGAACTGCTTGACCAACCAAAGCTTTAAGTTGCGCTTAGAGGACAGAGATTTTTGTCAAATGATGAGGCCATCACCTTCGTAAACAATTATTTGGCAGAGAAAGACGCCGAGTACTACTTGGACGGGTTAAAGAGATGGGAGCATCGCTGGGAAAAGTGTGTAGACTTACAAGGATGCTATGTAGAAATATAAAAAATAAATTTGAAGAAAAAATGCCTTGTATATTTGTTGGGTCGGATTTTTTTCAGTCTACCCTCGTACATACTCAATGCTGGCAAAAGAGGGGCTAAAGTTTCATCATTTACTTTACATTTTTCACTGGTATTTGCCAAGTAGTTCGAAATGTTTGAGACAATTTTTTCTTATACTGACATGTTTTTGAGCGAGAAATACGGTTCACAAATGTATATTTATTACTGCTCACGAGTTTAAATTTGCTAATATATATAGTCGTCACTGGTTTTTCATATTTTGAGATTGCTGCAAGTAAGCTATCAAACTGATAGTTTTCCTCTATAGATATGTTAATATCATGATCTAGGCTAAAGGGTGTCAGGTGATTAGAGTTTCGAGTCTCTGTAGTTATTGTAACAGATGCTAAACAGAAAAACACTAGGCAAAAAATAATGTGTTTCTGGGCGATCTTCCTATCTGATAACTAGACTGTTAAAAACTTCTCAGCAACCAATTTTACAGGAGCAGTTTCACTGTTTTGGACATGAGTATTCCCAACCTTCATGTATTCTACATCTCTGTATATAGGGTGATTTACCTCAAAGTGCGAAAAATAAAATAATGTCCCCGTCTGCTAGCTGAAAAAGCCTCTTAAAAATTTTAGAACAATCCAAGTAATTTATTTACTTTTTTTCCATCAAAACCTCCAGCGATACGCTAGTCAGTATAGCTGCCGGAACATTATTACGATTCCCAATGCAGTATTGTTTTGTAGGTTAGAAGGGGAATCGCGATAACAATGTAGGTTATTGTGATTGCGAATTCAGTGTAGATTCTATCGTTTGTAAATTGATTTCCTGGATGATACCATTCAAGTCAGTGTTTGTCGCAGAGATACTGTGATATGAATATCACATATTGTGCAATGAAACAAAAGAATAATTTTGTGTGCAGTTCAGTAACAATGAGTGTTTTTTCCAGGCCACAAAAAACATGTAGTAAATCATCCTAGATACTCTAGTTACAATAAGTAATTATTTTTCATTTTTCTCTTTTGGCGGGGGCAACCTACCTACAAATTTTCGCATGTTTAGTTAAATCACCCTGTAGAGTTTATTTTCAAGAAAATTGTATCCAACATATGTTTAAAAATTTTTTTTTTTTCGGTTATATACCCCATTCGGTTTTGAAATCAATGAATTATGCAGTATTGTTTTGTAGGTTAGAAGGTGAATCACAATTACATTGTAGGTTATTGTGATTGTAAATTCAGTGTGGATTGTATCGTTTGTAAATTGATTTCCTGGATGATACTATTCAAGTCAGTGTTTGTCGCAGAGATACTGTGATATGATTATCACATATTGTGCAATGAAATGAAAGAATAATTTTGTATAAAGTTTAGTAACAATGAGTGTTTTTTCCAGGCCACAAAAAACATGTAGTAAATCATCCTAGATACTCAAGTTACAATAAGTAATTATTTTTCTTTTTTCTCAATTCTTTTGGCGGGGGCAACCTACCTACAAATTTTCCGCATGTTGAGGAAAATCACCCTGTATAGTTTATTTTCAACATATTTTCCAGATATACTCTCTCTTGTAAAATGTATCAAATATTCTCATGTAGATTTTTTTCAATCTGTGACTTGTTTCATACCCTATTTGGTTTTGAAATCAATGAATTATTCTGATGATTATTTTACTGAATGTGCAAACAGCCTGGTCATTGCTGCTCTCTATTTTCATTATCATATTACTTGAATAACCATCAGTTCGGGACTTTCTCCATTATATATTTACAAAAATGTATTACCCTATACTATCTTATCGAGTCTGTTGAAGAGAAAACACATTTATCGACAATTTGATTAAAAGTCCGTTTGCCTATGGTGGTTGTAACTAGCTGTATGCTTCTGAATAGCTGATCTGGAGAAATGTCATCGGGAAGATGAGTTAGGAACTGCGCTCCATGCAAAAAGTCCATATCCATCAAGTCGTCTTGGTGTAAATGTAGAATACCTAGAACGCAGCAGTGTCCATTGAATGATTGATATAATTCACATCTTTCAAGATAAAGGGTCAGTAAGAGATAACAAAACATTCGCCTAATATGTATACCTAGCCAAATTACAAAAATAACGCCTCAAAGTTCAATACTTGGCCCATTATTCTTTATAATAAAATTGTTCACTATGCTGATGATACCAATTTCTCATGTCAAACAGTCAAATTGAACAACTTATTTAGAATAAGAGATAGATAGGGAGAATGGGTTAGCATTAAAAGTAACTATTTCCCTCATTATTTTTGATCCAATCAAATGGCCGAAATTTCAAACAGAGAACCAATCAGATCAGTTTTATAGTGATAAAATGTCTTCTAGGTGTTTTATACTGATAAAACAACAAGTAGATTAGATATTGTTTTGCAATAAAACTACTCTTGGTCCTGTCAGGATTTTGAACTCGCTACATACAGTGATTTGTTATTTGAATTCAAATATACCTTTTTCAGCATGTTAGAAAGCCTCAGTTATTCAAGTAAGGCAATGAATAACTTATCATTTTCAGTATATCAATAAAAGTCCTAGTAGAGCAGTGGTTAGCGTGTTAGTTCATCATGCGGTAGGCTCAGGTTCGATCCAATACCAGGGAATATTTTTTTTTAATCGCTTCCAGATACAAACATATTCGATCTGATAGTGAAAATTTAATATATATTTCAGGATTTTGGGTGAGTTCAAGTGATCACTGTGATTGAATGATTCTACAACCCCCTGGTTTTAAGTGGATATTCCGATGTTTACATACCAACTTAAATGTAATAATTGTTACTATTATTATTTCTAATAAACATTACTATTATTATAAAACAAAGCATTTAGAAATTATTCGGACACGATTCCTTCGATTTTGGATCGAAAAGAATTGTTGTAACATTTCCCCATTGAAAATTATAATATAACATGAATTCTGGTAATTTTATTCAGTGATTCGAGAAATATTTATTCATTTATTTACAGACATGCCAATTTACAAAAAACATAAATTTTTAAGAGACAATTCTTATCTTCTATAAATATATATATATATATCTACAAATATAAACATAATAAACGAAAACTAAGCTATAACAAATTAATGTGCCTCATTTGACTTTTGAATGAATATGTGGATGTATCGAATAAATCAATTATTCCACTATTTTTATTTGCTAATTTAACTACCCTTGTAGTTGACTCATTTTGACCATAGTTCGTACTGTGATGAGGAACCATGAACAGTTCTGAAATTCTTGTTCTTCTGGGATTAACATTTTGATTAAAGAGTTCAATTAAATTTGGACAACTTATAGCTCCATTTCTAACCCTGTGCAGGAATCTTAAGTCTATTTCAGCTCTTCGATGTTCTAAACTTGATAAATTTAATATGTTCAAAATGTCAGAATATTCGTAGTCTCTCCTCTGATAACCAAGTTTAAATGCACACGACCTTAAAAATTTATTTTGAACTCTCTCAATTTTATTGATATCTGCTTGATAAAACGGACACCATATCATACAATTATATTCAATAACTGATAGAACGAGAGAGCAGTACAATATCTTGGAAGTGCAAATGGAAAATTGATCTGAAGATCTTTGAATAAAACCTAATAATTTAAATGATTTAGAGACAATATTATCAATGTGTGTCTAAAATGTTACTTTGGAGTCAAATAATATGCCAAGATCTCGAACACTATCAGCCACTGGCAAATAAACATTTTTTATTTGGTAAGAGTATTGAATTGGATCCATAATCCTCGAAAATGTGATTTGATGACACTTGTTTATGTTTAGATGAAGCATATTTATATCACACCATCGGACAAATTACTCAAATCTATTTGCAATAGTTCGGCATCACAGACATTGTTAACGATCCTATAGAGTTTGAGGTCATCTGCGAACATCAAGTAGCAGCTGTGTTGTATTACTTCCGAAATATCATTAATAAATAACAAGAAGAGTAGCGGGCCTATATGGGATCCTTGGGGAACCCCAGATGTTACAGAAATTTCTGATGACACAGAGCCAGCATATTTGACACATTGGGACCTACCTCTCAAATAAGATCCGATCCAATTAAAAAAGTTACTATCAATGCCTAACGCAGAGAGTTTTGCAACTAGAAGATCATGATTGACTCTATCAAATGCTTTTGAAAAATCTGTGTAGATAGAGTTGGCCTGGTGCCTTTCTTCTAAACGGTTCAAAAGAAAATGCTGGTAACTAACCAAATTTGTGTTGGTAGATCTTCCATGTTGGTTTTCATTAATTATGTTCCTAGTGTCATAAGTAAGTTTCTTAGTAATCAAGCAGTCAAGTAATTTGGGGATTTCAGATTGCTTACTCACAGGACGATAATTCTTTATGTTATCTCTTGGTCCAGATTTGTGGATTGGAGTGAGGAAACTTTGTTTCCAAAACTGAGGAAACGTTCCTGATGATAGAGAGATATTGAATATTGTTTGAAGGGGCTTGGTCAGAGTAAATACACAGTTTTTTATGAAATGTAGGGGAATTCCGTCAGGGCCAGTAGAAAGTTTTCCTGGAGCCAACATAAGTTGATCAATGACTTCTGCTATCTCAATGTAATAATTGCAGACATTCAGACACTCTCTGTTTCCGTATTCGGGAATTTGGGATTCTCATCAAATATCATTTGTGCTAGAGGATTTTATGGCAATTTTTTTTAAATTTTCCCTCAAGCATTTTGCCTCTAGGAAATTTAACTCGTGTAATTTGCGGCCTTATTATCAAAGATTAAACCACTCAAGCTTCGCTTTCCTGGTTTAATCAAATAATAAGACCGCAAATCGCACTCTATAAAATTTTCGGGAAACATTATGATATTACCCTCGACTATTTCCCTCATTACTTTTGAGCCATTCAAATAGAGAACCAATCAGATCAGTTTTATGGTGATAAAACGTGTTCCCTCTGTTTTATTCTGATAAAACCACCAGTAGATTCGAGAATGTTTTGCGATAAAACCACACTATGTCCTGTCATTATATGTCATCGCATTCAATTCATATATTATATATAATTCAATTCCTATAAGGAAACAGAAAATGCAAAATTCATTAAATAAGGGATTTTGAGCTCACTACATACAGTGATTTGATATTGGAATTCAAATATATACTTTTTTCAGACTATTAAATGAGCTAAGTGAGGCAGTGAATGATTTAACTCCCATATTCTCAGACAATCAATAAATGTTGTGGAGTAGTGGTTAGGTAACCAGACTATCACGCGAAGTCGGGCATGGTTTGTACTTGGGAACACCGCGTGTCATCATTGCCTTTTATTTAATGATCATAGATAACAAATTATCTATTCAATATTTCTATAATCAATGAGAACCACTTTTGAATATATCTTTTTTTTTTTCAGACTGTCACGCGAAAGGCTCAGATTCAATTCCTAGCAGTGGATCTTTTTTTTGTCAAATAATACAACAAATATTTTATTTCTTAATGAAAAAATTATACATATTTTAAGTTTTTGAGTGAGTTTAAGAGCACTGAATAATCAGTATACATGAATGAATCTGTAAAACAATTTCTTCGATTTTGGATCGATAAGAATTGTTGTAACTTTCCACATTGAAAATTCGAATATAACATTATTCAGTTTTAAATGTGATTCGGGAAATATTCTCATCAAATATCATTCGTGCCAGAGGATGTCAGCGCAATTTTTTTTAAATGTTCCCTCAAACATTCTGGCCTGGAAATTTAACTCGTGCAATTTGCTGCCCTATTATCAAAGATTAAACCACTCAAGCTTCGCTTTCGTGGTTTAATCAGATAATAAGACCGCAAATCGCACTCAGTAAAATTTCCAGGCAAAATGCTTTTTTGAAAATTTCAAAAAAATTTGAGCGATGAAATCCCTTATATTACCCTCGATAAAAACTGATTTAATGTTTTTTCTGCCAAAAAAAGTTTACCTGATTATGAATCATATTTACACATAAATTAATTTACAGTGCTGAAATTATTAAATTTTCAGGAATAACCCTAGATCCCAAGCTTATCTTGGAGGCTCATATAAATATTGAAATATAAAAAAATTAAGTGAATCTATCTTTTCATATATTAAAGCTATATGGGCTGATAGATTTCAATATGGTTTTATATTCTGGGGTGCATCACTTCATCAAAATCTAAGATCATACGAGTCACCAGTAACATCAAAAACCACTTTTAAATAAATAATGGTTTAAAAAAACTAAAAAACACGCTTTTATAGAAAACCAGACTAAAAAAATAGAAAATAAGAAAAAAATGTATTTTATTTTTAAAAAAGCGTGGGGTGCATGGTACCGCCTCGGCCAACAATTACCTGAGATCTGCGACATTTCTTACTTTACTGCCCTAGGTGTGTAATGTGCTATATAATTATTGATACCATGCACCCCACGCTTTTTTTTAAATAAAATAAATTTTTTTCTTATTTTCCATTTTTTTAGTCTGGTTTTCTATAAAAGCGTGTTTTTTAGTTTTTTTAAACTATTATTTATTTTCAACTTATTAGTATAGTTTTCTATTAACGCGTGTTTTTAGTTTTTCAAACTATTATTATTATTATTAAATTTTTTTAACTATTATTCTGCAATATTGAATAGAATCGGACCATAATCACAAAACTCGCGGCCATTTTTGAGCCGCCATCTTGAATCCTTCAATTTTGACAAATTAATCATAATCTCCGACCCCAAAAATCCCACATACCAATTTTGAATAGAATCAGACCATAATCACAAAACTCGGCCGCCATTTTAAAGCCGCCATCTTGAATTTTTCAATTTTTACAAAAGAATCATAATATTCGACCCCAAAAACCCCCACATACCAATTTTGAATAGAATCAGACCATAATCACAAAACTCGTCCACCATTTTGGAGCCGCCATCTTGAATTTTTCAATTTTGACAAAAGAATCATAATCTCCAACCACGAAAACCCTCAGATACCAATTTTGAAGCGAATCGGACCATAATCACAAAACTCGTCCGCCATATTGGAGCCGCCATTTTGTTTTTTTTCACACAAAAATTTCTTAATGCATTGTCACCGGAATTATGTACACCTGCCAAATTTCAAATCATTCGGACGTCTGGAAGTGGGTAAAAATCGCGCCCAAAGGAGTCGGTTACAAACAAACATACAAGTGAAGCTAATATAAAGCATGTAAAAAAGACGAGAGTCTGACATTACCTAGTTTTTTTCTTCCAAATAGCACCAAGTGATATACAGAGAATAAGCATGCTTTTAACAAAAATTAAGACATACAGTATATAACACAAATATTTTCAAGGCAGGAAATAGGACAACATTCAAGAAGCACATCGGAACCAATAAGTTAACAAAAATGGAATCACTATCGAAAGCCAAACAACTATTGATAAAAATCACATCAGAGCCTTCAACAAAAAACTCCCTCCGTTCATTATAAAGTTGATAAAAACAAAAGAATTTATAGAGAATATAAAGTGACACCAGAGCTGAAACGTAACATCAATAGCTACAGTAAAAACATTCAGAAATTAATTTTGCAATTCAGAGAACATAAGTGGTTAGAAGCATGCCAAGAAATAAACGTCCAAAAAGGGAAAACTACTGGCCTCAAATTAGAAACACAACAAATCTGGAAGACAATGGACAAGAAATTTCAACCGATGAAGGCAAAGCGGACTGTTTTGCCAGACACTTCGAAGAGGCTTTTCAAAAAGACAACATTCGATCAAGACCACTATGAAACGGTCACTAATTGGTATAACAATTATTTCAACAATAAAGACATATACTATGACATAATGAACCGGGAGGGGGGAAATAAGGCACCAGGGAATGATCAAATATCAAGGAAAATCATTGGAGCACTGGATCAGGAAATACACCAACACATTATGGCAATATACGAATACTGTCTCAACAACCATTACTTCCCTGCACAGTGGAAAGAGGGTATAATAATTACAATCCCAAAACCCAACTCCAATCACTCCCAAACCTGCAACTACAGACCAATTACACTCCTTCCAGTAATTGGTAAAAACTATGAAAACTACGTAAAACAATGTCTTATTCCTCATGTTATCACCTACATCCCGGACTACCAATTTGGATTCAGGGAAAACAGGAACACAACACACGCATTAGCAATCATAACATCAAACATTCAAACAGCCAGACTTACAAACCAACACCCAGCAGCTCTATTTCTGGACATGAACAAAGCATTTGATAGTGATTGGCACGAAGGAATCCTATACAAACTCTACAACTTGAACATCCCCACATACCTACTATTTAACATCAAGAATTTTCTGAGCAACAGAACCTTACAAATAAAAGTTGGAAAGACCGTTTCACAACAATTTTCAGTTGTAATAGCACAAGAGAAAGTGAAAATAGTTCGACAGATTTTCGAAAACTTGTTGCCAGGCAATAGACACGAGAGCCCAACAGGCTTGTGTGGCTATTGCCAAATGGCAACAAGTTTGAGAAATAAATCTGGAGAATTATTTTCTACTTTATTGAATTCTCGTGTGGTATTCTATAGATTATTTTTTGATGTTTTGATCATAAACCAGTTTTTATTAATTTCTCACTTTTCATGCGAATTGATGACAGACGTCGAATTAAAAATATACGCTGTCAGATAATAAAAACAAGATACCTCAAATTATTCCCACGGCAATTTCTAGGTAGATTATTCTCACTATAATGTTTTGATTGGTCAAAACGTACATAAATGATTTGAATTGAAAGTTTCCATTGGTTTCTAGAAATGTCAAAAAAAAACACCAAAACAAGGCGTTCCACAGGGATCTCCACTATCACCACTCCCCTACAATATCTACTGCCACGATATCTATAACTATAACCTTCCGAATAAGAGATAATTTGATAAGAGCCTTTACATCCTTCAATATGCAGATGACACCACATTAATCTCACACAACAAAACCCTGACATATACAGTAGAAAAACTTTAACAACTCATCAACAAAGTGGACAAATGGTTCAATCTGTGGCATCTGAAACCCAACCCAGCAAAATCCCAATTTATTATCTTCCACCACAATCCATCAGCAAATCTTCCATCTACCATCCTAAACAATCACATTCTTGAAAGCAGACATCGGCAAAATACCTAGGTATAATATGGATCAAAAACTCAACTTCAAAAACCACAAGAACATTAAAATGAAATGCATAACAAGAATCAAACATTTCCGAAAAATGACCTACAAAAATCAAGGAATCAATGTAAAGACAGCAACAAGAATATATAAGATGATATGCCGGCCACTTTTAGAATATGCTCACATAATACTCTCAAGCTGTCAAAGACCAGCATTGAACAACCTTAAAGTTCCAGAAACATCCATCCTGCGATGCATCACAAAAATTCATCATCCTCAAAACTCTCTCCACAACCCTTCAAACATTCTCTTATATGAAGTAACTGGAGTTAAACCAATCTATGACAGACTTGCCGATCTCACACGAAGATTCTCTGAGAAAGAAACTAACCATAATATTCTCAACGAACTCTGCAAGGAAACGACCAGAAGGGCATCAGTCAAAATACAAATATCCAGAAAAGACAATATGGGAAATAATATCAGACAGAATGATGTTTTTTTTTATTTGTGTACCTATTACAAATGTACTATTGTTTAACACATATTATGTAAAATTATTGTCCACTGGCTGAAAGACCTCGCTCGATGGCCTTTTGGTAATTACCAATGAATAACGTTTATTATTATTATTTTAGAATCACTATTCCATTAATCTCAATTACATACAATATAAATTTGTGGAATCAACATCTTTAAATAATTTACAGTATTGGAAACAATTTATCTGAGGTATAGACAGAAATCTACACGAGCAACAAGGAACGCAATTATATGATACCACATAAACAAGAGAGACGCACTGCTGTGCGCCCCTCCTATTACCTCACCCGACGCATTAACTAACCACGTGGCAATACGACAAAGCGCACAGCGACTCATTCTTGCCGAGCCGTGGTTGCGAAAACAAAAGACCGTGACAATTATTACCTTTTGAAACATGCCGCCTATTTACACAACCGCAGAGAAAGTACAGATCGTTAAGTGGTACTTTGGGGGTAATTCTGTACAAGATACTAGAAATCTATTCATAGTGGCTTTTGCAGATAGACCTGTACCTACGGAAGCAACTGTCCTTTCAATTATTAATAAATTTCAGAATTTTGAGTGTGTGGCAGCACATCGCAAAAAATGTTGTCCCACAAATCCACCACCGCAACCTAGACAAATACCCCAGGAACGGGAAATAAGAGAAACACAAGTGTGTGCATTGGCAGAAATGACACCTTGTTCGAGTAGACAGATCGCCGACGAAGTGAATTTGAATAAACGAACTGTTAGGAATATTTATATTTTGAAGAGAAACGGTTATCATTGTTTCAAAGTCAAGACCACACAAGAACTTTTGCCTGGAGACCATTTCAGATGTATGGAGTTTTGTGAAACGATGGTCGAAAAATGCAATAGGGCATTTCGTGTAAATGATGACTTTCTAAAAAAGGTGTTACTTACCGATGAATCATCCTTCTCAATTCATCGAAAACACAACCCATCCGTAGTACGTTATTGGTCTCGTAAAAATAAACATTTGAGTATTGCTGTGAGGATACAGTACCCAAGCAAATTAAATGTGTGGACGGGACTTTTAGGCGATCACGTCATAGGCCTATTTTTTATTGAAGGGAATTTAAATGCAGCAACATATCTGCAACTTTTGCAAAATCCAATTATTCCTGCAGTTCGCGCTCTTCCGATTTACTTTAACGACGTGTGGTTTCAACATGATGGTTGTCCTGCCACAATGCAGGCACGGTGGTTACATTTTTGAATCAATTATTTCCCGATCGGTTTATTTGTACGCGAGGTACAATCAACTGGCCACCTCGATCACCAGATGCAGCACCTCTCGATTTTTATTTCTGGGGCATGCTAAAATCGGAGGTATATCGGCATGAGTTCGAACGTGCCACAAATTTAGATGAAGTGAGGGCAAAAATTATTCAGTTGTGTGCTCAGGTAACGCCAGTTACCTTTGCGGCTACCAGAACAGAATTGTACAATAGATTCGGCTATTGTTGGGCCCAAAATGGTGGTTTGTTCGAACATTTAATAAAATAATTCCGTACACAAAATATTTAATTTGGTTTGTCTTTTCTTGTAAATATTTTTTTCTCTCCATTCAAGAAATAATTGTTAATTGTTTTTCTGTTAGAAATAAGTTTTTTGTTTTTATTGTACTACAGAAATATCGTTTGCTTTTGTTTATATTTAAGAATTTTCTTTTGTTTTCGCAGCCACCACGGCACCAAAGATATTTTGATCTACCTGTTGTGCCGACAGATTAAATTGAATCAATCATTCAGTTTAATTTGTTCAAATTATCTGATGTGAAATTATCGTCAATAATTCTTCTTCATTGCAGCGCACACATTCTCCCGACTGCTGCTGGTATGATACTGAAGTCCTGAGCTGACCGCCCTGATTCTCCTATCTCTGTGTCATGACGTCGATATCCCTTCCTCGAGCGAGTCAAGGAGAAATTGTAATGCTCTCTCAACATACGCTCTCATGAAACCACCATACCCAAGATAAATACTTTCCGATACTGTATATAGATTCAGTGATGTGACTCCTTTTTTTTGTTCTATATTTAGATATCGGTAATAACATTTAGAACAGGGAGAAAATGTTTTCAGGTTACCAAACTTAGGAACTCTTGAAATAAAAAATTAAGTTTAAGAAACTGATTATATCAACTATAAAAATCTTCAAACAATGTATTGCGCAACAATTCATCTTCATAATTGGAAGTAATTAAAAAAATATTTAAAATTATTTTTGATGAGAATAATTTTTCAAGTGATCATTTAATCAATTAAAGTTATGCATAAAAATGACGTAGGTATAAACATGGTATAAATAAGTAGTAATATTCTGATAAACGGTGACTATTTTAACAGACTTACCCAGAGCAGTTCGAAAAATGAACTCGCACCCATCCCTGAGAAAAACATCCCAAACCCGGCACGCGATGTCCAATGGCATTGCTTTGGCAAAGATTGTATAAATCCAATCCAACAAGTACAGGTCCGGGGTGAGTCCAGATCTCTCGAAATGTGCATGTAACTTGGGAAGATTATAGCTGAATACCTGATCATAAGCGGAGTAATAAGCTTGCATTTGTTCTTGATTGAGAGTGAAAGCTGAGAGGTGTAAAGGACGATTGAGTAAATTGGCGAAACACATGAAAGCGTCGAATGCCTCCATGTTCAATATCAAAATGGCGGCAATATACGACATCCCCTGGACGTAACCAACGTCCGGACGGTAACATACATAGGCCGCCAGTAGGGAATGTAGAGTCTCAGAATAAGGCCCCCCTTCTTGGAAGATGCACAGGTGCGGGAAGGTCCTGGATATATCCAGTTGGATCACGTCCATACTGCTCTCCTGATCGATTTCCGAATCACACTGAGGCGGTTCCGGGCTGTTCAGTCTGTTTTGGGCACGGTTAAGGCATATTTCGTAGAGTTGATGGGTGAGATTCAGTTCGTTTCCTATTGCTAGTTTCCATACTCTGCCACGAACACTGGACGGAAGGCCTTGCCACCACATATCGATGGTTTTTTTGTTGGAACGCCTAAAGAGAAGACTGTTGTTTCAAATGGGAGGAAGGTCGGTAGTTTTTCAAACACTCAGTTGTAGAGTAAATAGCTAGGAAAATGTAGTTGTTTCACTTTGAAAAAAAGTAATAATACAGCCGCACTTTGATTATTGCCCTAGTTTGCTTTCCCTACTAGATAATAATAGCATATCTTCATTGCAAAAACTGCAAAACCGTTTTCTGATTTCTTATTTCTGATGTTCTTGATTGAATGTCAGTAAAAAAGAGGATTATATACTTTTCCATGATTTTCATCTCTACAAAATGGTGAATTGTGAATTCCCAACATATTTCAACGAATTTATCACATTTAACAATCAAATGCACAATTATGAGCCTACAGGTAGGTTTGATTTTCATGTTAATTTCAGCACAATGAAAACTATGAATTCATTATTCAAAGGATTAGTTGATTACAATAAATCAAAATGAGTCCGTCTTAATCAAATATTCAAATCCAAAATAAAAAAGTTCATTTTTGATTAATCACCAATGTCAACACTCTCATTAGGTAATATCTAGTGTTGTATTTATAGCTTATAGTTAAGTACCATGTTCATTATAGTTAAGAACCATGTTTATTATTACTATGTTATCTACTTATATGTAGTTTTGTTAATGATTTTAGGTTATTTTATTTTGTAAATTAGGAATTCCTATTTGAATAAATATTATTATTATTATACTTCATGACTGAGACAATGAAATTTTTGGCTTTCTACTTAACCCTCTATAGAAAGCAATATTTTGTAGCTAGTATTTTCGTACCATTCTAAATATTTACCACTACATCTATTTACTATGTAAGGGATATGTTTGGAATAGAATACTTTTTTGCTCAAAATAAGGATAGTTACTTATTATATAAGACGGTAAAAAGATGCTTTATTTGTGAGTGGAAAATATAGATCCACGAGCGAAGAAGGAAAAAGTGGATTAATTCCACAAGCAGGTAAGCCTTTTTACCGTCGTGTGTAATATTCTATTTTATTCTTGACCGGAAATATTTAACAAAAATTGATGAAAAGGAAAACGGTTCCAATTATTATTGGGAGTCAAATTGGCTTGAGCAACGCGACTTGTTTTGACTTTTGTAAAAATTGTTTTGAAAAATTGTAAAATTGTTTTTAAAAGCTTTCTTAGTTGTATTACCAACCCTCAGAAGTTATATATATATATATATGTATATAAAAAAATAGTGCCGCTTGTAAAATTTTTGTTCTAGGGACGGCAGTAAAAATTAAGTTGGCGGGAAGAAGGGGCCAAGGGAGATAGTGCCTATCTCCCATATGATGACCCTGACCCTCCACCTACCAACGAACTAGAGGTGCTGGTGGCACCATGAGGCAGCGTGGGGAAGCACGAACACCAACGAGGGAGGGAGTCTTAACTAAAATTTATTATGACTAATAATCTAGACATACTAAATGTAGTCAATAAACCTACTTTCATAACTTCTAATAGGGAAGAGCTAATTGACATAACAATGGAAACTAGTTATATGAGCAACTTTGTTAAAAATTGACAATTGTCTGATGAGGTAAGTGAGACCAAAACAGAAAAATGTCGAAACCCCCACAGAACCAACTGGGATGACTACAGGGTAGACCTAGAGAATGGGCCGAGGGGATAGAAACAACAATATCGAACACAAATGATCGTAAGCTGGTTGCGGGACAACTACAGGACGCAATCACCTCAGCATTTAACGACAACTGTCCACCTGTAAGCAAGGAAGCCACCAGGAACGTGCCCTGATAGAATAAAGAACTTGCTAAGAAAAGGAAAGTGGTCAGGAAACTCTTTAACAAAGCCAAAGTCTCAGGTGAATGGAGGGAATAGAACTCCCTGACCAAGTACAACAAAGCACTAAGGCAATTCAAAAGAGAATCGTGGAGCAGGTACTGTGAGGGAAGAAGGCTCCACAAAATACTCTCCAAAGAACTCCAACAAATGATTCAAACCATTAGGACAGAGTAAGGGGCCTATACACAGAATGGGAAAGATACCCTGGCAGAACTGTACAAGATACACTTCCCAGGATCAATAAACATAAAAATATCCCCTGAGGCCTGGAGACACTCAGAACCCTCAAGGGCCTCCAGGGATAAATGGCAGAACTCAAAAAAAGGTGATAGATGTGGAAAAAACGAAATGGGCAATCAACTCGTATATAAATCATATAAATCGCAAGGACTGTACGGCATTTATCGTATTATGCTACAGAAGGAATTGACCTACTAGCACACAAAATATGCATGGTATTAAGGGCCAGTCTTGCACTGGGATACATATCAAAAGCATACAGAGCAATTACAGTCGTCTTCATTTCCCAAACCTGGAAGAACTGGACAGGATGCAGCGAAGGCACTGAGGCCAATAAGTCGTATGTCATTTATGCTTAAAACGCCAGAAAAACTGTTGGATAGGCACATTAGGGATACAGTCCTCAGGAACCAACCTCTACACAAGGACCTATATGCCCACACAACAGGCAAATCTACAGAAACAGCATTACACCAACTCGTAGAGAAGGTGGAAATCGCTCTGAGAAACAAAGAGGTCTTGCTGGGTGCATTTCTTGACATCAAAGGAGCATTCAACAATACATCTCTTAACTCAACCAAGGGCATTGAGAAGAAAAGGCATCAATGAGACATGCTGCAGGTGAATAGACTGCATGCTAAGAGAAATAATAATCTACTCCTCTCTAGTGGGAGAAACACTAGCAGCCAAGGTCACCAGGGGCTGACCACATTGGGGGGTGTACTGTCCCCAATGCTCTGGAAGCGCATTGAGAAGGACCTGCTAATACTAGAAAGGAATGGACAAAAAACACTTGGGTACGCAGACGACCTAGTCATCATAGTCCAAGGACAATTCAACACCATAGTTAGGGAGAGAATGCAAACGGCCCTAAATCTGATCAGTACATGGTTTAAATATCAGCCCCTCCAAATCAACCACAGTAGCTTTTACCCGAAGAAGGAAGCTAGAGAGCCTGGGACCTCTAACCCTTCAAGGGACCAACAATCCAGCAGTCGGGCGAAGTTAAATATCTCGGGGTAATCCTAGATTCGAAACTAACCTGGAACCAACAAAAGTAAAGAAGAAAGCTAAGGTGCTAAGTCTCAAAATGGTGTATTGGATACAATACTGTGGTGAAACCCATGATCACCTATGCATCTTTGGTATGGTGGACAAACATATCCCAAAAAATAACCGCGCCTGAGTTGAGCACGGTACAAAGGGGGGGCTATGAAAACAACACCAACAGCAGCCATGGAAGCACTACTGGATCTTCCCATGATTGACATAACTATCATGGGGGAGACAAGAATATGACTTCTAAGGCTACAAAACACGAGCAACAGATCGGATCACAACAATTCTTGAAATGAACCCAACGGACCACACAACTCCTAGGTACTTTTTTTACACGAACTTTGAGGTAATTATGCAGGATCGAAGGGAATGGACAAACGACACCATCAAGAGCAAACCTGGAGAGAGGATCTGGTACACAGACAGATCCAAGACCAAGGAAGGAACTGGTGCTGGAATATACAGTGAGGGGAGAAACCCCAACTGAGCACCTCACTGGGAATAAATACTTCCGTATTCCAAGCGGAAATGTACGCAATACTGCAATGCATGAGAGAAAACAACATGAGGGAAGTGGGTAACGCACGTATCAAAAAATGCACAGACAGCCAGGCATCACTGAAGGCTCTCACGAACCCAAAAATGACATCAACACTGGTATGGGAATGCCGAGAAGATCTCAGTACCCTCGCAGAATACAACAATATAACTTTGATGTGGGTTCCAGGATACTGTGGCGTCAAGGACGGGCTCATCCACTCCATATATTGGCCCAAAACCCTCACTCGGGGTGACAAAATTGATTATCTGAGGCTGCATACGGGACTGGATCAAATGAAAACAAAGGGAGCACTGGAAGGAAGCCCCTCTCATGCACCACGGGAAAACATTTGTTAAGGAACCGTCGAAGCGAAGAACTACTCAAGATGAGTGGGAACCAAGTTAGAACAATAACGGGCCTTTTCACAGCCCATTGTGAGGACAACTGCACAAAATGGGGCTGTACAACGTAGAACTTTCCTGCAGACAATGTGGCAAAGGGACAGAAACGGACAAACACAGATTGTCAGAATGCGAGCCACTAGACCGCAAAAGACAAGCAATATTCGGACAGCCAAGGCTAACCCTCGAAGAATTCAACACCCAACTGGTGAAGAACCTGTACAGACTAGTACAGGGGACTAGTGTTACGGAGTGGGTGGTGTAAAACAAAACCGGAAGAGGCTGAGGTGAAGCTGGCGACGAGACCAGCATCCAAGGAAAAAAAACAGGCCAGCATCCGAGGAAAAAAAAAAGATAATGAAAACTTGTACGAGTTAAGATCACGAGGGCCTTACCTTTTATAGTGAATTCATTTTTAAGGATTTAAGTTAAGTAGTACAAACTTTTAGCCTTCAAAGGTAATAATCGAACACGCATCGGGTGGAAACAGTGGGCACAAGACTAACGCTCGTACCACTGAGCCACTATTATCGATATTAATGACTTATCGATAGTAATGACTTTTGGTTGAAATTATCTTAAAAAATGTGCGATTGTAATAATGAAAACGAAAATAGTGATGAAGATGCTTTGCCAGAAGAAGTAGAAATTGAAGCTGCAGATGTAGTGGACAGTTTATTGTCGCAGAAATCGCGCCTAAAGTATGAAAAATAATATATAACGTTGCAAAGATGGGAAACCAAAAAAAATTTTATTTGAGTGTCCGAAAAGATACTGTTGACCTACTTTTCTGAAAAATAAAAGAAGAGCAAATCATCTTTAAGGTCTTACTACTCCATATTGATTGGTGAAAGAGAATTGTGACATTTCAAAGTAGATCTTGATTTCATGTTTTACCAAGTTGCTAATGATAATAAATGTTAACAGATAACTAGTACAATTACTTGAAAAAGCAACTAATAGATACAAGCCAAAGAAATCGAAGGTACCTACTAGAACAAGAAGAAATTCTTCGTTTTTTGAAAGAAGCTTCGTATGACACCTATCTTTTTTTGAAGGTAATATTTTGTAAATTTGCCGAAATAAACAATGTATTGAGTTTTTTCTTCAATTATTTACAGGTGGCTGCTATGGTGGGATTGTATGGAGCTTGTCGATCAGATGAATTATATAAATTGCAAGTTTGTAATTGTGGAAGATCGAGGATCGGTTATAATTGTTGTTGTTACCAAAACAAATAAGGATCGTTCTTTCTGTATAATCGACAAAAAAGATGAAGTGAGTGTAATATTGAAAAAGTTTTCGATATGGATAGAACCCCCATATTAGAATAGAATAGAATAGAATTTATTGAGTACCAATAACAGCAGATTATTACAGACAATTATAATAATTTTGTGTGTGGTACATGTCAAAATTGCAGGGAATATTTTCCATTAAGAAATCACAGTTAAAAAAAAAAAAAAAAATTTTAGAAATGTAAATTATAATAATTTTGTGTGTGGACAAACAAGTGCTACGGGCGACTTTAATTGAGCAGTCTGAATCATGGTGCATTTGCTTTACATCCGCAGGAAAACCCGATAAAACCCACAGAACCATGCCATATTCTAAAAAACATTTCTTACTGGTCCCCAAATAAGGAGAAACAATAATAATAAAGGAAATATACAGAAAAACAACTAAGTAAATGTCATTTGATTTATATCTTCCAATCTATAGGGCTCTGCAGAAACTAATAGTTTTTTAATTACTTTCTTAAAACTAAAAAAAGTTTTAATTTCCTTCATGTTGTTCGACAATAAATTATAAAATTCTAGGCACTTATAGAGACAGCCTTTTTCTATGAGAGAGGTTGTATGGGGAGGGTAACAAAACATGTATTTATTTCTAGTTCTATAGGTATTTACATTAACATAATTATTGAACAAGTGCTTGTTTTTATAGACAAAATTTAGACATTCAAAAACATACAATGCGGGTAATGTTAAAAGATTTAAGTTTCTAAAATGCCCTCTACAAGAGTCACCAATTTTCAGACCACATAATATTCTTATTGCTCTCTTTTGTAAAATGAATACCTCTTGATAATGTGAACCCCCCCAAAATAATATTCCATAGCTCATTGAGGAATAGAAATGACCAAAGTATGCTGTTAGTAGAGCATAGCTATCAGTAACTTTTTTTAGTTCTCTGAGAGAATAACAAGATCTACTCAGTTTACCACATAGCAGTTGTACATGATTTATCCAATTCATATGTTGATCAATGGTGATTCCAAGGAACTTTGTGCTAGCATTATATGTTATTTCTGTATCATTTATGAGGACATGTGAGGGAAAATCATTGGTATTTCGACTATGTCTAAACAAAATAGCATTAGTTTTTTTAGTGTTTAATAAAAGGGTGTTGTCTTCAAACCAGTGAGCAATGTTATTTGTAATATCAATAGTTTTTTCACATAAATCCTCGTATTGCTTTTCTGCTATTAGTATATTTGTATCGTCAGCATAGTTTGTTAATAAGATTTGAGGGTCATTTACCAAGTTTGGCATATCATTGACATACAAAATGAATAGGATTGGACCGAGTACACTGCCCGCTTTTGCTTTGCATCATCTGAAAAGTGCTCAGTGTGACCATTTTGTATAACAACTTTTGTGTTCTGTCAGTAAGATATGATTCGAACCATTTATTTGCTTGTCCACTAATACCAATTTTTCCATTTTACTCAAAAGTAGCTCATGATTCACACAGTCAAGGCTTTCGATAGGTCCAAAAAATACCATGTACTATCAAACCCTGGTCTAAAAACTGAGTACTTTTTCAATAAAAGAAAAGATAGCTGTTGTGGTAGATTTACGTGCCTGGAATCCGTGTTGACAACTAGCAATTACATTGTTCATACTTAAGCAGGCGATCAGTTCGTCTGCACATTACAATTTCGAATAATTTGTAAAAACTAGATAGCATGCTTATGGGACGATGGTTTTCAATTAGGTGGGGGTCACCTTTTTTTAAAAGGGGTTTTAACGATTGCAGCTTTCAGCCTAGAGGGAAATACACCAAGACTCAATGATTCATTAATTATGTAAGTGATAGGCTCTATTATGAATTTCCCAATTTTTTTAGAAGAACATTACTTATATTATCCTCACCTGAAGAGTACTTGTTTTTCATGCGGATATGATCTCTAAAACTTCTTCTTGTGTGACTTCTGACAAATAAATGGAATTTGGAATTTCTCTTATATTGCTTTGATGTACATGACTATTTTTTGGGCCATCTCCAACCAATTGAGATGCCACTGTCGTGAAAAACTGATTGAAAAGATTGCTAGCCTGTTCTGGTGATGTTACCAATTCATCATTTTGATTTTTATGCCGTTGAAACTTGATTTGGATTCTTTTTTGCCCGCTTCTGTATTAACAATATTCCAGACAGTTTTGGTTTTATTGTCTGATTGTGAAATCTTCTGCCATAGTATTTTTTTCTCACTTAGAAGTAGATTGGAATAGGATCGTTTATGGTCAGTGAAAACTTGTTTTGATATTTGATTGTGCTGATAAAGTTCTGAGCAAAGGTTTAAAGTATTTTTAGCTTCTAAAATAGTTTGTGTGATCCATTTTGGTCTCGAGTTTTGGTTACTCGGACCCTTTTAAAGGAAATCGATATTGAAAAAAACCGAAAGGGAGAAAATAAAGCTATTGTACATTTCATCAAGAGATCGGGCATCATAAACTGTCAACCACGATTCATTTTCAAGAAGTGTGAATAAATGTTTATAATTTTCTGATCCATAAAATCTCTTGTACTCGTATGTTTCTTGGGAGATTTCACTATCTATATTTATGCATATGTGTTGACCATAGTGATCTGATATGTTTGTGTTTAGAACTTCGGAGTGACATAACAATAAATTTGAAACAAGAATATTGTCTAAATCGATTTTAAGAAAAATTTGTTGTCATCAGTCACACTTACATATTGTCCCAATTTGGAAGAACATAGTGAGTAAAATGTTTCGTTGCAGCTGCTAATTGTTCCTCCATCTTCAATTGGAGTTTCTGTTGTTTATGTCTAGCAGCCGAAGTTTGAGCCTCTTTCTTTTTTGCAGCGGCAAGTATCTCCTTATATTCATCTCTATGTCGTTGTTCCTCTTCCAGAGGCTTCGCCGGCAAACTGGAAGGTCTGAAAGTAACAAATTTTTTAATTCAACATCATAGTAAGGTACTTCATTATTTCTTATTAAGATAGTATGTTCAGATGCAAGTGTAACCTACATTTTTAGGTTAGTAGGTTGACATCAATTTAATTTAATAGCCATGTTTGACGAATTAGTTCAATATTTATATGCTCTGCTCTGAAATGACATTCCTAGTATATAGCCTATTTAACCGACGAAACCAAAAAGGAGGAGGTGTTGACGCGTATATTTTTTTTTTTTTTTATGTATGATCATGCATAACTTTTTACTGAGACGTCCGATTCCGATAATTCTTTTTACAGTGGATAGGGTGTACTTCGAAGGTGGTCCTATTTGAATTTAAAAGATGAAATCCACCTCTAAGGGTAGAAAATGAAGGATATTGATCACTCACCCTCTGAATTCTGGTCCGTTAACCGATTCTATCAGGCATAACTTTGTACTGGGTTCTTCGATTTGGATGATTCTTTTTTTAATAGATAGGGTATACCTTATATTTGGATTTCGAATGAAATTATCCACCCTTACGGGTAGAAAAATAGGGGATAATTGATTTTTCACTTGTGAACATTGGCACACACATACTAGTTGACAATGACAGATCGCTACTGACATTATTTTTGTTCCACATCCGTCAAAATCATTATATTCTATGAGAGGATGGAATGATATACAAAGTAATGAAATAAACTAACCAGAACAACAAAAATAATTTATATTACAACAAATAGTAAAAGTAGATAATCATATTATTTAACTGGTAATAGTTGAAGTAAGGTGGGTAAGTAAGTATTTTGGAAGTAATCAAAAATAAAATAAACATTCTTAGTCTCAGTAACTAAGCTCCTAAACTAATGTAAGTAACTAATTTTGAGTCGTCGCCAAACGAACAATCAACGAAGAACATTAAATTACTTCAAAAAAAATTATCAGAATGTCACCGCGCAACTCGATGCCATCATTTTACGCCTTACCTAATTAATTTGCTTGTTTGTTTGGCGCCGACTCAAAATTAGTTACTTACATTAGTTTAGGAGCTTAGTTACTGAGACTTAAAATGTTTATTTTATTTTTTACTTTTCAGTTCCGTATTTCGTAGGTTTAATTTTTTGTTAAAAAGTTTTTATTTTTCAATTTTTTTTTCAGTTACATTTAAGATTGTCAATTATTCTAGGTGTATAGAGGACAGCTTCTTTAATATCATTGCAATTCGTTGTAACATAATCTATAGAGGTTTTTGAGTTTTTTTTAAATTCCAGTACATTGATCAAATATTTGAGCAAAACTATACATATTTAGTAAATTATCAATTTTTTTACCATAAAATGCATAGCCATCCTTATATTATATATTGAAAAATTAGTAGAAACTCTTATTAAAAATCGAATTATTGGATTCATAGATAAATATATCGAGCTAGTTAGATATCAATATGGATTTCAAAAACAGTCGAATACACAGAGTGATACATTAGACTTCCTGAACCATGTGACAATAAAACTTGTAAAAAAAAGTAGGTGATTACTGTCTTTGTAGACCTACAAAAAGCATTTGATGTAGTAGACCATGATATTTTACTAATGAAGATGAATGCACTAGGTATAAGGGGAAAAACTTATTTACATTCCCGTGAACACTATGTATCATTGAATAACATAGTCAGCCAAGTGGAGAATACTAACTGTGGAGTACCTCAGGGCTCAGTACTGTGTCCATTGTTATATTCTTTACACACTCTAAACCTAAAAAAGGCAAATCTATTAGGCAATTACTACACATTCGCAGATGACACGATTCTCGTCTACGAAGGGACAGACCTGAATGAACTGGAAAGTATACTCAATGAAGATCTGAATCTGTACTCGGAATGGCGGTTGAGTAATAAATAAAAAATTGCCTTCAAAAAAACAGTATACATGTTATTAAAATATAAAAACAAAGAAACCGAAGACCTTTGTATAAAAATAGGAAATAGTATAGTTGAAAAAGTAGAAAGTACCAAATATCTAGGACTATTTGTGGATGACAAACTAAATTGGCAAAAACATACGGAACACATAACCAATAAAATTGTTTCCATGATCGGAGCCCTGTATAGAAGTCGTGATTATTTGGATGACCAAAATAAATTATTAATCTACAATGCCTACTTTCTATCAATATTTCGTTATTTAATAACAAATTGGGGAGTTTGCTCTGACACACTGATGAAAAAAATTAAAACATTACAAAATGAAGTAGTCAAAGTTTTATTTGAGTTTGGTAATAGAACAAATACCGAGTTGATTTATGAAATCATGAGATTTGAAGAAACCATTGCCCAAAAATTATATCAACGGGACTTTTTAATTAAATCTTACAAAGTATAGAAACTTTTGGTCTTGTTATAATGAGTGGGTGAGTCCCAAAGATACAGTATTTTAGGAAGCAAATAACTTTTGCTTTGAATCTTTAAGATACAGGTTCTCCTTTGTGGGTTACCTGAATTTGTTCATATTGTTCAGATTATCATAAATTCATATATAATATTACCAATACTTGTACTTATATACTTGTACGTGTATTTATATACTTAATATTGAATAAACTCATTATTATACCATACTCTATGGGGGTGGCCCGAGAAAAACTAATATCCACCATTGCTCACACTTTCATTGTCACAAAATAGTTCACAGCAATCAAAACTGCGAACTATTATCCATTATTCATAGCAGAATGTTTGAGTATCAAAGCTCAAAAATGTATAACACTCTTTACTGCTGCCTTTGAAAATCAGATTATATATTCTATACTATGAGCAAGGCGTTCGACTGCGTCTCTACTGATATTCTATTTGAAAAACTGAGATACTATGGCTTTGTAGGCATAGCACACAATCTACTAGCATCATATCTAAATGAGAGAAAGCAATGTGTATTATATAAAGAAGAACTCAGTAGCTTACAAACGATCCTGAATGGTGTTCCACAAGGTAGTGTCCTTGGGCCATTACTTTTCTTGATTTATATCAATGACCTGCCAAATTCAATGACAACATTCATAATGCTATTCGCCGATGACACTTCCTTTGCCATTCGGAAAAACAAGAATGAAGAATCATCAGAATTAGTAAAGCAAGTTATTCAGGAAGCTACGGACTGGTTCAGTGCGAATAGCCTATGTGTGAATAAAAGCAAGACCCAAACAGTTATGTTCTCGCTGTCTCATAATCCCTCAGATAACGTGAAATGTCTTTGGTATAATTATTGATTCAAAGTTAACTTGGAAACCCCATATTGACAAACTAGCAAAAAATATATCAGGCAAGGTCTATGCAATCAGGCAGATAAAAAATAAAGTCGGTCATGAAGCTGCCCATACCGCTTATCATGCAATGTTCTGTAACGAACCTAGGCCGGACCTGTCGCCTCACGCGTTGCCATCGACAGCGATGATGTCATCCCCGGAGATATTCGAGAACAATCCAGTCACGCCGCCGCAGATAACAACGGTCGATATTGGAAATAACTGGAACATGCTGGGCACCAACCGCCAGAATTGGAAACATCGAGAATGCTGTATCGGAGATAAATAGGCAGCCCTCAAGAGGGAGTGGCAGTCTCAGTCTTAGCAGCCGATAACGTCGAGCGATACAGTGGCGTAGTTAGTAATATAAATTAGTTGTGAATTTAAGTGTAAAATAAATTAGTAAAACCAAGTTAAGTTTATTTACGTTACAATTGGTGTCGGAAGCGAGATTTTGAAAATAAACAAGTGATCGTGGAGTGGATAGTCAGAAAAATAAATTGATAGACCTTTTTTCACGCCCAAAATAGACAGTGACCCGGTTTTCGCGAAGTGGACAATTGTGCGTGGGAATATAAACTGATACACTGTTCGCGTGAAACAGAAAATAGACAGTGGCCCGGTTTTCACGAAGTGGACAATTGTGGGTGGGAATCTAAACTGATACACTGTTCGCGTGAAACAGATAATAGACTGGTGGCCCGTGGAAAAGAATTCGCGAAGTGAATTTTTAACAAACTGATAAACTTTTCGTGTGAAACAGACTGATACCTCGTCAAAGACAAAATGTGTTCAAGAAAAGTGCGCCTTGCGGATTTGAAGGTAGCGGAATTGAAACAGGAATTGGAGGAAAGGGAACTGGAAACAACGGGTAAAAAGCAAGTACTCCAGGAAAGACTTGCAGAAGGACTTATACAAGAAGGTGAGGACCCCGAAACATTTTTATTCGAAGTTCCCGGAGGTGATTTAAGTTCGGTAATGAATAAACTCGAAGAAACTACTAAATCCTTGAAAGAAGAGCTTTAACAAAATTCGAGGACTTTTCAAGAAAATTCTAGAAATCTGGAAGAGAAGCTTTTAGAAAATTCAAGAAGCCTGGAAGATAAGCTCCTAGAAAACACAGAAGGCCTGAAAAAAGAACTCTGTGGTATGGCGAATCGTCTAAAAAAAAGAATAGGAACCGTCGAGGCAGAAATGGACAAGATGAAGGAAATAATCAGCGATGAAATCAAAGACGGAATCGAGGCAGAAATGGACAAAATAAAGGAAACGATCAGTAAGCTGGAAAAACGAATTGATAGTGCCTCCACAGAGATGGTTAACAAAATGCAATGCTGGACTTGAGTTTGAACTTGGATAAAGTTCAAGAGGGTATACAAGATGTCAAGGTCATTTCTGAAATAGGGAAGCTTTCCATGAAGCGCCTCAATTCGACGGAAAACTCCATGGGAAAATTACCGCCGACAGTTTGAAGCAGCGCCAAAGCAAATGGATGGAATGCAGGGGAAAGAGCTGTAGCACTAACACTTGCATTACGTGGAGAAGCGACAATATTCTACAAACTCTTACGCCAAGAACAGGAGGACTATGATCAGCTGATTAAACATCTAGAATTACGATATGGCCAGGCCCATTTGGAACACGTATACCACTCCCAACTGAAAAATCGCTGCCAGAAATCGGGCGAATCCTTACAAGAATTAGAAACTGACATTGCACGCTTGGTTCGTCTCGCATATCCAGCCATACCGGAAAATGTAATGGAGCGATTAGCGGTTCAGGCATTCTTGGATGGACTCCGTGACCAAGAAACCAGACAAGCGTTGATATTAGCTCGTCCAACACATCTCGTAGACGCACTGGCACGCGCTTTGGAATTCGCAGCAGCAAAACAATGCTGCAAAAGCCAAAATAAAGTTCAAACGATTGAGAAAGACTCACAGGAGCCTGCTAACTTGGAAGCTGCCATAAGAAAAGTGATGAAGGAAGTGTTGCCTGAGAAAAACAGATAAGATGCTGGAATGTGGCAAAATTGGACATGTCGTAGCAAATGTCCAACATTCATCGACTCGATGCAGGAAAACTAAAGAAGGTCGACGAGAAGGAACAATCGTCGGCATGTGTCCGGCAAGCCCCGGTTAACAACGCATATGTCGCTATCCTTCAACGACAGAACAAAGGTATCTTCAGTAGCGGTCTCATCAATAACGAGCCTTGCACCATGCTGCTAGATACAGGTGCGACTAGGACAATTCTCGGCCTTCCTTTGCCAGAACACCGAACGGATTGAACCGACAACTTGAAGCTACGCAGCAACAGGGGAGCCAGCTACTGTATATGGCGAGCTACCGATTGAAATAATTTTGGGCAGCACTAAAGTGAAACATCAGGCACTTGTAGCGGACATCGAAGACGATGCAATCATCGGAATGGACATCATGAATTCCAGAGGGTTTGAATTGGATTTCAAAGACGGCGCCCTACGTGTCAACGGAGAAGAGCTGGTGCTTCATGGGAGAAGTGAGGAGTTGATCCGTGTGCTGTTGGCTGAAGATGTAAGCGCACTGAGAGGGCTGAAACCATTCTGGAGGCTCGCCTGGACGGGAGTGCGAGCAGTGGAGCGTGGTGATATTCGAGCCCAAACTTCATGATGAGAAAATTGGACGAGGGATTGCACTAGGGAAGACCTTGTGGCGTGCTGACAAATTTGTGCCGGTAAGGGTCATGAATGTCAATTATTTCCCAGTGACCTTGAAGAAAGGAACAATTTTGGGGCACTGCTCGTCAGTTTCATCTGGGATCCGGGGCGTACGAGGGACGATTAGCCAACCCAACAACTTGCCCACAGAACTAGAAAAATTGGTTGCCATCTCTTCCAAAGACATAAAACCAGCTCAACAGCCCAAACTAAGAGATTTAGTCAAAAAGTACCAAGACATCTTCGATACCGGACAAGGAAAAGGGGGTCGAACTAATGTGGTCCTGCACAAGATTGATACTGGAGGTGCCCGGCCGATCCGGCAATCAGCAAGAAGACTTCCTCTTGCCAAGAAAGAAGAGGCTGACAAAATAGTCAGCGATATGGGAAAAGAAGGAGTTATCGAACCATCTGACAGTCCCTGGTCCCTCCAGTCGTACTGGTGAAGAAAAGGATGGATCGACACGCTTTGTGTAGACTATCGCCAACTTAATAATGTCCAAGAAGGACAGTTACCTCTCCCGAGAATAGATGACATCCTAGACACGTTGGCTGGTTCCACGATTTTCTCGACCCTTGATCTGAAGAGTGGATACTGGCAAGTAGAACTCGCTCAGGAAGATCGAGAAAAGACTGCTTTACCATCGGCTCAGGATTGTGGCAGTTCACCGTTATGCCATTCGGCTCTGTAATGCTCCGCCACATTCGAAAGATTGATGGAAACAGTACTGAAGGGACTCTCATGGAACACGGTCTAGTGTATCTCGACGACATAATTGTGGTCGGCAGATCGCTCGAGGACCACGTGAAAACTTGGAGGAAGTATTCCTGCGACTGAGGAACTCGATTGAAGCTGAGCCCTAAGAAATGCCATCTGTTCCAAAAAGAAGTACGATACCTCGGCCACGTTGTCTCTGGGGAAGGAGTAGCAGTGGATGACCAGAAGATCAAAGCTGTTAAGGATTGGCCCATCCCAAAAGACATTCACCAACTTCGAAGTTTCCTTGGTTTATGCACATACTATCGCCGATATGTGCTGGGATTCGTCAACATCGCTAAACCACTGACCAGGCTCACGGAAGGCCAAACAAAGTTCCAGTGGTCTGAAGAATGTCAAGACTCATTCAGGAAGCTGAAAGGAGCTTTGATCAACGCACCTATACTGAGCTATCCCCTACCCAAAGGGAAATTCATTTTGGATACGGACGCCAGCAACGTGGGACTTGGAGCTGTCCTATCTCAGATCCAGGAGGGACAGGAGAAGGTCATTGGTTATTTCAACAAGACGCTTAGCAAACCAGAGCGCAATTACTGTGTCACCAGGCGAGAGCTGTTAGCTGTTGTAAAGGTAGTGGAGCACTTCTACAAGTACGTGTATGGAAGAAGATTCCTGTTGAGAACTGACCATGCAGCTCTCAAATGGCTCTTACAGTTCAAAAATCCTGAGGGTCAAGTAGCACGTTGGATCGAGACTCCAAGAATTCGATTTCGAGATCGAACATCGAGCGAACTAGCCATAAGAATGCAGATGCCTTGTCGCGAAGACCATGTCCAGATGATTGCTCACATTGCCGACGAGCAGAAGAGAAAGAAGCAACACTTTGTAGAACGCGCAATGGATGACAACTGGAATGACAGCAAGATCCAGAAAGACCAAGAGAAAGACCCCGACCTTGGCTTAGTCATCAGCTGGAAGAAGGGCAATCGAAGACCATCATGGCAGGAAGTCGCAGGTTACTCGCCGGCTGTTAAGTCCTATTGGGCACAATGGAACTCTCTTATTCTGGACAATGGGATCCTGAAACGTGTGTTGGAGGCCGAGATTGGTGGGGAAGACAGACGCCAAATAATTGTTCCCAGGAACAGAAGAGAGGAAGTGCTGCGGGAAATCCATGATGGAGTCGCTGGAGGACATCTGGGAGTGACGAAGACCCTGCAGAAAGTGAGGCATCGGTTTTACTGGGCCAATTGTCAAGCTGACGTCCAGGACTGGTGCAGAAAGTGCGCTGTATGCGCTGCTAGCAATGGACCTCGAATACGACCCAAGGCCCCGATGCGTCAGTACAACGTAGGCAGCCCGTTCGAGAGAATCGCCATTGACATCGCCGGCCCGTTTCCCGTATCCGACCACGGGAATAAATACATCCTTGTGGCAATGGACTACTTCAGTAAGTGGGCAGAAGCCTATGCCCTGCCCAACCAGGAAGCCATCACCGTCGCCGACGTCTTGGTGAAAGAGTGGATATGTCGATTTGGTATTCCAATGGAGCTGCACTCGGATCAAGGCAGAAATTTCGAATCCAACCTGTTCCAAGAAATATGTCTACTGCTGAACATCCGCAAGACAAGAACCACGGCCCTACATCCGCAGTCCGATGGAATGGTGGAACGGATGAACAGGACGATCAACCGCCACTTGTCCAAGGTTGTCTCTGACCATCAAAGAGACTGGGACCAGTATCTTCATTTGTTCCTGATGGCCTATCGATCCGCAGTACACGAGTCAACCGGTCAAACTCCTGCTAGTATTATAATGGGCCGAGAAGCCCCAAAGAGACTGGGACCAGTATCTTCATTGATACCGCCAGGACAAGACACTGCGGAGAGGACTACGCCAGCAAACTTCGGCAGAGAATGGACGACTTCCACGAACGAGTCCGTTGAACATCCAGAGTGCCAGCGATAAAATGAAGAAGACCTATGACATCAAGGCCGACGCTGGAGGATTTAAGGTTGATGACCTGGTTTGGCTGTACAACCCCAAACGTCGTCGTGGACTATCACCAAAGTTGCGGAACTCGTGGGAAGGCCCGTATAAGATCGTGAAAAGGATAAACGACCTTGTGTACCGAATCCATAAGCCACCCCGAGGGAAACCAAGGGTCGTCCATTTCAACAGGTTGGCCCCAGCTGGAAACCATGACCAAGTTCGCACCCTCAAGCCACCGGAGGATGATATGACGTTCGAGAAGTTCATGTCCTTGTATTCAAACGGGCAGAAAGTTCTACATGGGGTTACTAGAGAGGAGTCACGAGACCTTTTCGAGGTGCCTGCTGACTACGCACTAGCGCACTGTGTGGCAGAAGATCTTCGAATGTCCAGGGGCATCGCCGTAGTGTTTTCCAAGAAATTTGGTCAACTCCAAACACTGCGGGAGCAGAATCCAGAAGTTGGTGGGGTGCTACAATTGAAGAAAGGCCAGAGAAACATCTACTACCTAGTTACCAAGAGGCATTCCCAAGATAAACCGTCCTATGAAGATGTCTGGAAGAGTCTCACCAAACTAAGAGATACTATGGTGGACCAGAATCTGGGGGATCTAGCAATTCCAAAATTGTCCTGTGGTATTGATGGGTTGGACTGGAGAGTCATAAGAAGTATGCTGGAGGCGATATTCAGATCCAGCGGCGTCAAGATTTTGGTTTGCTGTAACCCTCTTCCACGACCGGTCATGAAGACCGTGGAGTGTTACTTCCATCGAACTTCACGGTGCAACTATGGGGAGTCATGCAGATATCGTCACACTCCAAGGATAACATTTCGGGACAAAATGTCTTTAAGAAGGGGGCAATGTAACGAACCTAGGCCGGACCTGTCGCCTCACGCGTTGCCATCGACAGCGATGATGTCATCCCCGGAGATATTCAAGAACAATCCAGTCACGCCGCCGCAGATAACAACGATCGATATTGGAAATAACAGGAACATGCTGGGCACCAACCGCCAGAATTGGAAACATCGAGAATGCTGTATCGGAGATAAATAGGCAGCCCTCAAGAGGGAGTGGCAGTCTCAGTCTTAGCAGCCGATAACGTCGAGCGATACAGTGGCGTAGTTAGTAATATAAATTAGTTGTGAATTTAAGTGTGAAATAAATTAGTAAAACCAAGTTAAGTTTATTTACGTTACAGTTCCATAGTTCCTTAACTTATGGACTGATAAACTGGGGCACATCTATCCATATCTCGAGAATATTTACAATTATGAAACGAGCAATCAGAGCTTTAGTTGGAATAGCTCAAATGGAGAGCTGTAAGAATTGGTTTATAAAGTTCAATATATTAATTCTGCCATCATGTGTAATATACTGCAATTTGATACACATTCAAGAAAATTTACAAAAGTTTCCTACAAATGGAACCAACCACACATATAATACTAGGAATAAGGATAATATTAGAGCACCAAACCAAAGATTAGAAATAACAAGATGTAACTCATACATACCATTGTACAACTCACTGCCCCAAGCAATGAAAGATGCAACTCTCGCTAATTTCAAAAGGAAACTGAAAAAACACCTCTCAGACAATGCTTACTATGATGCGTCTGACTTCAGC